>CM065595.1:99758845-100358845 GCA_033119425.1 Bufotes viridis | reverse complement strand
TGTGTCAGGTAGAGGTGGGAGATTCGTTGGCGGTGGCTCTGCTGGACTCCGGGAGTTTAGTCTCCTGGTAAGGGCTGCCCTGGTACGGCCTGCGGAGTATACTGGCCGTAAAGTCGGGGTCCTGTGCATCCACGGAGACCTGAAAGACTATCCCACTGCACTAGTGACTTTGTCCACAGCGGCTGGTAGGTGGACCCACGAGGTGGCTGTCGCTACTACACTCCCACACGAACTAATACTTGGGAGGGACTTCCCGGTTTTCCGGCGCTGTGGCCGGCAATAAAGGTATCTGAGGGACCCGAGACAGGGGTGACCCTAGCAGAGTGGCCTGATACCGCTGGAAGGCCAGAACCCTGGGAGCCCGAGTCTGAAGGGCCGGCGGTAGGGGTGACCACTGCTCCGGCGGTAGAGGGGGAAACAACCCCACTGAGTGTAATGGTGGGAGACACGGAGGACTTGCCACCGGGACCTGAGTTGGCAGACCTCAATGTCTCCGGGAAAATTTTGGGACCGCACAACACCGGGACCAAACCCTAACCAGGGCCTGGGAGAATGTGCTGGAAATTGATGGTAAACCCCAGAAACCAGGGGCTGAATTAATGTTCCCACGATTTATTGTTCTACAGGATATGTTGTATCGGGTGAACCAAGTCCGAGGTGAACCTGTTGAACAGTTGGTGGTGCCCACAGCGTATCGCAAGCTTGTCATGGAGCTTGCCCACCAACATGTTCTTGGGGGACACCTGGGGTGGCAGAAAACCCAGGACCGCATACTGCAGCGGTTTTATTGGCCCGGTGTGTTCAAGGAGGTAGAAGATTATTGTAAGTCCTGTCCAACCTGTCAGATAACTAGCCCCCAGCCTCATTTCCGTAGTCCTCTGGTACCTCTGCCAATTATTGAAGTACCGCTTGAGCGAATCGCTATGGATTTAATTGGGCCTGTACCAAAGTCTGCCAGGGGCCACCAACACATTCTGGTAGTTCTCGACTATGCCACTCGGTATCCGGAGGCGGTGCCTCTGCGACATACCTCAGCTAGGCTCATTGCCAAAGAGTTAATGGAGATGTTTTCCCGTGTGGGCCTGCCAAAAGAGGTTCTGACAGACCAAGGGACCCCTTTATGTCCAAAGTAATGAAGGAACTGTGTAAATTGTTGCGTATAAAGCAGTTACGGACGTCCGCTTACCATCCGCAAACAGACGGTCTTGTTGAGAGGTTTAACCAAACTCTAAAAATATGTTAAAAAGGGTGGTGTCTAGAGATGGGAAGGACTGGGACCTGCTTCTGCCCTATCTCATGTTCGCAGTGCGAGAGGTACCCCAGGCCTCTACTGGGCTCTCGCCCTTCGAACTGCTTTATGGCAGACACCCTCGGGGCCTGTTGGATATCGCCAAGGAAGCATGGGAACAACAGCCTGTCCCCCACAAAAGTGTCATTGAGTATGTCACCCAGATGCAGGAACGGATAGAAAGGGTGTTGCCGCTGGTCCGGGAGCATATGGAGGCAGCGCAACAAGCCCAGAGTAGGGTGCATAATCGTCAGGCTCGGGCACGGGGCTTCCATCCGGGAGATCGGGTTTTGGTTCTGGTACCCACCCTTGACAGCAAGTTCCTAGCTAGGTGGCAGGGCCCCTATGAGGTGATCGAGAAGTAGGGGAAGTAAATTACAAAGTACACCAGCCAGGCGGCGCAAGCCGGAGCAGGTGTACCACGTGAATTTACTTAAGCCGTGGAAAGATAGGGACACAGCCGACGACCACAGCCCCCGGCCAGGGCTTCTAGGTGAAAAGGGTCCAGCCCCACAGTTCGAGGCCTGTGAAGCAGTAACCACGGTAAAATTGCAGACAGCCTGTCTTCCAAACAAGTTCAGGAAGTCAGGAGTTCATCAGTCGGAACACGGATGTGTTCTCGGACCTCCCTGGCCGCACGTCTCTCATCCAACATGACATCGCTCACTGAGCCTCAGGCCAAGATCCGGTTAAAACCATACCGGGTACCCGAGGCTCGGCGACGGGCCATCGCGGAGGAAGTACAGTTAATGTTGAAGCTCGATGTCATTGAGGAGTCGAAAAGTGAGTGGGCCAGTCCCATAGTCCTAATACCTAAGCCGGATGGGACGTTGCGGTTCTGCAACGACTTTCGCAAGTTAAATGAAGTATCCAAGTTTGACGCGTATCCCATGCCCCGAGTAGACGAGCTGGTTGAAAGTTTAGGACAAGCCCGTTATTTTTCTGTGCTGGACCTCACTAAAGGGTACTGGCAGGTACCCTTAACGGAGTCGGCTAAGGAAAAACCGCATTTGTTACCCCGCAGGGCCTGTATCACTACAAGGTGTTACCCTTTGGCCTGCATGGCGCCCCCACCACTTTCCAAAGGTTAATGGACATAGTGCTGCGACCACATCGTCGGTACGCCTCGGCCTACTTAGATGATGTAGTCATCCACAGCACCGACTGGGAAAGCCATTTACCCAAGGTGCAGGCGGTAGTGGATGCCCTGAGGAAAGCCGGACTGACCGCTAACCCAAAGAAGTGCTCCATAGGGTTAGAGGAGACAAAATATCTGGGATATGTAATTGGGCGGGGAGTCATCAAACCTCAGGTAACCAAGGTAGAGGCCATTCGTAACTGGCCCCGACCGGTCACCACCAGGCAGGTAAAGTCGTTCCTGGGGATTGTAGGTTACTACATGAGGTTTGTGCCCCACTTTGCCACAATAGCAGCGCCGTTGACAGACCTCTTGAAGGGGCGAAAGTCTGGGAGGGTTAGCTGGAGTGAGAAGGCGGAGGAGGCTTTCGCCGCGTTGAAGTCGGCCCTGTGTGGGTCCCCGGTTTTGGTGACACCCGACTTCAACAAGGAGTTTGTCGTACAGACCGACGCCTCGGAGGTAGGCCTCGGTGCGGTACTGTCTCAGGAGGTCAACGGGGAAGAACATCCCGTTGTCTTCCTGAGCCGTAAGCTCAATCCCGCCGAGTCCAGATATAGTATAGTGGAGAGGGAGTGCCTGGCTATCAAGTGGGCACTCGAAAGTCTCCGCTACTACCTGTTAGGGAGGAGGTTCCGTCTGGTGACCGACCATTCCCCTCAAATGGATGAGTCAGGCCAAGGAGAGGAATGCTCGGGTCACCAGGTGGTTCCTATCTCTTCAGAATTTCAAATTCTTCGTGGAACACAGGGCAGGCCGCTTGCAGGGCAACGCAGATGCCCTGTCCCGCGTCCACTGCCTCACGTGTGTTCACCCTCAGGGTTGAACAAAGGGGGTGTAAGAGGGTGCAAGGTGTTGTTTTTGATAGCAGGTACGTGTCACCGAGGTTGCTGGCCTCGGTGAGGTAAGAGCCGGGTTTTTGGTCTGCAGCAGCTAGTGCTGCTCTGTTAAATAGCATGGCTGCAAAGCCGATCCGGGCCGGCTCTTACTGGGAGCAGCTAAAGAGTAGGGTGGGTGGCTGCTCCCCACGGTCCAGTCCATGTTTTGGGGCTGGGTATAAAACGCAGCCAGCAGCTGTGTCTGTGGGTGTGTGATTATCCTGGAGCCTGCAAACAGGGCTGAGGAATTCTCTGTCCTGGAGGAAGGAGCTCAGCAAGGTGGTGTTGCCCTGCGACCTGAAGGAGGAATCGCCTGCGGCTGAGCCGACTGCTAGGTGTGAACCCGCACCTAAACCACCCAAGGTGACTGGACCGTGTGTTGGCCTGTTTTTGGTTTTTCCACATGATTTCTGTTGTGTATGAACTGTCACCAAGAGACTGTTTTCATTTCTGGTGTGCAAGTGTGAATAAAACACTGTTTGATGCACCATCTGGACTCCTTGTTTTGCCTCTAAACTGCACCCGCACCGCTGTCTACCAGAGCGACTCCCCACACTGGCAAAATATAATAGTGTCCACCAAAACATATATTTTGTTCTGGGGTGAAATTCAATTGCCTAAATAGCAATACCATAAATCAGTGGCTTCAGCTGTGGCTGGCAAAATATAATAGTGTCCGCCAAAACATATATTTTGTTCTGGGGTGTAATTCACTTGCCAAAATAGCAATACCCTGAATCTGGTGTCCCAGCTGTTGCAGGCCAGGTTTCATAGTGTCCACCAAAACATATTTTTTTTTCTGGGGTGAAATTAATTTGCCAAAATAGCAATACCCTGAATCTGGTGTCCTAGCTGATGCAGGCCAATTGTAAATCTGTCCATAAAAGGATACCTTTCATCCAGGGCCTAAATACTAGCCCTAAAAGAGATATTCCCCTAAATCAGTGGTTACTGCTGTGCCTGGATTAGTGTAATACGCTACATAAACAAATTGGCAGATAGTGTTAGGTGCCTGTAAAAAAAGGCCTGAATTTGAAATCAATACATTGGGCCAAATATTTTTTTCCTTATTGTGGTGCTTGGTGAACGGTAACAATGAGAAAAACATCTAGTAAGGGACGCGGACGCGGTCGTGGTGGTGTTAGTGTATCCTCTGGTGCTGGGAGAGGACGTGGCCATTCTGCCACAGCCACACGTCCTAGTGAACCAACTACCTCAGGTTCCAGTACCCGCCAGAATTTACATCGATATTTGGTGTGGCCCAATGCCATTCTAAGGATGGTAAGGCCTGAGCAGGTACAGGCGCTAGTCAATTGGGTGGCCGACAGTGGATCCAGCATGTTCACAACATTATCTCCCACCCAGTCTTCTGCTGAAAGCGCACAGGTGGCACCTGAAAACCAAGCCCATCAGTCTGTCACATCACCCCCATGCATATCAGGGAAACTGTCAGAGCCTCAAGTTATGCAGCAGTCTCTTATGCTGTTTGAAGACTCTGCTGGCAGGGTTTCCCAAGGAAATCCACCTAGCCCTTCCTCAGTGGTGGAAGACATAGAATGCACTGATGCACAACCACTGATGTTTCCTGATGATGAGGACATGGGAATACCACCTCATCGGAGTCTGCACGTCTCTGATGATGACGAAACACAGGTGCCAACTGCTGCGTCTTTCTGCAGTGTGCAGACCGAACAGGAGGTCAGGGAGGAAGACTGTGTGGAAGACGATGCAGGGGACGATGAGGTCCTAGACCCTACATGGAATGAAGGTCGTGCCACTGACTTTCATAGGAAGAGGCAGTGGTGAGACCGAGCCAACAGCGTAGCAAAGGAGGGAGCAGGGGGCAAAAGCAGACCAGCCGCCGCCAAGAGAGTTCGCCTGCTTCTGGCCACCGCCACCAGGGACCGAGCATCCCAAAGGCAGCTTCAAGGAGTTCCCTGGCATGGCACTTCTTTAAACAATGTGCTGATGACAAGACCCGAGTGGTTTGCACGCTGTGCCATCAGATCCTGAAGCGAGGCATTAACGTTCTGAACCTTAGCACAACCTGCATGACCAGGCGTCTACATGCAAAGCATGAACTGCAGTGAAGTAAACACCTTAAAAACAAGGAACTCACTCTGGCTCCCCCTGCTCCCTCTTCTGCTGCTGCCTCGGCCTCTTCCTCAGCCTCGGGAGGAATGTTGGCAACTGCCGCCCACCAAACAGAGTATGTGCCACCGACACCACCACCTGCGTCACCAAGCATCTACACCATGTCACACGGCAGCGTTCAGCTCTCCATCTCACAAACCTTGGAGAGAAAGCGTAAATTCCCACCCTCGAGCCCTGGGCCTGAATGCCAGCATTTCTAAACTACTGGCCTTTGAAATGCTGTCATTCAGGCTGGTGGACACAGACAGCTTCAAACAGCTGATGTCCATGGCTGTCCCACAGTATGTTGTTCCCAGCCGCCACTACTTCTCCAAGACAGCCGTGCCTTCCCTGCACAACCAAGTATCCGATAAAATCAAGTGTGCACTGCGCAATGCCATCTGTGGCAAGGTCCACCTAACCACAGATACGTGGACCAGTATGCACGGCCAGGGACGCTATATCTCCCTAACTGCACACTGGGTAAATGTAGTGGCGGCTGGGCCGCAGGCGGAGAGTTCCTTGGCGCACGTTTTTCCGCCGCCAAGGATCGCAGGGCATCATTTTTTGCCTCCTGTAGCCTCCTCCTCCTACTCGGCTTCCTCCTCCTCTGCTTCCACCAGCTCATCCAGTCAGCCACTCACCTTCACCGCCAACTTAAGCACAGCCCGGGGTAAACGTCAGCAGGCCATTCTGAAACTCATATGTTTGGGGGACAGGCCCCACACCACGCAGGAGTTGTGGCAGGGTATTGAACAACAGACCGACGAGTGGTTTCTGCCGGTGGGCCTCAAGCCCGGCCTGGTGGTGTGCGATAATGGGCGAAATCTCGTCGCAGCTCTGGGACTAGCTGGTTTGACGCACATCCCTTGCCTGGCGCATGTGCTGAATTTGGTGGTGCAGAAGTTAATTCACAACTACCCCGACATGTCAGAGCTGCTGCATAAAGTGCGGGCCGTCTGTGCGCACTTCCGGCGTTCACATCCTGCCGCTGCTCGCCTGTCTGCGCTACAGAGGAACTTCGGCCTTCCCGCTCACCGCCTCATATGCGACGTGCCCACCAGGTGGAACTCCACCTTGCACATGCTGGAGAGACTGTGCGAGCAGCAGCAGGCCATAGTGGAGTTTCAGCTGCAGCACGCACGCGTCAGTTGCCCTGTGGAACAGCACCACTTCACCACCAATGATTGGGCCTCCATGCGAGACCTGTGTGCTCTGTTGCGCTGTTTCGAGTACTCCACCAACATGGCCAGTGGCGATGACACCTTTATCAGCGTTACAATACCACTTCTATGTCTCCTTGAGAAAACGCTTAGGGAGATGATGGAAGAGGAGGTGGCCCAGGAGGAGGAGGAGGAGGATGAGGGGTCATTTTTAGCACTTTCAGGCCAGTCTGTTAGAAGTGGCTCAGAGGGAGGTTTTTTGCAACAGCAGAGGCCAGGTACAAATGTGGCCAGCCAGGGCCCACTACTGGAGGACGAGGAGGATGAGGAGGAGGTGGAGGAGGATGAGGATGAGGATGAAGCAGGTTCACAGCGGGGTGGCACACGACACAGCTCAGGCCCATTACTGGTGCGTGGCTGGGGGGATACGGAGGACGATGACGATATGCCTCCCACAGACGACAGCTTGTCCTTACCTCTGGGGAGCTAGGCACACATAAGCGACTACATGCTGCAGTGCCTGCGCAACGACAGCAGAGTTGCCCACATTTTAACGTGTGCGGACTACTGGGTTGCCACCCTGCTGGATCCCCGGTACAAAGACAATGTAACCACCTTACTTCCTGCACTGGAGCGTGATAGGAAGATGTGCGAGTACAAGCGCATGCTGGTAGAGGCGCTCCTGAGAGCATTCCCAAATGTCACAGGGGAACAAGTGGAAGCCCAAGGCGAAAAAAAAAAAAACACAAACACACACAAAACAAGACACTTATACCTCCCTTCATCCGTCACAGTGATGCGATGCAGGCCTCTTCCGGCCTGTGTCCCGCGCTGTACGGCTCACAGACGGCGCGATGACGTCATCGCGCCGCCTGTACCAACATCTGATAAGCTGCCGGCCTAGTGCCGGCAGCCTATCAGAGGAGCAGGGAAGGGAGACGCCTCTCCCTCTCCTTCTCCACAGCACAGCCATCTGTATCGCTGTCCTGGGGTCGGCGATACAGATGACTATGGAGATGAACGCTTCCACAATGGAAGCGTTCATCTCCCTGTGCCCCGCCACCGCTGCACACATTGCCCTGCTAAAGCTGGGGGGATTTTTGCATACCCGTGCCCCCGAATTATTTCTGGGGGGGGATCCGACCCCCGCGTCCCCCCCGCTTCCTACTCCCGTGGTGGTGGGGCCAAAATAACTGAAATTGGCCTTCTCCGGTGGTGGTTGATATGACGCATGATTCCTTGCTGTGGGAAATCTCTCCTTGGTCTGGGTGCTGGCCGAAATAACTGAAAGTGGCCTTCTCCAGTGGTGGGTGATATGACGCATGATTCCTTGCTGTGGAACCTGTATCCTCGGTCTGGGTGCTGGGCCGAAATAACTGAAAGTGGCCTTCTCCAGTGGTGGGTGATATGACGCATGATTCCTTGCTGTGGGACCTGTATCCTCGGTCTGGGTGCTGGGCCGAAATAACTGAAAGTGGCCTTCTCCAGTGGTGGGTGATATGACGCATGATTCCTTGCTGTGGAACCTCTCTCCTCGGTCTGGGTGCTGGCCGAAATAACTGAAAGTGGCCTTCTCCAGTGGTGGGTGATATGATGCATGATTCCTTGCTGTGGGACCTGTATCCTCGGTCTGGGTGCTGGGCCGAAATAACTGAACGTGGCCTTCTCCAGTGGTGGGTGATATGACGCATGATTCCTTGCTGTGGGACCTCTCCTCGGTCTGGGTGCTCCCGAAATAACTGAAAGTGGCCTTCTCCAGTGGTGGGTGATATGACGCCTTATTCCTTGCTGTGGGACCTGTATCCTCAGTCTGGGTGCTAGGCGAAATAACTGAAAGTGGCCTTCTCCAGTGGTGGGTGATATGACGCCTTATTCCTTGCTGTGGGACCTCTCTCCTCTGTCTGGGTGCTGGGTCTAAATAACTGAAAGTGGCCTTCTCCAGTGGTGGGTGATATGACGCATGATTCCTTGCTGTGGGACCTCTCTCCTCTATCTGGGTGCTGGGGCCGAAATAACTGAAAGTGGCCTTCTCCAGTGGTGGGTGATATGACGCATGATTCCTTGCTGTGGGACCTCTCTCCTCTGTCTGGGTGCTGGGCCTAAATAACTGAGAGTGGCCTTCTCCGGTGGTGGTTGATATGACTGATATGACGCATGATTCCTTGCTGTGGGACCTCTCTCTCTGTCTGGGTGCTGGGGCTGAAATAACTGAAAGTGGCCTTCTCCAGTGGTGGGTGATATGACGCATGATTCCTTGCTGTGGGACCTCTCTCCTCTGTCTGGGTGCTGGGTCCGAAATAACTGAAAGTGGCCTTCTCAGTGTTGAGTGATATGACGCCTGATTCCTTGCAGTGGGACCCTCTCCAATTGATATTGGTTAAATTTTATTTATTTTATTTTATTTTAATTCATTTCCCTATCCACATTTGTTTGCAGGGGATTTACCTACATTTTGTTGCCTTTGGCAGCCCTCTAGCCCGTTCCTGGACTATTTTACAGCCTTTTAGTGCCTAAAAGTTCGGGTCCCCATTGACTTCAATGGGGTTCGGGTTCGGGATAAAGTTCGGTCGAGTTCGGATCCCGAACACGAACATTTTCGGGAAGTTCGGCCGAACTTCTTGAACCCGAACATCCAGGTGTTCGCTCATCTCTATACATAGAAACATAGAATGTGTCGGCAGATAAGAACCATTTGGCCCATCTAGTCTGCCCAATATGCTGAATACTATGAATAGCCCCAGGCCCTATCTTATATGAAGGATGGCCCTATGCCTATCCCATGCATGCTTAAACTCCTTCACTGTATTTGCAGCTACCACTTCTGCAGGAAGGCTATTCCATGCGTCCACTACTCTCTCAGTAAAGTAATTCTTCCTGATATTACTTTTAAACCTTTGCCCCTCTAATTTAAAACTATGTCCTCTTGTAGCAGTTTTTCTTCTTTTAAATATTCTCTCCTTTTTTACCGTGATAATTCTCTTTATGTATTTAAAAGTTTCTATCATATCCCCTCTGTCTCTTCTTGCTTCCAAGCTATACATGTTAAGGTCCTTTATCCTTTCCTGGTAAGTTTTGTCCTGCAATCCATGTACTAGTTTAGTAGCTCTTCTCTGAACTCTCTCCAAAGTTTCAATATCCTTCTGCAGATATGGTCTCCAGTACTGCACACAATACTCCAAATGAGGTCTCACTAGTGTTCTGTAGAGCGGCACGAGCACCTCCCTCTTTCTACTGTTAATCCTCTATACATCCAAGCATTCTGCTGGCATTACCTGCTGCTCTATGACATTGTCTGCCCACCTTTAGGTCGTCTGATATAATGACCCCTAAATCCCTTTCCTCAAATACTGAGGTTAGTACTGTATCACTGATTTTATATTCTGCTCTTGGGTTTTACGTCCCAGGTGCATTATCTTGCACTTATCGACATTAAATTTTAGTAGCCAGATTTTTGACCAGTCCTCTAGTTTTCCTAAATCCTTTTCCATTTGGTGTATCCTCCAGGAACATCAACCCTGTTACAAATCTTTGTGTCATCAGCAAAAAGACAAACCTTACCATTGAGGCCTTCTGCAACTTTCGCTGATAAAGATATTAAACAATATGGGTCCCAGAACAGATCCCTGAGGTACCTGACTAGTAACAATACCATGGTCTGAATATACTCCATTGACTACAACCCTCTGTTTTCTGTCCTTCAGCCACTGCCTAATCCATTTAACAATATGTGAGCTCAAGCTCAAAGACTGCAGTTTATTGATAAGCCTTCTATGTGGGACAGTATCAAATGCCTTACTAAAGTCCAGATAAGCGATGTCTACTGCACCTCCGCCATCTATTATTTTAGTCACCCAATCAAAAAAGTCAATAAGATTAGTTTGACATGATCTCCCTGAAGTAAACCCATGCTGTTTTTTATTAATCAACCCATGGGTTTATAGATGTTCCACAATCCTCTCCTTGAGTATGGTTTCCATTAGTGTTGAGCGAACAGTTCGAGAATAGTTCGGGTTCGTACCGAATTTTGGGGTGTCCGGGACTGGACCAACCCGACATTTTCAAAAAGTTCGGGTTCGGGTTCGGTGTTCGCCGATTACTCCCGCTTTCTGAAGGGCTGCACAGCAGCCAATCAGCTAGCGTTTACTTCTGCCCTAAGAGCCCATCACAGCCATGCCTACTAATGGCATGGCTGTGATTGGCCAAGTGCAGCATGTGACCCAGCCTCTATTTAAGCTGGAGTCACGTAGCGCCCGCACGTCACACTGCTCTGATTAGTGTAGGGAGAGGACGCAGCTTCTGTCAGGGCGAGATTAGGCAGGTTAAAGTCAGCAACAGCACCTAATGAACGGATCAATTTACAGCTGAGAATCATTGAACTTCTGCTAGTTACTTGCTCGCTGGTTTTTAGGCTGGATATGACGCATGATTCCTTGCTGTGGGACCTCTCTCCTCTGTCTGGGTGCTGGGGCCGAAATAACTGAAAGTGGCCTTCTCCAGTGGTGGGTGATATGACGCATGATTCCTTGCTGTGGGACCTCTCTCCTCTGTCTGGGTGCTGGGTCCGAAATAACTGAAAGTGGCCTTCTCCAGTGTTGAGTGATATGACGCCTGATTCCTTGCAGTGGGACCTCTCTCCAATTGATATTGGTTAAATTTTATTTATTTTATTTTATTTTAATTCATTTCCCTATCCACATTTGTTTGCAGGGGATTTACCTACATTTTGTTGCCTTTGGCAGCCCTCTAGCCCGTTCCTGGACTATTTTACAGCCTTTTAGTGCCTAAAAGTTCGGGTCCCCATTGACTTCAATGGGGTTCGGGTTCGGGATAAAGTTCGGTCGAGTTCGGATCCCGAACACGAACATTTTCGGGAAGTTCGGCCGAACTTCTTGAACCCGAACATCCAGGTGTTCGCTCATCTCTATACATAGAAACATAGAATGTGTCGGCAGATAAGAACCATTTGGCCCATCTAGTCTGCCCAATATGCTGAATACTATGAATAGCCCCAGGCCCTATCTTATATGAAGGATGGCCCTATGCCTATCCCATGCATGCTTAAACTCCTTCACTGTATTTGCAGCTACCACTTCTGCAGGAAGGCTATTCCATGCGTCCACTACTCTCTCAGTAAAGTAATTCTTCCTGATATTACTTTTAAACCTTTGCCCCTCTAATTTAAAACTATGTCCTCTTGTAGCAGTTTTTCTTCTTTTAAATATTCTCTCCTTTTTACCGTGATAATTCTCTTTATGTATTTAAAAGTTTCTATCATATCCCTCTGTCTCTTCTTGCTTCCAAGCTATACATGTTAAGGTCCTTTATCCTTTCCTGGTAAGTTTTGTCCTGCAATCCATGTACTAGTTTAGTAGCTCTTCTCTGAACTCTCTCCAAAGTTTCAATATCCTTCTGCAGATATGGTCTCCAGTACTGCACACAATACTCCAAATGAGGTCTCACTAGTGTTCTGTAGAGCGGCACGAGCACCTCCCTCTTTCTACTGTTAATCCCTATACATCCAAGCATTCTGCTGGCATTACCTGCTGCTCTATGACATTGTCTGCCCACCTTTAGGTCGTCTGATATAATGACCCCTAAATCCCTTTCCTCAAATACTGAGGTTAGTACTGTATCACTGATTTTATATTCTGCTCTTGGGTTTTACGTCCCAGGTGCATTATCTTGCACTTATCGACATTAAATTTTAGTAGCCAGATTTTTGACCAGTCCTCTAGTTTTCCTAAATCCTTTTCCATTTGGTGTATCCCTCCAGGAACATCAACCCTGTTACAAATCTTTGTGTCATCAGCAAAAAGACAAACCTTACCATTGAGGCCTTCTGCAATTTCGCTGATAAAGATATTAAACAATATGGGTCCCAGAACAGATCCCTGAGGTACCTGACTAGTAACAATACCATGGTCTGAATATACTCCATTGACTACAACCCTCTGTTTTCTGTCCTTCAGCCACTGCCTAATCCATTTAACAATATGTGAGCTCAAGCTCAAAGACTGCAGTTTATTGATAAGCCTTCTATGTGGGACAGTATCAAATGCCTTACTAAAGTCCAGATAAGCGATGTCTACTGCACCTCCGCCATCTATTATTTTAGTCACCCAATCAAAAAGTCAATAAGATTAGTTTGACATGATCTCCCTGAAGTAAACCCATGCTGTTTTTATTAATCAACCCATGGGTTTATAGATGTTCCACAATCCTCTCCTTGAGTATGGTTTCCATTAGTGTTGAGCGAACAGTTCGAGAATAGTTCGGGTTCGTACCGAATTTTGGGTGTCGGGACTGGACCGAACCCGACATTTTCAAAAAGTTCGGGTTCGGGTTCGGTGTTCGTCGATTACTTCCGCTTTCTGAAGGGCTGCACAGCAGCCAATCAGCTAGCGTTTACTTCTGCTCTAAGAGCTCATCACAGCCATGCCTACTAATGGCATGGCTGTGATTGGCCAGTGCAGCATGTGACCCAGCCTCTATTTAAGCTGGAGTCACGTAGCGCCGCACGTCACACTGCTCTGATTAGTGTAGGGAGAGGACGCAGCTTCTGTCAGGGCGAGATTAGGCAGGTTAAAGTCAGCAACAGCACCTAATGAACGGATCAATTTACAGCTGAGAATCATTGAACTTCTGCTAGTTACTTGCTCGCTGGTTTTTAGGCTGCACAGAGCGTTTTTCTGTCACTTATTTTCTGGGTTGATCGGGCGGCCATTTTGTGACTTGTGGTGCGCCAGAAGAAGCTGCCACCAAGTCCATCAATCCATCAATACTAGTTTTTTTTTGCTATATCCTACATCAGGGGCTTGGCTGTGCTAATTGTCACCCCTAGAAACTCAGGAAAGAAATTTCTATATTTTATTAAGGGGTTAAATACAATTGCCCAAATACCAATCCCCTAAATCTGGTGTTCCAGCTTTGGTTAGACAAGTATAATACTGTCTGCTGTCTGGCAAAGGATAGATTATTTTCTGGGGTTAAATTCAATTGCCAAAATAGCAATACCATAAATCAGTGGTTTCAGCTGTGGCTGGCAAAATAGAATAGTGTCTGAGGTAACGCACACACGTACAGACGCACGCATCACGATTCTTGAATAGTTGTATTATCGCGATAATAAAACTAACAGTGTAAAGTTGACTGTATTGCTCTAAGTTATATTCGCGATCGAATGTAACTTCTATTACAGCACACCAATACTAAAACTGACTAAGAGACAGCTTTAAGTTCTATTCGAACGCGATTGCAACTTTGGAACTTAAAGTGGTGTACGATTTTAAAAGTTGAGTACTAAAAGTTGGAATCGCAATGCGATTCTTATGTATTCTTAATCGCATTGCGATTACAACTTTGAGCTACCGATCACCATGGGAACGCCTCCTCCAGTAGAATGTACTGTCGGATGTAGAATTAAGTTGAAATCGCAATGCGATTATTATATATCTGCTTAATCGCATTGCCGTTTCAACTTAGCATTGCTAAATAATTCCATCCATATTCGTTAACTTACTGACTCAGTAAGTTAACGATGGAATTATTTAGCAATGCTAAGTTGAAATCGCAATGCGATTAAGCAAATATATAAGAATCGCATTGCGATTTCAACTTAATTCTCAGATCCGACAGTACATTCTACTGGAGGAGGCGTTCCCATGGTGATCGTTAGCTCAAAGTTGTAATCGCAATGCGTTTATTGCGGTATATTATCCCTCTGGGTGTCTTTTACAGCCTTTTAGAGCCCAAAAGTTCGGGTCCCCATTGACTTCTATGGGGTTCGGGTTCGGGATGAAGTTCGGGTTGAGTTCGGATCACGAACCCGGACATTTTCCGGAAGTTCGGCCGAACCTCTCGAACCCGAACATCCAGGTGTTCGCTCATCTCTAGTTTCCATTAATTTCCCACTATTGATGTCAGGCTTACTGGCCTATAGTTGCCCGATTCCTCTATACTACCTTTCTTGTGAATTGGCACAACGTTTGCTAATTTCCAATCTTCTGGGACGACACCTGTTACCAGTGATTGGTTAAATAAATCTGTTAATGGTTTTGCTAGTACACCTCTAAGCTCTTTTAATAGCTTTGGGTGTATCCCATCAGGCCCCTGTGATTTATTTGTATTAATTTTAGACAGCTGACTTAGAACCTCTTCCTCTGTAAAGACACATGCATCAAAGGATTCATTAGTCTTCCTCCCTAACTGAGGTCCTTCTCCTTCATTTTCCGTTGTAAAAACTGAACAGAAGTGTTCATTGAGGCAGTCAGCTAGTTCTTTATCCTCTTCCATATACCTTCCTTCTTTTGTTTTTAATTTGGTAATTCCTTTTTTAATTTCCTTTTTCCATTTATGTATCTGAAGAATGTCTTATCACCTTTTTCACTGACTGAGCTAATTTCTCTTCTGCCTGAGCTTTAGAAGCTCTTATAACTTGCTTGGCCTCTCTCTGCCTCATCTTATAGATTTCCCGGTCATCCTCGTTTTGGGTGTTTTTATACTTGCTAAATGCCATCTTTTTGTTTTTAATGATTTTGGCCACTTCTGCTGAGTACCACAGTGGTCTCTTCCTTTTTTTGCCTTTACTGACAAGTCTAATGCACTTTTCTGTTGCCTTCAGTAGTGCCAATTTTAAGTAGTCCCATTTCTCTTGAACTCCATTGAAATTGTTCCAGTCTGATAGGGACTCGTATACCACTGATCTCATTTTAGAAAAGTCTGTTTTCCGAAAATCTAAAACTTTTGTTTTTGTGTGGAGTGACTCAGTCACTGTACTTATAGTAAACCTCACTGACTGGTGATCACTAGATCCTAAGCTTTCCCCTACAGTAATATCAGATACCAAATTGCCATTTGTGAATACCAAATCTAAAATGGCCTCCTTCCGGGTTGGCTCCTCAACTACTTGCTGAATAAATAATCCCAGTAGGGAATTTAGAATGTCTGTACTCCTGGCAGAACTAGCTATTTTGGTTTTCCAGTTTATATCAGGAAGATTAAAGTCTCCCATAATGACAACTTCCCCTTTCAATGTCATTTTAGCCATTTCCTCAACTAGTAGATCATCCAATTCTTTGACTTGGCTTGGTGGTCTGTATATGACACCTACACGAGTTACCTTAGGATTACCAAGCTGCAACGTAACCCAAACTGACTCTAAATTGGTTTCGCTGGCTTGTATTAGATTAGATTTTATGCTATCTTTCACATATAGGGCCACTCCACCCCTTTCTTGCCTTCTCTGTCTTTCCTATATAGAGAGAACCCAGGTATTGTTATATCCCAGTCATTACTCTCATTGAACCATGTCTCAGTAACAGCCACTAAATCTATATTCTCAGATGCCATTACAGACTCAAGTTCGCTGATCTTATTCCCTAAACTGCGAGCATTTGTAGACAAGACCCTCAGCTTGTCATTTCTTATCCTATCAGCTCCTGGCATCTTCTGGCATTGTTTTTTCGGGGGGCAGCCAAACTGATGGATTGTCTCTTTTGTGCCCCCCTTTCCTAGTTTAAATGTTTCTTAGCAAAAACTTTGAACTGTTCACTGAGGACATTTGTTCCCTTGAGAGAAAGATGCAAACAGTACAGTTCTTTTCCATTCCAGCTAGAGCCAACATGAGACACAAAGCCAAATCCCTGGTTCAAACACCATTCACCAAGCCATACATTGAATTCCTTAATACGCAACTGCTTGTCATGCTGACGGTTATGCACAGGCAGAACTGCAGAGAATGAGACAGTCAATGCAATCTCCCGTATATCATTACCAAGTGTGTGAAAATCTTCCTTCACCTTTGAAACTTCATTGCAAGCCAGATCATTTGTCCCAATATGGACAATAACATCCACCTCCTTTTCCATTTTTGCTTGCTTAATAATGTTAAGGATACGTCGTCTGTCCCTGCTGGCAGTAGCACCAGGGAGACATCTCACAAAACCCTTTTCTTCAAACTTCACACCTCTTATGATAGAATCGCCCACCAATAGCTGCTTACTATTAGTACTCACTATATCCTTTTTGTCTTTGTCAGTAGTCTTGCATACCTTAGGCATAGGAGATGATTGTTCCTCACCCACTGTGCCCAAGCCATCCTCCATGTTGCTCTTGCATTCTGAAAGTGCTGCAAATGAATTACAGAGAGCCACAGACTGTGGGACATGTCTTCTGTCAACAGCTCTAAGTCTACCAGAACCTACAGTAACCCATCTTCCATTTCTGGGGGCCTTTGTGGCAGTGGCATTGCAACATGCCAAGCCTGAGTTTGTCTAACAGTTACTTTACAAATCTCAGATTTCAAAAATGCAATTTCCTTCTGCATTATGGAGAATTGTCTGCAGATCAGACAGCATCCAAACCTGCGAAGAGTGAAACAAGAAATGAAAGCGCAACAATTCCTGCACTGAATCAGGTCTGCCATTTTAATGCAAGAAAATATGTTAAACAAAACTTAATAGATTGTACTCACCTCCAGATTACCTCCTGAGTATCTCTTGAATATCTCTAGTGCACGTAGAAATGCTGCACTTTGAGAATGATGCAAGCTACAATTAGGCAAGCTAATACTATGTGGCTATATATACACACACTCCTACAAAAGCCCCTCCCACAACAACAAATTTAACACCTTAATGGCCCTATGCCCATTAGCATTCAGACAATAGCAACACCAGTCTAACAAATTCCTTACCTGTTCTAAAGCACACCAAAAACACAGCTGAAGTTCTGCTACAGTGGAAAGTTCAGCTGAAGTTCTGCTGTTCTGTTCTAAAGCACACCAAAAACACAGCTGAAGTTCTGCTACAGTGGAAAGTTCTAGGTTAGTCTCTTGAATATCTCTAGTGCACTTAGAAATTCTGCACTTTGAGAATGATGCAAGCTACAATTAGGCAAGCTAATATTATGTGGCTATATATACACACACTCCTAAAAAGCCCCTCCCACAACAACACATTTAACACCTTAATGGCCCTATGCTCATTAGCATTCAGACAATAGCAACACCAGTATAACAAATTCCTTACCTGTTCTAAAGCACACCAAAAACACAGCTGAAGTTCTGCTACAGTGGAAAGTTCAGCTGAAGTTCTGCTGTTCTGTTCTGACCTATGTGCTGTCAATGAAGCCACAGTTTTTAACACTCCCATTGTGCCCAATCCACACCCCTTGTTGGCTCAAGTTCCCTCTACCAACTTCACTGTGATTGATTTGGCAAATGTTTTCTTTTCAGTACCACTACATTCAGATAGCTGGTAGTTGTTTGCCTTCACACATGAGGGTAAATAGGATACCTGGGTGGTACTGCTGCAGGGAGCCCAGAACTCGCCCAGTATGTATATTAAAGCTATGTCCCTCCTGTCCTTTTTTAGCTGATCATGGCTGCAAGGTAAAAAAGAAAAAAACTAAGCTTCAGCTTTGCTGCAATACTGTTATCTTCCTTTGGTGAAACATCTCACCTTTGAACGTAAGACGGCTGTGGAGGATATCCCTTTGCCCAGAAATATGAATGCACTGAAGACATTTTTGGGCCTTGTTTCATATTTTAGACCTTGGATACACAAGTTTGATGCAGCCTTTTTATGATTGTTCGTCTTTTAGTCCCTTCCACCTTGCAGATGAGGTGGTAGATACCTTTTATCCCCTAAACCTGGCAATTTTGTACTCCCCGCACTGGGCCTATCAGATCATTACATCTAGATTGTATTGTACAGAAGTAAATGGCCATGCCTCAGCTGTCCTCACCGAACTGCATGGCCAGCAACAACGCCAGAGGTGCCTTTTCTGCATCAGAGCTATAGAAGTTGTACAAGCCATTCTTGATAAAAGCTCTGAAATAGTCATGAACCACAAAGTGACAGTGCTTGCTCCTCATGATATTTCATCTATCCTCATGCAAGTACAACCCAAAAATCTTTTTGTTGTCCGCCATTCGAGAATGCAGTGTTCCATTTTGTTGCCTGACAATGTTACTGTCCAAAGGTGTAATATTTTGAATCCAGCCACCCTGTTGCCTCTGGAGCAAAGGGGGAGGGAAGAGTTAGGGTACTTATATAACTTTTCTTCCAGATCCAGAGTAAGAGGCTCATGACTGTTTGCAGATGATGTCACGAGAGACAGCAGGATTTGACCATGTTGTAAATCAGCCATGTGCTCTTTGTGGATGAATCGAGGTATGGCCAGGATGGCAGGTACTACAAAAGTTGGGCAGTGGTGACTCCACATGAGACTGTAAAGCAGAGTCTTACCACCACACATGTCTGCCCAAGAAGCAGGGCTAAAGGCTCTGGAGATGGCTTGCAGAGATGCAGATGGAAAAGCAGCCAACATTTACACTGATTCCAGGTATAGCCCATGACTATGGGCCCATTTGGAAAGCCAGAGACTTCCTGACCGCTTCAGGTAAACCCATCAAAATTGGGAAGCAGTGAGGTCTCTTATGGAAGCCCTCATGTCGCCAACTTGAGTGGCAGTGATAAAAACAGACTCAAAGGAGGCAAAGGGAAAAGCCAAGGCAGATCAGGCGGCAACAATGGCTGCCAAATTGCCTAGGCAGACCCCTGCCTTAGTGGACACAGATCATGTGCCTGAATTAACTCCTCCTGTCTCGCTGGAAGTTCTTAAGACCTTACAGAAGCAGGCACGGAAGGAGGAAAGGAACTAGTCGATGAAAAAGGGGGACTGCAAATGAGGTAGGCAGTTCCAAGAGAAACTCTACCTTCCCAGGTCCCTCTAACCCACGATGACACAGGCAACCCATGGGGTGACACATCAGTTAAAAGACTGCTTTGTGTGATTTAGGACATGGTACGCCCCAGGGTTCAGCACTGTAGCAGCCAGATATACTCAAGGATGTATGATTTGTGCCCAGAACAATGTGCGCAAGGTGGTTAAGGTACCCCAGAAAAACACGTTTTGCCCTTTGTATCTGTTTCAATGCTTGCAGACTACATTCAACTACCCAAGGTGGGTGTGTATGAGTATGTATTGGTGTGTGATGACTTGTTTTCAGGATGCCCACAAGCATCTGAGAAGCAAAGAAGATTATGGTCGAAGTTGTATGCAGGTATGGGGTACTTGAGATAATTGGAAGTGACAGAGGTGTTCACTTCACAGGTGAAGTGATGCAGGAGATGATGAAGACTTTGGGTGTAGAACAGGCCTTACATGCTTCGTAGCATCCACAAAGCAGGGGTAGGGTAGGAAAAAGGCACTGAATGGGACACTAATGTCAAAGATTCAAAAAGCCATGGCAGAGACTGGCAAGCCATGGACAGAGTGCCTGCTGGTAGCCCACTTTTCAGTAAGGTATACCCTAACCGTAAGACAGGCCTTAGTCCCTATAAGGTCCTTTTGGGTCAGCCCTAGGACAGGAATGTATTTCACACAGCAGCTTCAGATGCAACATGGTTGTCTGACAGATTATGTGATCAGTTTGCACAAGCATTTGACTAAAATTCTCACGTTTTTGCTTCACTTCCAGATCTTGATAAAGTACCAGGAACCCACCCACTTGTGTCTGGAGATTGGGTGGTGGTAAAAGACACGTTAGAAAAGTCCTCAAACCCTGGTTTGACTGTCCATTCCAAGTGTTGTTGACCATGAGAACATCAGTAAAGCTCAAAAGAAAGCCTAATTGTATCTACGCCAGTCATTGCAAGACAATGTTGAGTCTGGAGACTTGAAATGTTGATTTTTCTTGTTCCCCCTTGTGTGACTGCTGATCCTGACTCAACGAATATGGATTTCAAATGAGATAGTAAAAATAGGTTTCTGGGCCATGAAAAAGTTGTGTAAGAGGAAGAACAAAGCTGTTACAGCCCAATACTTCCAGCCCAGTGATCCATTGATAGTATTACCCCAAAGAATATTAGTATTAATAGTTATTTATGTTCATAATAATCAAGAAGTTCAAGACTGAAACCCAACTAAGCATCCTCCACTCAACATCACCTCCATCTATTCTGTATTAGGGATAGGTGAGAATCTGACTTCCCATTGCATAAGTCCATTATGAGGGAGCCTATCCAATAAGGATAAGTTGTCTCCAAAGTGGTGAAACAACCAACAAGTACAATGGGACAGATTGTAGAACCTACTTAGATTAGGGACAGCGTTATGCTAATTGACATGGCCTCAAAGGGGGACTGATATAGATGTGGATATCATTCTTAATTAAGTAAGATGGCCCCCATATCCTCCAGCTGTCAGCTAATGCCTTATTCACTTAAGTTCCAAGAGGACCCTCCTACCTGATGTGTCATATATGACGTATGCTGTACTGATGTTAATGTGAAGCCATTACAATATGGCACTTAGATGTTTACATAGTTTACCAGAGTTAGTAAAACAATGCACAATGCGCAGATGCCAAGTGTTATTTCTTTTCCTATTTTTGGATTCTAGCCAATGCAACAATGCCACGAGCCTCTGATGAACTTATAAACTGCTTAATAAGTTCATCAGATAGCCCACTTTATAGAAAATGAATCTCCTATAGTCCTACTGGAGCATATTGGTCTCTCTGACAAGTTGATGGGATATCCTACCCTTAAAATGATACATAAGTAGTAATGAGCAAGCATGCTCGGCCGAGTACCGGTTTGGCTCGAGCATCGCTATGCTTGGCAGATCCAAGCACTTGGCTGAGTACCACATGTGCTAAAGCGCAATGCTCGAGTCTCCTTCTCACACTTTTTCCGCTTTCTAAGCAGCCAATAAACGCGCAGGTAAGTATTGCCATCACTGTAATGCCATTAGACATGTTTTCTACTGGCATTACAGTGATTGGCTGTCCGGAACACGTCATCGGGTGCTATATAGCACCCGGTCATGCAGGTTCGGCTCATTTGAGTCAGAGAGAGCTGCTGTTAGGAGTGGACAGAGAGTGTAGGGTGAATTTGATCACAAATTAATAATTTTAAAGACGTTTCAAAGAACCAAAAGTCCTTTTAAGGACTATTGTTAGAGGTGGCAGCAAAATTTATTTTGGGGGAATTATTCTTTTGTGTCAGGACGATCATTAGTGACATTAATTTTCTATATTGTACAAACTCTGCTTGCTGTGAGCAGTGAGAAGCAAATCTACACTTACTTCTAGACAGTGTGTGAGGCCTATATTTAATCCAAATAGCAGTTACAGACAGTCAGTTTCTGTATTATACATAGAGATGTCCCGAACTATTTGCCGGTGAACAGTTCCTGGCGAACATCGCATGTTCGAGTTCGCGCAGCGGGCGAACATATGCGAAGTTCGATTCGCCCCTATACTTTATCATTGAGCAAACTTTGACCCTGTACCTCACAGTCAGCAGACACATTCCAGCCAATCAGCATACCCTCCCTCCTGGACCCTCCCACCTCCTATCAAAAGCATGCACAGCATCCATCTTAGATTCATTCTGAAGCTGCAGTGTTAGTTAGAGCAGGGATAGTGCTGCTGCTGCTGCTGAATCAATATCCGCAACACACCATGCCGGTACTCCCCATAGAGATGCTCTATTCTTGTCCACAGGCTGCGGACAAGAATTGGACATGTCTATCTTTTGCGGAGCCGCAACCCGGAAGTTCGAGACGCGACTCCGCAAATAGGAAAGCGGAGAGTAGGGAATAGCGAATTTTTAGCGAATATCGGCACATCGCTAATTCACGAATATTACGAATATAGCGCTATATATTCGCTATTTCGAATATTCTTTTTTATTTTTATTGTTTATATTTTTTCTTTTCCACTTCCCAAAAGTAGTTCTACATAATACATTCATCATCTTCTTCTACCAAGCCAACCATAGTAAACCAGGTCTAAGTTGAAATCGCAATGCGATTAATTCAAGTTATTTTAATTGCATTGCGATTTCAACTTAGACCTGGTTTTTATGGTTAACTTAGTAGAATTAGCGAATATGACGAATGTATTCGTCATATTCCTCAAAACTAAGATAACAAAGTATTCTCCATCTTCGTTTTAGCTACCTATGCTTCAACCTCGCAAATTCTAGCAATTAAATAGGAAGGTTGACTATAGAGACTACTGTGTTTAATTAGCTATGCGATTATATTACTTTGCTTTTTTTAAATAAATAGAATAATTATAATACTTGCCAATTATTATAATTACTCTATTTATTAAAATAATAATAATAATATAATCGCATAGCGAATTAAAGACAGCTGTCTCTATAGTCAACTTTCCTTTTGATTGCTAGAATTAGCGAAGTTGACGAATAGGTAGCTAAAACGAAGATGGAGAATACTTTGTTATCTTCGTTTTGAGGAATATGACGAATACATTCGTCATCTTCGCTAATTCTAATATCAAACCAATAGGAAAGTAGCCTTAAGTTACAATCGCAATACGTGATTATTTAAATCGCATATTAATCGCGATAACTAGAATAATTACGAATATTCGATTTAGACGAATATGAAACGAATATTCTATTGAATATTCGTGAATTTAGTCGAAATCGAATATGGCACCTACCGCTCATCACTAGCGGAGAGCACATAGTGTGCGCTCCGCATCACATCCGGCCCCATTCACAATGGATGGGTCCACATCCATTCCCCAGAATTGCAGAATGGATGCAGGCAAAATTGCGGATGTGTGAATGGGGCCTTAGGTCCCGATGCGTTGCGGATGCGTTCAGTGAAAACTGTGCGATTTCACAGGCAAAGCCATTCAGTTTTGCCAGCGATTGTGTTCAGTTGTTCAGTTTTTCCGTGCAGGTGCAATGCGTTTTGATGCATTCTTCATACGCGTGATAAAAAACTGAAGGTTTACAAACAACATCTCCTAGCAACCATCAGTGAAAACGCAACGCACCCGCACTTTGCTTGCGGATGCAATGCGTTTTCACGCAGCCCCATTCACTTCTATGGGGCTAGGGCTGAGTGAAAACGCAGAATATAGAACATGCTGCGACTTCCACGGAACGCACAAGTGATGCGTGAAAAAACGCTCATGTACACAGACCCATTGAAATGAATTGGTCAGGATTCAGTGCAGATGCTATGCGTTCATGTCATGCATTGCACCCGCAAAGAAAACTCGCTTGTGTGAAAGGGGCCATCTGCTGTAAGGACAGCGTCCTGACAGCACCCCAAAAGCCCTTTTAGGGCTGGTACATCAGTATGCTTTTATTTTATTTTTCTATATATATATATTGCAGTTGCCTGCCCATGTGTGAGAGGCCGCAGGCCCACAGACTGTACTGTTTGCACACCACTCATATAGGGTGGCACAGTACCTTGCAGATAAAAAAGTCATTTAATTTTTACCCTTTAATATAATTGCAGTTGCCTTCCAGTGTGTGTCAGGCCCACAGACTGTACTGTGCCCACTTCCCACCACTCATATAGGGTGTCATAGTACATTGCACGGCGCATGCGCAGTGACCTAAAATTCAAATGAAGCGGACCGAGCATGGGTCTTTTTCCATCTCCCGGTTCCAAAAATCTATTCACTACACCGGCCCTGGCCCTGATAAGGGACAAAACAGAGATTATACTGATAGGAATAGTACTTAGTTAACACTAGTTGCATTGGTGGCAAATTCCATTGCAAGTGCCCAAAATTAGAAGGAAGCGGACAAACCAAGCTTTTTCTCTATCTCCCCATGCAAGGATTCAATTCAATACACGTCCCCTGATAGGAGACTTAACATAGCTTAAAATGGTAAGAACAGTAGTTCACACTACATGTATTGGTGGCACAGAAAACTGCGCGGCGCACGCGCAGTGTCCCAAATTGGAAGTAAGAGGACCGACCAATCATCTTTTTCCATCTCCGGTTCCTAAAATCTATTCAATACACGTCCCTGATAGGGGACGTAACAGGTATTAAACTGATAGGAATAGTACTACTTAACACACCACTCATATAGGGTGGCACAGTACATTGCATGGCGCACGGGCAGTGCCCCAAATTGGAAGGAAGAGGACCGACCAACCATCTTTTTCCATCTCCTGGTTCCTAAAATCTATTCCATACACCGGTCCCTGATAGGGGACAAAACAGAGATTAAACTGGTAAGAACAGATTTTTTATTAAAAAAAGAGGACAGCCTCTGCGGAGCTGGGTATTTTTAGGCCGCGTTACTGAACTCTCATGCACAATGCTGTAGGCTCATGCGTCCATTTGCAGAGGTGACAAACCTGGTCAGTCAAACCCAAGGCAACATCATCAACCTCATCCCATATGCATTTATTCTGGAGCGTGCCCTGCGAAGAGTGCTGGATCAGGCCGTAGATGAGCATGTAGAGGAAGAGTTGTGGTCACCATGACCACCAGAAGCAGCTTTGTCGTCAGTCGATTGCTGGATCTGCGGCAACGTAGAGAGAGGAGTCTGAAGAAGAGGAGTCAGAGGAGGAAGGTAGCTTTGAGGAGGTGGATGACCAACCACAGCAGGCGTCCCAGGGGGCTTGTTGTCACCTTCGGGGACCCTTGGTATTGTATGTGGCTGGGTGGAGGAAGAGACCTTCAATGACGTCAGTGAGGACAAGGAACATGACATGGCTAGCTTGGTATCCAACCTTGTGCAAATGGGGAGTTTGCGGTTGTTTGCGGTGCGTTAAACGGGGAGTTTGGTCTGTCAGAGTTTGGTCTGTCACTGTGAAGTGGGCGTAACCCTTACACTACCTGATCGATACAACATCATACCTAATCTTATACACACACTGGAGCACCCGAGCATCCTGGTGTGCTCTAGCAGAGCACCCGAGCATCGGGGTGCTTGATCATCACTATACATAAGGTTTGGCATAAGTGTCAGTGACTTGCTGTCTATACGGGGCTTCACTCAGGTCACTCCCTTGTGGAGAAATCCTCAGTTGCCTGAAATGTTTTGCCTGGAAGGTTTCTTTCCCTGGAAACGGAAGGGTGTGCTGTTTTTATATCAGCTGCAAAGAGATGATGTGTTTAAATCATTTGAGCAACTCAGGAATGAGTTTGGCCTCCCCATACTGACCTTTATCAATTTTTGCAATAAAACATGCATTCCAGGCTCAGGCAAGGTCTGTGTCACTTACATGTACCAAACCAAACAGAATTTCCTCAAACTAATCATCAGCAATATCTAGCAAGGAATATTATGTACTGATACCCAAAAGAACTAAACCCTTGCAAAAGAGTTACACCATATACGATAAAATATCTCTCAGTTTTATTATTATAAAGTAACATATAACATACGGGAGAACAAAAACACTGAAGTGCCTGTCACAGCAGGCCACAACCCGGAAGACAGAGTCCACGCACTACCCGAATATATAGATATATGGGATGTAATGATACTACATACACAAAATGGGTATATATAAATTGAGACATACAGGAATGTAGTTCCCACACGGATAACCCATATAGATGTACACCCAAATGGTCAGAAAAGTGGAGGACGAGGAGGATGAGGAGGAGGTGGAGGAGGATGAGGATGAGGATGAAGCAGGTTCACAGCGGGGTGGCACACGACACAGCTCAGGCCCATTACTGGTGCGTGGCTGGGGGATACGGAGGACGATGACGATATGCCTCCCACAGACGACAGCTTGTCCTTACTCTCTGGGGAGCTAGGCACACATAAGCGACTACATGCTGCAGTGCCTGCGCAACGACAGCAGAGTTGCCCACATTTTAACGTGTGCGGACTACTGGGTTGCCACCCTGCTGGATCCCGGTACAAAGACAATGTAACCACCTTACTTCCTGCACTGGAGCGTGATAGGAAGATGTGCGAGTACAAGCGCATGCTGGTAGAGGCGCTCCTGAGAGCATTCCCAAATGTCACAGGGGAACAAGTGGAAGCCCAAGGCGAAAAAAAAAAACACAAACACACACAAAACAAGACACTTATACCTCCCTTCATCCGTCACAGTGATGCGATGCAGGCCTCTTCCGGCCTGTGTCCCGCTGCTACGGCTCACAGACAGCGCGATGACGTCATCGCGCCGCCTGTACCAACATCTGATAAGCTGCCGGCCTAGTGCCGGCAGCCTATCAGAGGAGCAGGGAAGGGAGACGCCTCTCCTCTCCTTCTCCACAGCACAGCCATCTGTATCGCTGTCCTGGGGTCGGCGATACAGATGACTATGGAGATGAACGCTTCCACAATGGAAGCGTCTCATCTCCCTGTGCCCCGCCACCGCTGCACACATTGCCCTGCTAAAGCTGGGGGATTTTTGCATACCCGTGCCCCGAATTATTTCTGGGGGATCCGACCCGCGTCCCCCGCTTCCTACTCCCGTGGTGGTGGGGCCAAAATAACTGAAATTGGCCTTCTCCGGTGGTGGTTGATATGACGCATGATTCCTTGCTGTGGGAAATCTCTCCTTGGTCTGGGTGCTGGCCGAAATAACTGAAAGTGGCCTTCTCCAGTGGTGGGTGATATGACGCATGATTCCTTGCTGTGGAACCTGTATCCTCGGTCTGGGTGCTGGGCCGAAATAACTGAAAGTGGCCTTCTCCAGTGGTGGGTGATATGACGCATGATTCCTTGCTGTGGGACCTGTATCCTCGGTCTGGGTGCTGGGCCGAAATAACTGAAAGTGGCCTTCTCCAGTGGTGGGTGATATGACGCATGATTCCTTGCTGTGGAACCTCTCTCCTCGGTCTGGGTGCTGGCCGAAATAACTGAAAGTGGCCTTCTCCAGTGGTGGGTGATATGATGCATGATTCCTTGCTGTGGGACCTGTATCCTCGGTCTGGGTGCTGGGCCGAAATAACTGAACGTGGCCTTCTCCAGTGGTGGGTGATATGACGCATGATTCCTTGCTGTGGGACCTCTCTCCTCGGTCTGGGTGCTCCCCGAAATAACTGAAAGTGGCCTTCTCCAGTGGTGGGTGATATGACGCCTTATTCCTTGCTGTGGGACCTGTATCCTCAGTCTGGGTGCTGGGCCGAAATAACTGAAAGTGGCCTTCTCCAGTGGTGGGTGATATGACGCCTTATTCCTTGCTGTGGGACCTCTCTCCTCTGTCTGGGTGCTGGGTCTAAATAACTGAAAGTGGCCTTCTCCAGTGGTGGGTGATATGACGCATGATTCCTTGCTGTGGGACCTCTCTCCTCTATCTGGGTGCTGGGGCCGAAATAACTGAAAGTGGCCTTCTCCAGTGGTGGGTGATATGACGCATGATTCCTTGCTGTGGGACCTCTCTCCTCTGTCTGGGTGCTGGGCCTAAATAACTGAGAGTGGCCTTCTCCGGTGGTGGTTGATATGACTGATATGACGCATGATTCCTTGCTGTGGGACCTCTCTCCTCTGTCTGGGTGCTGGGGCCGAAATAACTGAAAGTGGCCTTCTCCAGTGGTGGGTGATATGACGCATGATTCCTTGCTGTGGGACCTCTCTCCTCTGTCTGGGTGCTGGGTCCGAAATAACTGAAAGTGGCCTTCTCCAGTGTTGAGTGATATGACGCCTGATTCCTTGCAGTGGGACCTCTCTCCAATTGATATTGGTTAAATTTTATTTATTTTATTTTATTTTAATTCATTTCCCTATCCACATTTGTTTGCAGGGGATTTACCTACATTTTGTTGCCTTTGGCAGCCCTCTAGCCCGTTCCTGGACTATTTTACAGCCTTTTAGTGCCTAAAAGTTCGGGTCCCCATTGACTTCAATGGGGTTCGGGTTCGGGATAAAGTTCGGTCGAGTTCGGATCCCGAACACGAACATTTTCGGAAGTTCGGCCGAACTTCTTGAACCCGAACATCCAGGTGTTCGCTCATCTCTATACATAGAAACATAGAATGTGTCGGCAGATAAGAACCATTTGGCCCATCTAGTCTGCCCAATATGCTGAATACTATGAATAGCCCCAGGCCCTATCTTATATGAAGGATGGCCCTATGCCTATCCCATGCATGCTTAAACTCCTTCACTGTATTTGCAGCTACCACTTCTGCAGGAAGGCTATTCCATGCGTCCACTACTCTCTCAGTAAAGTAATTCTTCCTGATATTACTTTAAACCTTTGCCCCTCTAATTTAAAACTATGTCCTCTTGTAGCAGTTTTTCTTCTTTTAAATATTCTCTCCTTTTTACCGTGATAATTCTCTTTATGTATTTAAAAGTTTCTATCATATCCCTCTGTCTCTTCTTGCTTCCAAGCTATACATGTTAAGGTCCTTTATCCTTTCCTGGTAAGTTTTGTCCTGCAATCCATGTACTAGTTTAGTAGCTCTTCTCTGAACTCTCTCCAAAGTTTCAATATCCTTCTGCAGATATGGTCTCCAGTACTGCACACAATACTCCAAATGAGGTCTCACTAGTGTTCTGTAGAGCGGCACGAGCACCTCCCTCTTTCTACTGTTAATCCCTATACATCCAAGCATTCTGCTGGCATTACCTGCTGCTCTATGACATTGTCTGCCCACCTTTAGGTCGTCTGATATAATGACCCCTAAATCCCTTTCCTCAAATACTGAGGTTAGTACTGTATCACTGATTTTATATTCTGCTCTTGGGTTTTACGTCCCAGGTGCATTATCTTGCACTTATCGACATTAAATTTTAGTAGCCAGATTTTTGACCAGTCCTCTAGTTTTCCTAAATCCTTTTCCATTTGGTGTATCCCTCCAGGAACATCAACCCTGTTACAAATCTTTGTGTCATCAGCAAAAGACAAACCTTACCATTGAGGCCTTCTGCAATTTCGCTGATAAAGATATTAAACAATATGGGTCCCAGAACAGATCCCTGAGGTACCTGACTAGTAACAATACCATGGTCTGAATATACTCCATTGACTACAACCCTCTGTTTTCTGTCCTTCAGCCACTGCCTAATCCATTTAACAATATGTGAGCTCAAGCTCAAAGACTGCAGTTTATTGATAAGCCTTCTATGTGGGACAGTATCAAATGCCTTACTAAAGTCCAGATAAGCGATGTCTACTGCACCTCCGCCATCTATTATTTTAGTCACCCAATCAAAAAGTCAATAAGATTAGTTTGACATGATCTCCCTGAAGTAAACCCATGCTGTTTTTATTAATCAACCCATGGGTTTATAGATGTTCCACAATCCTCTCCTTGAGTATGGTTTCCATTAGTGTTGAGCGAACAGTTCGAGAATAGTTCGGGTTCGTACCGAATTTTGGGGTGTCGGGACTGGACCGAACCCGACATTTTCAAAAAGTTCGGGTTCGGGTTCGGTGTTCGTCGATTACTTCCGCTTTCTGAAGGGCTGCACAGCAGCCAATCAGCTAGCGTTTTACTTCTTGCCCTAAGAGCCCATCACAGCCATGCCTACTAATGGCATGGCTGTGATTAGCCAAGTGCAACATGTGACCCAGCCTCTATTTAAGCTGGAGTCACGTAGCGCCCGCACGTCACACTGCTCTGATTAGTGTAGGGAGAGGGCGCAGCTTCTGTCAGGGCGAGATTAGGCAGGTTAAAGTCAGCAACAGCACCTAATGAACGGATCAATTTACAGCTGAGAATCATTGAACTTCTGCTAGTTACTTGCTCGCTGGTTTTTAGGCTGCACAGAGCGTTTTTCTGTCACTTATTTTCTGGGTTGATCGGCGGCCATTTTGTGACTTGTGGTGCGCCAGAAGAAGCTGCCACCAAGTCCATCAATCCATCAATACTAGTTTTTTTTGCTATATCCTACATCAGGGGCTTGGCTGTGCTAATTGTCACCCCTAGAAACTCAGGAAAGAAATTTCTATATTTTATTAAGGGGTTAAATACAATTGCCCAAATACCAATCCCCTAAATCTGGTGTTCCAGCTTTGGTTAGACAAGTATAATACTGTCTGCTGTCTGGCAAAGGATAGATTATTTTCTGGGGTTAAATTCAATTGCCAAAATAGCAATACCATAAATCAGTGGTTTCAGCTGTGGCTGGCAAAATAGAATAGTGTCTGAGGTAACGCACACACGTACAGACGCACGTACACGATTCTTGAATAGTTGTATTATCGCGATAATAAAACTAACAGTGTAAAGTTGACTGTATTGCTCTAAGTTATATTCGCGTACGAATGTAACTTCTATTACAGCACACCAATACTAAAACTGACTAAGAGACAGCTTTAAGTTCTATTCGAACGCGATTGCAACTTTGGAACTTAAAGTGGTGTACGATTTTAAAAGTTGAGTACTAAAAGTTGGAATCGCAATGCGATTCTTATGTATTCTTAATCGCATTGCGATTACAACTTTGAGCTACCGATCACCATGGGAACGCCTCCTCCAGTAGAATGTACTGTCGGATGTGAGAATTAAGTTGAAATCGCAATGCGATTATTATATATCTGCTTAATCGCATTGCCGTTTCAACTTAGCATTGCTAAATAATTCCATCCATATTCGTTAACTTACTGACTCAGTAAGTTAACGATGGAATTATTTAGCAATGCTAAGTTGAAATCGCAATGCGATTAAGCAAATATATAAGAATCGCATTGCGATTTCAACTTAATTCTCAGATCCGACAGTACATTCTACTGGAGGAGGCGTTCCCATGGTGATCGTTAGCTCAAAGTTGTAATCGCAATGCGTTTATTGCGGTATATTATCCCTCTGGGTGTCTTTTACAGCCTTTTAGAGCCCAAAAGTTCGGGTCCCCATTGACTTCTATGGGGTTCGGGTTCGGGATGAAGTTCGGGTTGAGTTCGGATCACGAACCCGGACATTTTCCGGAAGTTCGGCCGAACCTCTCGAACCCGAACATCCAGGTGTTCGCTCATCTCTAGTTTCCATTAATTTCCCACTATTGATGTCAGGCTTACTGGCCTATAGTTGCCCGATTCCTCTATACTACCTTTCTTGTGAATTGGCACAACGTTTGCTAATTTCCAATCTTCTGGGACGACACCTGTTACCAGTGATTGGTTAAATAAATCTGTTAATGGTTTTGCTAGTACACCTCTAAGCTCTTTTAATAGCTTTGGGTGTATCCCATCAGGCCCCTGTGATTTATTTGTATTAATTTTAGACAGCTGACTTAGAACCTCTTCCTCTGTAAAGACACATGCATCAAAGGATTCATTAGTCTTCCTCCCTAACTGAGGTCCTTCTCCTTCATTTTCCGTTGTAAAAACTGAACAGAAGTGTTCATTGAGGCAGTCAGCTAGTTCTTTATCCTCTTCCATATACCTTCCTTCTTTTGTTTTTAATTTGGTAATTCCTTTTTTAATTTCCTTTTTCCATTTATGTATCTGAAGAATGTCTTATCACCTTTTTCACTGACTGAGCTAATTTCTCTTCTGCCTGAGCTTTAGAAGCTCTTATAACTTGCTTGGCCTCTCTCTGCCTCATCTTATAGATTTCCCGGTCATCCTCGTTTTGGGTGTTTTTATACTTGCTAAATGCCATCTTTTTGTTTTTAATGATTTTGGCCACTTCTGCTGAGTACCACAGTGGTCTCTTCCTTTTTGCCTTTACTGACAAGTCTAATGCACTTTTCTGTTGCCTTCAGTAGTGCCAATTTTAAGTAGTCCCATTTCTCTTGAACTCCATTGAAATTGTTCCAGTCTGATAGGGACTCGTATACCACTGATCTCATTTTAGAAAAGTCTGTTTTCCGAAAATCTAAAACTTTTGTTTTTGTGTGGAGTGACTCAGTCACTGTACTTATAGTAAACCTCACTGACTGGTGATCACTAGATCCTAAGCTTTCCCTACAGTAATATCAGATACCAAATTGCCATTTGTGAATACCAAATCTAAAATGGCCTCCTTCCGGGTTGGCTCCTCAACTACTTGCTGTAGAAATAATCCCAGTAGGGAATTTAGAATGTCTGTACTCCTGGCAGAACTAGCTATTTTGGTTTTCCAGTTTATATCAGGAAGATTAAAGTCTCCCATAATGACAACTTCCCCTTTCAATGTCATTTTAGCCATTTCCTCAACTAGTAGATCATCCAATTCTTTGACTTGGCTTGGTGGTCTGTATATGACACCTACACGAGTTACCTTATGATTACCAAGCTGCAACGTAACCCAAACTGACTCTAAATTGGTTTCGCTGGCTTGTATTAGATTAGATTTTATGCTATCTTTCACATATAGGGCCACTCCACCCCCTTTCTTGCCTTCTCTGTCTTTCCTATATAGAGAGAACCCAGGTATTGTTATATCCCAGTCATTACTCTCATTGAACCATGTCTCAGTAACAGCCACTAAATCTATATTCTCAGATGCCATTACAGACTCAAGTTCGTTGATCTTATTCCCTAAACTGCGAGCATTTGTAGACAAGACTCTCAGCTTGTCATTTCTTATCCTATCAGCTCCTGGCATCTTCTGGCATTGTTTTTCGGGGGCAGCCAAACTGATGGATTGTCTCTTTTGTGCCCCCTTTCCTAGTTTAAATGTTCCTTAGCAAAAACTTTGAACTGTTCACTGAGGACATTTGTTCCCTTGAGAGAAAGATGCAAACCATCTTTCTTGTACAGTTCTTTTCCATTCCAGCTAGAGCCAACATGAGACACAAAGCCAAATCCCTGGTTCAAACACCATTCACCAAGCCATACATTGAATTCCTTAATACGCAACTGCTTGTCATGCTGACGGTTATGCACAGGCAGAACTGCAGAGAATGAGACAGTCGATGCAATCTCCCGTATATCATTTCCAAGTGTGTGAAAATCTTCCTTCACCTTTGAAACTTCATTGCAAGCCAGATCATTTGTCCCAATATGGACAATAACATCCACCTCCTTTTCCATTTTTGCTTGCTTAATAATGTTAAGGATACGTCGTCTGTCCCTGCTGGCAGTAGCACCAGGGAGACATCTCACAAAACCCTTTTCTTCAAACTTCACACCTCTTATGATAGAATCGCCCACCAATAGCTGCTTACTATTAGTACTCACTATATCCTTTTTGTCTTTGTCAGTAGTCTTGCATACCTTAGGCATAGGAGATGATTGTTCCTCACCCACTGTGCCCAAGCCATCCTCCATGTTGCTCTTGCATTCTGAAAGTGCTGCAAATGAATTACAGAGAGCCACAGACTGTGGGACATGTCTTCTGTCAACAGCTCTAAGTCTACCAGAACCTACAGTAACCCATCTTCCATTTCTGGGGGCCTTTGTGGCAGTGGCATTGCAACATGCCAAGCCTGAGTTTGTCTAACAGTTACTTTACAAATCTCAGATTTCAAAAATGCAATTTCCTTCTGCATTATGGAGAATTGTCTGCAGATCAGACAGCATCCAAACCTGCGAAGAGTGAAACAAGAAATGAAAGCGCAACAATTCCTGCACTGAATCAGGTCTGCCATTTTAATGCAAGAAAATATGTTAAACAAAACTTAATAGATTGTACTCACCTCCAGATTACCTCCTGAGTATCTCTTGAATATCTCTAGTGCACGTAGAAATGCTGCACTTTGAGAATGATGCAAGCTACAATTAGGCAAGCTAATACTATGTGGCTATATATACACACACTCCTACAAAAGCCCTCCCACAACAACAAATTTAACACCTTAATGGCCCTATGCCCATTAGCATTCAGACAATAGCAACACCAGTCTAACAAATTCCTTACCTGTTCTAAAGCACACCAAAAACACAGCTGAAGTTCTGCTACAGTGGAAAGTTCAGCTGAAGTTCTGCTGTTCTGTTCTAAAGCACACCAAAAACACAGCTGAAGTTCTGCTACAGTGGAAAGTTCTAGGTTAGTCTCTTGAATATCTCTAGTGCACTTAGAAATTCTGCACTTTGAGAATGATGCAAGCTACAATTAGGCAAGCTAATATTATGTGGCTATATATACACACACTCCTAAAAAGCCCCTCCCACAACAACACATTTAACACCTTAATGGCCCTATGCTCATTAGCATTCAGACAATAGCAACACCAGTATAACAAATTCCTTACCTGTTCTAAAGCACACCAAAAACACAGCTGAAGTTCTGCTACAGTGGAAAGTTCAGCTGAAGTTCTGCTGTTCTGTTCTGACCTATGTGCTGTCAATGAAGCCACAGTTTTTAACACTCCCATTGTGCCCAATCCACACCCCTTGTTGGCTCAAGTTCCCTCTACCAACTTCACTGTGATTGATTTGGCAAATGTTTTCTTTTCAGTACCACTACATTCAGATAGCTGGTAGTTGTTTGCCTTCACACATGAGGGTAAATAGGATACCTGGGTGGTACTGCTGCAGGGAGCCCAGAACTCGCCCAGTATGTATATTAAAGCTATGTCCCTCCTGTCCTTTTTAGCTGATCATGGCTGCAAGGTAAAAAGAAAAAACTAAGCTTCAGCTTTGCTGCAATACTGTTATCTTCCTTTGGTGAAACATCTCACCTTTGAACGTAAGACGGCTGTGGAGGATATCCCTTTGCCCAGAAATATGAATGCACTGAAGACATTTTTGGGCCTTGTTTCATATTTTAGACCTTGGATACACAAGTTTGATGCAGCCTTTTTATGATTGTTCGTCTTTTAGTCCCTTCCACCTTGCAGATGAGGTGGTAGATACCTTTATCCCCTAAACCTGGCAATTTTGTACTCCCGCACTGGGCCTATCAGATCATTACATCTAGATTGTATTGTACAGAAGTAAATGGCCATGCCTCAGCTGTCCTCACCGAACTGCATGGCCAGCAACAACGCCAGAGGTGCCTTTTCTGCATCAGAGCTATAGAAGTTGTACAAGCCATTCTTGATAAAAGCTCTGAAATAGTCATGAACCACAAAGTGACAGTGCTTGCTCCTCATGATATTTCATCTATCCTCATGCAAGTACAACCCAAAAATCTTTTTGTTGTCCGCCATTCGAGAATGCAGTGTTCCATTTTGTTGCCTGACAATGTTACTGTCCAAAGGTGTAATATTTTGAATCCAGCCACCCTGTTGCCTCTGGAGCAAAGGGGAGGGAAGAGTTAGGTACTTATATAACTTTTCTTCCAGATCCAGAGTAAGAGGCTCATGACTGTTTGCAGATGATGTCACGAGAGACAGCAGGATTTGACCATGTTGTAAATCAGCCATGTGCTCTTTGTGGATGAATCGAGGTATGGCCAGGATGGCAGGTACTACAAAAGTTGGGCAGTGGTGACTCCACATGAGACTGTAAAGCAGAGTCTTACCACCACACATGTCTGCCCAAGAAGCAGGGCTAAAGGCTCTGGAGATGGCTTGCAGAGATGCAGATGGAAAAGCAGCCAACATTTACACTGATTCCAGGTATAGCCCATGACTATGGGCCCATTTGGAAAGCCAGAGACTTCCTGACCGCTTCAGGTAAACCCATCAAAATTGGGAAGCAGTGAGGTCTCTTATGGAAGCCCTCATGTCGCCAACTTGAGTGGCAGTGATAAAAACAGACTCAAAGGAGGCAAAGGGAAAAGCCAAGGCAGATCAGGCGGCAACAATGGCTGCCAAATTGCCTAGGCAGACCCCTGCCTTAGTGGACACAGATCATGTGCCTGAATTAACTCCTCCTGTCTCGCTGGAAGTTCTTAAGACCTTACAGAAGCAGGCACGGAAGGAGGAAAGGAACTAGTCGATGAAAAAGGGGGACTGCAAATGAGGTAGGCAGTTCCAAGAGAAACTCTACCTTCCCAGGTCCCTCTAACCCACGATGACACAGGCAACCCATGGGGTGACACATCAGTTAAAAGACTGCTTTGTGTGATTTAGGACATGGTACGCCCCAGGGTTCAGCACTGTAGCAGCCAGATATACTCAAGGATGTATGATTTGTGCCCAGAACAATGTGCGCAAGGTGGTTAAGGTACCCCAGAAAAACACGTTTTGCCCTTTGTATCTGTTTCAATGCTTGCAGACTACATTCAACTACCCAAGGTGGGTGTGTATGAGTATGTATTGGTGTGTGATGACTTGTTTTCAGGATGCCCACAAGCATCTGAGAAGCAAAGAAGATTATGGTCGAAGTTGTATGCAGGTATGGGGTACTTGAGATAATTGGAAGTGACAGAGGTGTTCACTTCACAGGTGAAGTGATGCAGGAGATGATGAAGACTTTGGGTGTAGAACAGGCCTTACATGCTTCGTAGCATCCACAAAGCAGGGGTAGGGTAGGAAAAAAGGCACTGAATGGGACACTAATGTCAAAGATTCAAAAAGCCATGGCAGAGACTGGCAAGCCATGGACAGAGTGCCTGCTGGTAGCCCACTTTTCAGTAAGGTATACCCCTAACCGTAAGACAGGCCTTAGTCCCTATAAGGTCCTTTTTGGGTCAGCCCCTAGGACAGGAATGTATTTCACACAGCAGCTTCAGATGCAACATGGTTGTCTGACAGATTATGTGATCAGTTTGCACAAGCATTTGACTAAAATTCTCACGTTTTTGCTTCACTTCCAGATCTTGATAAAGTACCAGGAACCCACCCACTTGTGTCTGGAGATTGGGTGGTGGTAAAAAGACACGTTAGAAAAGTCCTCAAACCCTGGTTTGACTGTCCATTCCAAGTGTTGTTGACCATGAGAACATCAGTAAAGCTCAAAAGAAAGCCTAATTGTATCTACGCCAGTCATTGCAAGACAATGTTGAGTCTGGAGACTTGAAATGTTGATTTTTCTTGTTCCCCCTTGTGTGACTGCTGATCCTGACTCAACGAATATGGATTTCAAATGAGATAGTAAAAATAGGTTTCTGGGCCATGAAAAAGTTGTGTAAGAGGAAGAACAAAGCTGTTACAGCCCAATACTTCCAGCCCAGTGATCCATTGATAGTATTACCCCAAAGAATATTAGTATTAATAGTTATTTATGTTCATAATAATCAAGAAGTTCAAGACTGAAACCCAACTAAGCATCCTCCACTCAACATCACCTCCATCTATTCTGTATTAGGGATAGGTGAGAATCTGACTTCCCATTGCATAAGTCCATTATGAGGGAGCCTATCCAATAAGGATAAGTTGTCTCCAAAGTGGTGAAACAACCAACAAGTACAATGGGACAGATTGTAGAACCTACTTAGATTAGGGACAGCGTTATGCTAATTGACATGGCCTCAAAGGGGGACTGATATAGATGTGGATATCATTCTTAATTAAGTAAGATGGCCCCCATATCCTCCAGCTGTCAGCTAATGCCTTATTCACTTAAGTTCCAAGAGGACCCTCCTACCTGATGTGTCATATATGACGTATGCTGTACTGATGTTAATGTGAAGCCATTACAATATGGCACTTAGATGTTTACATAGTTTACCAGAGTTAGTAAAACAATGCACAATGCGCAGATGCCAAGTGTTATTTCTTTTCCTATTTTTGGATTCTAGCCAATGCAACAATGCCACGAGCCTCTGATGAACTTATAAACTGCTTAATAAGTTCATCAGATAGCCCACTTTATAGAAAATGAATCTCCTATAGTCCTACTGGAGCATATTGGTCTCTCTGACAAGTTGATGGGATATCCTACCCTTAAAATGATACATAAGTAGTAATGAGCAAGCATGCTCGGCCGAGTACCGGTTTGGCTCGAGCATCGCATGCTTGGCAGATCCAAGCACTTGGCTGAGTACCACATGTGCTAAAGCGCAATGCTCGAGTCTCCTTCTCACACTTTTTCCGCTTTCTAAGCAGCCAATAAACGCGCAGGTAAGTATTGCCATCACTGTAATGCCATTAGACATGTTTTCTACTGGCATTACAGTGATTGGCTGTCCGAATACGTCATCGGGTGCTATATAGCACCCGGTCATGCAGGTTCGGCTCATTTGAGTCAGAGAGAGCTGCTGTTAGGAGTGGACAGAGAGTGTAGGGTGAATTTGATCACAAATTAATAATTTTAAAGACGTTTCAAAGAACCAAAAGTCCTTTTAAGGACTATTGTTAGAGGTGGCAGCAAAATTTATTTTGGGGGAATTATTCTTTTGTGTCAGGACGATCATTAGTGACATTAATTTTCTATATTGTACAAACTCTGCTTGCTGTGAGCAGTGAGAAGCAAATCTACACTTACTTCTAGACAGTGTGTGAGGCCTATATTTAATCCAAATAGCAGTTACAGACAGTCAGTTTCTGTATTATACATAGAGATGTCCCGAACTATTTGCCGGTGAACAGTTCCTGGCGAACATCGCATGTTCGAGTTCGCCGCAGCGGGCGAACATATGCGAAGTTCGATTCGCCCCCTATACTTTATCATTGAGCAAACTTTGACCCTGTACCTCACAGTCAGCAGACACATTCCAGCCAATCAGCATACCCTCCCTCCTGGACCCTCCCACCTCCTATCAAAAAGCATGCACAGCATCCATCTTAGATTCATTCTGAAGCTGCAGTGTTAGTTAGAGCAGGGATAGTGCTGCTGCTGCTGCTGAATCAATATCCGCAACACACCATGCCGGTACTCCCCATAGAGATGCCTATTCTTGTCCACAGGCTGCGGACAAGAATTGGACATGCTCTATCTTTTGCGGAGCCGCAACCCGGAAGTTCGAGGCCGCGACTCCGCAAATAGGAAAGCGGAGAGTAGGGAATAGCGAATTTTTTTAGCGAATATCGGCACATCGCTAATTCACGAATATTACGAATATAGCGCTATATATTCGCTATTTCGAATATTCTTTTTTTTTATTTTTTATTGTTTATATTTTTTTCTTTTCCACTTCCCAAAAGTAGTTCTACATAATACATTCATCATCTTCTTCTACCAAGCCAACCATAGTAAACCAGGTCTAAGTTGAAATCGCAATGCGATTAATTCAAGTTATTTTAATTGCATTGCGATTTCAACTTAGACCTGGTTTTTATGGTTGGCTTGGTAGAATTAGCGAATATGACGAATGTATTCGTCATATTCCTCAAAACTAAGATAACAAAGTATTCTCCATCTTCGTTTTAGCTACCTATGCTTCAACCTCGCAAATTCTAGCAATTAAATAGGAAGGTTGACTATAGAGACTACTGTGTTTAATTCGCTATGCGATTATATTACTTTGCTTTTTTTTTAAATAAATAGAATAATTATAATACTTGCCAATTATTATAATTACTCTATTTATTAAAATAATAATAATAATATAATCGCATAGCGAATTAAAGACAGCTGTCTCTATAGTCAACTTTCCTTTTTGATTGCTAGAATTAGCGAAGTTGACGAATAGGTAGCTAAAACGAAGATGGAGAATACTTTGTTATCTTCGTTTTGAGGAATATGACGAATACATTCGTCATCTTCGCTAATTCTAATATCAAACCAATAGGAAAGTAGCCTTAAGTTACAATCGCAATACGTGATTATTTAAATCGCATATTAATCGCGATAACTAGAATAATTACGAATATTCGATTTAGACGAATATGAAACGAATATTCTATTGAATATTCGTGAATTTAGTCGAAATCGAATATGGCACCTGCCGCTCATCACTAGCGGAGAGCACATAGTGTGCGCTCCGCATCACATCCGGCCCCATTCACAATGGATGGGTCCACATCCATTCCCCAGAATTGCAGAATGGATGCAGGCAAAAATTGCGGATGTGTGAATGGGGCCTTAGGTCCCGATGCGTTGCGGATGCGTTCAGTGAAAACTGTGCGATTTCACAGGCAAAGCCATTCAGTTTTGCCAGCGATTGTGTTCAGTTGTTCAGTTTTTTCCGTGCAGGTGCAATGCGTTTTGATGCATTCTTCATACGCGTGATAAAAAACTGAAGGTTTACAAACAACATCTCCTAGCAACCATCAGTGAAAAACGCAACGCACCCGCACTTGCTTGCGGATGCAATGCGTTTTTCACGCAGCCCCATTCACTTCTATGGGGCTAGGGCTGAGTGAAAAACGCAGAATATAGAACATGCTGCGACTTCCACGGAACGCACAAGTGATGCGTGAAAAAAAACGCTCATGTACACAGACCCATTGAAATGAATTGGTCAGGATTCAGTGCAGATGCTATGCGTTCATGTCATGCATTGCACCCGCAAAGAAAACTCGCTTGTGTGAAAGGGGCCATCTGCTGTAAGGACAGCGTCCTGACAGCACCCCAAAAAGCCCTTTTTAGGGCTGGTACATCAGTATGCTTTTATTTTATTTTTTCTATATATATATATTGCAGTTGCCTGCCCATGTGTGAGAGGCCGCAGGCCCACAGACTGTACTGTTTGCACACCACTCATATAGGGTGGCACAGTACCTTGCAGATAAAAAAGTCATTTAATTTTTACCCTTTAATATAATTGCAGTTGCCTTCCAGTGTGTGTCAGGCCCACAGACTGTACTGTGCCCACTTCCCACCACTCATATAGGGTGTCATAGTACATTGCACGGCGCATGCGCAGTGACCTAAAATTCAAATGAAGCGGACCGAGCATGGGTCTTTTTCCATCTCCCGGTTCCAAAAATCTATTCACTACACCGGCCCTGGCCCTGATAAGGGACAAAACAGAGATTATACTGATAGGAATAGTACTTAGTTAACACTAGTTGCATTGGTGGCAAATTCCATTGCAAGTGCCCAAAATTAGAAGGAAGCGGACAAACCAAGCTTTTTCTCTATCTCCCCATGCAAGGATTCAATTCAATACACGTCCCCTGATAGGAGACTTAACATAGCTTAAAATGGTAAGAACAGTAGTTCACACTACATGTATTGGTGGCACAGAAAACTGCGCGGCGCACGCGCAGTGTCCCAAATTGGAAGTAAGAGGACCGACCAATCATCTTTTTCCATCTCCCGGTTCCTAAAATCTATTCAATACACGTCCCCTGATAGGGGACGTAACAGGTATTAAACTGATAGGAATAGTACTACTTAACACACCACTCATATAGGGTGGCACAGTACATTGCATGGCGCACGGGCAGTGCCCCAAATTGGAAGGAAGAGGACCGACCAACCATCTTTTTCCATCTCCTGGTTCCTAAAATCTATTCCATACACCGGTCCCTGATAGGGGACAAAACAGAGATTAAACTGGTAAGAACAGATTTTTTTTATTAAAAAAAAGAGGACAGCCTCTGCGGAGCTGGGTATTTTTAGGCCGCGTTACTGAACTCTCATGCACAATGCTGTAGGCTCATGCGTCCATTTGCAGAGGTGACAAACCTGGTCAGTCAAACCCAAGGCAACATCATCAACCTCATCCCATATGCATTTATTCTGGAGCGTGCCCTGCGAAGAGTGCTGGATCAGGCCGTAGATGAGCATGTAGAGGAAGAGTTGTGGTCACCATGACCACCAGAAGCAGCTTTGTCGTCGTCGATTGCTGGATCTGCGGCAACGTAGAGAGAGGAGTCTGAAGAAGAGGAGTCAGAGGAGGAAGGTAGCTTTGAGGAGGTGGATGACCAACCACAGCAGGCGTCCCAGGGGGCTTGTTGTCACCTTTCGGGGACCCTTGGTATTGTATGTGGCTGGGTGGAGGAAGAGACCTTCAATGACGTCAGTGAGGACAAGGAACATGACATGGCTAGCTTGGTATCCAACCTTGTGCAAATGGGGAGTTTGCGGTTGTTTTGCGGTGCGTTAAACGGGGAGTTTGGTCTGTCAGAGTTTGGTCTGTCACTGTGAAGTGGGCGTAACCCTTACACTACCTGATCGATACAACATCATACCTAATCTTATACACACACTGGAGCACCCGAGCATCCTGGTGTGCTCTAGCAGAGCACCCGAGCATCGGGGTGCTTGATCATCACTATACATAAGGTTTGGCATAAGTGTCAGTGACTTGCTGTCTATACGGGGCTTCACTCAGGTCACTCCCTTGTGGAGAAATCCTCAGTTGCCTGAAATGTTTTGCCTGGAAGGTTTCTTTCCCTGGAAACGGAAGGGTGTGCTGTTTTTATATCAGCTGCAAAGAGATGATGTGTTTAAATCATTTGAGCAACTCAGGAATGAGTTTGGCCTCCCCCATACGGCCTTTTATCAATTTTTGCAATAAAACATGCATTCCAGGCTCAGGCAAGGTCTGTGTCACTTACATGTACCAAACCAAACAGAATTTCCTCAAACTAATCATCAGCAATATCTAGCAAGGAATATTATGTACTGATACCCAAAAAGAACTAAACCCTTGCAAAAAAGAGTTACACCATATACGATAAAATATCTCTCAGTTTTATTATTATAAAGTAACATATAACATACGGGGAGAACAAAAACACTGAAGTGCCTGTCACAGCAGGCCACAACCCGGAAGACAGAGTCCACGCACTACCCGAATATATAGATATATGGGATGTAATGATACTACATACACAAAATGGGTATATATAAATTGAGACATACAGGAATGTAGTTCCCACACGGATAACCCATATAGATGTACACCCAAATGGTCAGAAAAGCAGCCCTACTGAAAGGGTGGGATATAATATCAAACCTAACCCAAGCAGTTAAATAGTGCAATGTAGATAATAAGATATATTTTACCCATTATCTTATCCGGGAAGAGCGTGGACACCAGAAACCTCGACGCGCGTTTCACCCCTCACAGGCTTCGTCAGTGAGGGAAGCCTGTGAGGGTGAAACGCGCGTCGAGGTTCCTGGTGTCACGCTCTTCCGGATAAGATAATGGGTAAAATATATCTTATTATCTACATTGCACTATTTAGCTGCTTGAGTTAGGTTTGATATTATATCCCACCCTTTCAGTAGGGTAGCTTCTGACCACTGGGTGTACATCGTATGGTTATCCGTGTAGTGGTCTCATTCTTATGTCTCATCCAGTTATGTATACCATTGACATCCCATATATCTATATTCGAGCAGTGCTGACCTGTCTTCGGTTGTGGCCTGCTGTGACAGGCACTTCAGTGTTTGTTCTCCGTATGTTATATGTTACTTTATAATAATAAAACTGAGAGATATTTTATCGTATATGGTGTAACTCTTTTTTGCAAGGGTTTAGTTCTTTTTGGGTATCACTTACATGTACGACAGTCCCACTGCTGCAACAGATTCTCACATGTGGCTCCTCGAGTGGACTAATATCATCCATATATAGGAAATTGTTTGTGAAATCTGTTAAGTCAAATAAAAAATTGGTTGGGGGAGGTTGGTTCTATTTCAGAAGAGCAATGGAAAGCAGTACTAGCACTGACACCTCAGATATCAATGTGCAAGGGCCAGCGTATGTCTCAATTACTTCTTGTCCATCGGGTATATCGGACTCCATCCTTTCTGTTCAAGATCCGGGTTAGGAATTATGCTTCTTGCCCTAGATCCCTAATGCATATGTTTTGGGAGTGTACAGAGCTTAGTCATTTTTGGACAGACGTGTTAACTTGTATTAAAGAAGCATATCAAATTATGGTCCTGCCTGGTCTGAGGGCGTGTGTGTTGGGAATATTAAACATTAACAACTGGAATTCACGCTTGGGGGTGCAGCATCTGCTTTCCCAGACCTGGAAATGAATTGCTAAATACTGGCTAGACCATCTCGGGCTGAATTCTTGAACAGAATGAATGAGATCCTCTGCCTGGAAAAGGGTGTAAATTAAAGTTGAGCGAACACCTGGATGTTCGGGTTCGAGAAGTTCGGCCGAACTTCCCGAAAATGTTCGGGTTCGGGATCCGAACTCAACCAGAACTTCACCCCGAAACCCATTGAAGTCAATGGGGACCCGAACTTTTGGGCACAAAAAGGCTGTAAAATAGCCCAGGAAAGGGCTAGAGAGCTGCAAAAGGCAGCAAAATGTAGGTAAATTCCATGCAAACGAATGTGGATAGGGAAATGACTTACAATAACATAAAATAAATAAAAATTAACCAATATAAATTGGCAACTTAGAGGAGGAGGAGGTGGAATAGGAGGTTGGGATGGCATCAGGTGGGAATGCTATGGGAGTTGATGTTCTCATCACAGCCAAAAAGGATTCATGTCTGCCTGCAGTGCCACAGGCCTCATTCACAGACTCAGAGCCATGGCACCCAGAAGGAGGAGAGGTTCATTCAACTTTCGGTTGCCCCGCAAAATAATGGTAAAATAAAAAAAGAGGATTCAATAAAAAAGTGCCCTGGAGTACAAGAATATATGGTTAAGGGGAGGTAGTTATAAATGTCTATTCTGCACAGGGGATGGACAGGTCCTGTGGGATTCAGGCCTGGTTCATTTTTATAAATGTCACATTGGCTGTGGATAGGCAGCTGCGTTTGTCAGTAATAACACCACCTGCCGTGCTGCATACACGTTCAGACAAAACGCTGGCCGCCGGGCAGGCCAGCACCTCCAAGGCATAAAAGGCTAGCTTTGGCCACGTGGACAATTTGGAAACCCAGAAGTTGAATGGGGCCGAACCATCAGTCAGTATGTGGAGGGGTGTGCACACGTACTGTTCCACCATGTTAGTGAAATGCTGCCTCCTGCTAACACCTTCCAGATCAGGTGGTGGTGCAGTTAGCTGTGGTGTGGTGACAAAACTTTTCCACATTTCTGCCATGCTAACCCTCCCCTCAGAGGAGCTGGCCGTGACACAGCTGCGTTGGCGACCTCTTGCTCCTCCTCTGCCTTCGCCTAGCGCTTCCACTTGTCCCCCTGTGTCAGTTGGGAATGCTCTCAGGAGCGCGTCTACCAGCGTGAGCTTGTACTTGCGCATTTTCCTATCACGCTCCAGTGCGGGAATAAAGGTGGGCACGTTGTCTTTGTACCGGGGATCCAGCATGGTGGCCATCCAGTAGTCAGCCCACGTTAAAATATGGGCAACTCTACTGTCGTTGCGCAGGCACTGCAGCATGTAGTCACTCATGTGTGCCAGGCTGCCCAGAGGTAAGGACAGAACTCCAGTTTGGTTGCGGTGTGTAATCTTTTTATTTTAGGAAAATACTGCAGTATCACTTGTAAGTGATGTTTCGGCCTGTTAAGTGGCATTCATCAGACTGTGATAATAGAAAAAATAGAATTAATATATAATTTTAAGTACCACGTAGTGATTTTTTAGTATAACAATATTTATACAATCACAAATTCATAATTTCATAATTTCATATTCTAACATGATTATAGTTTTCACAAGATGGTATTGCGTACATGATTAGCCAGTTAGTTATATAGATAAGAAAAATCAAAGTTCATATATAATACGTCGCTGATAAAGTGAGTAAGATATAATCCACGTATGCAGTTTGTTGTTCAGTGCAAAAGATAAGGAATCTACTATCAAGTCCATATAGAGTCCATTGTTTCAAAAAAAAATTTGCAAGGTAACAAGACAGTGCACAAATTTGGATCAGTTTACCATGTTGGATGGTAATCAGGGTACCTAATGAGTACATATGCTCGCGTGTAAGCACTGTGGGGATCCGCTCTGGTAGGCAGTGGTAGCGAGTACAGTATAGAGGCAACACAGACAGGTCTTGGTGTTAAACGGTGCTTTCTTTATTCACACGGTGAACACAAGTGAAAAGGCAGTGCAGTTCATAGGGAGGGTGGTCACACACAACGGCAAAACAATAGTTCAGTCCCAAACCAGCTGCAGGCTACTTGAGGCCTGGTTCCATCACAACAATAAAAGTCTATTCAAGCCTCTTTTTCCAGTATGCGGTTCAAGCCTCGTTTTCAGTGGCAGGCGCATGCGCTGTCTATGTTATGGCCTCACAGCGCACTTACTATGTATACAGTGTTCTAGGTATGGGCAAGAAGTATGGGCAAAAGGATTGTAGGTTAAACTAGTATGACAGGTCTCAATGTGGCATATAGCATGTGGGTTTATATACTCCATCTAGTTAGAATCAATAGGTAAGTATGAATAGATAAGTGTGGGCTTTGTATGATGACATCTAATCCACCTGGATATCATGAGTGGATGGACCCCATATAGTTACTGTATATAATAGATCACAAATGGCAAGTTTCGTCACTATGTAGATGGTAGCATTAACTTATATAGGTGATACATACTAAGTTGAGATGGAATCAAATATACATACCCATCTGGATTAATCAAAAGAGGAAAATATAAATAACCCACCAAAGGATACTATGAAACTAGGTCATCTGTGGAAAAAATGGGTATATATCATTAGTTTCATGGATCATGTTATGTTACATTTCCATATTGTATAAGGGCAACAACTGACGGACTTATATTGTTCTGGATTAAATAGAGCATATATCTGGAATTTGTATCATATATATTCTATTTGCAAGAATAAAATTAGGTGTAACTCTGAATTTCGTATTCTCTATTTAGACCCTTGGGTTCTAATGTGTCTAATGTATGGATCCAGTATGCCTCTCTTTTTTTAAGCAGTTTTGATCTGTCGCCTCCCCTTCTTTGTGGTCCTATATGGTCAATCACCTGAAATTTCAATTGAGATATGTTATGTCCTGCAGATTCAAAGGGAGCTGGAACCGGTGATAATAGGTCTTTGCGTCTAATTTTGGATTTATGTTGACATACGTGGTCGCGTATTTTCTGAGTTGTCTCTCCCACGTAAATCTTGCCACAAGGGCACTTCAAAATTCAAAATATAGATTACATATGAAGATTCGCACGTATAGAAACCGCGTATGTGGAATGTTTTACCAGAAAGTGGGTGAAAAAATTGTGAATCTTTTATAACATGTGTACATTGGAGGCAATGGATGCAGGGAAATGTGCCGAACTTCTGTTTTTGTAGGAATATCTGTTTTGGTATGTTGGAAGATGGACCTATGTCTGCTTTGACCAATATATCCCTTAGGTTTTTGGACCGACGTGTACATGATAAGATGGGATTCCTGAATTCAGTCACATCAGGGTACGCTTTTTGTAGGAGTGGCCAATGACCTTTTATGCTATTGATTATTTTTTGGGTACATGGATGGTACGTATGTACAAAAGGAACTCTCTCGTAAGATTTTGTGATGTCTTTTTTAGAACAGTTGGTATTCCTAAGTAGTTTAGCCGGGTAGCCCCGTTCTTGGAAGCGATTTCTCATTTCTGTTATCCTAGTTTGTTGGAGGGTCTCCGATTTAACTATTCGTTGAATACGTTTGAACTGTGAATAAGGAAGTGATTTTTTAGTATTTGGTGGATGAAAACTGGAAAAGTGTAATAAATTATTCCTGTCGGTCGGTTTTCTGTATAGATCTGTGGAGATGGAACCATCCGGGTGTTTTGTGACTATCGTGTCCAGGAAATTGATCTCTGTGGTGTCGTAGTGTATTGTAAATTGTAATTTGGGATATATGGAGTTCAGGAGTGAATGGAATTCGAGGAGGGAGTCCAACGAGCCCTCCCATATGCAAAAGATGTCGTCTATATAACGTTTCCATATTAATGCCTGGGAAAAATTGGAGTGGGTGTAGACATAAGTCTCTTCGAAGTCGGACATATAGCTATTTGCATAGGGAGGCGCTACGTTGGACCCCATCGCTGTACCCTGTATCTGTAGGAAAAATCTGTCTGAAAAATAAAAAAATTATTGAGCAGTACGAGTTCTAATAGGTCCATATAAAATTCAATCAGGGTATGGTCTGAGATATTTTGGTGAAGAAGTTTACGGACTGATGTAAGACCTTTCTGATGTTGGATGGATGTATATAAGCTTGTTACGTCCCAGGTCACTAGTATGGAGGATGGGGGTAATAGAGGTAACTTGTTTAGGAGTGATAGAAAGGCAGAGGTATCAAGTAGGAATGATTTAGGGTTCTTAATGATGGGTGTCAGAACTTTTTCCAGGAGGATGGAAAGTGGCGAGAGTATAGATTCAGTAGAGGCTACTATTGGTCGGCCAGGGGGGTTAGTCAGGTTTTTATGTATTTTTGGCAAAGTGTAAATGACTGGTGTGATGGGGTTGGATTTGGTTAAGAAGGTAATTACTGTGTCATCAATAACCTCACACTCCTGATAGTGTTGTAGTGTCTTATGCATTTTTTCTGCAATTTGATGGGTAGGGTCTTTTTGGAGTTTCTTGTATACTGTTGTGTCTTCTAATTGGTGTTGTATTTCTTTTATGTATTTCTCTTTGTCAATTACCACTAGGGCACCCCCTTTGTCAGCTGGTTTAAAGATAAGTTCTTTCCGCTTCATAAGAGCGGAGAGAGCCTGTCTTTCTGATTGGTCCAGGTTATGTGAGAATTTACATTTACCCAAAGTGAGGTCTTTCCTGAATTTAGCTACATCTTTTTGTACTAAAGAAATAAACGTTTCAATTGCTGGTTGGGTCCTAGGGGGAATGAAGTTACTCTTATTTCTAAGGTTGAAATCACTTAGGGTAACTGTGGTGGTAGATGCATTTCTACCCATAGGTCGATGGGGGGGGGGAATTGGAGAAATGGACTCTAAGGCGTATGTTACGATACAGTCTCTGAAGATCTGGATCCAGCTGAAAGGTGTCCAGCTGTCTAGATGGAGAGTATGATAGTCCTTTTTCCAAGAGTGATAGTTCAGCAGGTCCCAATGAATATGATGATATATTTACAACCAAAGACTGTACCTGTGATCTTGTGGTGATGTCGGAGTTCACCCGGGTGGTGGTCGGTACGTTGACTCCGCCTCTCTGTCCTCTCCTCCCTCTGCCTCTGGACGATGATCCGTCAGTTCTTTGTTGTGAGTGGGTGTCGCTATCTGAGCTTGTTCTTGAGGACTCCCTTGAAGAGGAGCGTTTGGAGTAGTATGTTCGCGGTTGGTCTGGCCATTGGTATACTCTATTAAGCCTGTAGTCCTTGGTGTCACGAAGAAATTTGTGTCTTTTCTTGTTCTCCATTTCTTTACGTTGTTGATTGAGAGTTGAAGTCATCTTCTCTTGGAGTAGGTTGTATTCCTCCAAGGGGATCGTCATCTTTAGTTGATCTTCTATAGAAAAAATTTCAGCTTTGGTCTTTGTTATGGCTGCTTGTAGATACGTTACCGTTAATGTCATTAGATCAAAGAAACACTTGTTCAATATTTGTTCAAATTTCTCACAAAATTCCTTGTCTTCCTTGAAGAAGGTTGGTTTTGTTTGGATGCGTAGGCCGCGTGGTATACGCTTTACTCTTAAATACTCAGCGAGGGTTGCACAATGTAATTCGTAGGACAATAACCGTCTTGTCCCCCGTTCCAAATCTCGGGTCTTGAATTCCGAGAGAGGTGTTTGGAGAAATTCTCCAGAGTATTTTACCTGGGAGAGTATTTCTGTGATTTCATCCGGTTTAAAAGATAATGTACCACTATCCATGGTACCGCAGGTGCTGCACTCCGTCAGGGAGAGTATGAACATGAAGAATAACGTTGTGGCATGTCGGGTTTATAATAATAATTCAATTAAGAATTATTAATTATGGTCATAAAATAATTAACCATTAATTTTTCATAACTTCTTGAAATCATGACCTGGTGAATTGTAGATAACCCAATCGATACAATTCACATCTGAGGCCGACTATTTCCTCAGATAATACGTTCTTTTCATGTGAGATGACATTAATGCTAAAGATATAGTTTTGACATTAAATAATAATACGCAGGTATTATAAAAATATGCAGATTTATTGGTTACAAGGTTATAAATATAAATAAACACAATTATAAATGCAAATTAATATATACGGTGTTGATATAAAGCATTACAAGCTTAAAATAAGTAAATTAACTCAATGTTATCATCGATATAAAGCAATATAAGTTCAGCAATACATGTGGGTAGAAACAACTTGTCACATTATAACAAAGCTATTATTTGGTTAGGATATCAAAACAAGAAGTTAAATAATATACATCACTTCTGTTCAGAGGAAACCTCATGATATCAGGATGGGCATGTCTAATCCTAGACATCAATATCGAATGCTAACTACATTCTGCCCCCCTCTAACCAACTACACCTCACATGACTTCAGGAATGGGCAAATCCATCCAAGGATATAACTTAGAAGAGATAACTGTATCCTTCCGCCCCATCCTGGACTATTTTCACATGCATGACTTGGTAAGACTATTAAGACACACAACAGAAATGGGAAGAACTTGGAACAAGTCTTTCCAGTGGGAATTTATCACCTAGCTTGGCGAAGAATGCTACTATTAATATATATATATATATCTATGCAATCATTTAATACTTTGCTAGATTATGAGTCTTGATTCTTCTGCAGGTAGAATGAAGCCTCACAATATCCTAAGACAACATCTCAATATGGAGATGATCAATTAATTAATGTGTTTATGTATTCGCCAATCTAGATGGTATGACTTCCCCCACATTATCCAATTAGTCTTAATAAAATGAAATATCATTCTTTATGTCTCTTACCAAGTCCTAGCAGGAATCACACTTCTGCTCCTAAGAAAGCTGGGTGGTCCATCATCGCATGTCTCACCATCACTTTCATATTGATAGACCCCTCTCTCTTGGACGTTCTGCTGAATCCTGGAATGTTCTTTGCTTGTTGCTTGTTCTGCTTGTTTTTCCTGTTCTTTCAACAGTAAATATCCCAATCCTTATCTTACATTACTTTCCCCCTGGATTAAGATCTTCCAATCATACGCTCATATGGTAATGATCCTATGACATCATATTTACCCATAATGCAACTATGGAGGATGGTGTAGCGATATCCATCTGTCTCCGGATGGCACTGTTGTGCAAGCTATTAGCACCATACTATAAAGAATTAACTATGGTACTCTTGTATTATATACATTTGACCCTCGTCGTCGTAAATCAGAGATAAGGATTAGTTTAGACAACTTTGAAACAACTAAAGACAGACCTCTAGGCGTCTCTCTGAATGTTTCTCACACTGTTGATCTATGGACCATAATAATATGAATGGGCCTTGTTCTCTTCAGACGGACATGTCTGGAGAATCCAGTGTACTCCCAACAGATAAGTCCACATCTGTGGCAATAACTTTAAAATACAATGTTCTTTGTATTTAGTATTCAGTAAACTTTTTACAGAGACTGCACTCTGTGTGACTTCAAATCTTGGCCTGTTCCAGCCGTGTATCAAAACTTTGGTTCAGCCTGTCTCTTAAAGACAAGGAGCATCAATTTTGAATATAATATGATCAGGTATCATATACACTCATGAAAATGCCCGACAGGCACGCTGCTTGTTTCCGCCACTGGAAGTCGGGTTCCCGCCCCGGTGAAGTAAAGAAAAGAACTCCAGTTTGGTTGCGGTGTGTAATCTTTTTATTTTAGGAAAATACGGCAGTATCACTTGTAAGTGACGTTTCGGCCTGTTAAGTGGCCTTCATCAGTCTGTGATAATAGAAAAAATAGAATTGATATATAATTTTAAGTACCACGTAGTGATTTTTTAGTATAACAATATTTATACAATCACAAATTCATAATTTTATAATTTCAAAAATCACTTCCTTATTCACAGTTCAAACGTATTCAACGACTAGTTAAATCGGAGACCCTCCAACAAACTAGGATAACAGAAATGAGAAATCGCTTCCAAGAACGGGGCTACCCAGCTAAACTACTTAGGAATACCAACAGTTCTAAAAAAGACATCACAAAATCATCCGAGAGAGTTCCTTTTGTACATACGTACCATTCATGTACCCAAAAAATAATCAATAGCATAAAAGGTCATTGGCCACTCCTACAAAAAGCGTACCCTGATGTGACTGAATTCAGGAATCCCATCTTGTCATGTACACGTCGGTTCAAAAACCTAAAGGATATATTTGTCAAAGCAGACATAGGTCCATCTTCCAACATACCAAAACAGATATTTCTACAAAAACAGAAGTTCGGCACATTTCCCTGCATCCATTGCCTCCAATGTACACATGTTATAAAAGGTTCACAATTTTTTCACCCACTTTCTGGTAAAACATTCCACATACGCGGTTTCTATACGTGCGAATCTTCATATGTAATCTATATTTTGAAGTGCCCTTGTGGCAAGATTTACGTGGGAGAGACAACTCAGAAAATACGCGACCGCGTATGTCAACATAAATCCAAAATTAGACGCAAAGATCTATTATCACCGGTTCCAGCTCCCTTTGAATCTGCAGGACATAACATATCTCAATTGAAATTTCAGGTGATTGACCATATAGGACCACAAAGAAGGGGAGGCGACAGATCAAAACTGCTTAAAAAAAGAGAGGCATACTGGATCCATACATTAGACACATTAGAACCCAAGGGTCTAAATAGAGAATACGAAATTCAGAGTTACACCTAATTTTATTCTTGCAAATAGAATATATATGATACAAATTCCAGATATGCTCTATTTAATCCAGAACAATATAAGTCCGTCAGTTGTTGCCCTTATACAATATGGAAATGTAACATATCATGATCCATGAAACTAATGATATATACCCTTTTTTTCACAGATGACCTAGTTTCATAGTATCCTTTGGTGGGTTATTTATATTTTCCTCTTTTGATTAATCCAGATGGGTATGTATAGTTGATTCCATCTCAACTTAGTAAGTATCACCTATATAAGTTAATGCTACCATTTACATAGTGACGAAACTTGCCATTTGTGATCTATTACATACAGTAACTATATGGGGTCCATCCACTCATGATATCCAGGTGGATTAGATGTCATCATACAAAGCCCACACTTATCTATTCATACTTACCTATTGATTCTAACTAGATGGAGTATATAAACCCACATGCTATATGCCACATTGAGACCTGTCATACTAGTTTAACCTACAATCCTTTTGCCCATACTTCTTGCCCATACCTAGAACACTGTATACATAGTAAGTGCGCTGTGAGGCCATAACATAGACAGCGCATGCGCCTGCCACTGAAAACGAGGCTTGAACCGCATACTGGAAAAAGAGGCTTGACGCGCATCGCAGAGCGCGGCCTCCCTACTTCTGGGACGCCGTCTTATCAACAGACACGGTCATGCCTCGTGTCAGGCTCAATACACCGATAGCAGGCACAGTCCTGCACATCACCAATATGCAGCCCATTCTGATCCTTCACATCTCCTTACAGTGGCTTCAGGTAAATACCTCCTTACTAACACCTACTCTTGGGATCACTCCTTATGCTTTGATACATGATTGCACAACTCTTTTTTAGCCTGGATGATCCTTAATATACTGTATATATACTCCATACCACTGGATCCAGATGAGCAGCATGATGTGGCATATTAGACTACCCCCTAAGAGGTGTCACTCTGATCACTTATGTATCCAATGTCGTACTTATATACTTATGTATCTAATGTCAAACCTGCATTACTTATGATTATCTTCACTATACGCACTTACACGCGAGTATATGTACTCATTAGGTACCCTGATTACCATCCAACATGGTAAACTGATCCAAATTTGTGCACTGTCTTGTTACCTTGCAAAATTTTTTGAAACAATGGACTCTATATGGACTTGATAGTAGATTCCTTATCTTCTGCACTGAACAACAAGCTGCATACGTGAATTATATCTTACTCACTTTATCAGCGACGTATTATATATGAACTTTGATTTTTCTTATCTATATAACTAACTGGCTAATCATGTACGCAATACCATCTTGTGAAAACTATAATCATGTTAGAATATGAAATTATGAAATTATGAATTTGTGATTGTATAAATATTGTTATACTAAAAAATCACTACGTGGTACTTAAAATTATATATCAATTCTATTCTTTCTATTATCACAGTCTGATGAAGGCCACTTAACAGGCCGAAACGTCACTTACAAGTGATACTGCCGTATTTTCCTAAAATAAAAAGATTACACACCGCAACCAAACTGGAGTTCTTTTCTTTACTTCACCGGGGCCGGAACCCGACTTCCAGTGGCGGAAACAAGCAGTGTGCCACAACGTTATTCTTTGTGTTCAGAGGTAAGGACAAGCAGTCCTCAGTGGGAGGCGTATCGTCATCGTCCTCTTTTTCCCTCGAGCCACGCACAAGTGATGGGCCCGAGCTGCGTTGAGTGCCACCCCGCTGTGAACATGCTTCATCCTCATCCTCCTCCACCTGGTAGTGGGCCCTGGCTGGCCAAATTTGTACCTGGCCTCTGCTGTTGCAAAAGACCTCCCTCTGAGCCACTTCTAAATGACTGGCCTGGAAGTGTTAGAAATTACCCCTCTTCCTCCTCCTCCTCCTGGGCAACATCCTCTTACATCGCCCTAAGTGTTTTTTCAAGGAGACATAGAAGTGGTATTGTAACACTGATAACGGCGTCATCGCCACTGCCCATGTTGGTGAAGTACTCGACAAAGCGCAACAGGACACACAGGTCTCGCATGGAGCCCCAGTCATTGGTGGTGAAGTGGTGCTGTTCCGCAGTGTGACTCACCCGTGCGTGCAGCTGTAACTCCACTATGGCCTGCTGCTGCTCACACAGTCTCTCCAGCATGTGCAAGGTGGAGTTCACGCTGGTGGGCACATCGCATATAAGTCCCAGAGCTGCAGCGAGATTTCGCCCATTATCACACACCACCAGGCCGGAAAAGAGGCTCACTGGCAGCAACCTCTCGTCGGTCTGTTGTTCTATACCCCGCCACAACTTCTGCGCGGTGTGGGGCCTGTCCTCCAAACACATGAGTTTCAGAACGACCTGCTGACGTTTACCCTGGGCTGTGCTGAAGTTGGTGGTAAAGGTCTGTGGCTGACCCTATGAGCAGGTGGAAGAAGAGGAGGAGGAAGCCGAGTAGGAGGAGGAGGTAACAGGAGGCAAACAATGATGCCCTGCGATCCTTGGCTGCGGAAGGACGTGCGCCAAACAGCCCTTTGTTGGTTTTGAAGGTGCTTACTCCACTGCAGCCCATGTCTCGCATATACATGCCTGGTCATGCAGGTTGTGCTAAGGTTCAGAAAGTTTATGCCTCGCTTCAGGCTCTGATGGCACAGCATGCAAACCACTCGGGTCTTGTCGTCAGCACATTGTGTGAAGAAGTGCCAAGCCAGGGAACTCCTTGAAGCTGCCTTTGGTGTGCTCGGTCCCTGATGGCGGTGGTCAGTAGCAGGCGAACTCTCTTGGTGACGGATGTTCTGCTTTTGCACCCTGCTCCCTCTTTTGCTATGCTGTTGGCTCGGTCTCACCACTGCCTCTTCCTCTGAACTCTGAAAGTCAGTGGCACAACCTTTATTCAATGTGGGGTCTAGGACTTCAACGTCCCCTGCATCGTCTTCCACACAGTCTTCCTCCCTGACCTCCTGTTCGGTCTGCACACTGCAGAAAGACGCAGCAGTTGGCACCTGTGTTTCATCATCATCAGAGACGTGCTGACTCTGCTGAGGTGGTATTCCCATGTCCTCATCAGGAAACATAAGTGGTTGTGCATCAGTGCATTCTCTGTCTTCCACTGCTGGGGAAGGGCTAGGTGGAGGCCGTTGGGAAACCCTGCCAGCACATCCTTCAAACAGCATAAGAGACTGCTGCATAACTTGAGGCTCAGACAGTTTCCCTGATATGCATGGGGGTGATGTGACAGACTGATGGGCTTGGTTTTCAGGTGCCACCTGTGTGCTTTCTGCAGAAGGGTGGGAGATAATGTGAACCTGCTGGATCCACTGTCGGCCACCCAATCGACTATCACCTGTACTTGTTCAGGCCTTACCATTCTTAGAACGGCATTAGGCCCGACCAAATATCGCTGTAGATTCTGGCGGCTACTGGGACCTGAGGTAGTTGGTTCACTAGGACGTGTAGCTGTGTCAAAACGGCCATGTCCTCTCCCAGTACAAGGGTCCACTAACACCACCACGACCATGTCCGCATCCCTTATTAGATGTTTTCCTCATTGCTCATTGGAAAAACTTATTTGGCCCAATGTATAGAGTTCAAACTAAGGCCTTTTTTTACAGGCACCTAACACTATCTAGCTATCTATTTATGTACTGTATTACAATAATACAGGCACAGCAGAAACCACAGATTTAGGGGAATATCAATTTTAGACCAAGTATTTAGGACCTGTCTGGAAGGTATCCTTTTACAGACAGAATTACACTTGGAGATGCACAATAGCGTGTGAAAATATAAAGGATTACGCTTTCAGGCCTTGTATTTAGACACTTAGTGTAATATACCCTTTTATGGACAGTAATACACTTGGCGATGCACAATAGTGTGCGCAAATATAGAGGATTACGCTTTCAGCATTTGTATTTAGACCTTGAGTGTAATATACCCTTTTACGGACAGAATTACACTTGTAGAGGAACAGAGGAAAGCACAGATATTTAGGATTTCTATTTCAGGGATTTTATTTAACCACAGAAAAAAAATCTATCCTTCGACGGACAGTATTACACTTGGACAGCCACAGCTGGAACCCCAGATTTAGGGAATTGGTATTTTGGCAACTGAATTTCACACCAGAAAAAAAGCTATCCTTTGACGGACAATATTAAACTTAGCCAGCCACAGCTGGAACACAAGATTGAGGGGATTGGTATTTTGGCAATTGAATTTCACCCCAGAAATAAAATCTATCCTTTTGTGCACAGTATTACACTTGGCCAGCAACAGCTAAAACCACTGATTTAGGGGATTGTTTTTTTTGGCAATTGAATTTAACCGCAGAAAAAATCTATCCTTTGACGGACAGTATTAAACTTAAAGCCACAGCTGGAACCCCAGATTTAGGGGATTGGTATTTTGGCAACTGAATTTCACCCCAGAAAAAAATCTATCCTTTGACGGACAGTATTAAACTTAGCCAGCCACAGCTGGAACACCAGATTGAGGGGATTGGTATTTTGGCAACTGAATTTCACCCCAGAAAAAAAGCTATCCTTTGACGGACAGTATTAAACTTAGCCAGCCACAGCTGGAACACCAGATTTAGGGGATTGGTATTTTGGCAATTGAATTTCACCCCGGAAAAAAATCTATCCTTTGACGGACAGTATTAAATTTTGCCAGCCACAGCTGGAACACCAGATTGAGGGGATTGGTATTTTGGCAATTGAATTTCACCACAGAAATAAAATCTATCCTTTTACGCACAGTATTACACTTGGCCAGCAACAGCTAAAACTACTGATTTAGGGATTGTTTTTTTTGGCAATTGAATTTAACCGCAGAAAAAAATCTCTCCTTTGACGGACAGTATTAAACTTAGCCAGCCACAGCTGGAACACCAGATTTAGGGGATTGGTATTTTGGCAACTGAATTTCACCCCAGAAAAAAGCTATCCTTTAACGGACAGTATTAAACTTATTTAGGGGATTAAAGATTAAAGATTTAGGGGATTGGTATTTTGGCAATTGAATTGCACCCCGGAAAAAAATCTATCCTTTGACGGACAGTATTAAACTTAGCCAGCCACAGCTGGAACACCAGATTGAGGGGATTTGTATTTTGGCAATTGAATTTCACCCCAGAAATAAAATCTATCCTTTGACGCACAGTATTACACTTGGCCAGCAACAGCTAAAACTACTGATTTAGGGATTGTTTTTTTTGGCAATTGAATTTAACCGCAGAAAAAAATCTCTCCTTTGACGGACAGTATTAAACTTAGCCAGCCACAGCTGGAACACCAGATTTAGGTGATTGGTATTTTGGCAACTGAATTTCACCCCAGAAAAAAGCTATCCTTTGACGGACAGTAATAAACTTAGCCAGCCACAGCTGGAACACCAGATTGAGGGGATTGGTATTTTGGCAATTGAATTTCACCCCAGAAATAAAATCTCTCCTTTTACGCACAGTATTACACTTGGCCAGCAACAGCTAAAACTACTGATTTAGGGATTGTTTTTTTTGGCAATTGAATTTAACCGCAGAAAAAAATCTATCCTTTGACGGACAGTATTAAACTCAAAGCCACAGCTGGAACCCCAGATTTAGGGGATTGGTATTTTGGCAACTGAATTTCACCCCAGAAAAAAGCTATCCTTTGACGGACAGTATTAAACTTAGCCAGCCACAGCTGGAACACCAGATTTAGGGGATTGGTATTTTGGCAACTGAATTTCACCCCAGAATAAAATCTATCCTTTGACGGACAGTATTAAACTTAGCCAGCCACAGCTGGAACACCAGATTTAGGGGATTGGTATTTTGGCAATTGAATTTCACCCCAGAATAAAATCTATCCTTTGACGGACAGTATTAAACTTAGTCAGCCACAGGTGGAACACCAGATTTAGGGGATTGGCATTTTGACAATTGAATTTCACCACAGAAAAAAATCTGTCCTTTGACGGACAGTATTACACTTGGCCAGCCACAGCTGGAACACCAGGTTTAGGGGATTGGCATTTTGGCAATTGAATTTCATCCCTCATTAAAATATAGCAATTTCTATCCTGTGTTTCAAGGTGTGACAATAAGCACAACCCCTGATGAAGAATATTGCAAAGAAAAGCCTACTATTTAACCCAAAAATGTATGTTTAACGTGATGGCTGCTCAAAACATGTGCTGGTGCACCAAAAGATCGCAAAATGGCCGCCGATCTCCCCAGAAAAAAGTGACAGAAAAACGTCTGGGCAGCCTAAAAACCAGTGAGAAATGAACAGAAGTTGAATGATTCACAGCTGTAGATCAATCACTTCATTAAGTGTTTTTTTAGAGTCTTCCCTGCCTAATCTCGCCCTCACAGCAGCTGCATCCTTTCCCTACACTAATCAGAGCAGAGTGACGGGTGGCGCTACGTGACTCCAGCTTAAATAGAGGCTGTGTCACATGCTGCACTTGGCCAATCACAGCCATGCCATTAGTAGGCATGGCTGTGATGGCTTGTTAAGGCAAGAAGTAAAACGCTAGCTGATTGGCTGCTGTGAAGCCCTTCAGAAAGCAGGAAGAAATCGCCAAACAACGGACCCGAACCCTAACCTTTTTGAAAATGTTCGGGTCCGTGTCTCGAACACCCCAAAATTCGGTACGAACCCAAACTATACAGGGTTCGCTCAACTCTATCCTACACTAGTTCAGCCCCCACAGGGCTCAGGTGTCTGTTAGATATAGGCCCTCCTGTCCCCTGGCCAGCCAGATTTATCAGCATCTGCTCCAGGATGTCAAGGAGTAGAATGACATGACAAATAAAGTGGCCTCCTTAAAGGGCCTGAACAAATAGCAGGTGTCACTCATGAGATGCCACTGGCTAACGTCGAAGTTACACAGGGGAGTACCCCTGTCTGTCTGCATTGTTCACGGCCTTCCTCTACTCATATAGTTGGTCTAACATGTGGAGTTCCAATGCTTGGAAACGTTGCAAATGAGACGATGTTGGGGAACACTATTCTGCCTTTGAAGCTCAAGGAGGGTGTGTTTTGCACGGTAAGAGTGACTGAAGTGCATGCACAGTTTCCTTGACATTTTCAAGAGGTCATGCAGTTGGGTGGAAGACTACAGGAACCAGGTGACGATATGCGCCATGCAGGGCTCATAGGTCAGCCCTTCTTGACACACCAGAGACAGAATGTTCTTCCAGTTATCGGTGACCATTGTCACTGTCTCTAGTTGGCGAGAAGACAGACAGGATTTGATTTCTTGGTTGATGACGTGCAGCAGTTCCTTCCCAGTGTTACTCCATTCGCCCAGGCTGGCCAGGTGCAAAACTACATGACACCACCATGCTCTGCATAGGAGGTATGCTGGGGGATCACTCAGAGATGTTCCTATAGTGGAGGCTGAGAACAAGGTGGTGGATGAGGAGGCTGAGGAGGACATTGGTGCTGGAATCACAGCATGAGAATGCGGAGGTGGCATTGCCATCACCTGGCCAAGTTGCTGGTGTGGCTGAGCAGGAACAATATTTACATTTACCCATGTGTTCATGCAGGGCCGTGGCACCCTGGTCCCATTTCACCTCCTGCCCACAGATCCTATATACGGCCACACTGACATTCTCCGGCAACTTGATTAAAAATTCCCACATCGGCGAGTATGGCATTTTACCCCCACCACTGCATGATGAGGCATAATAGAATTGCTTATCTGTTAAATAAGGTGGGCACCTCTATAACAGTTAAATTAGACAGCTTATTCATCCTTATTTCACCGAAATCAAGGCATAATAGAATTGCTTATCTACTTAGCAAGGTGCACACCCTAATAATAGTTAAATTACACAGCTTATTCACCCCAATTTGTGAATCAAGACGTAATGGAATTGCTTTTCTATGAAACAAGGTGGGTACCCCAATAACAGTTAAATGACACAACTTATTCGCAAATTAGCAAATAGCTAATGTCAGCTAATAAAAATTGCACAGTTGGGGGTGACAGAAGCCCTTTAAAACATAACCTTTATTATTTCGTACACGTGACCGGGTACATATCAATCCCTCCTGTCCATACTTGTATGTGCACAGATCAAGGGCTTCCTGCGTATGGCAGAAAATAAGCCCTTGATCTTTGCACATACAAGCATGGACAGGATGGATTGATATGTACCCGGCCTTTGTTTTGAGTGTACCAAAGCCAGGACAACTGAGAGCTAAGTACAATGTTTGTCTGGGGACTATCAGCCTATACATCGTAGTTGGCTGATTTATGCTTTGGCTTGCCCCAATTTAAGTTTGTACCTGGAAGATATTCGCGCATCTGTGATTTTAATAACAAACACGTTTAATCGATGAGGCCCTCTAAATTATGTATCTGACCCAATAGACTGGGGGAATTGCCCTGGTATGATTTACTAAGGGAATATTATCCCGGTCAGTAACTATTGGGGGTAGCTTAGTCATGGTTTTTGGGACTTCATTACCCCTTTACACTAAGGCATTTGTATTGGAGGGTCAGATAGTTGTAAGAGACCCAGTGTTAGTGACCCCTCCATCCCCTAGGCTATAGTTACCATTTTTGCGCTGCAATTTTATGGAGTATATAATTAGGGAGTTTTAATAATTACAAAATAATTAAGGTTATGTTTTAAGGTATCCTTCTCTATATAATTTGTTTTTGGCCTACTTGGGTACCCGTCAATATCTGAGCAGTAACCAGTGCTTAACTTGGTTGTGTTTTTTACACAGCGTATTTACCCCAATTTGAGAATCAAGGCCTAATAGAATTTCTTATCTATGTAACATAGAATGTGTCGGCAGATAAGAACCATTTGGCCCATCTAGTCTCCCCAATATGCTGAATACTATGGATAGCCCCAGGCCCTATCTTATATGAAGGATGGCCTTATGCCTATCCCATGCATGCTTAAACTCCTTCACTGTATTTGCAGCTACCACTTCTGCAGGAAGGCTATTCCATGCGTCCACTACTCTCTCAGTAAAGTAATTCTTCCTGATATTACTTTTAAACCTTTGCCCCTCTAATTTAAAACTATGTCCTCTTGTAGCAGTTTGTCTTCTTTTAAATATTCTCTCCTCTTTTACCGTGATGATTCCCTTTATGTATTTAAAAGTTTCTATCATATCCCCTCTGTCTCTTCTTACTTCCAAGCTATACATGTTAAGGTCCTTTAACCTTTCCTGGTAAGTTTTGTCCTGCAATCCATGTACTAATTTAGTAGCTCTTCTCTGAACTCTCTCCAAAGTTTCAATATCCTTCTGCAGATATGGTCTCCAGTACTGCACACAATACTCCAAATGAGGTCTCACTAGTGCTCTGTAGAGCGGCACGAGCACCTCCCTCTTTCTACTGTTAATGCCTCTCCCTATACACCCAAGCATTCTGCTGGCATTACCTGCTGCTCTATGACATTGTCTGCCCACCTTTAGGTCGTCTGATATAATGACTAGTGATGAGCGGCAGGTGCCATATTCGATTTCGACGAAATTCGCGAATATTCGTATGAATATTCGTTTCATATTCGTCGAAATCGAATATTCGTCATTTTTTCTAGTTATCGCGATTAACATGCGATTTAAATAATCGCATATTGCGATTTTAACTTAAGGCTACTTTCCTATTGGTTTCATATCTAGAATTAGCGAGGATGACGGATATGACGAATGTATTCGTCATATTCCTCAAAACGAAGATAACGAAGTATTCTACATCTTCGTTTTAGCTACCTATTCGTCAACTTCGCTAATTCTAGCAATCAAATAGGAAGGTTGACTATAGAGACAGCTGTGTTAAATTCGCTATGCGATTTTTTTTTTTTAATAAATAGAATAATAATAATATAATATAATAATTTTATTAAGTAATATAATTATTGTATTAAAAAAAAAATCGCATAGCGAATTTAACACAGCTGTCTGGTAAGTCAACCTTCCTATTTGATTGCTAGAATTAGCGAATAGCGAAGTTGACGAATAGGTTGCTAAAGCGAAGATGTAGAATACTCGTTATCTTCGTTTTGAGGAATATGACGAATACATTCGTCATATTCGCTATTCGCTAATTCTACCAAGCCAACCATAACTTCCGTGCTCATGGAGCGTCCCCATCACCATGGGAACGTCTCCATATACTAAAATGTACTGTCGGATTTGAGGAATTACGTTGAAATCGCAATGCGATTAATTCAAGTTATATTAATCGCATTGCGATTTCAACTTAGAGCTGGGTTTATAATGGGTCAGCTTGCTAGAATGAACGAAGTTAACGAATATGGAATATAGCAGCAGTGCTAAGTTGAAATCACAATGCGATTAATTTAACTTAAAGTATTCGCATTGCGATTTCAACTTAGCACTGCTAGTGCATAGCTATATTCCATATTCGTTACCTTCTTCTCAAACTCGCAGTTTGAGGGGAAGGAGCGCCCGGCGGCCCAGCGCAGGTAAGTACAATGCTGACTAACTAACCATGGCAGCCAGGACTGCAGTAGCGTCCTGGCTGCCATGGTAACCGATCGGAGCCCCAGCATTACACTGCTGGGACTCTGATCGGAGCTGCCGCTGCCACCAATGTTGGGAGGGGGGGAGAGGGAGGGCGCACTGCCAGCAATGATTTTTTACTGGGGAGGGAGGGGGATTGAGTGCGCACTGACCAGCGATAATTAATACGGGGGAGGGATTGTCGGCGCACACTGGCCACCAATGATGTTTAATAGGGGGGATCGGCACTGGCCACCAATTATTGTTTGTAATACTGGTGAGGGGGAATTAGGGCGCACTGCCCATTAATGATTTTAATAGTGGGGGAGCGCACTGCTGCCCGGCGGCACCCGACCTCTGACAGGGTGCTGTGATCCGCACTATTAACCCCTCAGGTGCGGCATCTGAGGGGTTAATAGTGCAGATCACAGTGCCCTGTCAGAAGGACAGGTGCCTCCAGGCAGCAGGGAGCCGGTATGTATGCGCGTGTTGGTATACTCTAACTTCAGCGTCCCCATCACCATGGGAACGCCTCTGTGTTAGAATATACCATCGGTTTGAGTTTTCACGATCTAACTCAGATCCGATGGTATATTCTAACCACCAAGCGTTCCCATGGTGACGAGGACGCTTGTGAAGGAGTATGCCAAAGGGGTTTAACTGTACTGTTTGGAGGGGAAAAAAGACGAATATTCTAAAAAATGTCAAAACGAATATATTCGCTACAGTGCTATATATTCGTTTTTTAGAATATTCGTCTTTTTTCAACATCTAAAGTCATGATTCCTCCCTGCTTCTTGCTTGTGGGCCGATGACTCATTGACCCACAAGCATTTTAAGCAGGGAGGAATCATTTGTTCAGATGGAAAAAATGACGAATATTCGATATAACGAATATATAGCAGTATATTCGCAATATTCGCGAATTATCGAAGTTGCGATATTCGCGATTAATATTCGCTATTCGAATATTCGCGCTCAACACTAATAATGACCCATAAATCCCTTTCCTCAGATACTGAGGTTAGTACTGTATCACTGATTTTATATTCTGCTCTTGGGTTTTTACGCCCCAGGTGCATTATCTTGCACTTATCGACATTAAATTTTAGTTGCCAGATTTTTGACCATTCCTCTAGTTTTCCTAAATCCTTTTCCATTTGTATCCCTCCAGGAACATCAACCCTGTTACAAATCTTTGTGTCATCAGCAAAAAGACACACCTTACCATTGAGGCCTTCTGCAATTTCGCTGATAAAGATATTAAACAATATGGGTCCCAGAACAGATCCCTGAGGTACCCCACTGGTAACAATTCTATGGTCTAAATATACTCCATTGACTACAACCCTCTGTTTTCTGTCCTTCAGCCACTGCCTAATCCATTCAACAATATGTGAGCTCAAGCTCAAAGACTGCAGTTTATTGATAAGCCTTCTATGTGGGACAGTATCAAATGCCTTACTAAAGTCCAGATAAGCGATGTCTACTGCACCTCCGCCATCTATTATTTTAGTCACCCAATCAAAAAAGTCAATAAGATTAGTTTGACATGATCTCCCTGAAGTAAACCCATGCTGTTTTTTATCAATCAACCCATGGGTTTTTAGATGTTCCACAATCCTCTCCTTGAGTATGGTTTCCATTAATTTCCCCACTATTGATGTCAGGCTTACTGGCCTATAGTTGCCTGATTCCTCTCTACTACCTTTCTTGTGAATTGGCACAACGTTTGCTAATTTCCAATCTTCTGGGACGACACCTGTTACCAGTGATTGGCTAAATAAATCTGTTAATGGATTTGCTAGTACACCTCTAAGCTCTTTTAATAGCTTTGGGTGTATCCCAAGCTTTGGGTGTATCCCAAGGTGGACAAGGTGTAACAAGGTGGACTCCCCAATAACAGTAAAACAGATAGCTTGTTCATCCCAATTTGAAAATCAAGATGTAATAGAATTGCTTATATATTAAACAAGGTGAACACTCCAATCACAGTAAAAATTGACAGCTCATACACTCCAATTTGAGAATCAAGACCTATTGGGATTGCTTATCTATGGAAAAAGGTGGGCATCCTAATAACAGTTAAATTACACAGCATATTTACCCAATTTGAGAATCAAGGCCTAATAGAATTGCTTATCTATGAAATAAAGTGGACTCCCCAATAACAGTAAAAGCAGATAGCTTGTTCACCCCAATTTAAAAATCAAGATGTAATTGGATTGCTTATCTACTAAACAAGTTGGACACCCCAATAACAGTTAAATTACACCGCTTAATTACCCCAATTTGAGAATCAAGGCATAATATAATTACCGTATCTATTAAACAATGTGGACACCCCTCTAACAGTAGTATTAAACAGTCTATTCACCCCAAATTTAAAATCAAGGTGTAATTGAATTGCTTATCTATTAAACAAGGTGGACACCCCAATAACAGTAAAAATAGACAGCTTATTCACTACAATTTGAGAATCAAGGCCTATGATATATATTCGCTAATTCGCCAATTTTTCGCATGACATAAACTATCTTACATACAGAGAATTATAAATCAGTAATGAGAATTGTTACTGTGATGTATAATTACCCTCTTTATGTAGGAAACGGTATTTTATCTCCTGCGAAAAATCGGCAATTACATATGCTCGTGAATCGCACCACATAAGGGAGTATGATATATTGTGTTCATTCAATGGGTTATCTTGGTCTACTCGAATAGACGAATATTGCGAATATATCACTATATTCGCTATTTTCTCTATATTCGACCAAGCAAGTCAACCTATACTTAGTATAGTATACTGCCCTTATGCAGTGCGATTCACGCGCATATGTAATTGCCGATTTTTCGCATGACACAAACTATCTTACATACAGAGGACAATTATAAATCAGTAATGAGAATTGTTACTGATGTATAATTTGCCTCTTTATGTAGTAAACTGTATTTCACGTCAGGCGAAAAATCGGCAATTACATATGCGCATGAATTGCACCGCATAAGGGCAGTATGATATTGTGTTCATTCAATGGGTTGTCTTGGTAGGTCTACTCGAATAGACGAATATTGCGAATAAAGCACTATATTCGCTATTTTCTTTATCTTCGTCTATTCGACCCAGCAAGCCAACCTAACAGTATACTGCCCTTATGCGATCCGATTCACGCACATATGTAATTGCCGATTTTTCGCATGACATAAACTATCTTACATACAGAGGACAATTATAAATCAGTAATGAGAATTGTTACTGATGTATAATTTGCCTCTTTATGTAGTAAACTGTATTTTACGTCATGCGAAAAATCGGCAATTACATATGCGCGTGAATCGCACCGCATAAGGGCAGTATGATATTGTGTTCATTCAATGCACTATATTCACTATTTTCTTTATCTTCGTCTATTCGACCCAGCAAGCCAACCTAATAGTATACTGCCCTTATGCGATCCGATTCACGCGCATATGTAATTGCCGATTTTTCGCATGACATAAAATACAGTAAAGAGGAAAATTATATATCAGTATTCAGTAATTAGAATCATTTAGAATACAATATTTGCATTTTTGTAATCACGTAGGGGCATCAAGCTATTTTTATACAGGTTTTGTTTGGTAGAATTTTCGAATATGTAGAATATAGTGATATATTATCCATGCAAATTTTTTTTTTTTCTTTTCTAGTGTATGAGGTGACTCATCATTATCATTTTCCCTCCCTTCTCCTAGCTTGAACAGCCAATGAGAAGGTTTTGTCACAACTTAGCAACATCCCTAGCAACTAATAGGAAACTAGACTACCCCTTCACTATATACAGTAAGTGACGACATCACCCAGCAGCCATTTTGTGGTGTTGGATTTGTTGGAGCTTGGAGCTGTGCTATTTTGTCTGCTGTGCGATTTATATTATCTGGATTTAATTTATAATATTCTAGTTAGTTAGTTTCAGGTAGTGATTAGGGAATAGTGTAGTTTAGTTTTATAGCTGATTGGGTCCAAATAATTTGAGATAGTTTAGTAGTTTAGTAGAGTTAGCAGAAAAATATAGTTAGTGTTAGGGCCTAGTGTAGCAGATAGGGTTCAGTGCAGGGTTAAGTGTAGGGCATCGAGTTAGGTAGGTAGCTGTAGTATATAATATAGTTAGATAGATAGATGGTGCTTGATAGTTTAGGTTAGGTATTAGGGCTTGTGTTCAATGATATTCGGTGTTCAGTGTTTTGATTTTTTGGCTCCTAAACGGGAGTGGATACCCGGTACTTAATTGGTGTACTTAGTTAGGGAATAGTAAAGTTTAGATTTTTCAGGGCAGCGTGTAGTTTAGGTTAGTTAGTGATATAGTATAGTGTAGGGTCTATCTGTCTGTTTTGTCTGTCAGTTAGTGTCCGTCCAGTTAGTGTACTATTTATTAATTTTTTTTCCATTATTTGTTCATTTAAAAAAGTCTCTTAGTCTAAGTTAGTGTCTGTGTCAGGTTAAAAAAAAATAAAAAATTTGAAGTTTTATATGTTTTTTTTTAGTTTGTTTAGGCTAGTTCTGTCAGTCCTCCATTAAAAAAAACCCTTTTTTTTTGTCTGTGTGTCAGTTAGTGTCTGTCTTAGGTTTAAAAACAATAAAAACTACAAAAAAAGTTTATAGGTTTACGTGTTTAGTGTAGTTTTTTCTGTCTTACGTTAAAAAAAACTGTCTTGTAGTCTCTGTGTGTCAGTTACTGTTTGTGTCAGGTTAAAAAAAGAGTTTACGTTTTAAGTGTTTGGCATTTAGTGTAGTTTTGTTAGTCGTCCGTTAAAAAAAAAAACGTTTTTTAGTCTCTGTGTGTCAGTTAGTGTCTGTCTTAGGTTAAAAAAAAAAAAAAGTTTTAAAGTTTTACGTGTTTTGTGTTTAGTGTAGTTTTGTCAGTCCTCCGTAAAAAAAAAAAAATTTTTTTAGTCTCTGTGTCTGTTAGTTTAGTCTTAGGTTAAAAAAAATTAATTTGATAACTTTACGTGTTTAGTGTCGTGTGTTACAGTTTTCGTCCTTTAATTTTTCACCCATCGACCCCACCCCAATAAAGTTTTCCCCTAATCCCCAGCATGAGTGTACCGGGCCGTGCAGGCAGCTGTGGACGTGGTTGGGGTAACAGGGGAGTTGGTTCCCACGCTGGACCACTCCCAGCACGGAGCCGCTCCTCAAGCCACGGACAGGCAGGCGCAGGTGGCAGGGGTGTCCGCCTGATCCGTGACTTTTTTACAAGTGGCAGCCGGCCCATAACTTCTCAGGATGCAGAGGCTGTCTCTGCTCTTGTGGCCGATTCTAGTGCCACGAAGTCCTCTGCCCTGGCTGCCAGCAACTGCAGCACTCCGCCTCCTATAGAACCAACCCCCAGCTCCCAAGAATTGTCACCTCCTTTGTTCGAACAGTTTGAGACTGAGAGGGACATCTTGGGGGAGGCAATGCAGGAGGCGGAAATACTGTTCAGCCCTGAGGATGGGCAGGACCTGTTGGAAGGGATTGGGGATGAGGAGGAGGGGGGGGCCTATAAATCCCCCTGTGAAATCCCTTCCAACTGGTGGGGGTGGTGTTAGCCACACAACCCCTGCACCTATTCAGACCCAGGCACCAGCGAGGGGACAGCGGAGCCCAGTCAGGGGCTCCATGTCAGCTGTTCCCGTCAGTCCACCACAGGTTGGCCCTGGGTCTGACATATCAGGGGGTGAAGAGGAGGGTGACCCGGAATGGGTGCCACCTCCTTTGTCAGGTGACGGCAGCACCGATGAAGGTAGGCACCAGAGGAAAATGGTGCGCCAGGTCACCAGGGAGCCCAGTGTCAGGGGCTCCACTGGTAATGGCAGCAGGAGTAGGCAGCAGCAGCCAGCTCCACCTGTGCGCACCGAGCCCGAACAGGCGCAAGCCAGCGCCACCCCATCTGACAGGAGGTCGGTGCGGAAGTCGCCTGTTTGGGCTTACTTCACCCTGGCAGCAGATGATGTCACAGTTGGCATTTGTAAGCGGTGCAATGCCAGGGTGAGGAGAGGGAGATCTATGGCTTGGCTGGGTACCACAGCCCTAAACCAGCACATCCGAGTCAACCACTGGCAGGAGTGGGAACAGATGTGGGGTGGTCAAAGCAGCAGTGCCACCAGCAGTGTGCAGGAGACAGCAGCTCCTGCCACTGTACTGCAGCCACCCCAACCCCTTCCACCAACTTTTTCCCACTCCCCCGCTCCCTCTAATAGAGGTACTGGTACCGGCAGCCATACCTCTGCCTCCACTGGACCGTCCTCTGCCGTCCGGCGCCAGCCATCGATTGAAGATGCTTTTGAACGCACTGCGCCTTACGGCCCCGAGGACCGTCGCGTGCGTTCACTCAATGGGCTCCTGGCAAGGGTTATTGCCCAACATCTGCTGCCTTAAAATCTGGTGGATAGCAATCCATTTAGGCATTGGAGCAGGCCCAACCCAGATGGCGTGTCCCCAGCCGCCATTACTTTGCCAGGACCAGCATCCCTGCCCTTCACCAGGGGAATGTATCCCTGTCGCTGGATCATGCTGTCAGCGACAGGGTGCATCTCACAATGGATGCCTGGACCAGCAGGCATGGGCAGGGGCGCTATATAAGCTTCACAGCCCATTGGGTGTCCCTCTGAGGCGCCGGGGAGGGATTGGCAGCGTCTGATTTTGTGGTGCCGCCCCGGGGTGTCCAGGGGAGAACTGCTGCTCTTCCGAAAGCCACTGTCTCCACAGCTGCTGAGCCCCCCAGCAAGCGTCCCCGTTGCTACGTAAGTGTGGGGCACGTCCGCTGCCAGGCTGTGCTCCAGCTTGTGAGCTTAGGGGACCGGAGACACACTGGACCTGATGTTCTGTCCACACTACAGGCTCAGATTCAGAAGTGGCTGACACCCCGAAGGCTCCAAGCAGGTATGGTTGTCTGTGACAACGGCAGCAACCTACTCGCCGCCCTTCATGATGGCAGTCTGACCCAAGTGCCCTGCATGGCACATGTCCTCGACCTAGTGCTACAGAAGTTCGCTCGTACGCAACCAGTGTTGAGTGACATTGTGCTGAGAGTACGTAGGATTGCCAGCCACTTCAGACGCTCCCCAACTGCCGCTGCGTCCCTGTCCAAACTACAGAGGGACAACAGCCTGCCCCCCCACAGGCTGATTGTGGACAGTGTGACGCGGTGGAACCCTCCACATGCTGGAGAGGTTGTGGGAGCAGCGACGGGCGGTGAGGGAATACCTGCTGGACCTAGGCACTGCTGGACCTAGGTACCCACTCCCCTACATCACCAATGCGGAGTGGGGGCAGATACAGCAGGTCTGCCACGTGCTGGCCCCATTCGAGCAGGCGACAAAGATGGTCAGTGGGGAGCATGTCGGTCTGAATGACGTGCTTCCCCTAGTGTTCCTGCTGGACAGGACACTAGATTACCTGCTCGAAGCTGGGAAGAGTGCCTTGGTGGAGCATGAAGAGTCAACCATGCTCCACCAGGACCAGGCCCAGGACGAGGAGGAGGAGGAATCAGTGTACGTCCAGGAGTCTGGGCCTGGTCAGGAGGGAGAGCCGGTGCTGGGGGCACCGTTAGTCCAGGGGTGGGGCATCTCCGACCGGGAGCAGCAGCATCATCAGCAGGAGGACCAAGAGGTCATGGTCCTGGGCAGTCGTGAAGAGTCACAACGGACTGTGCTCTTCCCCATGGCTGCCCATCTGCTGCGATGCCTCAGGAGGGACCCCCAGATCAAAAAATTGAAGGAGAGGGAAGACATTTGGTTGGCCACCCTTTTAGACACTCACTGCAAGGGGAAACTGGAGCAGTTCATCCCAGTCAGCCGGAGGCAGGCCCGTCTTGAAAAATTGCGGGCCTGTCTTGTCCACCGGCTGGAAGAGGCAAACTCTCGGCCTCAAGCTCCAGTTCTCACCGCCCATCTCACCCAGCAGGCGGCTGGCACCAGCAGCACCAGCGGCACCAGCTGAGCAGGTGATCTTTTGGGTGAGATGAGGCTCTTCTACCAGTCTGCGCGACCCAGTACCAGCAGCAGCATCAGTCACCACCAGCGGCTGGCCTGCATGGTGGCAGACTACATGGGGTCGGTAGGTGCTTCTGACAGCATGACCACCGACGACCCCATGGAGTACTGGGTTGCCAGGCTGGACACCTACCGTGAGCTCGCTCAGTATGCGCTGGAGTTACTATCTTGCCCCCCCCTCCAGTGTACTGTCTGAGCGGGCATTCAACACGACAGGTGGGGTGGTCACGGACAAACGGACCCGTCTGTCCACAGACTCCGTGGACAGACTCACATTCATTAAGATGAATGAGTCCTGGATAGGCAGTGACTTCATGGCCTCCGCTGTCGGTTCAGGGCGCTGAAGGGTCCCTTGTCCATCCCTCTCCTTTGCTCTCCCTCCCAAACTCCGTTGTTTTTTAATTGTTACCACTGTTTTAAACTTTATATGAATTACTTTTATTATTTATTTATTGATATTTATTATTATTATTTTTTTAATTATGAATTTGTTTTGAACATGTTGAGTTACATTTGGGCCTTTAAACATAATGTCTGCTGCTGCCTGTGCTGCTGAATTTGGCCAAGCTACATGTGGCCATGATAATACACCACAACCTGGTTGGGAACTGAGAACATGACCTAGCAGCCAATCCTTTACAGCTTTACAGTTTAAACACTCCCCTACAAATTTCTCCCTGCTGCCTGTGATACACTTACCTTACACAATGGGTTGATGTAATTATTACAGGCAGGAGAATACATAGTTTTAAACAATGTCTTCTGTCCTGGAGACAACAGAGGAGTCATTCAATTATCTCTCAGAACAAAGGGAAAACCAATACACACGTGGGGACAATAGGACAGGCATCACTATTCAAATATACAATGTCCCAACCATTACAGTAAATATAGACATTTAATATATCCCCAGATGGCTTGGATCTGAGCGCTCAATATATCCAAACAGCGCTCAGATGCCACAAACACAGTCAAATCACCATGGGGTTTAAGTATAGTATGGGCTGATGAGAGGAGCCATAATCCTGGGGCAAGAAGCTTGCAACAAGGCTTCTCCAGCACCCATTGGCCAGGTCGGTGTCCCCACACTGCCGTTGATCACACTGCCGTTGATGCTGCTACATGTCATGAAAATTTTGACTTACATTTGAGCCTTTTAACATAACGTCTGCTGCTGCCTGTGATGCCGAATTGGGCCAAGCTACATGTTGCCCTGATAATACACCACTCCTTAAATCCTGATGTTGATGCTGCTGCATGTCATGAAAATGTTGACTTACATTTTAGCCTTTTAACATAACGTCTGCTGCTGCCTGTGATGCCGAATTGGGCTAAGCTACATGTTGCCCTGATAATACACCACTCCTTAAATCCTGATGTTGATGCTGCTGCATGTCATGAAAATTTTCGAGTTACATTTGAGCCTTTTAACATAACGTCTGCTGCTGCCTGTGATGCCGAATCGGGCCAAGCTACATGTTGCCCTGATAATACACCACTCCCTAAATCCTGATGTTGATGCTGCTGCATGTCATGAAAATTTTGAGTTACATTTGAGCCTTTTAACATAACGCCTGCTGCTGCCTGTGATGCCGAATTGGGCCAAGCTACATGTTGCCCTGATAATACACCACTCCTTAAATCCTGATGTTGATGCTGCTGCATGTCATGAAAATTTTTACTTACATTTGAGCCTTTTAACATAATGTCTGCTGCTGCCTGTGATGCCGAATCGGGCCAAGCTACATGTTGCCCTGATAATACACCACTGCTTAAATCCTGCTGTTGATGCTGCTGCATGTCATGAAAATGTTGAGTTACATTTGAGCCTTTTAACATAACGTCTGCTGCTGCCTGTGATGCCGAATTGGGCCAAGCTACATGTTGCCCTGATAATACACCACTCCTTAAATCCTGATGTTGATGCTGCTGCATGTCATGAAAATGTTGAGTTACATTTGAACCTTTTAACATAATGTCTGCTGCTTTCTCTGATGCCGAATTGGGCCAAGCTACATGTTGCCCTGATAATACACCACTTCTTAAATCCTGATGTTGATGCTGTTGCATGTCATGAAAAGTTTGAGTTACATTTGAGCCTTTTAACATAACGTCTGCTGCTGCCTGTGATGCCGAATTGGGCCAAGCTACATGTTGCCCTGATAATACACCACTCCTTAAATCCTGATGTTGATGCTGCTGCATGTCATGAAAATTTTGAGTTACATTTGAGCCTTTTAACATAACGCCTGCTGCTGCCTGTGATGCCGAATTGGGACAAGCTACATGTTGCCCTGATAATACACCACTCCTTAAATCCTGATGTTGATGCTGCTGCATGTCATGAAAATGTTGAGTTACATTTGAGCCTTTTAACATAATGTCTGCTGCTGCCTGTGATGCCGAATTGGGCCAAGCTACATGTTGCCCTGATAATACACCACTTCTTAATTCCTGATGTTCATGCTGCTGCATGTCATGAAAATGTTGAGTTACATTTGATCGCACAGGGAACAATCATAGAGTCCAGACCTTCACACCTTTTTTAAAGTAAAATTTCGATTGGGTTATTTTATTTTTTATTATAAACTAGAAGTGTTCTTACCTGCCGGTGCCTGCCGTTATTCTGCCTAGTTACAGTTGCATTTAAAATTATTCAACCCCCACTGAAATTGAGTGTTTTGGCCAGTTTGACATTAATTTTGATCATTTCAGTCATCTTGTTTACAATTAAATCAAAGAGGCACTTGTAGGTCAGACAAATATAACATAACATTTATAATGAAAAAACCACAAATGTCTTTTCTGTGCTCACATCTTTATCAGTTTTATTCAACCCCCAAGTGACATTCAATCTTAGTACTTAGTACAACATCCTTTTCCAGTTATAACAGCTTTTAAACATGAAGCATAGCTTGACACAAGTGTCTTGCAGCGATCTACGGGTATCTTCGCCCATTCTTCATCGGCAAAAGCCTCCAGTTCAGTCACATTCTTAGGCTTGCGCGCTGCAACTGCTTTCTTTAAGTCCCACCAGAGGTTCTCAATTGGATTTAAGTCTGGTGACTGCGATGGCCACTTCAAAATGTTCCAGCCTTTATTCTGCAACCATGCTCTAGTGGACTTGGAGGTATGCTTGGGATCATTGTCCTGTTGAAAGGTCCAACGTCTCCCAAGCGTCAGGTTTGTGACGGACTGCATCACATTTTCATCCAATGTCTCCTGGTACTGAAGAGAATTTATGGTACCTTGCACACGTTGAAGCTTCCAAGTACCTGTAGAAGCAAAACAGCCCCAAAGCATGATTGACCCCCCGCCATGCTTCACAGTAGGCAAGGTGTTCTTTTCTTCATAGGCCTTGTTCTTCCTCCTCCAAACATAGCGTTGATCCATGGGCCCAAACAGTTCTAATTTTGTTTCATCAGTCCACAGAACACTATCCCAAAGCTTTTGTGGTTTGTCCACATGACTTTTGGCATACTGCAGTCGACTCTTCTTATTCTTTGGAGACAGCAAGGGGGTGCGCCTGGGAGTTCTGGCATGGAGGCCTTCATTTCGCAGTGTGCGCCTTATTGTCTGAGTTGAAACTTCAGTACCCACATCTGACAAATCTTTTTTCAGTTCCTCAGCAGTCACACGGGGACTTTTCTCCACTTTGCGCTTCAGGTCGTGCACAGCAGTCGAAGTCAGCATCTTCTTTCTGCCACGACCAGGTAGCGTTTCAACAGTGCCCTTTGCCTTGAATTTGCGAATGATGCTTCCTATGGTGTCTCTTGGTATGTTTAACATCTTTGCAATCTTCGTATAGCCATTGCCCTTCCTGTGAAGAGAAATAACCTCTTCTCTTGTCTTCCTGGACCATTCTCTTGACTTCACCATGTTTGTAAACCCACCAGTAAATGTCTAGAAGGAGCTGAGTATCACAGTCATTTTAAATCTGCCTAATTGGTGCCTATTATGCTTGATTGCTGCTCCTTGACATCCACAGGTGTTTTCAATACCTGATTGAAAAAACATTTGAATGAACCTCTGTTCTTAAGAGTGTTAGTCTTTAAGGGGTTGAATAATTGTGTTAATGAAGAAATCACAAAAAAAACATTTAATACTGTATTACAAAAACAATTGATGTCATTTTAGTTGCATTTGGTTCTTTAACCACTTGCCGCCACGCTAACGCCGATGGGCGTCAGCGCGGCGGCTCTCTCAGGTCTCACTGCCGCCTATCGGCGTCATCTCGTGAGACCTGAGATTTCACATGAACGCGCGCGCGTCGTGCACGCGCGTTCATGTGATCGGAGCCGGGACAACTGAAACTACAGCCTGCCAGCGCTGATCATGTGCTGGCAGGCTGTAGATGAGGAAAAAAATGCATTTAAATCGCATATCAGACGCTGTTTTGTAAACAGCGTCTGATATGCCTGCTGTCTGCTCGTCTGGTGGTCCCTTTGTTTGGGACTACCAGAGGAAACATAGGAAAAGTGCACCAATCACTACACCCCCCCACCCCCATCACTGATTAACCCCTGATCACCCATGTCACACCCCTGATCACCCCCTGTCACCCCCCTGTCACTAATCACCCCCCTACAGGCTCATTCAGACGTCCGTATGTGTTTTGCGGATCCATGGATCTGCGGATCCATGGATCTACAGATCCGCAAAATACGGACACCGGCAATGTGCTTTCCGCATTTTGCAGATCCGCACAGAACTATATAGTAAATGCTTTTTCTTGTCCGCAATTGCGGACAAGAATAGGACATGTTCTATATTTTTGCGGAACGGAAGTGCAGACCCAGAAGCGCGGATCCGTAATTCCGGATCCGAGCGGGACAAAGTCTGTCCCCATAAAAATGAATGGGTCCACAATTCCGTTCCGCAAACAGAATTTCGGACGTGTGAATGGGGCATAAGGGTCCCTTATCACCGCCAGTTAGTTAGCTACTTGTTAGGTAGTTAGTGCCCACCGCCCCGCAGTCACTGATTTTGGCAGAGACTTTTTCATCCACATTGATCGATGCAAATGAAAAAATCTGTGCCGTTCATTTTTTTTTATTTTTTTTTCAGCGCAGAGGCTGAACAGAAAAAAAAAATCTCATTACCCGTATGGTCAATATAAGGAGAATCGCAGAAACTCCTAATGCTGGCCATACGTGTAATGATTGCGGAGACCCTCAAATGCCAGGGCAGTACAAACACCTCACATGTGACCCCATTTTAGAAAGAAGACACCCCAAGGTATTCCGTGAGGGGTATGGGGAGTTCATGCAAAATTTTATTTTTTGTCCTAAAGCGTGAGAATCCAAATGCGTAAAAATGCCCTGTGAAATCCTAAAGGTACTCATTGGTTTTAGGGCCACTTTGCGCATCTTGGCTGCAAAAAAGTGTCACACATGTGGTATTGCCGTACTCGGGAGAAGTAGGGCAATGTGTTTTGGGGTGTATTTTTATATATACCCATACTTTGTGTGAGAAATATCGCTGTAAACGACAACTTTTTAAATTTTTTTATACAAAGTTGTCAATTTACAGAGATATTTCTCTCACCTAACATGGGTATATGTAAAAATACACCCCAAAACACATTGCCCTACTTCTCCTGAGTATGGCGATACCACATGAGTGACACTTTTTTGCAGCCTGGGTGCACAAAGGGGCCCAAATTCAAACGAGTACCTTTAGCTTTTACATGGCTGCTCACAATTTAGCCCCGCCCAAAATGCCAGAACAGTATAAACTCCCCACAAATAACCCCATTTTGGAAAGAAGACACCCCAAGGTATTCGCTGAGGGGTGTGGTGAGTCCATGAAAAATTGAACTTTTTTTTAAAAGTTAGCGGAAAGGGAGACTTTGTAAGAAAAAATAATACAAAATCAACTTCCGCTAAAAAAATCTTTTGTGAACTCACCATGCCCCTCACGGAATACCTTGGGGTGTCTTCTTTCTAAAATGGGGTCACATGTGGGGTATTTACACTGCCCAGGCATTTTAGGGGCCCTAAAGCGTGAGAAGAAAAATGCGTAAAAATGCCCTCCTAAAAGGTACTCATTGGTTTTAGGGCCCCTTTGCGCATCTTAGCTGCAAAAAAGTGTCACTCATGTGGTATCGCCGTACTCAGGAGAAGTAGGGCAATGTGTTTTGGGGTGTATTTTTACATATACCCATGCTGGGTGAGAGAAATATCTCTGTAAATTGACAACTTTGTATAAATCTTTTTAAAAGTTGTCATTTACAGAGATATTTCTCACACACAGTATGGGTATATGTAAAAATGCACCCCAAAACACATTGCCCTACTTCTCCTGAGTACGGCGATACCACATGTGTGACACTTTTTTGCAGCCAAGATGCGCAAAGGGGCCCTAAAACCAATGAGTACCTTTAGGATTTCACAGGGCATTTTTACGCATTTGGATTATCACGCTTTAGGGCCCCTAAAATGCCAGGGCAGTATAAATACCCCACAAGTGACCCCATTTTGGAAAGAAGACACCCCAAGGTATTTCGTGAGGGTCATGGCGAGTTCACAGAATTTATTTATTTTTTGGCACAAGTTAGCGGAAATTGATATTTTTTTTTTTTATTTTTTTACAAAGTCTCATATTCCACTAACTTGTGACAAAAAATGAAATTTTACATGAACTCACCATTCCCCTCACGAAATACCTTGGGGTGTCTTCTTTCCAAAATGGGGTCACTTGTGGGGTATTTATACTGCCCTGGCATTTTAGGGGTCTCTAAAGCCTGAGAAGAAGTCTGGAATCCAAATGCGTAAAAATGTCCTGTGAAATCCTAAAGGTACTCATTGGTTTTAGGGCCCCTTTGCGCACCCAGGCTGCAAAAAAGTGTCACTCATGTGGTATCGCCATACTCAGGCGAAGTAGGGCAATGTGTTTTGGGGTGTATTTTTATATATACCCATGCTGGGTGTGAGAAATATCTCTGTAAACGACAACTTTTTAAATTTTTTTATACAAAGTTGACAATTTACAGAGATATTTCTCTCACCCAGCATGGGTATATATAAAAATACACCCCAAAACATATTGCCCTACTTCTCCTGAGTACGGCGATACCACGTGTGTGACACTTTTTTGCTTCCTGGGTGCGCAAAGGGGCCCAAATTCCAACGAGTACCTTTAGGTTTTACATGGCTGCTCACAATTTAGCCCCGCCCAAAATGCCAGAGCAGTAAACACACCCCACAAATGACCCCATTTCGGAAAGTAGACACCCCAAGGTATTCACTGAGGGGCATAGTGAGTCCGTCTGAGATTCTATATTTTTTTGCCAGAAGTTAGCAGAAATGGAAACTTTATTATTATTTTTTTTTCCTCAGAAAGTGTCATTTTCCGCTAACTTGTGAAAAAAAATGAAATGATACATGAACTCACCATGCCCTTCCGTGAATACTTTGGGGTGTCTTCTATCTAAAATGGTGTCATTTGGGGGGTATTTATACTATCCTGGCATTCTAGCACCTGAAGAAACATGACAGGTGCTCAGAAAGTCAGAGCTGCTTCAAAATGCGGAAATTCACTTTTTTGCACCATAGTTTGTAAACGCTATAACTTTTACCCAAACCAATAAATATACACTTATTGGATTTTTTTTTTATCAAAGACATGTAGAACAATAAATTTTGTAAAAAAGGGCCTGGTCACTAGGGGGGTATAAACCTGTGGTCTTCAAGTGGTTAAAAAGTCCTTGTAAGATTTCATTCTGAACACAATTACAAATGTACACTAAATTCCCTAAAATCCTTTACAGCATTGGGGGTTGAATAATTTTGAACACAACTATACAAATGGAAACTCTAGATGCTGTATGTCCTGATCGTGTGTAGACAGCCATTATGGACCTGGTTTTATCTTTTGCACTTTAACAAGTTTAGAATTATGAATTCTCTTAACCTGGTTTGCATGTTTTGTATTCTCACATGTGCTCAGCTTATTTATGTATTGTCAATATTTAGACATAAAAATATTTATTTAAATAATCTTTTTAAAAAGACATTTTATCTAGCGTTGTTTGGCTTCATTCACAAAAAGAAATGATTTTACTTTATTTTATTATTTTTTATTTTAAATTAAGTGTGGTTTGGGGCGGCTATGTTGTGGTTCACGCTGTAACACGGTGTGGACCGCATGTGGCCTTCCCTTGTCAAAAGGTCTTGTGCAGTTGGCATTGTACAGGACTGATTGATGAACCTACGAAAATTTATATATACTGTATATATATATATATTTTTGTTGTCACACGGATTTAGGATCCAACACGGTGTTGTCTTTCGTTCTGGGAGGGATGGCTGACTTTCGTGTTGACCGCTCTACATGGTTGGGTGTGACTGGCGTTTTACTCATCCGTGTAGAAATCCGGTTTTGTGAATAGAGCCATGTAGCAACATGTAAATATGTATAGGTACTTTTCTTGTTTATGTTACTTATTGGCAATTATGAAATGAGGATTTGCACATGCTAGTTATATATAACCACTGCTTTAAGATTTTTAGTATAAACTGTGTACTATATGATGTTCTTGGAGACATGTCACCGGATAGAGAATTCATATAATCATAGTCATGTAATCAATCATATGTTTCTATCTGTATGGTGGAAGCAATGCTACAACATGCAAATTATTAAAAAATTGGACACTATCGAAGATCCATGCTGGTTAGTTCTTACCCCTACCATTTTATTGTTCCAACATTATTCCTTTTTTTTGGTTTCATAGTTCTGATAACAAGATTTGATTGTAAAGAAATTTTTGGAATTTGTAAAAGTTTATAATTTTGCTAATTTGATAAATCAAACAAGGTTTTTTGTAGTTATTATTATTCGGTTCAAGTTTTGTATTTTAATAGTCAATTGTTTGATGAAAAAATACATTTATTATTTACAATAATTTGAAATTTATGTTACTACATAAAATAATTTAGTTACTAGGAAAATTAACCAAAAAATGTATTTTAAATGTAACTCTGGACTATTAGAATGCTTTGCTTTGTACTTAATATTTAATACACAACCCTTACCAATGACTACTACTATCGTGATCCATTTGAGTTATGTGTAGGCCTCATACTACCCTATTTCTATATACCTGCAGATGCTGCATGTCAGGATACCGATGAGTTTGGGAACTGACTCAAGGGTCTTTACTTAAAAAAAATGTTTAACAATTATAGTGAAAATTTAAAAAAATAAAAATAAACAATATAATTACAAAAAAAAAAATAAAACAATTGAACAAATCTTAATAGGGCAATGGGTTTTTAACAATTTTTTTAAGATCCCCCACGGCCTTGGCATGCCTCTCCTCCATTTCTCGCATGCCCTTTGAGAACTGGAGCTTGATCTCCTGCAGCTTCCGGAGATGCTGCTCCCGGAAGGCCTTCATCCCAGACTGGTGCTCTCTCTCCATGTTCATAATTTTGTGGTCCATTTCTTTCAATACTGTAAAAAAATAAAAACAATAAATAAAATAGACGGTGTCGTTTTAGAAGAAACCACAGGATGTTGGCTTGAAATCTGATTGGCTGTTGGTGGCTCCACCCACTTTTTTGAATTTTAATCCCAATCCTCCAGTGACAAACTTTGCAAAGTTTGAAGACTGTGCCAATAAAAGTCTAAGAGCAGCGGCAGTTTGAATTTTTCCCATTTAAACAAATGCCTGAAATTTGATTGGGCAGTGTAGACTCCGCCCACTTTTTTTTATAAATTTTAATCCCAGTCACCTAGTAACCCACAGTGCCCAAGTTTGGGGACCCTGGCTTAAATACCGTGAGAATGACAGCTTTTTAACGTTTTCACACTGAAGTCAACAGTGAAAATTTGATTGGTTGTTTGTGGCTCTGCCCACTTTTTAATGTCCCCCAAATTTGACACAAATTTTCAGGGTGACCCCATGACTAAGTGACCCAAGTTTGGTGACTTTAACTTGAACGCTGAAGGAGTGACAAAACTTAAAAGTTTTCCTATGAAAGTCGATGGGACAAAATGGGGTCTCCGTGGGGCCACTCCAGAGGCCCGGAGGGTGGGATCGATTAACAAAGCACAAGCAAAGTTTGTTAATTGTACTCCTAAAACTGGGGGAGGAGTAGCGTATAGAAAATTGCTAAATTTTCATTGGCCAATGGTATCTCCGCCCACTTTGGGGTGCCCCCCTCAAATATACCTGTTTATTCGGGTTGACACCAACAATATCTGGTCTGAGTTTGGGGAATAATCATGGCTGCTCGGTATGTCTCAATGGGAATATATACCTTAGTGAATCAGTACGCCTGTAACTATCAGTTTCAGGGAGGTTTTCTTTAGAAATAATTTTGGGCCTGGGTTTTATTAGTCAGAGACATTGGGTGGGACAGGTCACACCCGTACTACATCTTGGGGTGTACATAACATTGTGGTTAAAAAGGCTGTTAAAATACAGTGTGGATAGGCGATTGGAACGCAGAACAATCCTAGAGGGGAACCAGACCTCTGGAAGACTGTAAAGAGTGTTGAGCTAGTACTTTTTTGATATCCCGCTTGTACCGAACTGTAAGTGTGGGACTATAGGTTCTCCAATATGTGTGGGCTGAAGAAAGATTATTAGTAAAGCTTTAACAAGCTTATTGTTTGCTCCAAAAAAGTGTGTCTATGGTGAAGACTAAACTGACACGTGTGTGTGTGTTGCATGCATGCATGCAGTTTAAGCATGCATGGGATAGGAAAGGGCCATCCTTCACATAAGATAGGGCCTGGGGCTATTCATAGTATTCAGTATATTGGGCAGACTAGATGGGCCAAATGGTTATTATCTGCCGACACATTCTATGTTTCTATGTTTCTATGTGTGAACAGTGAGTGAGTGAAAACAGCCACAGCACATACTTACACTCCTTGTGGGGGGTGGTGATGAGCTCCTCTTCTTCTTCCTCCTCCTCCTCATCCCCGTCATCATCCACTTGAGGGGGTGAGGTGGGTTGGGGTGAAGGTCCACCCTCCGCTCCTGCCTCTGACGCCTCTGACTCCTCTGGGGGGCTAGGGGCATGCAGTTGCCCGGAGGGTCCGGCCTCCTCCTCCTCCTCTGACGCAGGCAAAGGAACACCTATAATAACAAATTTTACTACTTTTAGAAGAAAATCTAAAAACAAAAATGTACATGTGTTTTACATTACTTTTGTATCTTTATTCCAACACTCAGTAATCATTATACCTGGGCATTTTTGGTCCCGGATCTCGCGGATTCTTTCCAGGTGCCTTGTCTTCATATCTGAACATTTTTTCAAAATGGCCAGACGTTTATACTTCCCGTCATAGTCCCTCCACAGCTCATAGCCGAGCCTGCGCACAAAGTTGTTCTTCTCGGCATGAGAACGGGTCAGGTCGTAGCCCTGCTCCAACATGCGCTGCAGTATAAAAAAAAAAGCATATAATCAGATTTTATAATGGTAACTTTAAATCTAATATTTCACTTTCTAACACTAATAATTTTTGGTTTGGTGGTTGAGATGATGAATAAATGTTGTTGACTATGGCTAAGGCAACGCATTGCGAGAGGTTCCCCGGGCTTAAACTACGACATGCAGAGCTTTTAGTTAGACTGTCTCTCGCCGTGCGCTGCCTTGCTGCTGCCGTACCACCGCCCCCGCCACCGTTATAGTCAATAGGGACGAAGCGTCATTCTAGGGGCGTAGGTGAACTAGCGGCATTACGGATCCGACAGGCTGTTCATCTTCCTGGAATAGTCAGACGTACTTCCATGCCGCTAATGTTAAAGTCGCCTAATCTTATTTTTTTTTAAATTTGGGATTGTGTTGAAATTGTATGTGTAGTATGAGATATTGGATATTGGCCATCTGAGGAGAGATGTACCCGTCTAGTGAAGTGACGGTATGGTATGGAGTGTAAGGCTGGTTCGCCTCCCCGTGGTGCACCCTGGGTAATGCTAAATGAACCAGCAAATACTGAATGTCAAACATTACTTCTCCTGGCCAACGGGACACTTATTAGAATCTATATACTAGGCATCCTCAAACTACGGCCCTCCAGAAACTGCGGCCCTCCAGCAAACTGCGGCCCTCCTGCTTTTTCTAAACTAAAAATCACATCATTCCATGACAGCCTACAGCTATCAACCTATAGAGGGGCATCATGGGAGTTGTAGTTTTACAACAGCTGGAGGGCCACAGTTTGAGAATGCCTGCTATAGACTGTGTATGTGTGTGTGTGTTGGGGGTGGGGGGTGGTCAGAGGTGGTGTGGGTTTGAGGGGGGGTCTGGTGGTATGTAGTGGTGGGTATATAGTGTGGGTATATTGTGTGAGGCGGAAGATTAGATGTGCAATGTGAATCATATATAGATTTATCTGCTATCCTTTTTTTTTTAACCATTAGAAAACGTGGTGTGGTGTTAAACAGGCAGGATATGCTCAAACCCACATGCGGTTGTGCATATGTATAGGGGAGCACATCCTGCACTTGTAGTCCGTTGCTGATGGCAATCAACAGCAAAAAATGCATACAATGGAAGATGCCAGCAATGGACTAGTACTACACGTACCACAATAACCATCCTACATAAGGTAACAATTATGTGGATGTGGAGAACAATCAAAAACTTAACAATAGCAAAGACTGGCTGGCATCTTCCATTGTATGCATTTTTTTTGCTGTTGATTGCCATCAGCAACGGATTTCCGGCATCAGGATCCCCTGGGCACCCGTAGAAGGCAGGTCCCGATGCCGTGCAAGGCATTGGGCAGCCTCTGCACGGCATCAGTCTGCCTTCTCACACATCGGCTCCCCGTCACAGCAGCATGGGGACCCGATGTGCTTGTTCACTAACCGCAAAACACTTCTATGGCGCTGACCGCGACATAGAAGGGCTTAATCAGCCAGCATCGCTGTAAACAGCGATGCAAGAAGATACAGCAGAGGCCTGGCTATCAGGGACTGCCGTACCCCTGCAGTGATTGGTCAGGCGCAGCTCCTGCACGCGCCCGATCATCTCGCCGTGTATGCACAGCGTTTTGCGTTAAGGGGTTAATGACAGTAAACTCCACAATGCCCGCCCCTTTAATAGTGGCCCCTGCCCCCCATGCATGTAGCAGTGTAGTTTTGTCATCATACATGATATGAATGAATATTTAAGGACCTGAAAACTATTGAAACCTGTGATCACTTGTTATGGCAACCTGGGGACATGCCAGCTTCTATTGGCTGATAAGGGACATGTGGCCGTGTGGATGGCAGTTTGGGGCTTGTTTTGGCTAATGCAAGTCATTTTGGGGGGAATATCTCAGGAATAATACTTCCTAGAAAGCTGAGCCCCGTTCTAAAACCTTCCCAGACACCTGATGTACCCGTCTGCCAAACTTAGTGAAGATCGGTCCAGTCTTTTGGTCGGCCATAAATAACAGACAGACAGAAACTCATTTTTATATATATAAGAGATTAGTAGATATTAATGATTTGGGGCAATAAGTATTGTTTTTGAATGCCAACAATACTTGTTTCCACAAATCATTTCTATGTAAGCACTGCAGTAAGCAAACTATGTGAAATGAGATTTTATATGTATTGCAAAAATTTGAGAATGTTTTATCTCCATAAACATACATTTGAATGTTACAAGCGTGTCACATGTATTTATAGCTGTAATGTAATGTTCAATAACTTACTGTGATCAGGATATCTTCCTCCTCTCTGGTGAAATTGTTGCCCACTATCTTTTTTCGCATTGATGGCATGCACCACAACAAAACGTGTTGGAACTGCTCCCAGGAAGAAGCCACGCCTGTATGTGTGCATGCGCATAAGCACGCGCACAAACACACGCATAAACACGCGCACGCGCACATACGAATAAGTTAAGTTACTGCCGACCTAACTTGAATAATAACATCTGTATGCACACGAATGTTTCTATGGAAATTATTCGCATTAAAGTCACGTTGTACGGATACAGAACTACGAAAACTATTGGCTTGTCCGAATTAGCGAATATGATGAATGCGAATATATCGCTATATTCGCTAATTCAAAAAATGCATTTGCAATAAGAAAGTTGCCTATTGACAGCTCCAAGTTGGATGTGCAATGCGAATTTTTTTTTATGAAGTTGAAGACGATTACGTATTCTGATTGTTGAAAAAATAATGGTAATTTTTTTTCGCAATGCGCATCCAACTTAGAGTATTCGTTCATGTTTGCAAGCCAGTAGGAGATATGCCTTTACATTAGAAGTTCAATTCGCGTAATGCGAAAAAAATATTCGCATATTATCGCGATTATTTTAATAATGACGAATATTTGAATATGGCACCTCCCGCTCATCATTATTGTTTATCTATTAAATAAGGTGGACACCCAAATAACAGTTAAAAAAGAAGGTTTATTCAACAGAATGTGAGAATCAAGACGTACGGTAATAGAATTCCTTATCTATTAAACAATTTGGACACCCCAATAACAGTAAAAATAGACAGCTTGTTTACCCCAATTTGAAAATCAAGATGTAATACAATTGCTCATCTATTAAACAAGTTGGACACCCCTTTAACAGTAGTATTAAACAGTCTATTTTCCCCAATTTGAGAAACAAGGCGTAATAGCATTGCTTAGCTATTAAAAAAGGTGGACACCCCAAAAACAGTTAAATGAGAAAGCTTATTCACCCCAATTTGAGAATCAAGGCGTAATAGAATTGCTTACCTATTAAACAAGGTAGACACCTCAATATCTGTAAAAATAGATTATTCACCCCAGTCTGAGAATCAAGGACTAATGGAATTGCTTATCTATGAAACAAAGAGGACACCCCAACAACAGTTAAATGAGAAAGCTTATTCACCCCCATTTGAGAATCAAGGCATAATAGAATTGCTTACCTATTAAACAAGGTAGACACCTCAATATCTGTAAAAATAGATTATTCACCCCAGTCTGAGAATCAAGGAATAATGGAATTGCTTATTTATGAAGCAAAGAGGACACCCCAACAACAGTTAAATGAGAAAGCTTATTCACCCCAATTTGAGAATCAAGGCATAATGGAATTGCTTAACTATTAAACAAGGTAGACTCCCCAATAACAGTAAAAATATACTGCTTATTGACTCCAATTTGAGAATCAAGGACTATTGTCATTGCTTATCTATAAACAAGATGGGCATCCCAATAACAGTTAAATTACACAGCTTATTAACCCCACTTTGAGAATCAAGGCCTTATAGAATTCCGTATCTACTAAGCAATGTGGACACCACTCTAACAGAAGTATTAAACAGTTTATTTACCCCAATTTGAGAATCAAGGCGTAACACAATTGCTTATCTATTAAACAAGGTGGACACCCCAATAACAGTAAAAATAGACAGCTTATTCACTCCAATTTGAGAATCAAGGCCTACTTGAATTTCTTATCTATGAAACAAGGTGGGGACCCCAATAACAGTTAAATGAGAAAGTTTATTCACCCCAATTTGAGAATCAAGGCGTAATAGAATTGCTTATCTATTAAACAAGGTGGACACCCCAATAACAGAAAAGATAGACAGCTTATTCACTCCAATTTGAGAATCAAGGCCTAATGGAATTGTTTATCTATTAAACAAGGTGGACAACCAAATAACAGTTAAATAAGAAGGTTTATTCAACCCAATTTGAGAATCAAGACCTAATAGAATTCCTTATCTATTAAACAATGTGGACACCCCAATAACAGTAAAAATAGACAGCTTATTAACTCCAATTTGAGAATCAAGGCCTATTGGAATTGCATATTTATGAAACAAGGTGGGCATCCCAATAACAGTTAAATTACACTGCTTATTCACCCCAATTTGAGAATCAAGGCATAATAGAATTCTGTATCTATTAAACAATGTGGACACCCCTCGAACAGTAGTATTAGACTGTTTATTCACCCCAATTTGAGAATCAAGGCGTAATAGAATTGCTTATCTATGAAACAAGGTGGGCACCCCAATAACAGTTAAATGAGAAAGCTTATTCACCCCAATTTGAAAATCAAGGCATAATAGAATTGTTTATCTATTTAACAAGGTGGACACCCCAATAACAGAAAAGATAGACAGCTTATTCACTCCAATTTGAGAATCAAGGCCTAATGGAATTGTTTATCTATTAAACAAGGTGGACACCCAAATAACAGTTAAATAAAAATGTTTATTCAACCCAATTTGAGAATCAGAACCTAATAGAATTCCTTATCTAATAAACAATGTGAACATCCCAATAACATTAAAAATAGACAGCTTATTAACTCCAATTTGAGATTAAAGTCCTATTGGAATTGCGTATCTATGAAAAAAGGTGGGCATCCCAATAACAGTTAAATTACAAAGCTTATTCACCCCAATTTGAGAATCAAGGCATAATACAATTCCGTATCTATTAAACAATGTGGACACCCCTCTAACAGTAGTATTAAACAGTTTATTCACCCCAATTTGAGAATCAAGGCGTAATAGAATTGCTTGTCTATTAAAAAAGGTGGACACCCCAAAAACAGTAAAAATAGACAGCTTATTCAATCCAATTTGAGAATCAAGGCCTATTGGAATTGCATATTTATGAAACAAGGTGGGCATCCCAATAACAGTTAAATTACACTGCTTATTCACCCCAATTTGAGAATCAAGGCATAATAGAATTCTGTATCTATTAAACAATGTGGACACCCCTCGAACAGTAGTATTAGACTGTTTATTCACCCCAATTTGAGAATCAAGGCGTAATAGAATTGCTTATCTATGAAACATGGTGGACACCCCTACAACAGTTAAATGAGAGAGCTTATTCACCCCAATTTGAGAATCAAGGTGTAATACACCTGCTTAACTATTAAACAAGGTAGACACCCCAATATCAGTAAAAATAGATTATTCACTCCAGTTTGAGAATCAAGGCCTAATGGAATTGCTAATCTATGAAACAAGGTGGGCACAACAATAAAAGTTACATTACACAGGTTATTTACCTAAATTTCAGAATCAATTCCCAATGGAATTGCTTATCTAGTTATCAAGGAACACACCCAATCACAGTAAAAACCGACAGGGTATTCACTCCAATTTTAGAATCAAGGCCTATAGGAATTGCCTATCTATGACATAAGATGGGAATCCCAGTAGCATTTAAATGCACAGCTTATTTGACCCAATTTGAGAATCAATGCCTAAAGGAAATGCTTATCTATGTAACAAGGCAGACTCCCCAATAACAGTAAAAATAGACAGCTTATGCACTCCAATTTGAGAATCAAGGACTATTGTCGTTGCTTATCTATAAACAAGAAGGGCATCCCAATAACAGTTAAATTACACAGCTTATTAACCCCACTTTGAGAATCAAGGCATTATAGAATTCCATATCTAATAAACAATGTGGACACCCCTCTAACAGTAGTATTAAACAGTTTATTCACCCCAATATGAGAATCAAGGCGTAACAGAATTGCTTATCTATTAAACAAGGTGGGCAGCCCAATAACAGTTAAATGAGAAAGCTTATTCATTCCAATTTGAAAATCAAGGCATAATAGAATTGCTTATCTATTAAAGAAGGTGGACCCCCAAATAACAGTTAAATAAGAAGGTTTATTCAACCCAATTTGAGAATCAAGACCTAATAGAATTCCCTATCTATTAAACAATGTGGACACCCCAATAACAGTAAAAATAGACAGCTTATTCACTCCAATTTGAGATTTAAGTCCTATTGGAATTGCGTATTTATGAAACAAGGTGGGCATCCTAATAACAGTTAAATTACACATCTTATTAACCCCAATTTGAGAATCAAGGCATAATAGAATTCTGTATCTATTAAACAATGTGGACACCCCTCGAACAGTAGTATTAGACTGTTTATTCACCCCAATTTGAGAATCAAGGCGTAATAGAATTGCTTATCTATTAAACAAGGTGGGCACCCCAATAACAGTTAAATGAGAAAGCTTATTCACCCCAATTTGAAAATCAAGGCATAATAGAATTGCTTATCTATTAAACAAGGTGGACAACCCAATAACAGAAAATATAGCAGCTTATTCACTCCAATTTGAGAATCAAAGCCTAATGGAATTGCTTATCTATTAAACAAGGTGGACACCCAAATAACAGTTAAATAAGAAGGTTTATTCAAACCAATTTGAGAATCAAGACCTAATAGAATTCCTTATCTATTAAACAATGTGGACACCCCAATAACAGTAAAAATAGACAGCTTATTAACTCCAATTTGAGAATCAAGGCCTATTGGAATTGCGCATTTATGAAACAAGGTGGGCATCCTAATAACAGTTAAATTACACATCTTATTCACCCCAATTTGAGAATCAAGGCATAATAGAATTCTGTATCTATTAAACAATGTGGACACCCCAATAACAGTAAAAATAGACAGCTTATTCACTCCAATTTGAGATTTAAGTCCTATTGGAATTGCGTATCTATGAAACAAGGTGGGCATCCTAATAACAGTTAAATTACACATCCTATTCACCCCAATTTGAGAATCAAGGCATAATAGAATTCTGTATCTATTAAACAATGTGGACACCCCTCGAACAGTAGTATTAGACTGTTTATTCACCCCAATTTGAGAATCAAGGCGTAATAGAATTGCTTATCTATGAAACAAGGTGGGCACCCCCAATAACGGTTAAATGAGAAAGCTTATTCACCCCAATTTGAAAATCAAGGCGTAATAGAATTGTTTATCTATTAAACAAGGTGGACACCCCAATAACAGAAAAGATAGACAACTTATTCACTCCAATTTGAGAATCAAGGCCTAATGGAATTGTTTATCTATTAAACAAGGTGGACACCCAACTAACAGTTAAATAAAAAGGTTTATTCAACCCAATTTGAGAATCAGGACCTAATAGAATTCCTTATCTAATAAACAATGTGAACACTCCAATAACATTAAAAATAGACAGCTTATTAACTCCAATTTGAGAATCAAGGCCTATTGGAATTGCGTATCTATGAAACAAGGTGGGCATCCCAATAACAGTTAAATTACACAGCTTATTCACCCCAATTTGAGAATCAAGGTATAATAGAATTCCGTATCTATTAAACAATGTGGACACCCCTCTAATAGTAGTATTAAACAGTTTATTCACCCCAATTTGAGAATCAATGCGTAATAGAATTGCTTGTCTATTAAAAAAGGTGGACACCCCAAAAACAGTAAAAATAGACAGCTTATTCAATCCAATTTGAGAATCAAGGCCTATTGGAACTGTTTATCTATGAAACATGGTGGACACCCCTACAACAGTTAAATGAGAGAGCTTATTCACCCCAATTTGAGAATCAAGGTGTAATATACATGCTTAACTATTAAACAAGGTAGACACCCCAATATCAGTAAAAATAGATTATTCACTCCATTTTGAGAATCAAGGCCTATTGGAATTGCTAATCTATGAAACAAGGTGGGCACACCAATAAAAGTTAAATTACACAGGTTATTTACCTAAATTTCAGAATCAATTCCCAATGGAATTGCTTATCTAATTAATAAGGTACACACCCAATAACAGTAAAAACAGACAGGGTATTCACTCCAATTTGAGAATCAAGGCCTATAGGAATTGCCTATCTATGACACAAGATGGGAATCCCAGTAGCAGTTTAATGCACAGTTTATTTGACCCAATTTGAGAATCAATGCCTAAAGGAAATGCTTATCTATGTAACAAGGCAGACTCCCCAATAACAGTAAAAATAGACAGCTTATTCACTCCAATTTGAGAATCAAGGACTATTGTCATTGCTTATCTATAAACAAGATGGGCATCCCAATAACAGTTAAATTACACAGCTTATTAACCCCACTTTGAGAATCAAGGCATTATAGAATTCCGTATCTAATAAACAATGTGGACACCCCTCTAACAGTAGTATTAAACAATTTATTCACCCCAATTTGAGAATCAAGGCGTAACAGAATTGCTTATCTATTAAACAAGGTGGACACCCCAATAACAGTAAAAATAGACAGCTTATTCACTTCTATTTGAGAATCAAGGCCGATTTGAATTTCTTATCTATGAAACAAGGTGGGAACCCCAATAACAGTTAAATGAGAAAGTTTATTCACCCCAATTTGTGAATCAAAGCTTAATAGAATTGCTTATCTATGAAACAAGGTGGACACCCCAATAACAGAAAAAATAGACAGCTTATTAACTCCAATTTGAGAATCAAGGCCTATTGGAATTGCGTATTTATGAAACAAGGTGGGCATCTCAATAACAGTTAAATTACACATCTTATTCACCCCAATTTGAGAATCAAGGCATAATAGAATTCTGTATCTATTAAACAATGTGGACACCCCTCTAACAGTAGTATTAAACAGTTTATTCCCCCCAATTTGAGAATCAAGGCGTAATAGAATTGCTTATCTATGAAACAAGGTGGGCATCACAATAACAGTTAAATGAGAAAGCTTATTCACCCCAATTTGAAAATCAAGGCATAATAGAATTGCTTATCTATTAAACATGGTGGACAACCAAATAACAGAAAATATAGACAGCTTATTCACTCCAATTTGAGAATCAAGGCCTAATGGAATTGCTTATCTATTAAACAAGGTGGACACCCAAATAACAGTTAAATAAGAAGGTTTATTCAACCCAATTTGAGAATCAAGACCTAATAGAATTCCTTATCAACTAAACAATGTGGACACCCCAATAACAGTAAAAATAGACAGCTTATTAACTCCAATTTGAGAATCAAGGCCTATTGGAATTGCCTATTTATCAAACAAGGTGGGCATCCTAATAACAGTTAAATTACACATCTTATTCACCCCAATTTGAGAATCAAGGCATAATAGAATTCTGTATCTATTAAACAATTTGGACACCCCTCTAACAGTAGTATTAGACTGTTTATTCACTCCAATTTGAGAATCAAGGCTTAATTGAATTGTTTATCTATTTAACAAGGTGGACACCCAAATAACAGTTAAATAAGAAGGTTTATTCAACCCAATTTGAGAATCAAGACCTAATAGAATTCCTTATCTATTAAACAATGTGGATACCCCAATAACAGTAAAAATAGACAGTTTATTAACTCCAATTTGAGAATCAAGGCCTATTGGAATTGCGTATTTATGAAACAAGGTGTGCATCCCAATAACAGTTAAATTACACATCTTATTCACCCCAATTTGAGAATCAAGGCATAATAGAATTTGGTATCTATTAAACAATGTGGACACCCCTCTAACAGTAGTATTAAACAGTTTATTCACCCCAATTTGAGAATCAAGGCGTAATAGAGATGCTTATCTATGAAACAAGGTAGGCACCCCAATAACAGTTAAATGAAAAAGCTTATTCACCCCAATTTGAGAATCAAGGCGTAATAGAATTGCTTGTCTATTAAAAAAGGTGGACACCCCAAAAACAGTAAAAATAGACAGCTTATTCAATCCAATTTGAGAATCAAGGCCTATTGGAACTGTTTATCTATGAAACATGGTGGACACCCCTACAACAGTTAAATGAGAGAGCTTATTCACCCCAATTTGAGAATCAAGGTGTAATATACATGCTTAACTATTAAACAAGGTAGACACCCCAATATCAGTAAAAATAGATTATTCACTCCATTTTGAGAATCAAGGCCTATTGGAATTGCTAATCTATGAAACAAGGTGGGCACACCAATAAAAGTTAAATTACACAGGTTATTTACCTAAATTTCAGAATCAATTCCCAATGGAATTGCTTATCTAATTAATAAGGTACACACCCAATAACAGTAAAAACAGACAGGATATTCACTCCAATTTGAGAATCAAGGCCTATAGGAATTGCCTATCTATGACACAAGATGGGAATCCCAGTAGCAGTTAAATGCACAGTTTATTTGACCCAATTTGAGAATCAATGCCTAAAGGAAATGCTTATCTATGTAACAAGGCAGACTCCCCAATAACAGTAAAAATAGACAGCTTATTCACTCCAATTTGAGAATCAAGGACTATTGTCATTGCTTATCTATAAACAAGATGGGCATCCCAATAACAGTTAAATTACACAGCTTATTAACCCCACTTTGAGAATCAAGGCATTATAGAATTCCGTATCTAATAAACAATGTGGACACCCCTCTAACAGTAGTATTAAACAATTTATTCACCCCAATTTGAGAATCAAGGCGTAACAGAATTGCTTATCTATTAAACAAGGTGGACACCCCAATAACAGTAAAAATAGACAGCTTTTCACTTCTATTTGAGAATCAAGGCCGATTTGAATTTCTTATCTATGAAACAAGGTAGGAACCCCAATAACAGTTAAATGAGAAAGTTTATTCACCCCAATTTGTGAATCAAAGCTTAATAGAATTGCTTATCTATTAAACAAGGTGGACACCCCAATAACAGAAAAAATAGACAGCTTATTAACTCCAATTTGAGAATCAAGGCCTATTGGAATTGCGTATTTATGAAACAAGGTGGGCATCTCAATAACAGTTAAATTACACATCTTATTCACCCCAATTTGAGAATCAAGGCATAATAGAATTCTGTATCTATTAAACAATGTGGACACCCCTCTAACAGTAGTATTAAACAGTTTATTCCCCCCAATTTGAGAATAAAGGCGTAATAGAATTGCTTATCTATGAAACAAGGTGGGCATCACAATAACAGTTAAATGAGAAAGCTTATTCACCCCAATTTGAAAATCAAGGCATAATAGAATTGCTTATCTATTAAACATGGTGGACAACCAAATAACAGAAAATATAGACAGCTTATTCACTCCAATTTGAGAATCAAGGCCTAATGGAATTGCTTATCTATTAAACAAGGTGGACACCCAAATAACAGTTAAATAAGAAGGTTTATTCAACCCAATTTGAGAATCAAGACCTAATAGAATTCCTTATCAATTAAACAATGTGGACACCCCAATAACAGTAAAAATAGACAGCTTATTAACTCCAATTTGAGAATCAAGGCCTATTGGAATTGCCTATTTATCAAACAAGGTGGGCATCCTAATAACAGTTAAATTACACATCTTATTCACCCCAATTTGAGAATCAAGGCATAATAGAATTCTGTATCTATTAAACAATTTGGACACCCCTCTAACAGTAGTATTAGACTGTTTATTCACTCCAATTTGAGAATCAAGGCTTAATGGAATTGTTTATCTATTTAACAAGGTGGACACCCAAATAACAGTTAAATAAGAAGGTTTATTCAACCCAATTTGAGAATCAAGACCTAATAGAATTCCTTATCTATTAAACAATGTGGATACCCCAATAACAGTAAAAATAGACAGTTTATTAACTCCAATTTGAGAATCAAGGCCTATTGGAATTGCGTATTTATGAAACAAGGTGTGCATCCCAATAACAGTTAAATTACACATCTTATTCACCCCAATTTGAGAATCAAGGCATAATAGAATTTGGTATCTATTAAACAATGTGGACACCCCTCTAACAGTAGTATTAAACAGTTTATTCACCCCAATTTGAGAATCAAGGCGTAATAGAGATGCTTATCTATGAAACAAGGTAGGCACCCCAATAACAGTTAAATGAAAAAGCTTATTCACCCCAAATTGAAAATCAAGGCATAATAGAATTGCTTATCTATTAAACAAGGTGGACACCCCAATAACAGAAAATATAGACAGCTTATTCACTCCAATTTGAGAATCAAGGTGTAATATAATTGCTTAACTATTAAACAAGGTAGACACCCTAATATCAGTAAAAATAGATTATTCACTCCAGTTTGAGAATCAAGGCCTATTGGAATTGCTTATCTATGAAACAAGGTGGGCACACCAATAAAGGTTAAATTACATAGGTTATTTACCTAAATTTCAGAATCAATTCCTAATGGAATTGCTTATCTATTTAACAAGGTGCACACCCAATAACAGTAAAAATAGACAGCTTATTAACTCTAATTTGAGATTCAAGGCCTATAGGAATTGCCTATCTATGACACAAGATGAGAATCCCAGTAGCAGTTAAATGCACAGCTTATTTGACCCAATTTGAGAATCAAGGCCTAAAGGAAATGCTTATCTATGTAACAAGGTAGACTCCCCAAGAACAGTAAAAATAGACAGCTTATTCACTCCAATTTGAGAATCAAGGACTATTGTCAATGCTTATCTATAAACAAGATTGGCATCCCAATAACAGTTAAATCACACAGCTTATTAACCCCACTTTGAGAATCAAGGCACAATAGAATTCCGTATCTACTAAACAATGTGGACACCCCTCTAACAGTAGTATTAAACAGTTTATTCACCCCAATTTGAGAACCAAGGCGTAACAGAATTGCTTATCTATTAAACAAGTTGGACACCCCAATAACAGTAAAAATAGACAGCTTATTCACTTCTATTTTAGAATCAAGACCTATTTGAATTTCTTATCTATGAAACAAGGTGGGCACCCCAATAACAGTTAAATGAGAAAGCTTATTCACCCCAATTTGAGAATCAAGGCGTAATAGAATTGCTTAACTATTAAACAATGTGGACACCCCAATAACAGAAAAAAATAGACAGCTTATTCACTCCAATTTGAGAATCAAGGCTTAATGGAATTGTTTATCTATTAAACAAGGTGGACACCCAAATAACAGTTAAATAAGAAGGTTTATTCAACCCAATTTGAGAATCAAGACCTAATAGAATTCCTTATCTATTAAACAATGTGGACACCCCAATAACAGTACAAATATACAGCTTATTAACTCCAATTTGAGAATCAAGGCCTATTGGAATTGCCTATTTATCAAACAAGGTGGGCATCCCAATAACAGTTAAATTACTCATCTTATTCACTCATCTCATTCAATTTGAGAATCAAGGCATAATAGAATTCCGTATCTATTAAACAATGTGGACACCCCTCTAACAGTAGTATTATACAGTTTATTCACTCCAATTTGAGAATCAAAGCGTAATAGAATTGCTTATCTATGAAACAAGGTGGGTACTCCAATAACAGTTAAATGAGATACCGTATTCACCCCAATTTTAAAATCAAGGCGTAATATAATTGCTTATCTATTAAACAAGGTGGACACCCCAATAACAGAAAAGATAGACTGCTTATTCACTCCAATTTGAGAATCAAGGCCTAATGGAATTGTTTATCTATTAAACAAGGTGGACACCCAAATAACAGTTAAATAAGAAGGTTTATTCAACCCAATTTTAGAATCAAGACCTAATAGAATTCCCTATCTATTAAACAATGTGGACACCCCTATAACAGTAAAAATAGACAGCTTATTCACTCCAATTTGAGATTTAAGTCCTATTGAAATTGCGTATCTATGAAACAAGGTGGACACCCAATAACAGTTAAATGAGAAAGCTTATTCACCCCAATTTGAGAATCAAAGCGTAATAGAATTGCTTATCTATTAACCAGCTGCCGTCATGCTAACGCTGATAGGCGTCCGGGCGGCAGCACTCTCAGGTCTTAGCGACGCATATTGGCGTCATCTTGTCAGACCTGAGATTCTGGGTGAGCGCACCTGCGCACACGCACGCGCGCTCGTTCACAGTGGCGCACAGATCTGAAGAGAAACTACATCCTGCCAGCCCTGATCATTGGCTGACAATCTTTAGATTTTTTAAACAGCCAATTGAAGTAGTATATCATACGCTATTTTGTAAATAGCGTCTGATATACCTGCTACCTCGTCCTCTGGAGGAGCCTTTTGCTTGGATCGACCACCAGGGGACACAGGCAGCTCTGTATGTAGCACCAAGCACCACACATATACTACACACACACCCTTGTCACTTATTAACCCCTGATCACCCCATATAGACTCTGTGATCACCCGCCTGTCACCCTCCTGTCATTGATCACCCCCCTGTAAGGGTCCCTAATCACCGCCAGGTAGTTAGCTACTTGTTAGGTAGTTAGCGCCCAGCCCACCACACTGCAGTCACTGATTAGTCGCTGATTAGCGTCATCGCTGTCGCTAATCAGCAGCACTAGCACTATATAGTATCTAAGTGATCAAGACTGATCGCAATCAGATCTATATCAGTACATTAGGGTCACCTTAGACTCTACAAAAAACCCTGTGATCAGGCCTGATCTTGTGCCCACACTTGAGTTCAGTTCGCCCCACCGCAGTGACAGAATTTTTTTTTTCTGATCGCTATAAAGATCACTTTTGGATCTTTATTAGCGATCGCAGCTTTACTTCGCAGGCACTCCTTTTTACTAGGCAGGTGTACTCTTTTTCCTGGGTAGTCTCAGGGGAATACCCCCTAAATTTAGTTAGTCCAAAATGGCAAAAAAGGGGTATTCCGCTGAAGAGGCCTACAGGATTCTGGCCGTGATGGATGAAAGCAATGGGAACGCCTCACCCGCTGATTCCAGTGTTCAGGCGTACCCGACCCCATGTCAGTGTTTCGCCTGCCCCGCATGATAAGACTCATTTGCAGCAGAGTGATGCTAGCGCTGATCTTTTTTATGGTGCGGCATACACCAGCAGCACAGCACATCCTGGTCGGGCTCCACAAAATTCATCCCCTCATAGACCATTTGTCATCCAGATTTGCAGATGCATATACCCCCAATCAGAACATCTGCGTAGACGAGTCCCTTGTACCTTTTACCGGGCGCTTTGGCATCAAACAGTACATCCCCAGCAAGCGCGCCCGGAATGGGGTCAAACTGTATAAGCTCTGTGAAAGGGCCACAGGCTATACATATCGTTTTAGGGTCTATGAGGGAAAAGACTCAAAACTGGAGCCGTTCGGATGCCCTGACTACCTGAGAAGCAGTGGCAAGATTGTCTGGGACTTGGTGTCACCCTTACTCCACAAGGGGTACCACTTAAACGTAGACAATTTTTACACAAGTGTGGCCCTCTTTCGGCACTTACATCTAGTCAGAATTAAAGATGCGTTTGCCGAGGCTTATGAGCTGAGGGGCGGTGGAGGAGCTGAGGGGCGGTGTTCATATGCTTTGGCAAACACTTTGTATAAAATAAAAAAAATAAAAAATTCTGGCAATGATTTATTCATCTACATCGATTGATGTGAATGGAGAAATAGGGTTTTCCAGGGCATACGAGCTGAGTGGGTTTGGATGTGGGCGGAGCTTCTATGTCCTGACAGACGCCTTTCCCCTCTTTTTTTTTTTTTGCACATTTTTTGGCAGAGATTTTTTCATCCACATTGATCAATGTGAATGAAGAAATCTGCGCCTTTAATTTTTTCTTTCAGCCCAGCCCAAAAAAATCTCATTACCCGTATGCTCAATATAAGGAGAATAGCAGAAACTCCTAATGCTGGCCATACATGTAATGATTGCGGAGACCCTCAAATGCCAGGGCAGTACAAACACCCCACAAATGAGCCCATTTTGGAAAGAAGACACCCTAAGGTATTCGATGAGGGGCATATTGAGTCCATGAAAGATTGAACTTTTTGTCACAAGTTAGCGGAAAGGGAGACTTTGTGAGAAAAAAACAAACAAATAAACAAAGTGAATTTCCGCTAACTTGTGCCAAAAAAAAAAATATTCTATAAACTCACCATGCCCCTCACGAAATACCTTGGGGTGTCTTCTTTCCAAAATGGGGTCACATGTGGGGTATTTATACTGCCCTGGCATTTTAGGGGCCCTAAAGCGTGAGAAGAAGTCTGGAATCCAAATGCCTAAAAATGCCCTTCTAAAAGGTACTCATTGGAATTTGGGCTCCTTTGCGCGCCTAGGCTGCAAAAAAGTAGGGCAATGTGTTTTGCGGTGTATTTTTACATATACCCATACTGTGTGTAAGAAATATCTCTGTAAATGACAATTTTTTAATTTTTTTTTATACAAAGTTGTCAATTTAGAGATATTTCTCTCACCCAGCATGGGTATATGTAAAAATACACCCCAAACTACATTGCCCTACTTCTTCTGAGTATGGCGATACCACATGTGTGACACTTTTTTGCAGCCGAAAGTCCAACGAATACCTTTAGGCTTTACAGAGTTGGTCACAATTTAGCCCCGCCCAAAATGCCAGAACAGTAAACACACCCCACAAATGACCCCATTTCGGAAAGTAGACACCCCAAGGTATTCACTGAGGGGCATAGTGAGTCCTTGGGAGATTTTTTTGCCAGAAGTTAGCAGAAATGGAAACTTTATTATTATTTTTTTTCCTCAGAAAGTGTCATTTTCCGCTAACTTGTGAAAAAAAATTAAATCATACATCAACTCACCATGCCTCTCCCCGAATACTTTGGGGTGTCTTCTTTCTAAATTGTTTTTATTTCGGGGTTATTTCAACTGTCCTAGCATTCTAGCACCTCAAGAAGCATGACAGGTGCTCAGAAAGTCAGTGCTGCTTCAAAATGCGTAAATTCACTTTTTTGTACCATAGTTTGTAAACACTATAACTTTTGCGCAAACCAATAAATATACACTTATTGGATTTTTTTTAACAAAGACATGTGACACAATAAATTCTGACACAAACTTGTATAGAAATGTAATTTTATTTGAACAATTTTACCAGAAAAAGGTCTTTTGTGATTAATATCAGAAAAATGAAAACTCTCAGCAGCAATCAAATACCACCAAAAGAAAGCTGTATTTGTGAGAAGAAAAGCAGGTAAAATGCATTTGGGTGCCAAGTTGCATGACCAAGCAATAAACCGTTAAAGTTGTGAAGTGCCGATTTGTAAAAAAGGCCTGGTCACTAGGGGGGTATAAACCTGTGGTCCTTAAGTGGTTAAACAATGTGGACACCCCAATAACAGTAAAATAGACAGCTTATTCACTCCAATATGAGAATCAAGGCCTATTTGAATTATGTATCTATGAAACAAGGTGGACACTCCAATAACAGTTAAATGAGAAAGCTTATTCACCCCAATTTGAGAATCAAGGTGTAACAGTTAAATTACACAGGTTATTTTCCCAAATTTGAGAATCAAGGACCAATGGAATTGATTATCTTATAAACAATGTGGACACCCTAATAACAGTAAAAATAGACAGCTTATTCACTTTAATTTGAAATTCAAGGCCTATAGGAATTGCTTATCTATAATACAAGATGGGCATCCCAGTGACAGTTAAATTGCACAGCTTATTCACCCTAATTTGAGAATCAATGCCTAATTGAATTTCTTATCTATGTAACAAGGTGGACTCCCCAATAACAGTTAAAAACGACAGCTCATTTATTACAGTTTGAGAATCAAGGTATAATGTATTTACTTATCTATTTCTTGGACTTTTTACTTTCACTTTGTAGCATGTGTATCTGCCATTTTAGGAAAAAATGATTAGTTACCACAAAGCACAAGGAAATCCGGATTTGTTACGAATAGAATTTTTCCTAAACTTTGGATCAAATTCCACTTTGGTTGTTAAAATTCGCTCAGTACTACGTACAACCAATGGCTCCCCCAATCGTAAGGGGAACCCTTCAGGCCCCAGGAGTGCAGCACTTCTGAGGAAATCTGACTCAGGAAGAAAAAGCGAATAGATGGTTGGCTCACTACCAGGTGGATTATGTTGGGTGCTTGAAACTCAGAATAGGGGGTGCCCTACCCCCAAAAATATGTAGGAGTTTAAACTAGAAAGAGTAAGCACTCACAACATCGGCACTATGAGAACATGACAAATTTAATTCAGTTAAATCCAACATAGAATAGATAAAAATATAAGAGCAAGAATAAAAAATAAAAAATCTATAAAAAACAACCAAAAGTTGAAATCCAAATTCCAGAATGTCACTTAGTAGTGCAACTCTCAGCGTGAAGGTTATCAATATACAATAGTAGAATCTGTCTTAAAGCTGCAGCATTAAAATATATGACTCATTTAAATTGGATTGGAGTACATATTACTAATAGTTCAGAGAAAATTGTGGCTGTATGATGGTTAGTTACAACCTAATGTCCACATTTTGTGGTAGAGTTCGAATAATCCTTGGTATAAATGGTCCGTTGTATAAGGAAAATAGTTGTAATGTTTGTCAGATTTGCGGACCTCTAGTCCAAGTTGTCAATGTTTTTTAAACACAACTGGTGCAGTCTGAGGATATTAAAATAATAATCGCACCTTGATAACTGTTTGTGCAGATGATAGGTTAGATTGTGCTGTCCTTACCTCCCTCTGGAAATTATCGAGGATGGTAGCGGGCAGCGTGGCTCACTGCTGCGGCGTCTCGTTCTCCTCCGTGTTTCTCCGTGCTTCGCTCTGCTGCCGCGGGCTTCGAGGTGAGGGTGTCACGTATATAAAAGGTATGCATGTAAAAGATGTCTATAAAAGAATATATATATAATGAATAATGAGTAAATGATGTGGAAATAATAAGGGTTACTTGGATAAAAAATAAGATCTCTCCGTGATTATTATTTCTCTCTCACAAAATAAATTCGTATTATATAGCTATATAATAGGGACTGCTTTTGATTGTTATCAAGTAAGCTGATCTATGGTAAGGAGTCTGAGATCATAAGGTCCTCATAGCTTCTAATAAACATAAAGAGAATCTGTGCTTTGGGATCTTATGAATATGAAAAAATAGGAAGTAAGAAGTAGAAAGTAAAAATTCCTTGATCTTATAGGGTCTGTACAAATCTATATAGGAAGTATAGATTTTACTATACTTCTTTTTACTATACTTCCTATATAGATTTGAAAAGCTCAATCTAACCTATCTGCACAGACAGTTATTAAGGTGCGATTATTATTTTAATATCCTCAGACTGCACCGGTTGTGTTTAAAAAACACTGACAACCTGGACTAGAGGTCCGAACATGACACATTTAATTCAGTTAAATCCAACATAGAATAGATAAAAATATAAGAGCAAGAATAAAAAATAAAAAAAATCAATAAAAAACAACCAAAAGTTAAAATCCAAATTCCAGAATGTCACTTAGTAGTGCAACTCTCAGCGTGCAGGTTATCAATATACGATAGTAGAATCCGTCTTAAAGCTGCAGCATAAAAATATATGACTCATTTAAATTGAATTGGAGTACATATTCCTAATAGTTCAGAAAAAATTGTGGCTGTATGATGGTTAATCACAACCTAATGTCCACTAGAGATGGCCCGAACTATCCGTAGGCATACAGTTCCCGGCGAACATAGCTTGTTCGCGTTGGCCGCGGCGGGTGAACACATGCGATGTTCGGTCCGCCCCCTATACATCATCATTGAGCAAACTTTGACCCTGTACCTCACAGTCAGCAGACACATTCCAGCCAATCAGCAGCATACCCTCCCTCCCAGACCCTCCCATCTCCTGAACAGCATCCATTTTAGATTCATTCGGAATTTGCAGTCTTAATGAGAGGAGGGACAGTGTAGCTGCTGCTGATTTAATTGGGAAATCGATAGCTAAGCTAGTGTATTCAGTGTCCACTCCAGTCCTGAAAGACTCATCTGATCTCTGCTGTAAGGACAGCGTCCTGACAGCACCCCAAACAGCCCTTTTTAGGGCTGCAACATTAGTAGTGTTGAGCGCGAATATTCGAATAGCGAATTTTTATCGCGAATATCGGCACTTCGCTAATTCGTGAATATTTTTCGAATATAGCGCTACAAATTCGCTATTTCGAATATTCGTTTTTTTTTATATATATTTTTTTCTTTCCCACTTCCCAAAAGTACTTCTTACCTATCCTGAGGATTCCTGGCTTCCTGGCTGCTCCAGTCAGTGCCCGTTGCCACTTCTGCTAACTTCCGTGCTCATGGAGCGTCCCCATCACCATGGGAACGTCTCCATATACTAAAATGTACTGTCGGATTTGAGAATTACGTTGAAATCGCAATGCGATTAATTCAAGTTATATTAATCGCATTGCCATTACAACTTAGCAGTGCACTGCTATCTTACATATTAGGCTAGAATTAACGGATATGAAATATAGCAGCAGTGCTAAGTAGAAATCGCAATGCGATTACTCCAAGTTACATTAATCGCATTGCGATTTCAATTAGCACTGCTATAATATATTCCATATTCGTTAACTTCGTTAATTCTAGCAAGCTGACCCATTATAAACCCAGCTCTAAGTTGAAATCGCAATGCGATTAATATAACTTGAAGTAATCGCATTGCGATTTCTACTTAGCACTGCTGCTATATTCCATATTCGTTAATTCTAGCCTAATATGTAAGATAGCAGTGCTAAGTTGTAATCGCAATGCGATTAATATAACTTGAATTAATCGCATTGCGATTTCAACAGACATGGTTTACTATGGTTACTAAAACGAAGATGGAGAATACTTCGTTATCTTCTTTTAAGGAATATGACGAATACATTCGTCATATTCGCTAATTCTACCAAGCCAACCATAGTAAACCAGGTCTCAGTAGAAATCGCAATGGGATTAATTCAAGTTATATTAATCGCATTGCGATTTCAACGTAATTCTTAAATCCGACAGTACATTTTAGTATGGAGACGTTCTTGGCTTGGTAGAATTAGCGAATATGACAAATGTATTCATCATATTCCTCAAAACGAAGATAACGAAGTATTCTCCATCTTCGTTTTAGCAACCTATTCGTCAACTTCACTAATTCTAGCAATCAAATAGGAGGGTTGACTATAGAGACAGCTGTGTTTAATTCGCTATGCGATTATATAATATTTTTTTTTTTAATAAATAGAATAATTATAATAATTATCAAGTAATATAATTATTCTATTAAAAAGGCAAAGTAATATAATCGCATAGCGAATTAAGCACAGCTGTCTCTATAGTCAACCTACCTATTTGATTGCTAGAATTAGCGAAGTTGACGAATAGGTTGCTAAAACGAAGATGGAGAATACTTCGTTATCTTCGTTTTGAGGAATATGACGAATACATTCGTCATCTTCGCTATAATTCTAGATATGAAACAAATAGGAAAGTAGCCTAAGTTAAAATCGCAATATGCGATTATTTAAATCGCATATTAATCGCGATAACTAGAATAATGACGCGAATAATATTCGCGAATTTCATCAAAATCGAATATGGCACCTGCCGCTCATCACTAAACATTAGTCTGCTTTTTTTTTTTTTTCTACATATATTTATTGCAGTTGCCGGGCCTGCCTGTGTGTGAGGAGCTGCAGGCCCACAGACTGTAGTATGCCAACTGCCAGTGCCCACCCCTGTCATCCCGTGTGGCACAGGACTTTGCATCAAAAAAAGGCATTTAATTTTTACACTTTAGTGTAATTTCAGTTGCTTGCCTGCTAGTGTGTGTCAGGCCGACTTCCACTGACTGTAGTGTCCCCACTGCCAGTGCCAACCACTGATACCGGGTGGCACAGTAGCTTGCAGATAAATAAGGCATTTAATTTTTAGACAGTAGTCTAATTTCAGTTGCTTGCCTGCTGCCAGTGTGTGCCCACTGCCAGTGCCCACCACTGATACCGGGTGGCACAGTAGCTTGCCGATAAATAAGGCATTTAATTTTTAGACAGTAGTCTAAATTCAGTTGCTTGCCTGCTGCCAGTGTGTGTCAGGCCCTCTTCCACTGACTTTAGTGTGCCCACTGCCAGTGCCAACCACTGATAGGAGGTGGCACAGTAGCTTGCCGATAAATAAGGCATTTAATTTTTAGACAGTAGTCTAAATTCAGTTGCTTGCCTGCTGCCAGTGTGTGTCAGGCCCTCTTCCACTGACTGTAGTGTGCCCACTGCCAGTGCCAACCACTCATACCGGGTGGCACAGTAGCTTGCCGATAAATAAGGCATTTCATTTTTAGACAGTAGTCTAAATTCAGTTGCTTGCCTCCTGCCAGTGTGTGTCAGGCCCTCTTCCACTGACTGTAGTGTGCCCACTGCCAGTGCCAACCACTGATACAGGGTGGCACAGTAGCTTGCCGATAAATAAGGCATTTAATTTTTAGACAGTAGTCTAAATTCAGTTGCTTGCCTGCTGCCAGTGTGTGTCAGGCACGCTTCCACTGACTGTAGTGTGCCCACTGCCAGTGCCAACCACTCATACCGGGTGGCACAGTAGCTTGCCGATAAATAAGGCATTTCATTTTTAGACAGTAGTCTAAATTCAGTTGCTTGCCTGCTGCCAGTGTGTGTCACGCCCACTTCCACAGACTGTAGTGTGCCCACTGCCAGTGCCAACCACTGATACCGGGGGCCACAGTAGCTTGCCGATAAATAAGGCATTTCATTTTTAGACAGTAGTCTAATTTCAGTTGCTTGCCTGCTGCCAGTGTGTGTCAGGCCCACTTCCACAGACTGTAGTATGCCCACTGCCAGTGCCAACCACTGATACCGGGTGGCACAGTAGCTTGCCGATAAATAAGGCATTTCATTTTTAGACAGTAGTCTAATTTCAGTTGCTTGCCTGCTGCCAGTGTGTGTCACGCCCACTTCCACTGACTGTAGTGTGCCCACTGCCAGTGCCAACCACTGATACCGGGGGCCACAGTAGCTTGCCGATAAATAAGGCATTTCATTTTTAGACAGTAGTCTAATTTCAGTTGCTTGCCTGCTGCCAGTGAGTGTCAGGCCCACTTCCGCAGACTGTAGTGTGCCCACTGCCAGAGCCAACCACTGATACCGGGTGGCACAGTAGCTTGCCGATAAATAAGGCATTTAATTTTTAGACAGTAGTCTAATTTCAGTTGCTTGCCTGCTGCCAGTGAGTGTCAGGCCCACTTCCGCAGACTTTAGTGTGGCCACTGCCAGAGCCAACCACTGATACCGGGTGGCACAGTAGCTTGCCGATAAATAAGGCATTTAATTTTTAGACAGTAGTCTAATTTCAGTTGCTTGCCTGCTGCCAGTGAGTGTCAGGCCCACTTCCACTGACTGTAGTGTGCCCACTGCCAGAGCCAACCACTGATACCGGGTGGCACAGTAGCTTGCCGATAAATAAGGCATTTCATTTTTAGACAGTAGTCTAATTTCAGTTGCTTGCCTGCTGCCAGTGTGTGTCAGGCCCACTTCCACAGACTGTAGTGTGCCCACTGCCAATGCCAACCACTGATACCGGGTGGCACAGTAGCTTGCCGATAAATAAGGCATTTAATTTTTAGACAGTAGTCTAATTTCAGTTGCTTGCCTGCTGCCAGTGTGTGTCACGCCCACTTCCACAGACTGTAGTGTGCCCACTGCCAGTGCCAACCACTGATACCGGGGGCCACAGTAGCTTGCCGATAAATAAGGCATTTCATTTTTAGACAGTAGTCTAATTTCAGTTGCTTGCCTGCTGCCAGTGTGTGTCAGGCCCACTTCCACAGACTGTAGTATGCCCACTGCCAGTGCCAACCACTGATACCGGGTGGCACAGTAGCTTGCCGATAAATAAGGCGTTTAATTTTTAGACAGTAGTCTAATTTCAGTTGCTTGCCTGCTGTCAGTGTGTGTCACGCCCACTTCCACTGACTGTAGTGTGCCCACTGCCAGTGCCAACCACTGATACCGGGGGCCACAGTAGCTTGCCGATAAATAAGGCATTTAATTTTTAGACAGTAGTCTAAATTCAGTTGCTTGCCTGCTGCCAGTGTGTGTCAGGCCCACTTCCACAGACTGTAGTGTGCCCACTGCCAGTGCCAACCACTGATAGCAGGTGGCACAGTAGCTTGCCGATAAATAAGGCATTTAATTTTTAGATAGTAGTCTAATTTCTGTTGCTTGCCTGCTGCCAGTGTGTGTCACGCCCACTTCCACTGACTGTAGTGTGCCCACTGCCAGTGCCAACCAATGATACCGGGTGGCACAATAGCTTGCCGATAAATAAGGCATTTAATTTTTACACAGTAGTCTAATTTCAGTTGCTTGCCTGCTGCCAGTGTGTGTCAGGCCCACTTCCACAGACTGTAGTGTGCCCACTGCCAGTGCCAACCACTGATACCGGGCGGCACAGTAGCTTGCCGACAAATAATGGCATTTAATTTTTAGACAGTAGTCTAATTTCAGTTGCTTGCCTGCTGCCAGTGTGTGTCAGGCCCACTTCCACTGACTGTAGTGTGCCCACTGCCAGTGCCAACCACTGATACCGGGTGGCACAGTAGCTTGCTGATAAATAATGGCATTTAATTTTTAGACAGTAGTCTAAATTCAGTTGCTTGCCTGCTGCCAGTGTGTGTCAGGCCCACTTCCACAGACTGTAGTGTGCCCACTGCCAGTGCCAACCACTGATACCGGGTGGCACAGTAGCTTGCCGATAAATAAGGCATTTAATTTTTACACATTAATCTAATTTCAGTTGCTTGCCTGCTGCCAGTGTGTGTCAGGCCCACTTCCACAGACTGTAGTGTGCCCACTGCCAGTGCCCACCACTAATACCGGGTGGCACAGTACCTAGCACGTGTAGTACCAGTTATCTAAAAAAAATGACAGGCAGAGGCAGGCCACCACTCGCAGGGGCCGTCGTAGTCGTGGTGCTGTGATTTCCACTGTCCCTGAATAATGCCTAGTGTTCAGAGGCCACGTACCCTGAACCCGAAAAATTCTGAGGACATAATTGACTGGCTTAGACAGGACACCCAATGTTCAACAGCTTCCGCTAACAACTTGACGCACCATCCTCCTCCAGCTCAGCTTCGGTCACCTGCTCTCAAGTTACCACGCTCCCGCCCACCGCCACCACCACCACTACCACCACAGCCACCACAGCCACTTCACTTGATCCGTCAGAGGAATTATTTACACATCAGTTGGATGCAATTAGTGATGCACAACCATTATTGCCAGATGATGTAGATTACAGGGATATGTCTCAGTCAGGCAGGATTGCACACATGGACGTACAGTGTGATGATGATGATGATGTTGTACCCGCTGCTGCTTCCTTTGCTGAGGTGTCAGATACAAGTGAAGCGATTGATGATGACGATGTGTCCACGGATGCCACGTGGGTGCCTGCTCGAAGAGAAGAAGAGGGGGAATGTTCAGAAGGGGAGACAGAGAGAAGGAGGAGACGAGTTGGAAGCAGGGGAGGTCGTCGCAAGGAGTTAGTGGCACAGTCAGACATGTATCCGCACCCAGGGTCAACCAGACAGCACGCCATTCAACGCATGCTATTGCCACCACCAGAATGCCGTCATTGCAAAGCTCAGCAGTGTGGCATTTTTTTTGTGTGTCTGCCTCTGATAACAGCGATGCCATTTGTAACATGTGCCAAAAGAAACTGAGTCGTGGGAAGTCCAACACCCACCTCGGTACAACTGCTTTGCAAAGGCACATGATCTCACATCACATACGCCTATGGGATCAACACATAAGTACAAGCAGCACACAAACTCAAAGCCTCCATGCTCCTCCTGGTCCAGCATCTTCAGCCACGTCAACCACTGCTGTCCTCCCTACCCCCTCTCAACCAACCGCCATTCCGCCTCTCACCTTCAGCAGTTCCTGCTCATCTGCCCACAGTCAGGTGTCTGTCAAGGACATGTTTGAGCGTAAGAAGCCAATGTCACAGACTCCCCCTGTGCCTGGCGACTGACAGCTGGCTTGACGGAACTCTTAGCCCGTCAGCTTTTACCATACCAGCTGGTGGAGTCTGAGGTCTTCAAAAAATTTGTCGCTATTGGGACACCACAGTGGAAAGTACCCGGACAAATTTTTTTTTCAAAAAGGCAATGCCAAACCTCTACAATGTTATTGAAAAGGAAGTCATGGCATCTCTGACATACAGTGTTGGGGCAAGGATCCATCTGACCACTGTTACATGGTCTGCAAAGCATGGTCAGGGCAGGTATATCACCTACACTGCGCATTGGGTCAACCTGCTGACGGCTGACAAGCAAGTGTGTGTCACGCCCACTTCCACTGACTGTAGTGTGCCCACTGCCAGTGCCAACCACTGATACCGGGGCCACAGTAGCTTGCCGATAAATAAGGCATTTAATTTTTAGACAGTAGTCTAAATTCAGTTGCTTGCCTGCTGCCAGTGTGTGTCAGGCCCACTTCCACAGACTGTAGTGTGCCCACTGCCAGTGCCAACCACTGATAGCAGGTGGCACAGTAGCTTGCCGATAAATAAGGCATTTAATTTTTAGATAGTAGTCTAATTTCTGTTGCTTGCCTGCTGCCAGTGTGTGTCACGCCCACTTCCACTGACTGTAGTGTGCCCACTGCCAGTGCCAACCAATGATACCGGGTGGCACAATAGCTTGCCGATAAATAAGGCATTTAATTTTTACACAGTAGTCTAATTTCAGTTGCTTGCCTGCTGCCAGTGTGTGTCAGGCCCACTTCCACAGACTGTAGTGTGCCCACTGCCAGTGCCAACCACTGATACCGGGCGGCACAGTAGCTTGCCGACAAATAATGGCATTTAATTTTTAGACAGTAGTCTAATTTCAGTTGCTTGCCTGCTGCCAGTGTGTGTCAGGCCCACTTCCACTGACTGTAGTGTGCCCACTGCCAGTGCCAACCACTGATACCGGGTGGCACAGTAGCTTGCTGATAAATAATGGCATTTAATTTTTAGACAGTAGTCTAAATTCAGTTGCTTGCCTGCTGCCAGTGTGTGTCAGGCCCACTTCCACAGACTGTAGTGTGCCCACTGCCAGTGCCAACCACTGATACCGGGTGGCACAGTAGCTTGCCGATAAATAAGGCATTTAATTTTTACACATTAATCTAATTTCAGTTGCTTGCCTGCTGCCAGTGTGTGTCAGGCCCACTTCCACAGACTGTAGTGTGCCCACTGCCAGTGCCCACCACTAATACCGGGTGGCACAGTACCTAGCACGTGTAGTACCAGTTATCTAAAAAAAAAATGACAGGCAGAGGCAGGCCACCCCGCAGGGGCCGTCGTAGTCGTGGTGCTGTGATTTCCACTGTCCCTGGAATAATGCCTAGTGTTCAGAGGCCACGTACCCTGAACCCGAAAAATTCTGAGGACATAATTGACTGGCTTAGACAGGACACCCAATGTTCAACAGCTTCCGCTAACAACTTGACGCACCATCCTCCTCCAGCTCAGCTTCGGTCACCTGCTCTCAAGTTACCACGCTCCCGCCCACCGCCACCACCACCACTACCACCACAGCCACCACAGCCACTTCACTTGATCCGTCAGAGGAATTATTTACACATCAGTTGGATGCAATTAGTGATGCACAACCATTATTGCCAGATGATGTAGATTACAGGGATATGTCTCAGTCAGGCAGGATTGCACACATGGACGTACAGTGTGATGATGATGATGATGTTGTACCCGCTGCTGCTTCCTTTGCTGAGGTGTCAGATACAAGTGAAGCGATTGATGATGACGATGTGTCCACGGATGCCACGTGGGTGCCTGCTCGAAGAGAAGAAGAGGGGGAATGTTCAGAAGGGGAGACAGAGAGAAGGAGGAGACGAGTTGGAAGCAGGGGGAGGTCGTCGCAAGGAGTTAGTGGCACAGTCAGACATGTATCCGCACCCAGGGTCAACCAGACAGCACGCCATTCAACGCATGCTATTGCCACCACCAGAATGCCGTCATTGCAAAGCTCAGCAGTGTGGCATTTTTTTTGTGTGTCTGCCTCTGATAACAGCGATGCCATTTGTAACATGTGCCAAAAGAAACTGAGTCGTGGGAAGTCCAACACCCACCTCGGTACAACTGCTTTGCAAAGGCACATGATCTCACATCACATACGCCTATGGGATCAACACATAAGTACAAGCAGCACACAAACTCAAAGCCTCCATGCTCCTCCTGGTCCAGCATCTTCAGCCACGTCAACCACTGCTGTCCTCCCTACCCCTCTCAACCAACCGCCATTCCGCCTCTCACCTTCAGCAGTTCCTGCTCATCTGCCCACAGTCAGGTGTCTGTCAAGGACATGTTTGAGCGTAAGAAGCCAATGTCACAGACTCCCCCCCCCCCGGTGCCTGGCGACTGACAGCTGGCTTGACGGAACTCTTAGCCCGTCAGCTTTTACCATACCAGCTGGTGGAGTCTGAGGTCTTCAAAAAATTTGTCGCTATTGGGACACCACAGTGGAAAGTACCCGGACAAATTTTTTTTTCAAAAAAGGCAATGCCAAACCTCTACAATGTTATTGAAAAGGAAGTCATGGCATCTCTGACATACAGTGTTGGGGCAAGGATCCATCTGACCACTGTTACATGGTCTGCAAAGCATGGTCAGGGCAGGTATATCACCTACACTGCGCATTGGGTCAACCTGCTGACGGCTGACAAGCATGGAATGCGTGGCTCTGCAGCAGAGTTGGTGACACCGCCACGACTTGCAGGCAGACCTACTGCCACCTCCTTTACTCCTACTCCATCCTCTTCGATATCCTCCTCGGCTGAGTCCTCTTCTGCTGCGGCGTCTGGCTGCACATCAACTGAATCCCCCCAGCTCCCCAGGGGCTATTCCACATCCCGGATACGACAGTGTCCCGCTGTCTTGGGATTGACTTGCCTGAAAGCAGAGAGCCACACAGGGCCAGCACTCCTGTCTGCCCTGAACGCACAGGTGGATCAGTGGCTGACCCCGCACCAACTGGAGATCGGCAAAGTTGTGTGTGACAATGGAACAAATTTGTTGTCGGCATTGAATTTGGGCAAGTTGTCACATATGCCGTGCATGGCACATGTGTTGAATCTCATCGTACAACGCTTTGTGTCTAAGTACCCAGGCTTACAGGATATCCTCAAGCAGGCTAGAAAGGTGTGTGGCCATTTCAGGCGTTCCTACGATATTCAGCGGCGAAACAACATGCCAGTGAGGCGCTTGATTTGCGACAGCCCGACACGTTGGAATTCAACACTCCTAATGTTCGACTGCCTGCTCCAACAAGAAAAAGCTGTCAACAGGTATTTGTATGACCGGAGTGCTAGGACAGCCTCGGGCGGAGCTGGGAATTTTTTTGCCACGTTACTGGACGCTCATGCGCAATGCCTGTAGTCTTATGCGTCCTTTTGAGGAGGTGACAAACCTAGTCAGTCGCACCGAAGGCACCATCAGCGACCTCATCCCATTTGTTTTCTTCCTGGAGCGTGCCCTGCGAAGAGTGCTGGATCAGACTGTAGATGAGCGTGAAGAGGAAGAGTTGTGGTCACCATCACCACCAGAAACAGCCTTGTCATCATCGCTTGCCGGACCTGCGGTAAAGCTGGAAGAGGAGTATGAGGATGAGGAGTCAGAGGAGGAATGTGGCAGCTTTGAGGAGGAGGAAGACAAACCACAGCAGGCACCCCAGGGTGCTCGTTGTTGTCAACTATCTGGGACCCATAGTGTTGTACGTGGCTGGGGGGAAGAACAGACCGTCAATGACATCAGTGAGGACGAGGAACGGGAAATGAGTAGCTCTGCATCCAACCTTGTTCAAATGGGGTCTTAAATGCTGTCATGTCTGTTAAGGGACCCTCGTATAAAAAGGATGAAGGAGAACGACCTGTACTGGGTGGCCACGCTACTAGACCCCCGGTATAAGCAGAAAGTGGCAGAAATGTTACCAAATTACCGAAAGTCGGAAAGGATGCAGCAGTTCAAAACCAAACTAAAAAATATGCTTTACACAGCTTATAAGTGGGATGTCATAGCACAATGGGAATCTAACGGGGGAAGAGGTGAGTGTAATCCTCCTCCTACCACGGCGGCAAGGACTGGACGATTTACAGATGTGTTGTTGATGGAGGACATGCAGAGCTTTTTCAGTCCTACTCATCGCCACAGCCCTTCGAGATCCAGCCTTAGAGAACGACACGACCGACAGGTAGCATACTACCTAGCCTTAACAACAGATATCGACTCTCTGAGGAGCGATGAACCCCTTCACTACTAGGTGTGCAGGCTTGACCTGTGGCCTGAGCTATCCCAGTTTGCGATAGAACTTCTGGCCTGCCCTGCTTCAAGTGTCCTGTCAGAAAGGACCTTCAGTGCAGCAGGAGGCATTGTCACTGACAATAGAAGTCGCCTCGGTCAAAAAAGTGTTGATTATCTCACCTTCATAAAGATGAATGAGGCATGGATCCCGAAGGGACTGACAGTGGGGGATACGTTTGACTTACAAAAGGCCTGATTACATGCCTTGGCCTCAAAATGGTCCCCACGCTGCTGTATTTATTGTCTGCATACCGGATGACTTTCTTGAATTCTCCACCACCAACTAAGGTTCAAGCCGCTATGTTTTAGTCACTTTTCTGCCTGGAAAACATCAATTTTTCCGGCCGCTGCTACAATAGCGGCTGCAACAATGCCATTATTTTTCAGGCATGTGTACATGCCTAATTTTACTGTTCTATGGTGCAGCACTGTGGCTGCAAAAACAAAACAAAAAAAAAGGCACATACAAGTGTCAATTCCCCTTCGTGATCGTTACCTTGTTGCTGTGAAGGGGCTTGCGTATCACAATGAAGCAATCATCACCTCTATGAGTGTGTTGGCAATGTTGCAACACCCCAGATGATAAGGCCGTTGCTTCATTATAGTCAGACCAAAAGCGATCGGACGGCTGGATAATATTTCATAGAAAAAACATTAATTTACCTTTTTTTTTATATGTTGTATGGGTTTTTAATACATAAAATAAAAAATCATAATAAAGTCTCTTAAAAGTTTATTAGAAATAATGCAGACAATTAAAAAAATCCCTATCAATTCCAATACAAAGCAAGTACAGAGCTCAGAACTAAATTATTTCATGATTTCGTAATGGTTCGTTAATTCAACAATGTTTAATCAATTCGACACACGTCCCCGGATAGGGTACGTAACATGGATTAAACTGATTGGAATAGTACTAGTTAAGACACCACTCATATAGGGTGTCACAGCACATTGCTCTGTGCACGCGCAGTGCCCCAATTTGGGAGTAAGAGGACCGACCAAGCTGCTTTTTCCATCTCCTGGTTCCTAAAATCAATTCAGTTTGGTGTATGAGAGTTTGGTCTGTCACTGTGAAGGCAGTCGAAGGTACCCGGCCTACATTTTTTTTCACAAAAGGCAATCCCTGATATGGGATGTAACAGGGATTAAACTGATGAGAATAGTACTACAGAAAATACCACTCATATCGGGTGTGACAGTAAATTGCACGGCGCAGACACATTGACCATGGATTAAAACAGAGTGGAGGGAGCCAGCGCTTTTTTAACCATCTCCTCGTTCGAAAAATCAATTCAATAAATGGACCCCAGATTGGGGACGTAACAAGGATTAAACTGATGAGAATAGTACTACAGAAAATACCACTCATATCGGGTGTGACAGTAAATTGCACGGCGCAGACACATTGACCATGGATTAAAACAGAGTGGAGGGAGCCAGAGTTTTTTTAACCATCTCCCCGTTCGAAAAATCAATTCAATAAATGGACCCCAGATTGGGGACGTTAGAGGGATTAAACTGATGAGAATAGTACTACAGAAAATACCACTCATATCGGGTGTGACAGTAAATTGCACGGCGCAGACACAGTGACCGTGGATAAAAACAAAGGGGAGGGAGCCAGCATTTTTTTGACCATCTCCCCGTTCGAAAAATCAATTCAATTCACCTTTCGGGGACCCTTGGTGTTGTACGTGGCTGGGTGGAGGAAGAAACCTTCAATGACATCACCGGGACATGGCTAGCTTGGTATCCAACCTTGTGCAAATGGGGAGTTTGTGGTTGTTTGCAGTGCATTAAAAGGGGAGTTTGGTCTGTCAATGTCTGTGAAGCGGGCGTAACCCTTACACTACCTGATCGATACAACATCATACCTGATTGTATACACACACTAGATGTTTTAAACCACGTTGTTCAAAAAAATTTAGGATTGTTAGGTGATTTATGCCTTTTAAGGATTAAAACCCAACTCTGCGTCAACTATGTAATTTTCCATGGGAGTTTTGCCATGGATCCCCCTCCGGCATGCCACAGTCCAGGTGTTAGTCCCCTTGAAACAACTTTTCCATCACTATTGTGGCCAGAAAGAGTCCCTGTGGGTATTCAAATTCGCCTGCCTATTGAAGTCTATGGCGGTTCGCCCGGTTCGCCCGTTCGCAAACATTTGCGGAAGTTCGCGTTCGCCGTTTGCGAAAGGAAAATTTTATGTTCGCGACATCACTAATGTCCACTATGGTATAAATGGTCCGTTGTATAAGGAAAATAGTTGTAAGTTTTGTCCAACTTGCGGACCTCTAGTCCAGGTTGTCAATGTTTTTTAAACACAACCGGTGCAGTCTGAAGATATTAAAATAATAATCGCACCTTAATAACTGTCTGTGCAGATAGGTTAGATTGTGCTTTTCAATTCTATATAAGAAGTATAGTAAAAAGAAGTATAGTAAAATCTGTACTTCCTATATAGATTTGTACGGACCCTATAAGATCAAGGAATTTTTACTTTCTACTAGTTTTGAGCGAACAGTTCGAGAATCGTTCGGGTCCGTACCGAATTTTGGGGTGTCCGTGACACGGACCCGAACCCGGACATTTTCATAAAAGTCCGGGTTCGGGTTCGTAGTTCGTCATGTTTTATGGCGCATTTTGAAAGGCTGCAAAGCAGCCAATCAACATGCATCATACTACTTGCCCTAAGATGCCATCGCAGCCATGCCTACAGTTGGCAAGGCTGTGATTGGCCAAGTGCAGCATGTGACCCAGCCTCTATTTAAGCTGGAGTCACGTAGCGCCGCACTTCACACTGCTCTGATTAGTGTAGGGAGAGGACGCAGCTTCTGTGAGGGCGAGATGGCAGGGATAAAGAAGTGAATGATCTACCTTTCTACACCTGTGCATCAGAACAACTCAGCTGAGCTGTTCACTGAAAGTCACTATTTTGTTTAGACTGGCCAGAGCGATTTTTACTGGCACATGTAACTGGGCTGACCGGCGGTGGCCATGTTGGGACTTGTGGTGCGCCAGCACAAGCTGCCACAGAGTCTAAACCAAAGCTCCAAAGAAGTGAAAAATCTACACCTGTGAATCAGAACAACAGCAATTCAGCTGCTCAGTCAAAGTCAATTATCTTTCTGGCTGGGCAGACCGTTTTCTGGCACATGTTACTGGGCTGATAGGCGGCGGCCATTTTGGGACTTGTGGTGCTACAGCAAAAGCTGCCACAACGTCCATTAATCTCATGTAATAGTCGATTTTTTCATAGATATACTACATCAGGGGTTTGGCTGTGCTTGTGTCACCCCTACTAACTGCAAAGATATTTAATATATCAGTGGTGAAACTGAAAGTAACCCACTTGGATAGCAAATCTCATGAATGTGCTGTTCCAGCTAGGCTAGCCAGTGCCACTACAGCCAAGTCCAATACTGTCAGCCAGAAATATTTTTTTTTTTTATGTGCCAGAAATATAAATTAAAAAAAGCTTTCACCGTAATAATAAAATTATTCTGGTGTTAGACCAGAAGAAGCACTCCTGTTGTAATTAATAATGTAAAAAGGCTTAGGCAATATTTCTCCCAGTGTGGGAAATTTATCTAGCAAAACTAGCATTTTAAAAATTCCGGTGTTCTGAAATACCAGCAGTCCTCTTGTAATTAATACCGCAAAAAGGCATTATATCGTCCAGTGTTGTAATTTTGGTGAAAAAAAGGCCCACTTAATCAATCTGGTGTTAGTTACACCAGAAACAGTAGGCCGCACGTTGTTACTCCTGTAAAAAGGAATTATATCTCCCCGTGTGGGTAGCTATGTACCAAAACTAGCATTTTAAAAATTCTGGTGTCCAATTTGCAGCAGTTTTCTTGTAATTAATACCGGAAAAAGGAATTATATCTTCCAGTGTGGGAATTTATGTACACAAACTAGCATTTTAAAAATTCTGGTGTCCAATTAGCAGCAGTCTTCTTGTAATTAATACCTGAAAAAGGCATTTCATTGTCCAGTGTTGTAATTTTGGTGAAAAAAAGGCCAATTTAATCAATCTGGTGTTAGTTACACCAGAAACAGTAGGCCGCACGTTTTAACTCCTGTAAAAAGGAATTATATCTCCCCGTGTGGGTAGCTATGTACCAAAACTAGCATATTAAAAATTCTGGTATCCAATTTGCAGCAGTTTTCTTGTAATTAATACCGGAAAAAGGAATTATATCTTCCAGTGTGGGAAATTTATCTAGCAAAACTAGCATTTTAAAAATTCTGGTGTCCAATTAGCAGCAGTCTTCTTGTAATTAATACCTGAAAAAGGCATTACATTGTCCAGTGTTGTAATTTTGGTGAAAAAAAGGCCAATTTAATCAATCTGGTGTTAGTTACACCAGAAACAGTAGGCCGCACGTTTTTACTCCTGTAAAAAGGAATTATATCTCCCCGTGTGGGTATCTATGTACCAAAACTAGCATATTAAAAATTCTGGTGTCCAATTTGCAGCAATTTTCTTGTAATTAATACCGGAAAAAGGAATTATATCTTCCAATGTGGGAAATTTATCTAGCAAAACTAGCATTTTAAAAATTCTGGTGTCCAATTAGCAGCAGTCTTCTTGCAATTAATACCTGAAAAAGGCATTACATTGTCCAGTGTTGTAATTTTGGTGAAAAAAAGGCCAATTTAATCAATCTGGTGTTAGTTACACCAGAAACAGTAGGCCGCACGTTTTTACTCCTGTAAAAAGGAATTATATCTCCCCGTGTGGGTAGCTATGTACCAAAACTAGCATATTAAAAATTCTGGTGTCCAATTTGCAGCAGTTTTCTTGTAGTTAATACCGGAAAAAGGAATTATATCTTCCAGTGTGGGAAAATTATCTAGCAAAACTAGCATTTTAAAAATTCTGGTGTCCAATTAGCAGCAGTCTTCTTGTAATTAATATCTGAAAAAGGCATTACATTGTCCAGTGTTGTAATTTTGGTGAAAAAAAGGCCAATTTAATCAATCTGGTGTTAATTACACCAGAAACAGTAGGCCGCACGTTTTTACTCCTGTAAAAAGGAATTATATCTCCCCGTGTGGGATTCTATGTACCAAAACTAGCATAATAAAAATTCTGGTGTCCAATTTGCAGCAGTTTTCTTGTAATTAATACCGGAAAAAGGAATTATATCTTCCAGTGTGGGAAATTTATCTAGCAAAACTAGCATTTTAAAAATTCTGGTGTCCAATTAGCAGCAGTCTTCTTGTAATTATTATCTGAAAAAGGCATTACATTGTCCAGTGTTGTAATTTTGGTGAAAAAAAGGCCAATTTAATCAATCTGGTGTTAGTTACACCAGAAACAGTAGGCCGCATGTTTTTACTCCTGCAAAAAGGAATTATATCTCCCCGTGTGGGTATCTATGTACCAAAACTAGCATTTTAAAAATTCTGGTGTCCAATTTGCAGCAGTTTTCTTGTAATTAATACCGGAAAAAGGAATTATATCTTCCAGTGTGGAAAATTTTTCTAGCAAAACTAGCATTTTAAAAATTTTGGTGTCCAATTAGCAGCAGTCTTCTTGTAATTAATACCTGAAAAAGGCATTACATTGTCCAGTGTTGTAATTTTGGTGAAAAAAAGGCCAATTTAATCAATCTGGTGTTAGTTACACCAGAAACAGTAGGCCGCACGTTTTTACTCCTGTAAAAAGGAATTATATCTCCCCGTGTGGGTAGCTATGTACCAAAACTAGCATTTTAAAAATTCTGGTGTCCAATTTGCAGCAGTTTTCTTGTAATTAATACCGGAAAAAGGAATTATATCTTCCAGTGTGGGAAATTTATCTAGCCAAACTAGCATTTTAAAAATTCTGGTGTCCAATTTGCAGCAGTTTTCTTGTAATTAAAACCGGAAAAAGGAATTATATCTTCCAGTGTGGGAATTTTGGGGCTAAAAAATAATATATTTTATTGTCGTGCGAGTTGAATCGCAACAATGAGGAAACATTCTATTACGGGACGAGGACGCGGTCGTGGTGGTGTCCGTGGAGCCTCTGTTGCTGGCAGAGGACGTGGCCGTTCGGCCTCAGGCGCACACAGTAGTGAACCAACTCCCTCAAGTAGCCGGCAGAATTTACAGCGATATTTGGTGGGGCCCAATGCCGTTCTAAGGATGGTAAGGCCTGAGCAGGTACAGGAGCTAGTCAATTGGGTTGCCGACAGTGGATCCAGCATGTTCACAACATTATCTCCCACCCAGTCTTCTGCAGAAAGCGCACAGGTGGCACCTGAAAACCAAGCCCATCATTCTGTCACATCACCCCCATGCATATCAGGGAAACTGTCTGAGCCTCAAGTTATGCAGCAGTCTCTTATTCTGTTTGAAGACTCTGCTCGCACGGTTTCCCAGGGGCGTCCACCTAGCCCTTCCCCAGCGGTGGAAGACATTCCATGCACTGATCCACAACCACTTATGTATCCAGATGATGAGGACATGGGAATACCACCACAGCAGAGTGACCGAGTCTCTGATGATGACGAAACACTGGTGCCCACTGCGGCGTCTTATTGCAGTGTGCAGACTGAACAGGAGGAGGTCAGGGAGGAAGACTGGGTGGAAGACGATGCAGAGGACGATGAGGTCTTAGACCCCACATGGACTGAAGGTCATGCCGCTGACTTAAATAGTTCAGAGGAAGAGGCAGTGGTGAGACCGAGACAACAGCGAAGCCAAAGAGGGAGCAGGGGGCAAAAGCAGAACAGCCGCCGTCCAGAGAGTTCGACTGCTATTGGCCAGTGCCAACAGGGACCCAGCACCCCAAAGGCATCTTCAAGGAGTTCCCTGGCATGGCACTTCTTCAAACAATGTGCTGACGACAAGATCAGAGTGATTTGCACGCTGTGCCATCAGACCCTGAGGCGAGGCATTAACGTTCTTAACCTGAGCACCACCTGCATGATCAGGCATCTACATGCAAAGCATGAACTGCAGTGGAGTACACACCTTAAAAACAAGGAACCCGCTCAGGCTCCCCCTGCTCCCTCTACCGCTGCTGCCTCGGCTTCCGCCTCTAGAGGAATGTTGCCACCTGCCGAGCAGCAAACAGAGGATGTGCCACTGACACCACCACCACCACCGCCACCGTCACCTAGCGTCTCCACTATTTCACACAGCAGCGTTCAGCTCTCCATCTCTCAAACCTTTGAGAGGAAGCGCAAATTCCCACCTAGTCACCCTTGAGCCCTTGGCCTGAATGCCAGCATTTCTAAACTACTGTCCTTTGAAATGCTGTAATTCCGGCTGGTGGACACAGACAGCTTCAAACAGCTAATAGCCATGGCTGTCCCACAGTATGTGGTTCCCAGCCGCCACTACTTCTCCAAGACAGCCGTGCCTTCCCTGCACATGCAAGTGTCCGATAAAATCAAGTGTGCACTGCGCAACACCATTTGTGGCAAGGTCCACCTAACCACAGATACGTGGACCAGTAAGCACGGCAAGGGACGCTATATCTCCCTAACTGCACACTGGGTAAATGTAGTGGCGGCTGGGCCCCAGGCGGAGAGTTCCTTGACGCACGTCCATCCGCCGCCAAGGATCACAGGGCATCATTCTTTGCCTCCTGTAGCCTCCTCCTCCTACTCGGCTTCCTCCTCCTCTGCTTCCACCAGCTCATCCAGTCAGCCACACACCTTCACCACCAACTTAAGCACAGCCCGGGGTAAACGTCAGCAGGCCATTCTGAAACTCATATATTTGGGGGACAGGCCCCACACCGCGCAGGAGTTGTGGCAGGGTATTGAACAACAGACCGACCAGTGGTTGCTGCCGGTGGGCCTCAAGCCCGGCCTGGTGGTGTGCGATAATGGGCGAAATCTCGTGGCAGTTCTGGGACTAGCCGGTTTGACGCACATCCCTTGCCTGGCGCATGTGCTGAATTTGGTGGTGCAAAAGTTCATTCACAACTACCCATATATGTCAGAGCTGCTGCATAAAGTGCGGGCCATCTGTGCGCGCTTCCGGCGTTCACATCCTGCCGCTGCTCGCCTGTCAGCGCTACAGCGGAACTTCGGCCTTCCCGCTCACCGCCTAATATGCGACGTGCCCACCCGGTGGAACTCCAACTTGCACATGCTGGAGAGACTGTGCGAGCAGCAGCAGGCCATAGTGGAGTTTCAGCTGCAGCACGCACGGGTCAGTCGCACTGCGGAACAGCACCACTTCACCACCAATGATTGGGCCTCCATGCGAGACCTGTGTGCCCTGATGCGCTGTTTCGAGTACGCCACCAACATGGCCAATGGCGAGGACAAGTAGGATGAGGAGGAGGTGGAGGAGGATGAGGATGAAGCAGGTTCACAGCAGGGTGGCACCCAGCACAACGCAGGCACATCCCTGGTGCGTGGCTGGGGGGATACAGAGGATGATGACGATACGCCTCCCACAGAGGACAGCTTGTCCTTACCTCTGGGGAGCCTGGCACACATGAGCGATTACATGCTGCAGTGCCTGCGCAACGACAGCAGAGTTGCCCACATTTTAACGTGTGCTGACTACTGGGTGGCCAGCCTGCTGGATCCACGGTACAAAGATAATGTGCCCACTTTACTTCCTGCACTGGAGCGTGATAGGAAGATGCGCGAGTACAAGCGCACGCTGGTAGACGCGCTCCTGAGAGCATTCCCAACTGTCACAGGGGAACAGGTGGAAGGCCAAGGCCAAGGCAGAGGAGGAGCTAGAGGTCGCCCACGCAGCAGTGTCATGGCCAGCTCCTCTGAGGGCAGGGTTAGCATGGCAGAAATGTGGAAAAGTTTTGTCTCCACGCCACAGCTAACTGCCCCACCACCTGATACGGAACGTGTTAGCAGGAGGCAACATTTCACTAACATGGTTGAACAGTACGTCTGCACACAACTCCATGTACTGACGGATGGTTCGGCCCCATTCAACTTCTGGGTTTCCAAATTGTCCACGTGGCCAGAATTAGCATGTTATGCCTTGGAGGTGCTGTCCTGCCCGGCGGCCAGCGTTTTATCTGAACGTGTATTCAGCACGGCAGGGGGTGTCATTACTGACAAACGAAGCCGCCTGTCCGCAGCCAACGTGGACAAGCTGACGTTTATAAAAATGAACCAGGCATGGATCCCACAAGACCTGACCCTCCCTTGTGCAGAGTAGTCCTTAATATCTGCCTTAAACCATGTTGTCTTGTACTCCTGGCCACTTCTTCATTGAAAAATCAATTTTTTAAATTAAGTAGGATCTTGGGGTGCAACCCAGAGTTGAATGAACCTTCCCTCTGGGTGCCGGGGCCGGGGCCAAAGTACATGAAAGTGTCCTTCTCCTGTGCTGGGTGATATGAATGTTATACTTGTGCTGTCTGACATGTCTCCTTTGTGTGGGTGCAGGGGGCCAAAGTCACTGAAAGCGGCCTGTGGTGGGTGATCTAAATGCCTGATTCTCTGCTGTGGGACCTCTCTCCTCTTTCTGGGTGCAGGGGTCAAAGAAACAAAAGGTGGCCTACTCCTGTAGAGGTTGACATGATGCCTGATTCTCTGCTGTGGGACCTCTCTCCTCCGTGTGGCTGCAGGCGTCAAGGTCTCTAAAAGTGCCCTTCTCTTGTGGTGGTTGATGTAAAACTGATGCTTGTGCTATCTGACCTGTCTCCTCTGTGTCGGTGCTAAGGCCTAAGTCACTGAAAGCGGCCTTCTCCTGTGCTGGCTGATATAAATGCCTGAATCTCTGCTGTTGGACCTCTCTCCTCCGTGTGGCTGCAGGGGTCAAAGTCTCTAAAAGTGCCCTTCTCCTGTGGTGATTGATGTAAAACTAATGCTTGTGCTATCTGACCTGTCTCCTCTGTGTCAGTGCTAAGGCCTAAGTAACTAAATGGTGGCCTTCTCCTGAGATGGTTGATATGATGCCTGATTATGTGCTGTGGGACCTCTCTCCTCTTTCTGGGTGCAGGGGTCAAATTAACTAAAGGTGGCCTACTCCTGTGGTGGGTGATCTGTAAAACTGATGCTTGCGCTATCTGACCTGTCTACTCTGTCTCGTTGCTAAGGCCTAACTCAATGAAAGTGGCCTTGTCATGTGCTGGGTGATATAAATGTTATACTTGTGCCATCTGACATGGTTGCCGGGGTCCCATTAAATGGTGGCCTACTCCTGTGGTGGGTGATCTAAATGCCTGATTCTCTGCTGTGAAACCTCTCTCCTCCGTCTGGGTGCAGGGGTCAAAGTCTCTCAAAGTCGCCTTCTCCTGTGCTGGGTGATATAAATGTTATACTTGTGCCATCTGACATGGTTGCTGGGGTCCCATTAAATGGTGGCCTACTCCTGTGGTGGGTGATCTAAATGCCTGATTCTCTGCTGTGAAACCTCTCTCCTCCGTCTGGGTGCAGGGGTCAAAGTCTCTCAAAGTCGCCTTCTCCTGTGCTGGGTGATATAAATGTTATACTTGTGCCATCTGACATGGTTGCCGGGGTCCCATTAAATGGTGGCCTACTCCTGTGGTGGGTGATCTAAATGCCTGATTCTCTGCTGTGAAACCTCTCTCCTCCATCTGGGTGCAGGGGTCAAAGTCTCTCAAAGTCGCCTTCTCCTGTGCTGGGTGATATAAATGTTATACTTGTGCCATCTGACATGGTTGCCGGTGTCCCATTAAATGGTGGCCTACTTATGTGGTGGGTGATCTAAATGCCTGATTCTCTGCTGTGAAAACCTCTCTCCTCCGTCTGGGTGCAGGGGTCAAAGTCTCTCAAAGTCGCCTTCTCCTGTGCTGGGTGATATAAATGTTATACTTGTGCCATCTGACATGGTTGCCGGGGTCCCATTAAATGGTGGCCTACTCCTGTGGTGGGTGATCTAAATGCCTGATTCTCTGCTGTGAAAACCTCTCTCCTCCGTCTGGGTGCAGGGGTCAAAGTCTCTCAAAGTCGCCTTCTCTTGTGCTGGGTGATGTAAAACTGATGCTTGTGCCATCTGACATGGTTGCCGGGGTCCCATTAAATGGTGGCCTACTCCTGTGGTGGGTGATCTAAATGCCTGATTCTCTGCTTTGAAACCTCTCTCCTCCGTCTGGGTGCAGGGGTCAAAGTCTCTCAACGTGGCCTTCTCTTGTGCTTGGTGATGTAAAACTGATGCTTGTACCATTTGACATGGTTGGCGGGGTCCCATTAAATGGTGGCCTACTCCTGTGGTGTGTGATCAAAATGCCTGATTCTCTGCTGTGAAACCTCTCTCCTCCGTCTGGGTGCAGGGGTCAAAGTCTCTCAAAGTGGCCTTCTCTTGTGCTGGGTGATGTAAAACTGATGCTTGTACCATCTGACATGGTTGCCGGGGTCCCATTAAATGATGGCCTACTCCTGTGGTGGGTGATCTAAATGCCTGATTCTCTGCTGTGAAAACTCTCTCCTCCGTCTGGGTGCAGGGGTCAAAGTCTCTCAAAGTCGCCTTCTCTTGTGCTGGGTGATGTAAAACTGATGCTTGTACCATCTGACATGGTTGCCGGGGTCCCATTAAATGATGGCCTACTCATGTTGTGGGTGATCTAAATGCCTGATTCTCTGCTGTGAAAGCTCTCTCCTCCGTCTGGGTGCAGGGGTCAAAGTCTCTCAAAGTCGCCTTCTCCTGTGCTGGGTGATATAAATGTTATACTTGTGCCATCTGACATGGTTGCCGGGGTCCCATTAAATGGTGGCCTACTCCTGTGGTGGGTGATCTAAATGCCTGATTCTCTGCTGTGAAAACCTCTCTCCTCCGTCTGGGTGCAGGGGTCAAAGTCTCTCAAAGTCGCCTTCTCTTGTGCTGGGTGATGTAAAACTGATGCTTGTACCATCTGACATGGTTGCCGGGGTCCCATTAAATGGTGGCCTACTCCTGTGGTGGGTGATCTAAATGCCTGATTCTCTGCTGTGAAACCTCTCTCCTCCGTCTGGGTGCAGGGGTCAAAGTCTCTCAAAGTCGCCTTCTCCTTAGCTGGGTGATATAAATGTTATACTTGTGCCATCTGACATGGTTGCCGGGGTCCCATTAAATGGTGGCCTACTCCTGTGGTGGGTGATCTAAATGCCTGATTCTCTGCTGTGAAACCTCTCTCCTCCGTCTGGGTGCAGGGGTCAAAGTCTCTCAAAGTGGCCTTCTCTATTTTCCTTATACAACAGACCATTTATACCAATGTGGACATTAGGTTGTGATTAACCATCATACAGTAACAATTTTTTCTGAACTATTAGGAATATGTACTCCAATCCAATTTAAATGAGTCATATATTTTCATGCTGCAGCTTTAAGACGGATTCTACTATCGTATATTGATAACCTGCACGCTGAGAGTTGCATTACTAAGTGACATTCTGGAATTTGGATTTTAACTTTTGGTTGTTTTTTATTTATTTTTTATTTTTTATTCTTGCTCTTATATTTTTATCTATTCTATGTTGGATTTAACTGAAATGCGTCATGTTCTCATAGTGCCGATGTTGTGAGTGCTTACTCTTTCTAGTTTGAAATCTGACTCAGATGCCGTGGTCGGCATCTGAAGGGTGAAATGTGTACAATCGGCATTATCTCAGATTGCAGACATTAGTCTTGAGTGCCTGCAGTTTAAAACAGCAGAAATCCGGCAGCTATGGCACCCGCTGCACTTGCAGCATGCAGGTCAGAGGTCTGGCATAATTTCTATTCATTTCAGAACATTTTGATGAATAACAGTATGAGTTTTCATGGACAAACTTTACAATATTAGTGTATACATTGGCAGATCGATACTTTTCTTGAATTAAACTAAAAGTTTGCTACATTTTTATTTTTAAATAAAAAAATAGTTTCACACCTTTAATTGTGTGAAATATATTTGTGATATATTTCCTTCTAGGTTCATGAGAAGTTAAACACTGACTGTAAGCATGTGGTTTTTGTTAAACATCACACAGCATTTGGTGCAGTTGTTTTCCGATAATGCTGAAGAAGCTGTTTCTTAAAACCGAGAATATTCAAGCTTTAGAGGTGACCTAATTTTCTAGTAATTAAAAAGGCTAATTAAGGTATTCTATAATATAGTGTATAAATAATGTATTAAACAAAGCTACTGAAGACAATCTTACAATAAAAGGAACCTTACAGAACAATGCAATTAAATTTGTTCTCATAATTTGTACAATTTAGGCAAGAAAATTTAGGTGAGAATTACACTGCATTTCGGTAAATATAATAATTGCAAAAATGTTTTGTGTACCAAAGCAGCATAGATAACAAATTATAGTCCTGACCCTGCAATTTTCAGTTTGTTTTCATATTCATTTTTTTACTCCCTGTCTTCCCAGGGTCATGACTTTTTAAATTTTTCCATGCACATAGCCGTATGAAGATTATTATTTTTTTTTTTGGGACAAGTGCCACTTTCTAATGGCACCATTTAATATTGCATACAATGTATTGGGAAAAAAATAACATCCCCACTGCGAGCAGGCAAACAGAATGCCTTCCTTGATCAACAACCCTTTTTCACATTTCTAGTAACTATAACCTGTAATATTATTGCACTCCAGAAATACATCCAGGCCCCTCTTGAACTATTTTAGGCAGAGCATTCCATAGTCTCACTGCTCTTATAGTAAAGAATCCCTTCTGTAGTGTTGTCTGCAAAAATTAATATTTTACTGTGCAACAATATCATTAATAAATATATTGAAGAGAATAAGGCCCAGTACTGCATCCTTAGGTACCCCACTAGTGATGTTGACCCAATCAGCGTATATACCGTTTATAGAGTTGAGCAAACACCTGGATGTTCGGGTTCGCCGAGTTCGGCGGAACTTCGCAAAAAAGTTCTGAGTAATGGGGACCCGAACTTTTGGGCACTAAAATGGCTCTAAAAATGTCATGGAAATGGCTTGAGGGCTTCAAAAGGCAGGAATATGTGGATAGAGAAATAACTTAATATAAAATAAAACAAATAAAAATTAAAAATAACATTCTTGAACTAGGAGGAGGAGGTGAATGTGGAGTAGGAGGTTGAGGAGGCGGTGACCGTGGCAGTGTAAGTGGAAGCGGGGGTGGAGGCGGAAGAAGTAGCCAACACAGTTTTTTTTTTTTTTATTGGCAGGCCAGCACCTCCAAGGCATAAAGGGCAAGCTCAATTTGGAGACTCATGAATGGGGCAGACCCATCCATCAGTATGTGTAGGCGTGAGCACACATACTGCTCCACCATGTTGCTGAAATGCTGCCCCCTCTAAGACATTCCATATAAGCTGGTGGTGCTGGTTGTAGTAGCGTGCTTAGAAAGCTTTTCCACATTTCGGCCATGCTAACCCTGCCTTCTGAGGTGCTGGCGGCGCCCCAGCTGCGTTGGCGACCTCTTCCTCCTCCTCTGCCTTGGCCTTCCACTGAGCCCCCACTGTCAGATGGGAATGTCATCAGCAGCGCGTCTACCAGCGTGCGTTTGTAGTCATGCATCTTTCGATCAGCAACAGACGTTTTTACTAAATTTAGTTCCCTGTCAGCAATGCAGATCAGGGGTTTTTCACCAGCAAAACTGGGTTCATGTCACCCACCAATGGAACAGATGATTTTTAGAAATGTAGGTCCCCGTCACCCAGGCAGAGAAGGGATTTATTCATGGCAAAACGGGGTTCATGTCACCCACCAATGGAACAGAAGATTTTTCGAAATTTAGGCCCCTGTCACCTAGGCAGAGCAGGGGTTTATTCATGTCAAAACTGGGTTCATGTCACCTACCAATGGAACAGACGATTATTAGAAATTTAGGCCCCTTGGCACCCAGGCAGAGCAGGGGTTTATTCATGGCAAACTGGGGTTCATGTCACCCACCAATGGAACAGATGATTATTAGAAATTTAGGCCCCTGGCACCCAGGCAGAGCAGGGGTTTATTCATGGCAAAACTGGGTTCATGTCACCTACCAATGGAACAGACGATTATTAGAAATTTAGACCCCTTGGCACCCAGGCAGAGCAGGGGTTTATTCATGGCAAACTGGGGTTCATGTCACCCACCAATTGAACAGACTATTATTAGAAATTTAGGCCCCTGGCACCCAGGCAGAGCAGGGGTTTGTACCCGGCAAAAATGGTAACATGTCACCCAACAATTAAAAAAAGAATTTTAGAAATTTCGGTCACTGTCACCTATGCAGAGGAGGGGTTTATACCCTGCAAATATGGTAACATGTCACCCAACAATTGAAAAGAAGAATTTTAGAAATGTAGGTCCCTGTCACCCAGGCAGAGAAGGGGTTTATTCACGGCAAAACTGGGTTCATGTCACCCACCAATGGAACAGACGATTTTTAGAAATTTAGGCCCCGGTCACCCAGGCAGAGCAGGGGTTTATTCATGGCAAAACTGGGTTCATGTCGACCACCAATGGAACAGACGATTATTAGAAATTTAGGCCCCTTGGCACCCAGGTAGAGCAGGGGTTTATTCATGGCAAAACGGGGTTCATGTCACCCACCAATGGAACAGACGATTTTTAGAAATTTAGGCCCCTTGGCACCCAGACAGAGCAGGGGTTTATTCATGGCAAAACGGGGTTCATGTCACCCACGAATGGAACAGACGATTATTAGAAATTTAGGCCACTGGCACCCAGGCAGAGCAGGGGTTTGTACCCAGCAAAAATAGTAACATGTCACCCAACAATTGAAAAGAAGAATTTTAGAAATTTCGGTCACTGTCACCTATGCAGTGCAGGGTTACTTGACAGCAAAAATTTGGAATATGTCAACTTCTGAACTCCCAGATGGATTAACTATATTATTGTCCCCCGACACGTATGCAGCGCAAGCCGCAAAGATAATTCCTAGCCTAAAAAAATATGATTTTTTCCCAACCAAATAAAACCATGGATTTAAGGAGTATATTTTGGGGTGTAGGACCTCATTGTTCTCCACATCATCTTCCACCCAGTCTTCACCCCTGCCCTCTTTGTCGGTCTGCACACCGCAGAAAGCCGCAGCAGTTTGCACCTGTGTTTTGTCATCATCTGAGATGCGCTGCGGTGGTCTTCCCATGTTCTCATTCTGGAACATAAGTGGTTGGGCATCGGGGCACTAAATATCTTCCACTTCTAGGGGAAGGGCTATGTGGATTGCCCTGGGAAAACCTGCCAGCAGAGTCATCAAAAAGCATAAGAGACTGCTGCATGACTTGGGGCTCAGACTGCTTGCCTGCTTTGCAAGGGGGTGAGGTGCAAAATAGATGCCCATGGGCTGCAGGTGCCAACTCTACGCTTTCAGCAGGGGAAGGGGGGGGAGACAACTTGAAGGAACTGGAGGCACTGTCAGCCACCCAATCTACTAGCGCCTGTAATTGTTCTGGCCTCACCATTCGTAGAGTGACATTCGGGCCTACCAAATAACGCTGAAGGTTCTGTCGCGTACTCGCACCTGAGAAAGGTGTTTTACTTGGGCGGGTAGCTGGCACAGAACGACCACGTCCTCTCCCTGCAACAGGAACGCCACCAACACCAGCAGCACCACAACCAGGGCCATGTCCCTTTTTGACGTTCTCCTCATTATTTGCATTCACCCACCAAACTAATAGTGATGTCGCGAACATAAAATTTTCAGTTCGCGAACAGCGAACGCGAACTTCCGCAAATGTTCGCGAACTGGCGAACCGGGCGAACCGCCATAGACTTCAATAGACAGGCAAATTTTAAAACCCACAGGGACTCTTTCTGGCCACAATAGTGATGAGAAAGTTGTTTCAAGGGGTCTAACACCTGGACTGTGGCATGCCGGAGGGGGATCTATGGCAAAACTCCCATGGAAAATTACGTAGTGGACGCAGAGTCGGGTTTTAATCCATAAAGGGCATAAATCAACTAACATTCCTAAATTGTTTGGAATAACGTGCTTTAACACATCCAGTGTGTGTATACGATCAGGTATGATGTTGTATCGATCAGGTAGTGTAAGGGTTACGCCCGCTTCACAGACATTGACAGACCAAACTCCCCTTTTAATGCACCGCAAACAGTTCATTTGCACAACTGCAAACTCCCCATTTGCACAAGGTTGGATACCAAGCTAGCCACGTCCCGGTGATGTCATTGAAGGTTTCTTCCTCCACCCAGCCACGTACAACACCAAGGGTCCCCGAAAGGTCAATTGAATTGATTTTTCGAACGGGGAGATGGTTAAAAAAACGCTGGCTCCCTCCTACTTTGTTTTTATCCACGGTGACTGCGTCTGCGCCGTGCAATTTACTGTCACACCCGAAATGAGTGGTATTTTCTGTAGTACTATTCTCATCAGTTTAATCCCTCTAACGTCCCCAATCTGGGGGCCATTTATTGAATAGATTTTTCGAACGGGGAGATGGTTAAAAAAACGCTGGCTCCCTCCACTCTGTTTTAAACCACGGTGACTGCGTCTGCGCCGTGCAATTTACTGTCACACCCGATATGAGTGGTATTTTCTGTAGTACTATTCTCATCAGTTTAATCCCTCTAACGTCCCCGACTCCCCAATCTGGGGGCCATTTATTAAATAGATTTTTCGAACGGGAGATGGTTAAAAAACGCTGGCTCCCTCCACTCTGTTTTAAACCACGGTGACTGCGTCTGCGCCGTGCAATTTACTGTCACACCCGATATGAGTGGTATTTTCTGTAGTACTATTCTCATCAGTTTAATCCTCTAACGTCCCCAATCTGGGGGCCATTTATTGAATAGATTTTTCGAACGGGGAGATGGTTAAAAAAACGCTGGCTCCCTCCACTCTGTTTTAATCCACGGTCACTGCGTCTGCGCCGTGCAATTTACTGTCACACCCGATATGAGTGGTATTTTCTGTAGTACTATTCTCATCAGTTTAATCCCTGTTACGTCCCATTCAGGGATTGCCTTTTGTGAAAAAAATTTTAGGCCGGGTACCTTCGACTGCCTTCACAGTGACAGACCAAACTCTCATACACTAAACTGAATTGATTTCAGGAACCGGGAGATGGAAAAACGGCTTGGTCGGTCCTCTTACTCCCAAATTGGGGCACTGCGCGTGCACAGAGCAATGTGCTGTGACACCCTATATGAGTGGTGTCTTAACTAGTACTATTCCTATCAGTTTAATCCCTGTTACGGACCCTATCCGGTCGAATTGAGTAACCATTGTCGAATTAGCGAACCATTACGACATCATGAAATAATTTAGTTCTGAGCTCTGTACTTGCTTTGTATTGGAATTGATGGGGATTTTTTTAATTGCCTGCATGATTTCTAATAAACTATTAAGAGACTTTATTATGATTTTTTTTTTTATGTATTAAAAACCCATACAACATATAAAAAAAAAGGTAAATTAATGTTTTTTCTATGAAATATTATCCAGCCGTCCGATCGCTTTTGGTCTGACCATAATGAAGCAACGGCCTTATCATCTGGGGTGTGGCAACATTGCCAACACACTTATAGAGGTGATGATGATTGCTTCATTGTGATACGCAAGCCCCTTCACCACAACAAGGTAACGATCACAAAGGGGAATTGACACTTGTATGTGCCTTTTTTTGGTTTGTTTTTGCAGCCACAGTGCTGCACCATAGGACAGAAAAATTAGGCATGTACACATGCCTGAAAAATAATGGCACTGTTGCAGCCGCTATTGTAGCAGCGGCCGAAAAAATTTATGTTTTCCAGGCAGAAAAGTGACTAAAACATTGCGGCTTGAACCCTAGTTGGTGGTGGAGAATTCACGAAAGTCATCCGGTATGCAGACATTAAATACAGCAGCGTGGGGACCATTTTGAGGCCAAGGCATGTAATCAGGCCTTTTGTTAGTCAAACGTATCCCCCACTGTCAGTCCCTTCGGGATCCATGCCTCATTCATCTTTATGAAGGTGAGGTAATCAACACTTTTTTGACCGAGGCGACTTCTCTTGTCAGTGACAATGCCTCCTGCTGCACTGAAGGTCCTTTCTGACAGGACACTTGAAGCAGGGCAGGCCAGAAGTTTGGTTTTGAACTGCTGCATCCTTTCCGACTTTCGGTAATTTGGTAACATTTCTGCCACTTTCTGCTTATACCGGGGGTCTAGTAGCGTGGCCACCCAGTACAGATTGTTCTCCTTTATCCTTTTTATACGTGCGTCCCTCAACAGACATGACAGCATGAAAGACCCCTTTTGAACAAGGTTGGATGCAGAGCTACTCATTTCACGTTCCTCGTCCTCACTGATGTCATTGACGGTCTGTTCTTCCCCCCAGCCACGTACAACACCATGGGTCCCAGATAGGTGACAACAACGAGCACCCTGGGGTGCCTGCTGTGGTTGGTCTTCCTCCTCCTCAAAGCCGCCACATTCCTCCTCTGACTCCTCTTCCTCATACTCCTCTTCCAGCGTTGCTGCAGGTCCGGCAAGCGATGATGACAAGGCTGTTTCTGGTGGTGATGGTGACCACAACTCTTCCTCTTCACGCTCATCTACAGCCTGATCCAGAACTCTTCGCAGGGCACGCTGCAGGAAGAAAACAAATGGGATGAGGTCGCTGATGGTGCCTTCGGTGCGACTGACTAGGTTTGTCACCTCCTCAAAAGGACGCATGAGCCTACAGGCATTGCGCATGAGTGTCCAGTAACGTGGCAAAAGATTCCCAGCTCCGCAGAGGCTGTCCTAGCACCCCGGTCATACAAATACTCGTTGACGGCTTTTTCTTGTTGGAGCAGGCGGTCGAACATTAGGAGTGTTGAATTCCAACGTGTCGGGCTGTCGCATATCAAGCGCCTTACTGGCATGTTGTTTAGCCGCTGAATATCGGAAAAGTGCGCCATGGCCGTGTAGGAACGCCTGAAATGGCCACACACCTTCCTGGCCTGCTTGAGGACGTCCTGTAAGCCTGGGTACTTAGACACAAAACGTTGTACGATGAGATTCAACACATGTGCCATGCACGGCACATGTGACAACTTGCCCAAATTTAATGCCGCCAACAGATTGCTTCCATTGTCACACACCACTTTGCCGATCTCCAGTTGGTGCGGGGTCAGCCACTGATCCACCTGTGCGTTCAGGGCGGACAGGAGTGCTGGTCCTGTGTGGCTCTCTGCTTTCAGGCAAGTCAACCCCAAGATAGCGTGACACTGTCGTATCCGGGATGTGGAATAGCCCTTGGGGAGCTGGGGGGAATCAGTTGATGTGCAGCCAGACGCCGCAGCAGAAGAGGACTCAGCCGAGGAGGATATTGAAGAGGATGGAGTTGGAGTAGAGGAGGTGGCAGTAGGTCTGCCTGCAAGTCGTGGTGGTGTCACCAACTCCGCTGCGGAGCCACGCATTCCATGCTTGTCAGCCGTCAGCAGGTTGACCCAATGCGCAGTATACGTGATATACCTGCCCTGACCGTGCTTTGCAGACCAGGTATCCGTGGTCAGATGGACCCTTGCCCCAACACTGTATGCCAGAGATGCCATGACTTCCTTTTCAATGACATGGTAGAGGTTTGGGATTGCCTTTTTTGAAAAAAAAATTCGTCCGGGTACCTTCCACTGTGGTGTCCCAATAGCGACAAATTTTTGAAGGCCTCAGACTCTACCAGCTGGTATGGTAAAAGCTGGCGGGCTAAGAGTTCCGTCAAGCCAGCTGTCAGTCGCCGGGCAAGGGGTGACTTTGTGACATTGGCTTCTTATGCTCAAACATGTCCTTGACAGACACCTGACTGTGGGCAGATGAGCAGGAACTGCTGAAGGTTAGAGATGGAGTGGCGGGTGGTTGAGAGGGGGCAGGGAGGACAGCAGTGGTTGACGTGGCTGAAGATGCTGGACCAGGAGGAGCATGGTGGCTTTGAGTTTGTGTGCTGCTTGTACTCATGTGTTGATCCCATAGGCGTTTGTGATGTGAGATCATGTGCCTTCGCAAAGCAGTTGTACCAAGGTGGGTGTTGGACTTCCCACGACTCAGTTTCTTTTGGCACAGGTTGCAAATGGAATTGCTTTTATCAGAGGCAGACACACAAAAAAAATGCCACACTGCTGAGCTTTGAAATGACGGCATTCTAGTGGTGGCAACAGCATGCGTTGACTGGCGTGCTGTCTGGCTGACCCCAAGTGCCGATACATGCTGTCTGACTGTGCCACTAACTCCTTGCGACGACCTCCCCCTGCTTCCAACTCGTCTCCTCATTCTCTCTGTCTCCCCTTCTGAACATTCCCCCTCTTCTTCTCTTCGAGCAGGCACTCACGTGGCATCCGTGGACACATCGTCATCATCAACCGCTTCACTTGTATCTGACACCTCAGCAAAGGAAGCAGCAGCGGGTACAACATCATCATCATCATCATCACACTATACGTCCATGTGTGTAATCCTGCCTGACTGAGACATATCCACGTAATCTACATCATCTGGCAATAATGGTTGCGCATCACTAATTGCATCCAACTGATGTGTAAATAACTCCTCTGACGGATCAAGTGAAGCGGCTGTAGTGGCTGTGGTGGTAGTGGTGGTGGTGGCGACGGGCGGGTGCGTGGTAACTTGAGAGCAGGTGACCGAAGCTGAGCTGGAGGAGGATGGTGCGTCAAGGTTCTTAGCGGAAGCTGTTGACGATTAGGTGTCCTGTCTAAGCCAGTCAACTACGTCCTCTGAATTTTTCGGGTTCAGGGTACGTGGCTTCTGAAAACTGGGCATTATTCCAGGGACAGTGGAAATCACAGCACCACGACCACGACGGCCCCTGCAGGGTGGCCTGCCTCTGCCTGTCATTTTTTTTTTAGATAAGTGGTACTACGCGTGCTAGGTACTGTGCCACCCGGTATGAGTGGTTGGCACTGGCAGTGGGCACACTACAGTCAGTGGAAGCGGGCCTGACACACACTGGCAGCAGGCAAGCAACTGAATTTAGACTACTGTCTAAAAATGAAATGCCTTATTTATCGGCAAGCTAATGTGCCACCCGGTATGAGTGGTTGGCACTGGCAGTGGGCACACTACAGTCAGTGGAAGCGGGCCTGACACACACTGGCAGCAGGCAAGCAACTGAATTTAGACTACTGTCTAAAAATTAAATGCCTTATTTATCGGCAAGCTACTGTGCCACCCGGTATCAGTGGTTGGCACTGGCAGTGGGCACACTACAGTCAGTGGAAGAGGGCCTGACACACACTGGCAGCAGGCAAGCAACTGAATTTAGACTACTGTCTAAAAATGAAATGCCTTATTTATCGGCAAGCTACTGTGTCACCCGGTATGAGTGGTTGGAACTGGCAGTGGGCACACTACAGTCAGTGGAAGAGGGCCTGACACACACTGGCAGCAGGCAAGCAACTGAATTTAGACTACTGTCTAAAAATTAAATGCCTTATTTATTGGCAAGCTACTGTGCCACCCGGTATCAGTGGTTGGCACTGGCAGTGGGCACACTACAGTCAGTGGAAGAGGGCCTGACACACACTGGCAGCAGGCAAGCAACTGAATTTAGACTACTGTCTAAAAATTAAATGCCTTATTTATCGGCAAGCTACTGTGCCACCCGGTATCAGTGGTTGGCACTGGCAGTGGGCACACTACAGTCAGTGGAAGCGGGCCTGACACACACTGGCAGCAGGCAAGCAACTGAAATTACACTACAGTGTAAAAATTAAATGCCTTTTTTGATGCAAAGTACTGTGCCACACGGGATGACAGGGGTGGGCACTGGCAGTGGGCACACTACAGTCAGTGGAAGTCAGCCTGACACACACTGGCAGGCAACTAACCTTAGATTAAAGTGTAAAAATTAAGTGCCTTTTTTTAAGCAAAGTCCTGTGCCACACGGGATGACAGGGGTGGGCACTGGCAGTGGGCACACTACAGTCAGTTGAAGTCGGCCTGACACACACTAGCAGCAGGCAAGCAGCTGTAATTACACTAAAGTGTAAAAATTAAATGCCTTTTTATGCAAAGTCCTGTGCCAGCCGGTATGAGTGGTGGGCACTGGCAGTGGGCACACTACAGTCAGTGGAAGTCAGCCTGACACACACTGGCAGGCAACTAACCTTAGATTAAAGTGTAAAAATTAAGTGCCTTTTTTAAGCAAAGTCCTGTGCCACACGGGATGACAGGGGTGGGCACTGGCAGTGGGCACACTACAGTCAGTTGAAGTCGGCCTGACACACACTAGCAGCAGGCAAGCAGCTGAAATTTAACTAAAGTGTAAAAATTAAATGCCTTTTTATGCAAAGTCCTGTGCCAGCCGGTATGAGTGGTGGGCACTGGCAGTGGGCACACTACAGTCAGTGGAAGTCAGCCTGACACACACTGGCAGGCAACTAACCTTAGATTAAAGTGTAAAAATTAAGTGCCTTTTTTTAAGCAAAGTCCTGTGCCACACGGGATGACAGGGGTGGGCACTGGCAGTGGGCACACTACAGTCAGTTGAAGTCGGCCTGACACACACTAGCAGCAGGCAAGCAGCTGAAATTACACTAAAGTGTAAAAATTAAATGCCTTTTTATGCAAAGTCCTGTGCCAGCCGGTATGAGTGGTGGGCACTGGCAGTGAGCACACTACAGTCAGTGGAAGTCAGCCTGACACACACTGGCAGGCAACTAACCTTAGATTAAAGTGTAAAAATGAAATGCCTTTTTTGATGCAAAGTCCTGTGCCACACGGAATGACAGGGGTGAGCACTGGCAGTGGGCACACTACAGTCTGTGGGCCTGCAGCTCCTCACACACAGGCAGGCCAGGCAACTGCAATATGTATATAAAGGAAAAAAAAAGCAGACTAATGTTGCAGCCCTAAAAGGGCTTTTTGGGGTGCTGTCAGGACGCTGTCCTTACAGCAGAGATCAGATGAGTCTTTCAGGACTGGAGTGGACACTGAATTCACTAGCCTAGCTATCGATTTCCCAATTAAATCAGCAGCAATTACACTCTCCCTCCTCTCACTAAGACTGCAGCTTCAGAATGAATCTAAAATGGATGCTGTGCAGGAGGTGGGAGGGTCTGGGAGGAGGGTATGCTGCTGATTGGCTGGAATGTGTCTGCTGACTGTGAGGTACAGGGTCAAAGTTTGCTCAATGATGATGTATAGGGCGGACCGAACATCGCATATGTTCGCCCGGCAGAGGCGAACGCGAACAAGCTATGTTCGCCGGGAACTGTTCGCCGGCGGATAGTTCGGGCCATCTCTACAAACTAACAGATGGTTTATCTCAGGTGACAATTTAACTGACAATAGTCAACAGTTAAGTTCACTAACAGTAAGGCAGTGCCAGTGTCATAAATAGACTAAATTTCTTTAGGTCACACAACAGTGTAACGTAGCAATCAATTCAATTCAATTACTTCACTGTCTAAAAATTAAATGCCTTATTTATCGGCAAGCTACTGTGCCACCCGGTATCAGTGGTTGGCACTGGCAGTGGGCACACTACAGTCAGTGGAAGCGGGCCTGACACACACTGGCAGCAGGCAAGCAACTGAATTTAGACTACTGTCTAAAAATTAAATGCCTTATTTATCGGCAAGCTACTGTGCCACCCGGTATGAGTGGTTGGCACTGGCAGTGGGCACACTACAGTCAGTGGAAGAGGGCCTGACACACACTGGCAGCAGGCAAGCAACTGAATTTAGACTACTGTCTAAAAATTAAATGCCTTATTTATCGGCAAGCTACTGTGCCACCCGGTATCAGTGGTTGGCACTGGCAGTGGGCACACTACAGTCAGTGGAAGCGGGCCTGACACACACTGGCAGCAGGCAAGCAACTGAAATTACACTACAGTGTAAAAATTAAATGCCTTTTTTGATGCAAAGTACTGTGCCACACGGGATGACAGGGGTGGGCACTGGCAGTGGGCACACTACAGTCAGTGGAAGTCAGCCTGACACACACTGGCAGGCAACTAACCTTAGATTAAAGTGTAAAAATTAAGTGCCTTTTTTTAAGCAAAGTCCTGTGCCACACGGGATGACAGGGGTGGGCACTGGCAGTGGGCACACTACAGTCAGTTGAAGTCGGCCTGACACACACTAGCAGCAGGCAAGCAGCTGTAATTACACTAAAGTGTAAAAATTAAATGCCTTTTATGCAAAGTCCTGTGCCAGCCGGTATGAGTGGTGGGCACTGGCAGTGGGCACACTACAGTCAGTGGAAGTCAGCCTGACACACACTGGCAGGCAACTAACCTTAGATTAAAGTGTAAAAATTAAGTGCCTTTTTTAAGCAAAGTCCTGTGCCACACGGGATGACAGGGGTGGGCACTGGCAGTGGGCACACTACAGTCAGTTGAAGTCGGCCTGACACACACTAGCAGCAGGCAAGCAGCTGAAATTTAACTAAAGTGTAAAAATTAAATGCCTTTTTTATGCAAAGTCCTGTGCCAGCCGGTATGAGTGGTGGGCACTGGCAGTGGGCACACTACAGTCAGTGGAAGTCAGCCTGACACACACTGGCAGGCAACTAACCTTAGATTAAAGTGTAAAAATTAAGTGCCTTTTTTTAAGCAAAGTCCTGTGCCACACGGGATGACAGGGGTGGGCACTGGCAGTGGGCACACTACAGTCAGTTGAAGTCGGCCTGACACACACTAGCAGCAGGCAAGCAGCTGAAATTACACTAAAGTGTAAAAATTAAATGCCTTTTTATGCAAAGTCCTGTGCCAGCCGGTATGAGTGGTGGGCACTGGCAGTGAGCACACTACAGTCAGTGGAAGTCAGCCTGACACACACTGGCAGGCAACTAACCTTAGATTAAAGTGTAAAAATGAAATGCCTTTTTTGATGCAAAGTCCTGTGCCACACGGAATGACAGGGGTGAGCACTGGCAGTGGGCACACTACAGTCTGTGGGCCTGCAGCTCCTCACACACAGGCAGGCCAGGCAACTGCAATATGTATATAAAGGAAAAAAAAGCAGACTAATGTTGCAGCCCTAAAAGGGCTTTTTGGGGTGCTGTCAGGACGCTGTCCTTACAGCAGAGATCAGATGAGTCTTTCAGGACTGGAGTGGACACTGAATTCACTAGCCTAGCTATCGATTTCCCAATTAAATCAGCAGCAATTACACTCTCCCTCCTCTCACTAAGACTGCAGCTTCAGAATGAATCTAAAATGGATGCTGTGCAGGAGGTGGGAGGGTCTGGGAGGGAGGGTATGCTGCTGATTGGCTGGAATGTGTCTGCTGACTGTGAGGTACAGGGTCAAAGTTTGCTCAATGATGATGTATAGGGGGCGTACCGAACATCGCATATGTTCGCCCGGCAGAGGCGAACGCGAACAAGCTATGTTCGCCGGGAACTGTTCGCCGGCGGATAGTTCGGGCCATCTCTACAAACTAACAGATGGTTTATCTCAGGTGACAATTTAACTGACAATAGTCAACAGTTAAGTTCACTAACAGTAAGGCAGTGCCAGTGTCATAAATAGACTAAATTTCTTTAGGTCACACAACAGTGTAACGTAGCAATCAATTCAATTCAATTACTTCACTATCACAAAAAATTTGATTTTTCCAACCAACAATGTAACAGCAGAAGTTAATAGTTTAATTGGACTGTCAGAAACGCAGCATAGGCCACAAATGTGCAATCTATCACAAAAACTGTGCTTTTTGCAACCAGCTATGTAAATGCAGTAGTTTACGGTTTTATTGGAATATCAGAAATGCAGGCCAGGCCGCTAATGTGCTATGTGGCACTATAACAGTGTTTTTTTGTAACCAACTATAAAAATGCAGCATTTAACTGGTTCATTGGAATATCTGAAATGCAGATTAGGGTACTTTCACACTAGCGTTTTGGATTCCGTTTGTGAGATCCGTTTCAGGGCTCTCACAAACGGTCCAAAACGGATCAGTTAAGCGCCAATGCACTCTGAATGGATAAGAATCCGTTCAGAATGCATTAGTTAGGCTCCGTTCCGTCTCTATTCCGTTTTGGAGGCGGACACCAAAATGCTGCATGCAGCATTTTGGAGTCCGTCTGAAGAGGCGGAGCCTAACGGATCTGTTTATTTTTTTACAATGTAAGTCAATGGGGACGGATCCGTTGTCAGTGACACAATATGGTGCATTTGAAAACGGATCCATTCCCCATTGACTTTCAATGTAATTCAAAACGGATCCGTTTTGGACTTTGTCATTTTTCTTTAAAGCTAATGCAAACGGATCCGTTCTGAACGGATACAAACGTTTGCATTAGAGGTGCGGATCCGTCTGTGCAAATAAGCAGACGGATCTGCACCAACGCTAGTGTGAAAGTACCCTTAGGCCGCAAATGTGCAATCTACCACAAAACCAGTGTTTTTTGCAACCAACTATAAAAATGCAGTATTTTACTGGTTAATTGGAATATCTGAAATGCAGACTAGGCCGCAAATGTGCAATCTACCACAAAACCTGTGTTTTTTACAGCCAACTATAAAAATGCAGTATTTAACTGGTTCATTGGAATATCTGAAATGCAGACTAGGCCGCAAATGTGCCATCTACCACAAAACCAGTGTTTTTTGCAACCAACTATAAAAATGCAGTATTTAACTGGGTAATTGGAATATCTGAAATGCAGACTAGGCCGCAAAGGTGCTATGTGTCACTATAACAGTGTTTTTTGCAGCTAACTATAAAAATGTAGTATTTCACTGGTTAATTGGAATATCAGAAATACAGACTAGGCCGCAAAGGTGCTATGTGTCTCAAAACCAGTGTTTTTTGCAGCCAACTATAAAAATGCAGTGTTTCACTGGTTAATTTGAATATTTGAAATGCAGACTAGGATGCTTATGTGCTATGTGGCACTATAACAGTGTTTTTTGCAGCCAACTATAAAAATGCAGTATTTCACTGGTAAATTGGAATATCTGAAATGCATCATAGAACACTAATTGCTATGTGGCACTTTAAGGCCTCTTTCATACGAAAGTGTGCATCCTGTTTCCAAATTGCGGACCGCATGTGCAGATCTGCAATATACGGGCACCATTCCATGGCCATTCCGCATCACAGATGCGGACCCATTCATTTCAATGGGTCCGCAAATCCGGAGATGGGGAATGGGGTGGAACGGAGTGATGGAACGGAACACTACGGAAGCACTACGGAGTGCTTCCGTGGGGATCCATTCCGTAAAATGATAAAACATGTCCTATCTTTTTGCGAAACGGGCAGGTCGCGGACCCAAAAATGTGGCATAGCACCCTCTATAATTACTGTAGTTTGGAGATTGCAGTACACCAAGAACACCTGAATTCTTTCCTAATCTGTCCCTCACTGCAGCAGCAGCAGCCTTTCCCTAAACTAGTTAGAGCAGAGTGATGAGCGGCGCTACGTGACTCCAGCTTATATAGAGGCTGGGTCACATGCTTCACTTGGCCAATCACAGCCATGCCATTAGTAGGCATTGCTGTGATGGCTTCTAAGGGCAGACTAGTTAAACGCTTGTTGATTGGCTGCCCTGCAGCTTTTCAACAAATGGCCGAACACCGAACTCGAAACCGAACATTCAGTAAAATGTTCGGTTTCGGGTCCAGGTACAAAAAATCGTAAGTTCTGTACAAACCCGAACTTTACAGTTCAGGTTCACTCAACTCTAACTGTTAATACCCATCCTCTGTTTTTAATATGGTTACATTATCCCTTTATTTAGATTTACTTTAATTGCAATAGCTTTGCAATGCACCTGGTCATTTCAAAGAGAGCTTTTAAGGCTGGATTCACTATGCACTTTGAACTCTGGCAGTCTGTTCAGTGGGGGAACAAACTGCTGGAATTCATTGTAACCGGCATACATGCCAGCTTTCGGCCGGACATAAAATACTACACACAGCATTTTTTTGTCTGCCCGAAAGCCAGCATATATGCCAGAAAGCAGCCGGATCCCTGCCGAATCCCACTACAGTGAATGGGGATCCAGTGGTGAATGGAGGTATCTACCTATGCTGAATACAGCAAATGTGAATGTGGCCTTAGTCAGCTGAAAGGATAAAGACATCAGCTAAATTTGGTGCTGTTAAAATTCTCTGAGACTTTAAGCCTAATAAACCTCTTCCACCAATGCTTCACTGGGAAATATTTATTCATCATAAAATTATTCTATATTCTGAGAATATTTACAACTCTATCTGGAAACCTTCTATGATGTCCGTTGTTATTGTCTGTTTGAAGACCTAAGCTTATGGCTCTTAAAAAAAAAAAGACACGGACTGCAAATCCAAATTTTTTATATTGTTCTATTGCTGGAAGCAAAATTTATAGAAATAAACACAAGGTTCTTAGTATTAGTATATACTTTGATTAACATGCATAATTCCACTAAAGCAATAAATAGTGCATACAGCATCCAGATAAATCATCAATAAAGAGTCCAGATAAATAGTACATACACCATCCAAATGAATAGTATTCTACATCATTTAAATAGTGTATAGATTGTGAATACTTAACCCTGATAAACAGTGCACTCAGCACCCCGATAAGCGATGTATTAAGCATCTACATAAGTTTCACAGATCAGTCAAGATAGTTTCACACAGTGCTTAAGTGAATTATGAATACAAACTTCTTATAATACAGTACCATTACATACAATTAAAATTTCAACTTATCATTTTTCTTGTGGAATGGTAAATTAAAGAGCAGTTACAATGTCAGATTGTTAAATAGTGTACTGTGATATTAATGGAAAGAATGAAACAATTGTCAATTAAAATCTGAAATATACTTTCATATACCCACGGTCAGCGTGGGACCATATTTTAAAATTATGTTTTATCTAATGCTGCATGGACACATTCTGATCTAGAAAATGTGTGTTTGATGAACACAGGAACCACAGATGAGATACTTATCTACAATTTTCTCTTTTACTCATATAACTTATGGGATTTTTTAAATCATATTTTATATATTAAAACTTTGCTATGGTTGGAAATCTCTGATGCTTTATCTCTGATGCTTCTTTCTCGTGGTACATTAACACATTCCAGTAGTAGAACAAAAAAAGCAGCACTACTTCCTTGCAGTAAAAGGTGCCCTTTTATGTATTTAGTGAATAAAAGGCCAGTTTTAGAGCAAGTCATGAGTGCTGTGCTTTTTTACTATTGGTTAAAAAGCAGCATGTCTAGCTTTCAATATCCAGAGTTATACTCAAACCAGCTTTTTAACTATTTACAGTGGGAAAATTAGCAAAAATGAAGAATAGAGCCTCAAGACCACATGTAGGTGCTATGCAATGGTAGAAGAAAAATTCCTGACCCAGCTTCATATGTCCATCAGCCATTGACTACACCTATTCAGCCTGCACTGCCTCCTGATAAGGAAGTTATGCATACCATACAAGGTAGTCTCAGAGGACTGTGCCCAAGGAAATGCTGATGTAAATGATTAATAATCTGGTCCATCAATGCAGCCAGACTGATGAACCCTTTGACAATGCCCCTCTGGAGACAATAACTTAGACGATGACCAAACACTCTCCTCCTAGCCCTTGCAACCAGCCTGAAGCTTTATGGACTGAAGGAGAGGCTCCTATTGTCTCTTATTCTATAAAGATTGACATAACAGTGCTAGCTGCTACCCTAGAGGCCGTCTGCAAGGCTGATTTTGCAGAAGCAAAGGTGAATCTTAACTCTGCTGTCAACCAGATAGACAGTTTAGACAGAAGTTCAGCTTGAAAACAACTCATCACTCCAAAGATAGACACATTCTACTATACACATTTATTTTATTTCATGATGTGGACAATTCAGGAATACTAAACCTGAAAGCATTTAGTCTACTTAAGCCTGCAGTATATTGATCCTCTTATAATTCTAACACAAGGGACTCAAAACACAGCTTGTTGTTCTTTTGTCAAGAGTAATGGAACAGGGAAGTCATATAGGCTTTTATCTCCCAACACTCTCTAGGGTCAATTCCATAGAAAGCTACGTAATTAACCTCTCAGTATAGTTTTGGAGTGTAATGTGTCCTACAAAAAAAGATGTAAACATATGGAAAGGAGGTCAAACAGGATCCATAGTTTAACCTCGTGCCCTCTAATTAATTGACATTTAGGGCTCATGCAGTTGGCTGCAAGCGTGTTGCGGTCTGCAAATCATTGATCCACAGAACACGGCACTAGAGGCTACAGGGGGTGTTATAGGCTAGGTCTCATAGGCAACTGTCATTGTACTAATGACAGTTTCAATGCAGTAAAATGCAGTATGTTGAAGTCCAATATTGAGACAAAAATAAAAAGTGAAAAAAGATTATGAAGAATGTTTTATACAAATAATAAAATAAAAGTTTCACGTGTAAAAAAAAATTCCACTTTCCCCTCATCAAGCCATGAATGAATGTAAGCAATAGAAAAATAAATAAAAAATTGACATATTAGGTATCGCTGCATCCATTGATTGACTATATACAAATATGTGATGATCTACAGCATCAAGTGAACGACATAAAAATAAAATTAAAAAGCCATTTTGGGCGCTAAAATTTAATAATGAAAACATCACCTCATCCTGCAAAAAACTAACCCCCATACAAGACAATCACCAGAAAATAAATATGGCTCTCAGAAAATGGTGATACTAAAATGGTTTTATTATGTAAAACAAACATTAAAAAAGATAAAAATAGACAGGTATCCTGCACTCATAATGACTTGCTCTCTAAAAATATCACATGATCTATCCTGTCAGGTGAACACCTTAGGAGCTGCATCCATAACGATTGGCTATATACAAATATGTGATGATCTACAACATCAAGTGAACAACATAAAAATAAAATTAAAAAGCCATTTTGGGCACTAAAATGGAATAATAAAAACATCACCTTATCCTGCAAAAAACAAACCCCCATACAAGACAATCACCAGAAAATAAATATGGCTCTCAGAAAAGGGTGATACAAAAATGGTTTTATTGTGTAAAACAAACATTGAAAAAGATAAAAATAGACAGGTATCCTGCACTCATAATGACTTGCTCTCTAAAAATATCACATGATCTATCCTGTCAGTTGAACACCTTAACAAAATACAAAACACAAGTTTTATGTAACCTCACCTCCCAAAAATCATAATATCAATTGATTAAAAAGTCATATGCACCCCAAAATGGTACCAATGTCACCAATGCACCAATGTGTGCAAAATTTAAAAGAAAACTGTAAAAATTTGGTATCTCTGTAATAGAATAATAATAGCAGAATAAAAATAACATGACATTTCTCATGCATAATGTATGCCGCAATCACAACATCCAAAAGGAAATGACAGAATTGCTGCATTTCTTTATTTTGCTTCCCAAAAAGTAAAATAAACTGTAGTCAAAACGTCATATGTACAAGTGGGGCAAAAAAGTATTTAGTCAGCCACCAATTGTGTAAGTTCGCCCACTTAAAAAGATAAGAGAGGCCTGTAATTTTCATCATAGGTACACTTCAACTATGACAGACAGAATGGGGGGAAAGAATCGAGGAAATCACATTGTAGGATTTCTAATGCATTAATTGGTAAATTCCCAGGTAAAATAAGTATTTGGTCACCTACAAACAAGCAAGATTTCTGGCTCTCACAGACCTGTAACTTTTTCTTTAAGAGGCTCCTCTGTCCTCCACTTGTTACCTGTATTATTGGCACCTGTTTGAACTTGTTATCAGTATAAAAGACACCTGTCCACAACCTCAAACAGTCACACTCCAAACTCCACTATGGCCAAGACAAAAGAGCTGTCGAAGGACACCAGAAATAAACTTGTAGACCTGCACCAGGCTGGGAAGACTGAATCTGCAATAGGCAAGCAGCTTGGTGTGAAGAAATCAACTGTGGGAGCAATTATTAGAAAATGGAATACATACAAGACCACTGATAATCTCCCTCGATCTGGGGCTCCACGCAAGATCTCACCCTGTGGGGTCAAAATGATTACAAGAATGGTGAGCAAAAATCCCAGAACCACACAGGGGGACCTAGTGAATGACCTGCAGAGACCTGGAACCAAAGTAACAAAGACTACCATCAGTAACACATTATGCCGCCAGGGACTCAAATCCTGCAGTGCCAGACATGTCCCCCTGCTTAAGCCAGTACATGTCCGGGCCTGTTTGAAGTTTGCAAGATAATTTGGGTTATGAAGAAGAGGATTGGGAGAATGTCATATGGTCAGATGAAACCAAAGTAGAACTTTTTGGTAAAAACTCAACTCGTCGTGTTTGGAGGAGAAAGAATGCTGAGTTACATCCAAAGAACACCATACCAAATGTGAAGCATGGGGGTGGAAACATCATGCTTTGGGGCTGTTTTTCTGCAAAGGCACCAGGACGACTGATCCGTGTAAAGGAAAGAATCAATGGGGCCATGTATCGTGAGATTTTGAGTGAAAACCTCCTTCCATCAGCAAGGGCATTGAAGATGAAACATGGCTGGGTCTTTTAGCATGACAATGATCCCAAACACACTGCCCGGGCAAGGAAGGAGTGGTTTAGTAAGAAGCATTTCAAGGTCCTGGAGTGGCCTAGCCAGTCTCCTGATCTTAACCCCATATAAAACCTTCGGAGGGAGTTGAAAGTCCGTGTTGCCCAGTGATAGCCCCAAAACATCACTGCTCTAGAGGAGATCTGCATGGAGGAATGGGCCAAAATACCAGCAACAGTGTGTGAAAACCTTGTGAAGACTTACAGAAAATGTTTGACCTCTGTCATTGCCAACAAAGGGTATATAACAAAGTATTGAGATGAACTTCTGTTATTGACCAAATACTTATTTTCCACCATTATTTTCAATTAAATTCTTTAACCGCCTGCCGACCGCCACACGCCACTAACTTGTGACAAAAAATAAAATTTTACATGAACTCACCATACCCCTCACGGAATACCTTGGGGTGTCTACTTTTTAAAATGGGGTCATTTGTGGGGTATTTATACTGCCCTGGCATTTTAGGGGTCTCTAAAGCTTGAGAAGAAGTCTGGAATCTAAATGCGTAAAAATGCCCTGTAAAATCCTAAATGTACTCATTGGAATTTGGGCCCCTTTGCGCATCTTGGCTGCAAAAAAGTGGCACACATGTGGTATCGCCGTACTCAGAAGAAGTAGGGCAATGTGTTTTGGGGTGTATTTTTACATATACCCATATTGGGTGTGAGAAATATCTCTGTAAATGACAACTTTTTAAATTTTTTTATACAAAGTTGTCAGTTTACAGAGATATTTCTCACACACAGTATGGGTATATGTAAAAATACAAAAAACAGATTGCCCTAATTCTTCTGAGTACGGCGATACCACATATGTGCCACTTTTTTGCAGCCTAGGTGCGTAAAGGGGTGTAAAGTCCAACGAGTACCTTTAGGCTTTACAGGGCTGCTCACAATTTAGACCCGCCCAAAATGCCAGAACAGTAAACACACCCCACAAATGACCCCATTTCGGAAAGTAGACACCCCAAGGTATTCACTGAGGGCATAGTAAGTCCGTGGGAGATTTATTTTTTTTTTGCCAGAAGTTAGCAGAAATGGAAACTTTATTATTATTTTTTTTCCTCAGAAAGTGTCATTTTCTGCTAACTTGTGAAAAAAAATGAAATTATACATGAACTCACCATTAGTGATGTCGCGAACATAAAATTTTCAGTTCGCGAACAGCGAACGCGAACTTCCGCAAATGTTCGCGAACATGCGAACAGTGCGAACCGCCATAGACTTCAATAGACAGGCGAATTTTAAAAAACAAAGGGACTCCTTCTGGCCACAATAGTGATGGAAAAGCTGTTTCAAGGGGACTAACACCTGGACTGTGGCATGCCGGAGGGGGATCCATGGCAAAACTCCCATGGAAAAATATCTAGTTGACGCAGAGTGTGGTAAGTTGTAATCGCAATGCGATTAATACAGGTTATATTAATCGCATTGTGATTACAACTTAGATCTGAGTCCCTAATGGTGGTATTGCTAGAATATAACGAAGATTGAGAATAGGAACCCAGCTCTAAGTTGAATTCGCAATGCGATTAATATAACCTGTATTAATCGCATTGCGATTACTAACTACTAAGATGGATGCCATCCTTGCTTTTTGATGGGAGGTGGGAGGGTCTGGGAGGGAGACTGATGTACTAGCCCTAAAAAGGGCTTTTTGGGGTGCTGTCAGGACGCAGTCCTTACAGCAGAGATCTGATGAGTCTTTCAGGACTGGAGTGGACACTGAATAAACTAGCCTAGCTATCAATTTCCCTATTAAATCTCAGCAGCAGCTACACTGTCCCTCCTCTCTCTAAGACTGCAGCTTCCAAATGAATCTAAAATGGATGCTGTGTCCAGGAGATGGGAGGGTCTGGGAGGGAGGGTATGCTAATTGGCTGGAATGTGTCTGCTGACTGTGAGGTACAGGGTCAAAGTTTACTCAATGATAGGGGTGGACCTAACATCGCATATGTTCGCCCGCCGCGACGAACGCGCACAAGCTATGTTCGCCGGGAACTACTCGCCGGTGAATAGTTTGGGAGTTGGGACATCATATTTGCGAACTTAACTTAGAGATGGGTTCCTAATGGTTGTATTGCTAGAATATAACTAAGATTGGGAATTTAGCTCTATATTCTCAATCTTCGTTATATAATTCTAGCAATACAACCATTAGGAAACCCAGATCTAAGTTGAATTTGCAATGCGATTAATATAACCTGCATTAATCGCATTGCGAATTCAACTTAGAGCTGAGTTCCTAATGGTTGTTGTATTGCTAGAATATACGTTATATTTTAGCAATACAACCATTAGGAACTCAGCTCTAAGTTGTAATCGCAATGCGAATAATACTTACAATTATTAATCGCTTTGCGAATCCATTTAATGCCTCTATTTGATTGAATATGACGGTTGACTATGACTACCACCAACGTTCTGCTGCCTCCAAAGCAAGATATCTGAACCCCAGGGGCCATTTGGGCGTTTTTGATGAAACGCATCAAAACGCATTTGCGTTTTTAATTTTTAATTTTTAATTTAATTTTTGTGTATTTTGCCACATTTGGTTGCATATTTACATTTGGTATAGGCAAATATGGTAGTCTAGATCATTACTCTGCCCAAATCTATATTCAGCTACATGGCTTAGAAAATATGCTGTCAAACAATGATCCTAGGTTTTGGTATAGACACATGATCTAGACTACCATATTTGCCTATACCAAATGAAAATATGCAACCAAATGTGGCAAAATACACAAAAGAATAAACTAAAAAATGAAAAAATTATAAAAACGCAGATGTGTTTTTTATGCGTTTTTTATGCGTTTTCTATTAAAAATGCCCAAATGGCCCCTGGGGGGTTCAGATATCTTGCTTTGGAGGCAGCAGAACGTTGGTGGTAGTCATAGTCAACCGTCATATACAATCAAACAGAGGCATCAAATGGATTCGCAAAGCCAAATGTGGCAAAATACACAAAAAATTAAACTAAAAAATTAAAAAATTAAAAAAACGCAAATGCGTTTTTGATGCGTTTTCTATCAAAAACGCCCAAATGGCCCCTGGGGGGTTCAGATATCTTGCCTCGGGGGCAGCAGAACATTGGTGGTAGTCATAGTCAACCGTCATATTCAATCAAATAGAGGCATTAAATGGATTCGCAAAGCGATTAATAATTGTAAGTATTATTCGCATTGCGATTACAACGTAGAGCTGAGTTCCTAATGGTTGTATTGCTAGAATATAACGTATATTCTAGCAATGCAACAACCATTAGGAACTCAGCTCTAAGTTGAATTCGCAATGCGATTAATGCAGGTTATATTAATCACATTGCAAATTCAACTTAGATCTGAGTTCCTAATGGTTTTATTGCTAGAATATAATGAAGATTGAAAATATAGCGCTATATTTGTTATCTTCGTTAATATATTCTAGCAATACAACCATTTGGAACTCAGATCTAAGTTGTAATCGCAATGCGAATAATACAGGTTATATTAATCGCATTGCGATTTACAATTACTAACACTGCAGCTTCAGAATGAATGTAAGATGGATCCTATCCTTGCGTTTAGATAGGAGGTGGGAGGGTCTGGGAGGGAGGGTATGCTGATTGGCTGGAATGTGTCTGCTGACTGTGAGGTACAGGGTCAAAGTTTGCTCAATGATAAAGTATAGGGGCGAACGCGAACATCGAATATGTTCGCCCGGCAGAGGCGAACGAGAACAAGCTATGTTCGCCGGGAACTGTTCGCCGGCGAATAGTTCGGGCCATCTCTACTCACCATGCCCATCCGCGAATACTTTGGGGTGTCTTCTTTCTAAAATGGTGTCATTTGGGGGGTATTTATACTATCCTGACATTCTAGCACCTGAAGAAACATGACAGGTGCCCAGAAAGTCAGAACTGCTTCAAAATGCTGAAATTCACTTTTTTGCACCATAGTTTGTAAACGCTATAACTTTTACCCAAACCAATAAATATACACCTATTGCATTTTTTTTTATCAAAGACATGTAGAACAATAAATTTAGAGAAAAATGTATATAGAAATGTCGTTTTTTTTTTTTTAATTTTACAACAGAAAGCGAAAAATGTCATTTTTTTGCAAAAATGTCGTTACATTTTTATTAATAGCAAAAAAAAGTAAAAATGTCAGCAACAATGAAATACCACCAAATGAAAGCTCTATTAGTGAGCAGAAAAGGAGGTAAAATTCATTTGGGTGGTAAGTTGTATGACGGAGCAATAAACGGTGAAAGTAGTGTAGTGCAGAATTGTAAAAAGTGGTCATTAAGGGTGTTTAAGCTAGGGGGGCTGATGTGGTTAAAAATCAGACAATGTGATTTTCTGGATTTTTTTTTTTCTCATTTTGTCTCTCATAGTTGAGGTATACCTATGATAAAAATTACAGGCCTCTCTCATCTTTTTTTGTGGGGTAATTTGCACAATTGGTGGTTGACTAAATACTTTTTTGCCCCACTGTATAATAACAATAATAATGGCAAACATTCCTGCAAAAAATATGAGGTGGCCAGGATGGGAGCTGCTGTGCATGTGTGCTATCACGGTCCCTGCCACCAGAAAGGCCAGTGTTGCTGGATTGCAGGGTGGTAGTAACCCTTAGAAACGAGCAGTGTATAATGTGATGGAAAAATTAATCAAGCCAGCAAAGGAAGCAACATGGACAATAACAATACATTATTAAGTGCCTTGTATTAACTTTGTCTACATTATAAATTTCATATGGTGAAGTGAGAAAACCCTGTTAATTATTATGGAACACCTAAAGGGTTAACAATGTTTGTAAAATCAGTTTTGAATTATTTGAGGTAAAGGTGGCAAATTATGGGTGGATTATTTTATGTAAGCCTCTCAAAGGGATTTCATAACTGAATTGGTCCTTAGGAAAGTGGGCTTTGGAAATTTTCTTGAAAATTTGAAAAATTGCTTCTAAAATTCAAAGCCTTCTAACATCCTAAAAAATAAAATTACATTTACAAAATGATGCAAAAATAAAGTAGACATACAGTGAATGCTAATAACTATTTTATGAGGTATCACTATATATCTTAAAAACAGAAATGTTTAAATTTAACAAAATAGTGAATTTTTCCAAATTTCCTGTGGGATTTTTATAAATTAAGGTAAAATATATACACCTAAATTTACCACTAACATGAAGTAAAAACCTTACAAAATTATTACCATATAAACCACACATGTCCCCCTAACATATCCCTGTTAGTGGGACAAAAAATCCCCTTCCTTGTGGTGGTGGAAATAAAATATACAAGATGAAAACACAACGTTAAATGCATGAAATATTTCAAAGAAAAGGTATTATGTGAAGGGTTATTTTGCACAATATGGATGGAACTACTGCTAACCGAGGCACTCTTGGGGAGCATTATCACTATTAGGGTCACTGTAGGGGGGGCAGTTACTAATATAGGCATTCTGGGAGATAATTATTATTATTGGTGGGGCTTTGGGGAGCACTATTACTATGAGGGAGGATATCTGTATAGCACTATTATTTTTGCAGTATAGTGTTTGTGGAGAGTGCAGTGGACACATTATTGGGGGTAGCAGCAGGACAACAATGTTGCAGCACCAAAAAGGGAAATGATAGAAAATTGAAGAACCTAAGATATCAATGTAGCAAACGAGATGCGACTAAAAGAAGTCATGGCTGTCTAGGCTGAATTGAGTGGATGAGGAAAGGGAACATTAACATCAGAGTAATTTATCACTGGATGTAACAGATAAGTAGTGCTGTGTTCTACTCTACGTGTGATAGCTCTCAATACGATGTTCATTAAAAATACCTTTTGCACTCGGAGAGGCAGGTTGGATTGAGAATTTGACACATATACATTGACGCTTGGGCCCCACATTTTTTGAGATCCTACCAATGCCCCTAATGCCATACCAAGGGACAGTGTTCTCTCTTAAATCTTTCAGCCCTGGTTGATTTTCCATTTATGCATTTTCATTTTTCACTCCCTGCTTTTCCAGAGCTATAAGTTTTTAAAAAAAAAATTTTTTGTAAAATGGACATATGAGGGCTTTTTTTTGCAGGACAAATAGTACTTTCTAATGGCACCATTTAATGCAATTTTATTGCATACAATGTAGTGGGAAGCTGGAAACAATTCCAAATGGGTTGAAATTGGAAACAAAATGCAATTCTGGCGCAGTTTTGTTTCTTTCGGTGTTACCTATGCTGTAAACATGACCTGTTATTTTCATTCTCTGGGCCAGTATGATGGCAATGAACCACATTTATATAGTTTTTTTGTTTTAATAATAAAAATAATAAAAACTTTGTAAAAAAATTATTTGTTTATTTTCATCACCATATTCTGACTTCCATAACTTTTTTATAATAAAATTTACAGAGCTGTGTCAGGGATCATTTTTTTTTAGTGGGGGATCTGATGCTATTTTGGAAGTGTGTATAACTCTGAGTACATTTTATAAAAAAAAATTGGGAGGTGAATAAAAAAATGGCAAATTGGCCATTTAATTTTTTTTTTTACCATTACAGCATTCCCTGTGCAGGATAAAAACATTATATTTTAAAAGTTCGGACATATTAGGAAGCAGCATTGCCTATGATTTTTTTATTGTTTATTTATTTTTTATTTTAATCATGGGAAAAGGCGGTGATTAGAATTTTTATATATTTTGTTATATTTTTAAAAACTTGCAATCATTAGATTATTTTTGCCACACACTAATGGGCAGCATGGTGGCTCAGTGGTTAGTGCTGGGGTCCAAGAACAACATCTGCATGGAGTTTGTAAGTTGCCTACTGATAGGGAACTTAGACTGTTAGCAACATTGAGGACAGCAAGCAATAATAATGACCCTAAAGCACTGTTGAATATGTCAGCGTTATATAAGTAAGTTATTTAAATAAACATAAAAGAAACTTCGCAATTCTGTCTGCAGAACATTCTATATAGTCAAGGGGAAGATCAGAACCAATGGAAATATTTTTTACACCTAAAAAGTGATTCAGGGTTTAAACAAACCGGGCTTTCAAGTGGATGCCATCTTTAAGGACCCAGCTTCCGCTATACATGTATGGTGGCGGTCGGGAAGAGATGAAAGAGACAAAAAAAATTTACTGTTACATCCAAGACTGTCCTCTCATTGAGAAATGTTTGTAATAATACACTTTTTGCCATGCATTGGACTATAACCACTAAGCCTTTTGCCTTTTGTAAGACTCTAGTGACCTTCAACCTCTGTTCAATATCATATTTGTGTCCTCCTGTTTAGGGATGAGTGAACTTCAAGTCCTCTCCTGCATAATCGAAACTGGATGGATCCGTTATGCTAGCCATAGACTTCTATTATGAGGAAATTCATAAAGGAATGCCTCTAAAGGCACTCCATTATGCATTCCGTCCTTCAATTGCATTATGGTTCGTGGTAACGAAATCCATAATGCAATTCACCATATACCTGAACCTGAACTTAAACTTCAAAAACTGAAGTTCGCTCATCCCTACTCCTGTTCTTTCTGGCATACTTTAGTGGAAGCCATGTAGACCACTCATAGGCAAAAAAAAAAAAAATCTATTTCGTTTATCAGTTCGGATGTAACTGAACTGGGAAATAACAAATTACATGTGTATCTCAATAAATTAGAATATCATCGAAAAGTTATTATATTTTATTTTAGTAATTCAATTCAAAAAGTGAAACTATCAGTTCATTACAATCAGAGTGATCTATTTCAAGTGTTTATTTATTTTAACCCTTTCGTTACCAGCGCCGTACATGAATGGCGCTGGAGCGATAGGCAAACATGACCCGCGGCTAATTATCTCAACTGTCAAATAAGGCATCTAATGGCTTTAATTACCACGATTGGCATTATTGCCAATTGGCGTAATTAAAGCCTTTAGGTGCCATAATCAAGAGAGATCACAGCATCTAAGTGGTCAAAAACCCGGAAACTTGCACCATAGAGGATGCCGGTAATTGATTTAAATGTGCTGTGTCTCTCTGAAGAGACCCAGGGCATTTAAGCTGCAATTCTTATTTAAATAATTCTTAATTAAAAAGTGAATTTTGTACATTCTAACACGAGCTTCAAAAACATTACAAAAAAAGTAAAAAAAATGTAAAAAAATATATAAAAAATTATACAAATATAAAAGTTTAAATCACTCCCCCTTTCAGTAAAATAAAAAAACATATACCTAAATAACCAAAAATATAAATATCATTAGTATCACCGCAACCAAAAACGCCTGTACTATTAAAATATCAAAATATTTTTCCAAAACGGCAAATTACGTAACAGAAAAAAGGGTCAAAATGGCCAATTTGCAATTTGTTCATTGCTTCTCTTACCCAAAAAATGTAATAAAATGTGATAAAAAAGGCACACACCCTCCAAAATGGTATCAATAGAAACTACAGATTGCCCAGCAAAAATGAGCCCCCACAAAGCTCAGTAGATATAACTATAAAAAAGTTATGGGGGTCAGAATAAGGTGATGTAAAAAGAATTGTTTTTTTTCTATACATATGGGGTATCATTGTAATTGTACTGACCCAAAGAATAAAGGGCATGGGTCAGTTTTGCTGTAAACTGAATGCTGTGGAAACAAAACCCGTTAAAACAATGGAGGAATTGCCTTTTTTTTTCCAATTCCACCCCATTTGGAATTTTTTTTACTGCTTTGCACTACATTGTATGCTGTAATTAATGGTGACATTAGAAAGTAAAACTTGTCCCGCAAAAAAATAAGCCCTCATAGAGCTATGTGAATGGAAAAATAAAAAAGTTATGGCTCCGGTATCCTAAGAGTCAATGTTGACAATTTTGGCTTGCAGCTAATAAAAACACAAAAGTCAGTATCTCATAAAATTAGAATATTATATAAGATATTTTCTAGTACAGAAATATTGGCCTACTGAAAAATATGTATTGTATATGCACTCAATACTTGGTTGGGGCTCCTTTTGCATGAATTACTGCGTCAATGCGGTGTGGCATGGAGGTGATCAGCCTGTGGCACTGCTGAGGTGTTATGGAAGCCCAGGTTGCTTTGATAGCCGCCTTCAGCTCTTCTGCATTGTTGGGTCTGGTGTCTCTCATCTTCCTCTCAATGGAGTTAAGGTCAGGTCAGTTTTCTGGCCAATCAAGCACAGTGATGCCATGGTTATTAAACCAGGTATTGGTACTTTTGGCAATGTGTGCAGGTGCCAAGTCCTGCTGGAAAATGTAATCCGCATCTCCATAAATCTTTTCAGCAAAGGGAAGTATGGAGTGCTGTAAACTTTCCTGGTAGACAGCTGTGCTAACTTTAGACTTGATATAACACGATGGACCAACACCAGCAGATGGCATGGATCCCCAAACCATCACTGACTGTGGAAACTTCACAGTGAAACTCTCCACTCTAGACTATGAGACCTTGATTTCCAAATGAAATGCAAAATTTACTTTCATCTCAAAACATGACTTTTGACAACTGAGCAACAGTCCAGTTATTTTTCTCCTTAGCCCAGGCAAGACGCTTCTGACGTTGTCTCTTGGTGAGTGGCTTGACACACGGAATGTAACAGTTGTAGCCCATATCCTGTGTGGTTGCTTTTGAAGCACTGATTCCAGCTGCATTTCATTCCTTGTGAATCTCCCCCAAATTCTTGAATGGCCTTTTCTTCACAATCCTGGCCTTTTCTTCACAAGGCTGTAGTTATCACTGTTGCTTGTGCACCTTTTTTTACCACACTTTTCCTTCCACTCAACTTTTCATTAATATACTTGGATAGAGCACTCTTTAAACACCTAGCTTCTTTAGCTATGAACTTTTGTGGCTTACCCTACTTTTGAAGGGTGTCAATTAGTATTGAGCAAATCGAAGTTGACGAAGTGGAATTTTGATTTGAGGAAAATTTTTATTCGCTACGAAGTCGAATTTCCTTGCACTTTATGGTAATTATTCAGATTTTTTCTAAAATGGCTGCTGCACATGTTACAAAGAGGAAGTAAGAATCCTGGGAATGAGGGATTGCCCTTAATGCTGTGCAGCCAGTCCATAAGCAGATAGCCAGCCCCTGTGATGTCACAGCCCTATAAAAAGCCTCATCCTGCCTAGTCACCGCCATTTTCCAGTGAACTTAGTGCAGGGAGAGATAGTAGAGGTGCTAAGGATAGTAATTAGAAAAGACCTTATTAAAATATTGCTTTTGAGCAGTTCAGGGACAGATAATTCATAGTGTAGGGATATAAAAGGGAGGCATTAACCACACTGTTGGGAGAGAGCAAGGGACAATTGAACAGTGTAAAGCTTGGCTAATAGAAAATATATTCTATTGCACCTTGCTGCACTAATTGGGGTTAAAAAGTGTTCCTATACTACTGATTTTAGGTTGTTCACAATCTTTTATACATAACTAATTCCATTAATCCTTGATTCTGTTACTGGGGTGAAATTACGGTCTGATACTACAGATTTTTTGAGGGGGGGGGTTCACGTTCTTTTATACTTAAGTAAATCTGTTAATCCTTGGTTGTGTAATTGGGATGAAATTGCAGCCTGGTACTATTGTGTTTGGGGTGTTCACGTTCTTTTATTCGTAAGTAAATCCATTCATCCTTGATTCTGGGGTAGAATTGTGGCCTAATACTACACATTTTGGGGGGTTCACGTTCTTTTATATATAAGTAAATCTGTTAATCCTCAATTGTGGAATTTGGGTGACATTGCTGCCTGTAACTACATATTTTGGGGGTTCAAATTCTTTTATACATAAGTAAATCCATTCATCCTTGATTGTATAATTGGGGTGAAATTGCAGACTAATACTACTGTATTTTGGGTGTTCACATTCTTTTATACACAAGTAAATCCATTCATCCTTGATTCTGGGGTGAAATTGCGGCCTGATACTACAGGTTTTTTTTTACAGTTACAGTACAGTATGTCCGACATACAGTTGCCAGGGCTTTTTCAGGGAACAGGCAGTGGAAAAAATGTTTCTGGAGCTGGCAGAAGTAGCAGCAGAAGAAGGGAAGGGTGGTGGTGGTAGCAGCAGTCACAGCAACAGGCAGAGTTGCCAGTGTCATCCAGCAGTCGTGATTTGACCAGCAACCAAGCTTTCCTTAAATCGTAGACTCGGTCTCTCCCAGGAACAAGCTCTATGCCCCCACCTGTTCTGAACCTGCCTCTTTCATTTTCTGTTCCTTCTGCTAGGGAAGTATTATATGCTGTCGTCTCTGCTCTACTTTTCAAGCTTATTGAGGACAGTCAGCAGCTACTGCCCAGCCAAGACTTGGAGGAGAGATCTGCTGCTTCCTCTGGTAAGCGGGCAAGAAGCGACAATGAGAGTAGCACGGGAGCAGGTGTTGTGAGCGGCCAGTCACGCGGCCCTGAGACTAGTGAGGGTGACATCAGTGATGTGCAGACAGTAGTGGATGATGATGTAGCTGATCGCATGTGGGAGCCAGGTGAAGAGGGGGGGATGAGGCAGCAAAACTTTGGCACCACAGACCTTGCTTCAACACATGCAGCGTCACCATAAAGTGGCCTTAGAAAACCATGGCACTAATGTTGTTGTACAGCCTGAAACAGCAACCGCTGCATCTCCCATAGGCCTGCACCCCTGCTCCAGCAGTCAAGGCTTCACCAGCTCAGAAAAAGGGAGCTTGGTTTACTTCCCATCATCTTCTGGCCCTGATGCTCCTCCTTCTCCTTGATTGATCACCGAGGCGATTGCAAAAAGACAACAGTATGCGTGCACTCATCCAACGGCGCAGAAGTTGAACGTGCTCCTGGCCAAGTTGCTCGTACTACAGTTCCTCACTTTCCATGTGGTTGACTCTGCACCTTTCAGAGAACTGATGGCTTGTGCCAAGCCATGGTGAAGAGTCCCAAGCCATCATTAAATCTCCAAAAAGGCTGTACTAACCCTGCACACATATGTTGAGCAGAATGTGGGCCAGTCCTTGAGCCTGTCGGTGTCTGGTAAAGTTCACAGCAGCGCCTCCTGTGGAGCTGTAACTATGGTCAAGGACATATTTGTCCTTTACAGCCTACTGGGTAAATGTGGTTCCTGCCCAGCCACACCAGCATCTTGGCCAGGTGACAGCACTGCTGCCTCCACGTTTTCAAGCTGTGAGTCCTGAACCAATGCCCTCCTCTGACTCCTCATCTTCAAACTTGTCCTCATCCTCCACTGCAGGCACAATTCAGAATGCTCCTCCAGCATACTACCTATGCAGAGCATGGCGGTGTCATGCTGTTCTGCACCTGGTTAACCTGCATGAGTCACAACAGAGAAGAACTGCTCCGCGTCCTTCAAGAGGAAATAGAATCCTGGCTATCTCCTCGGCAACTGAAGATCGGAATGATGGTCATTGATAATGGGAAGAACATTCTGTCGGCGCTGCGTCAATGAGGGCTGACCCATGCGTCCTGCCTGGCGCATGTCTTTAATCTGGTTGTAAAAAGGTTCCTGAAGTCTTCCACCCAACTGCAAGGCATCTTGAAAATGGCGAGGAAACTGTGATTCACTTCAGCTACTTTTATCGCGCCAAACACGCCCTCTCTGAGCTGCAAAGGCATACCATTCCCCAACATTGACTCATATGGAACGTTTGCACCTATTAGAACTCCACCCTCCACATGTTGGACCGACTAGATGAGCGAATAGCAGGTGTCACACATGAGCTGCCACTGGCCAACATCGAGTACTCTTCTGTGTAACTTCGATGTTGGCCAGTGGCAGCTCATGTGTGACACCTGCTATTTGCTCAGGCCCTGAGGAGGCCACTTTATTTGTCAGTTGCCAGGAATACAGGATGAATTATATCATTCCACTCCTTCATATTCAAAAGATGTGGTGCCAATATCTCATAGCCACCTGAGACCTGTGGGGGATGAACTGGTAGAGGAGGACATTCAAGCACAAGCAATGTATACAAAAATGGGTGGATTATTTGCACAGGTGACAGGAGAAGAGCAGGAAGAGCATTAGGAGCTGGAGGGTGATGGGAAAAGCCAGGCAGATGACCCTGACACACCGTGGTAGTATGCAGTGGAGATGCAAGCAGGGGGTCCATCTGAGTCCCTTGCACAAATGGCCAGATGTATTCTGAGTTGCTTGTGTAGTGACAGCCTTATTATTACTATTCAGCAGAGGGATGACTACTGGCTCTCCACGATGTTAGACCAATCCAAAATGGGGGCCTTTTTTTCACCTGCTGATAGTAAGGTTAAACTCAACTACTATCAAGACATTCTATGTAGTCAGTTGGCCACTGACTATGTGCGCCATTGCCTATCTTCACAAAGGTTTTACTGGTGGGGCCCTCAGCACGCACAATCCACTACCATGACTGCTAGAGGGGGGTGGGGGAGGCAAGAGCAGCACTAGCTCCATCAGCAGCAAGTCTGGAGTCTCTAATGAGCTCTTTTCTTCACCTGCCTACTGATGAAACCAGCTGCATGACATGGAGCAGAACCTTAACCAGCAGGTGGTGGCATACCTGGATTGCACCCTGCCACTCTAGATTCATTATCCCCTGGACTACTGGGCAGCCAAACTTAATTTGTGGCCGCAACTGACCGAGGAGTTTGCCCTGGACAAGCTTTCCTGCCTGGCCAGTAGTGTGGCCGGGGGGGGGGGGGTGGGGGGGTGGCCGGAGGAGGTGCATAGTTATCCCAAGAGAACTCACCTTTCCACCCAAAATTTTGAAAGAATAACCTTTGTAAAGAGGAATCAGGCGTGGATCTGCCAGAATTTCCACACGCCAGTGCCTTATGCATTAGACTACATCATTCTGGGTGCCACACCAAAAGATTTTGAAAAAAGACCTGTTTCTTCTAGCCACCTGCTTCAGCCACTATTCTGATACTGCCACCCACCTGATGCCACACACCTGCTGCCTCTGCTGCCATCTTCTCTTATTGCCACTATCTTGTGCTGTTACTGCCACTTCTGTTGCCCGCCACCTCCCCACTCTGTGGCTGGGCCACTATGTTGACTCGTCATGCCGTTGTCACCTTCCCCACTCTGTGATTGGGCCACTATGTTTACTTCTTGTGCGGTTTTCATGTTCCCCACTCTGTGACTGGGCCAGTATGCTGACTCCTCATGTAGTTGCCAGCCTCCCCACTCGGTCACTGGGCCACTATGTTGACTCCTCAAATAGTTGCCACCCTCCCCACTCTGTGACTGGGCCACTATGTTGACTCCTCATGCGGTTGCCACCCTCCCCACTCTGTGACTGGGCCACTATGTTGACTCCTCATGCTGCTGAATGGTAATAATAAGGCTGCCACTAGTGTCCCTTTTTGGCCTTGTTGAAATCACCATTTATTTTACCCTTCTTCTGATCTGTCAGAAGGATGGAAAAATTTAAAACACAGCAGATCCTGTCTTTGGAGCATCCGTAACGCCTCTATCACGCAGTCTCTATTTTGCATCAGGATTTGCTCATTATTTGGAAGCCAAAACTTACTGCTGACACCCTCTTTACTCTTTTATTGGGGCACTACTTGTTTCAGTGTATAACAATATAGGTTCTGTAGAAATCTATGCAGAATCAGCAGATGGTGTAAAAGGAATGCACTCTTTCACTCTATAGTACAAACTTGGGCCCCTAAAATGTGCTAATATTGACCTGTAAGGCTGAGTTCCCACTTCAGTTATTTGGACAGTTTTGGCCCCATAACTGACTAAATAAGTGAAGTGTGAACTGATTCTAAGAGTCACGCCTGTTAATTGCTTGTCATACTGACGCACAGTAACTTTCAGTATCACAGTGAACTATCTCTATGCATGTTTCTGCAATGCACAGTGATGTACAATAATGTACAGGCTCCTTGCAGCCGGCAAATAGCTGATTTTAACCAGCTTCATCACAAATGAATTCGAATTGAATCAAATTTTGGGTGAAAATTCGGCAAAGCGTCTGAATCGAATTTTTGAAAACTGTCAAGTCAGCAGTTTTCCCCATGATTTTGTAGCCTACTGAATCAGACTAAGAGACCATTTAAGGAAACCTTTGCAGGTGTTTTGTGTTGATTAGATGATTAGAGTGCAACACCATGAGTCTACAATATTGAACTTTTTCACAATATTCACATTTTCTGAGATACTGAGTTTTGGGTTTTCATTAGCTGTAAGTCGTAACCATCAACATTGAAATAAATAAACACTTTAAATAGTGTTGAGCGCGAATATTCGAATAGCGAATTTTTTTTAGCGAATATCGGCACTTCGCTAATTCGCGAATATTTCGAATATAGCGCTATAAATTTGCTATTTCGAATATTCGTTTTTTTGTTTTGTTTTTTTAGTTATATTTTTTTCTTTCCCACTTCCCAACAGTAGTTCTTACCTGTCCTGAGGATTCCTGGCTCCCTGGCTGCTCCAGTCAGTGCCCATTGCCGCTTCTGCCGACTTCCGTGCTCATGGAGCGTCCCTAACCATGGGAACGTCTCCATATACTAAAATGTACTGTCGGATTTGAGGAATTACGTTGAAATCGCAATGCGATTAATTTAAGTTATATTAATCGCATTGCGATTACAACTTAGCACTGCTATCTTACATAGGCTAGAATTAACGAATATGGAATATAGCACTAGCAGTGCTAAGTTGAAATCGCAATGCGATTACTTCAAGTTAAATTAATCGCATTGCGAATTCAACTTAGCACTGCTGCTATATTCCATATTCGTTAACTTCGTTCATTCTAGCAAGCTGACCCATTATAAACCCAGCTCTAAGTTGAAATCGCAATGCGATTAATATAACTTGAATTAATCGCATTGCGATTTCAACGTAATTCCTCAAATCCGACAGTACATTTTAGTATATGGAGACGTTCCCATGGTGATGGGGACGCTCCATGAGCAAGGAACTTTATGGTTGGCTTGGTAGAATTAGCGAATAGCGAATATGACGAATGTATTCGTCATATTCCTCAAAACGAAGATAACGAAGTATTCTACAGCAATCAAATAGGAAGGTTTACTAGAGACAGCTGTGTTAAATTCGCTATGCGATTATTATTTTTTTTAATAGAATAATTATATTACTTGATATAATTATTATAATTATTCTATTTATTAAAAAAAATATATAAATAATCGCATAGCGAATTAAACACAGTTGTCTCTATAGTCAACCTTCCTATTTGATTGCTAGAATTAGCGAAGTTGACGAATAGGTTGCTAAAACGAAGATGTAGAATACTTCGTTATCTTCGTTTTGAGGAATATGACGAATACATTCGTCATATCCGTCATCTTCGCTATAATTCTAGATATGAAACCAATAGGAAAGTAGCCTTAAGTTAAAATCGCAATACGCGATTATTTAAATCGCATATTAATCGCGGTAACTAGAATAATGACGAAAATTCGATTTCGACGAATATGAAACGAATATTCATTCGAATATTCGCGAATTTCGTCGAAATCGAATATGGCACCTGCCGCTCATCACTAACTTTAAATAGATCACTATTTGTGTAATGACTCTATATAATGTATGAGTTTCACTTTTTGAATTGAATTACTGAAATAAATGAACTTTTCGATGATATTCTAATTGATTGAGATGCATTTGATGTGCATAAAAAACACTCAAGCACTTCAATAATTCAGTTTCTAATGTTCTCAAGTTTTATATCACATGGTTTAAAAGAAAAAAAAAATTACACAAAGAATCATTAACATACATTTAAATAAACCCAGTAGCAACCTTACAAGAATTTACTATTTAGAAATAATATTCTTTCTAAATATCAAAAAAAGCTGAATATTTTTACTCTATTATGGCTACTATCACTTAAACTTGTTATACCTTGACACTATATGCTAGAAACATTATAACTAAAAACTGTAATTTCACAAAATCTATAAAACAAAACAATGTTTATTTTGAGAAGTTATTATCGAGAATATGATATAGTCATACAGAAGAAGAGGGAGAGGAAGGGTGGAAAAGGAAGTGAAATGCTATATGCCGTCAGTACACTTTGATGCTTGTACCCAAACATCAATCCTAACCGCATAATTTCAATTATTGTTAAGCAGAAGGGGATATCCCAAATCCAAATCTATGTAAATGTTTGATATGTAAAATTTTCCCATTACGTTCTGTTCTTAAAAACGAAAGAAAAGTAATAATCTTTGTACACCTTTGATATACCTAGTTATCTAGAAACCAAGGCTTTCTATGGGAGTTTATAATCTGATGCGTGTAGGCTAAAGGGAAGAACAAAAGTCAGGTAGAATATTAGACTACTATCCTTAGAAAGTAAAATGGCATTAAAAAATCTATGCAAAAATTCTATCTTCATTGTGAAATTGTAATGCTTTTTATCTTCATTGTTCTTGACTAGAGTTGAGCGAACCCGTACTGTATAGTTCGGGTTCGTACCGAACTTTACGGTTTTCCACACCCGGACCCGAACCCGAACATTTCCTTAAAAGTTTGGGTTAATTGTTCGGCGATTTCTTCCCGCTTTTTGAAAGGCTGCAGGGCAGCCAATCAACAAGAGCTTCACTAGTTTGCCCTAAGAAGCCATCACAGCCATGCCTACTATTGGCATGGCTGTGATTGGTTAAGTGCAGCATGAGACCCAGCCTCTATACAAGCTGGAGTCACGTAGCGCTGCACGTCACTCTGCTGCTCTTAGTGTAGGGACAGGTTGCTGCTGCTGCTGCTGTGAGGGAGAGATTACAGAGGAAATCTGTTGAACTTGGTGGTCGTAAATCTTCAAACTACAGCAATTATTGAGGGTGCTATGCTACATATTTGTAACCAGCCCTGAGCTCAGTGATACTGCAAAATAATTTTTAATCCATCTGTTACTGAGGTGGGGGTTGGCGGTCATTTTAGTAACTGCAGTGTCCTTGGAACTGCATGTGACCTGCATGTGTGCCAGCCTGCAAGGGACATCAGTCTAATTATTTTTTGGTAGCTCAGTGGAGGAAAAATTCCATTTTTCTGGCAGGTAAAGTCCCCTTACATCACCTATTTTATAATTTAGGGGTGACATAGTGCATTTCTGTAGTTGGTGGAATAAACCCGTACTGTCGTATCACAGAGCACGTTTGCATACAACGCTGAAAAAAATGTTTTATAATTTTTGGTGTGACATACTGCATTTCTGTAGTTGGGGGAATAAACCCGTACTGTTGTGCCCCAGAACACTTTTGCATAGAATGCTGAAAAAACTGTTTTCAAATTTTGCGGTGAAAAACTGCATTTCTGTAGTTGGGTGAATAAACCCGTACTGTTGTGCCACAGAGCACGTTTGCATACAACACTGAAAAACCTGTTGTATAATTTTTGGGGTGACATACTGCCTTTCTGTATTTGGGGGAATAAACCCATACTGTTGTGCCACAGATCACTTTTGCATAGAATGCTTAAAAAACTGTTTTCAAATTTTGCGGTGAAAAACTGCATTTCTGTAGTTGGATGAATAAGCCCGTATTGTAGTGCCACAGAGCACGTTTACGTACAGAACTGAAAAACCTGTTTTATAATTTTTGGGGTGATGTACTGCATTTCTGTAGTTTGTTGCAATAAACACTGGTTTTGTGCTACAGATCTGAGGCCTACCCTGTATTTCAGTCATTTTAGGTAACCTTTTGAACTCCGCATTTACATAGTTGGTTGCAAACACACTGGTTATGTGGTAGATAGCACATTTGCAGTGTACGCTGCATTTCTGACCGTTGACTTCTGCTTTTACATTTACAATTTTGGGTGATAGTGAAGTAATTGTTTTAATTGCTACGTTATACTGTTGTGTGACCTAAAGGAATGTATTCTGTTTATGACACAGGCAATGCCTTACTGTTAGTGAACTGAATTGTTGACTATTGGCAGTTAAATTGACACCTGAGATAAACCATCTGTTAGTTTGGTGGGTGAATGCAAATTATGAGGAGAAAATCAAATAAGGGACGTGGACATGGTCGTGGTGTTGGTGGAGCTCCTGTTGCTGGGAGAGGACGTGGCCATTCTGCGCCAGCTACAGGTCCAGGTGAAACACCTTCCTCAGGTGCGAGTAGGTGACAGAACCTGCCACGTTATTTGGTAGGCCCGAATGCCGCTCTATGGATGGTAAGGCCAGAACAAGTACAGGCGATAGTAGATTGGGTGGCTGACAGTGCCTCCTGTTCCTTCACGTTGCCTCCCACCCCGTCCCCGCTGAAAGCACAGAGTTGGCATCTGCAGCCCATGGTCATCTATCTTGCACCTCACCCCCTTGAAAATCAGCCAAGCAATCTGATCCCCAAGTCATGCAGCAGTCTCCTATGCTTTTTAATGACTGCTGGCAAGGTTTCCCAGGGCCATAACCATAGCCCTGCCCCAGAAGTGGAAGAGATTGAGTGCATGGATGCCCAACCACTTAGGTTTGAGGATGAGGACATGGGAAGACCACTCAAGCACGACTCTGATGATGACGAAATACAGGTGCCAACTGCTGTGGCTTTCTGCGGTGCAGACCGACAAAGAGGGCAGGGGTGAAGACTGGGTGGAAGATGATGTTGGGATGAGGTCCTACTCCCCAAAATATACCACTTAAATCCATGTTTTTCATGGGTGGTGAAAAAATCATATTTTTTTAGGCCAGGAATTACCTTTGCTGCTTGCACTGCATATGTGCCGGGGAAAATAATAATATAGTTAATCCATCTGGGAGTTCAGGGATTGACATATTCCTATTTTTTTCTGTTAAGTAACACTGCACTGCATAGGTGACAGGGACCGAAAATTTTAAAATCTTTTTTCAAATTGTTGGGTGCAATATTACCACTTTTGCTGGGTACAAACCCCTGCTCTGCATAGATGACAGGCATTGAAAATTTGAAAAATCTTCTTTTAAATTGTTGGGTGCAATATTACCATTTTTGCTGTGCATAAACCCCTGCTCTGCCTGGATGCCAGGGGTCTACATTTTTAAAATCGCCTGTTCTATTGGTGGGTGACATGAACCCCATTTTGCCATGAATAAACCCCTCCTGTGCCTGAGTGCCAGGGGCCTACATCTGTAAAAATCGCTTGTTCCATTGGTGGGTGACATGAACCCCGTTTTGCCTTGAATAAACCCCTCCTCTGCCTGGATGCCAGGGGCCTACATTTTTAAAAATCGCCTGTTCCATTGGTGGGGGATATTAAACCAGTTTTGCCGTGAATAAACTCCTGCTCTGCCTGGATGCCAGGGGCCTACATTTTTAAAAATCGCCTGTTCCATTGGTGGGTGACATGAACCCAGTTTTGCCGGTGAAAAACCCTTTACCGTCTGTTACTGATCAAAAGATGCATGACTACAAACGCACGCTGGCAGACGCGCTGCTGATGGCTTTCCCACCAGATGCCTCCTCAACCTTTTACTCCACATCCATTTCCTCCTCCTAGATCAAGATAGTTATCTTAAATTTTTATTTATTTTATTTTAAGTCATTTCCCTATCCACACTTGTTTGCAGGAGACTTATCCACATTTTGCTGCCTTTTGCAGCCCTCTAGCCCTTTCCAGGACTTTTTTACAGCAATTTTAGTGCCCAAAAGTTGGGGTCCCATTGAATTTATTGTAAAGTTCGGCCGAACCCGTCGAACCCGAATTTCCAGGTGTCCGCTCAACTCTATTCTTGATATATTTTATATCTAATCAAGGTGTGCTTAACCCCTTTCCCAACCACCACTTTAATAGTATGGAACAGGTAAGAGTCTTCAGAGGACCTGCGCCATACTATTATGTCGAACTACTAACGGAAGCGCTGCCAGTCTGTCCATATGATCACATGACCACAAGTAGGACAACAGATGTTATATACAACTGCTGTGGCACTCCACCAATGAAAATATGATCTGTGTTTTTTAACCCCTTTTAAGTCATGATCAAAGCTGATTGTGGCATACAAAGAAAAACCCTTTAAAGCATCCCTCTTTGATTATATTAAAGGTATGCCTGGTATTGTGGTCTATACTGAGGACAAGTTATGGGAAGGGTACCTTTCCCTGCAAAATGAAGTTCTTAAGAAATTGTCATATTTATTGGCACCATCATTTTATTTATAGGTTTTTACCATTTCATGATTCCTATTGATCCACTAATCTTTACAACCTCTGTATTGTGCTCTGTATTATTTTTCTTCATTTTTGAACCATCGTGGCTTCCATAGTTGGTATTATTTCCATGATGTCAGGATAAAAACATCAATAATTATAGCATAGATCCATTATGGCCCAATATCTTTACACTATAATACTTATGGTCTCTTAGTCTATCGTGCTAGGATATGAGCTGTCCATCCTTGTAGTACTCAAAAATGACCTCAATGGACAACCTATATTCATGTGACACATGAAAAACGGCAGGTAAATATAGCAAAATGGTCCCCTTAAATTATAGATTCAAAGAAAACTTCCAGCTCACCCCCATGAAAATTCCAGCGTGCACGGTGCCCCTGGCAAGCTCCTGGATGATTAGTACAGAGATGTCCAGCACTGCAGGATTTTGTGCAGAATCTTGATTTCTTTATTTTGATAGTGGCAAGACAGGTACAAAAACACACCTCATGCGGTAAAAGTTGACGAGTTTCGGACCAAAAGGTCCTTAGTCATAACAGCAAGTCAGACTGCAAGGTAGGTCTATATATATGAAATATGTCCTATAGTACCTCCCCTTCTTAATTTGAACATGGAGGAACAAACTTAGCTTCAAAGACCTACACCTGGGTACTTCACTTGCTGGTAGTACTGTACATGGTCTAATACCATGTACATGGTCCCTTAGGGATTCTGGTATTAAGTCTCATGATCCAATATGCTTCCCGTAATAAAATTGTTAAATTTACGTAAGGGGTTAAATTTACGTAAGGAGCTTATGCATATGTACAACTAAATAAGAATTCATTTGCTACGTTTTTTTCAGCCATTGTTCTTTTAGTACTATTGGTTTTAACTTTCTGTTTCTGTTTATATGATTTTTGTACTTTCTGGTAGAATAATAATATCATTGATATATTGAAGTAGACATATATAAAATGTCGATTCAGATACATAGCTACCAGTATTTATGTTAGAGCTACAGAGTTGGTTTTGTACTTGTTGTACTACCAGCAAGTGAAGTACCCATGTGTAGGTCTTTGAAGCTAAGTTCGTTCCTCCCTGTTCTAATTAAGAAGGGGAGGTACTATAGGACATATTTTATATATATAGACCTACCTGGCAGTCTCACTTGCTGTTATGACTAAGGACCTTAGGATCCGAAACGCATCAACTTTTACCACATGAGGTGTGTTTTTGTACCTGTCTTGCCACTATCAAAATAAAGAAATCAAGATTCTGCAAAAAATCCTGCAGTGCTGGACATCTCTTTTATTTACCAGTCCCCTTAAATTGTATGGGGCTGTTACTCAATGAAAACGGGCCAAATAGGGCATGTCCTATTTTTTGATGATCGTTTTTCGAGGGCCATCAAAAAAACATCCATGTGAATAACTCCATAGACTACCATTGTTCTTAAAATGGTAAATTTTTCACTGTCATGTGAATGTAGCCTAACATTATTTCTGTGTATTCACCTCTGTGGCTTCCGATTTTGGTGTTATAACTATGGTAACATATGTATAAGCACCTGGCTTCAATATGGATCCATTTTTCACAATTGGCAATATCTCCATGCTAACTTAGGAAATACATTAATTTCAAATTTCCATATAAGGTTTGTTTTCCTTTCCTTTTTCTGTAGGTATGCACTACCATGGGGGGGGGGGGGTTAATTCATTTTTGTGATATTATTATCAATTCATGTCCAAGATTTATTTCTTAGCGGTAAAGTTTTTTTTTTTTATACACCACAACGTTTGACCTTTTGACTCATGGACCACTTTCCCTTTTAAAATGGTTGCAAAATGTTGTTAACATGGCAGTCCATGCCTGATGCTTCAGGGCAGTCATGCATGCTGTTTTACTCATACTGCCCGTTCTGGCTTGTGGCCTGGACGCACTGTACCTTCTCGTCTTCTTCAACAGAATATGCCAGCCATCAGAGCCTCATTCTCTTCTGGCAAGCTGCATCCTGCATCATGTTTCCCAGGCTGCTTCTCCAATGGGAGGGTGCCTTAACTATAGGTCCCTAGTTGTCTATTTAGCCATTGAAGGTGTACTATTCTGTCTGTCTGCTGTGTATCAAACTTTTGTCTGCTTACCGACTCTGATACTCTGCTGCCTGCCATGCACGAACTCTGCCTGCCCAGACCTCAGATTAGTCTTTCAGAATCCGCATGATCTATGGCTGCAGTGAGCTCGGCCTGTTTCCTGACTTTGAGTGTTGCCTGATCCTTTGGTGGTTCGCACCAGTGTTTCAGACCTCCTGTAGGTCAGCTGCCACCTACATAGGGACTATTCCAAGAGGTAGCAACCTAGTAAATGCCCTGCAGCAAAGAATAGATCCCTGCACAGGTGTTAAAGGGTAAAAAACAGAGGATCGCCAGGACAATGCTCTTAGGGATATCTCAAAGACAAACTGGTTAGTTGGCACAGTGGGTCCACACCCATTGCCGATACAAATGTCTATGATTGTATGGAAGTTAAGAAATTTGTACACTTTCAATGCAAGTGTGTAAGTCGGAAATAAGTTGAGGTGTACATCTCTAGCTACACTTTGTTGGAGTTTTGGAGCACTTCTGTAAGAATGGTCTTCTTTGTAGGATAATTGCATCTGCACTTCTAAACAGAAACTTTGCAGGATCCAGCGACTTTAGACAAAACTTAACTATTAGTACATAAAAGTTAAAATATTCATAATGGTGTTCTGCATTCCTCAAAGTATCAAAATTTGCATTTTATCTAAAGGCACTGGATCCTGCAAAGTTTCTGTTTTGAAAGTATTTCCCACCCTTCGGGGAGTGAACCATGCTGCAACAATTACCACAACAGGACACTGTGTATCAGTGGACTTTGGGTGAGCTGTGCAAGCTTGTTTCTTTTTTTCCTTTGTTCACTTCCAAACCACTGGTCCACGCTGAGATATCTGCGGCCAATCTAGATATATTTTGGAAGCCCTAAGAGTCATGCCTAACTAGCACAAACTAAACAGGTGAGTATATTTTATATATTCTCACGCCCTATACTCCACAAAGTTTAATGTCCCCTTAGTGCTACACTCAGAGTATGATGGTTCTTTAGAGCTATCACACACAGTAAGTTCTCTAAATTGTTCCCTTACAGCAGCAGGATACCCCTTCTTCACACAATATGATGTCCACAAATGCCTCTCAAACATTGTGTTGCTCCTTTCAATTATTCACTCACAGTATGATGCCCCTTTATGACCTCTCACCTCACACAGTATGATGTCCCTCTAGTGCCCCCAAACATTATGATACCTTATAAGTGCTCCCAGCCGATATTATGCCTGGTAATTTCCCGCACTCAGTATGATGCCCTTTTAATTTGCTCCCCACACAGTATGACACTTCATTACATGGCCCTCTCACACTATGATGCCCCCTAAAGTTCCCCCTACACAGTATTATATTCCTTAGTTCCAATAAAATGAATACTCACCTAACCCAAGATCCCATGAATCAGTCCAAGGCTGTTAGGCTACATGCACATAGCAGTGTAGTTTATGAACATTTTTGTGTGGATTTTTTTGCATTTCCACAACAATTCCATACCAAAATCTGCATGTGTTACGGAGTTTGCTGTAGATTTTGATGCGCCACCCATTACAAAGGGTGAGATCTGCACAGAAAATCCACACAAACAAGTGACATCCATCCACACCACAATTTATGCATGTAAAAAACGCATTGTGTATTTGAGATTTGAAATATCTCATTAATTTTGCCTCCTAGCTGTCTTACATTTAGACCATTTTTGTACATCTAAAAGAGGAGTAGAAAATGATGAATGAGATGGGCCTACTAGACCGTCCCCCTCCGCACCCACACCACTCCCCCTTTTTCAGACCTGGCATGAGCGGGGCCTAAAGGGCCTTTGCTCCACAATCTGCGTCAGAAATACACCTAATTTAGGCATATTTTTGTTTGATAAATGACCCCCATAATCTGTAAACACTGCATGCGATTGCAAAGTTGGGGAATCATAATATCTCTTCAATAATGTAGGTTTGTTAAAGAACATGTGTCAGAAGATTTGTACCTATGAAATTGGCTGACCAGTTGCATGTGCCCTTGGCAGCTGAAGGCATCTGTGTTGGTCCCATGTTCATATGTGCCTGCAATGCTGAGAAAAATTATGTTTTAATATATGCATATTAACCTCTAGGAGCAACATGGGTGTTGCCGTTACTCCTAGAGGCTCTGCTCTCTGTAACTGCAACGCACTCTGCCCTTTATTGACAAGGGCAGCATGATCACACTGGCTGTCTCTGTCAATCAAAGTGCATAGGGCGTGGAAGTTGCAGAGGGAGTGGAGCATCTAGTGGTCTAGGGGTAATGGCTATACGTAAACAAAAAATGCACTCATCTGATCCCTACTGCTCCACTCTAGCTCTGAGGGTCCACTCGCCCTCCATGAAAACCTCTGGACAGGGTCATGTGTGCCTCTGCAGCTATTCACTGGGCTTATTGGTGATTTGTCCCCAAGTGACACATGACCTAGCAGTGACATTCCACTTGGAGACACATCACCATTGAGACCAGTGAATGGCTACAGCACGTACGTGTCCATGTTCAGATGTGCCTAATCAAACAATGCAGAGAGATAGGGAGCAAGTGAGTATATTTCTTTCTTTAGGTATCTCACTGTTCTGCCCAAATTTGATAAAGCTGGAATACCCCTTTAAGAAGATACATTTTCAGTGGTATAATTGCATACTATAATGTATTATAACATCTACAAATATGCTACACCATACAGTAATTTTTAAACCCCCAACATGTTTTCTGACTATGGCCCCTTTCAGACAAGCGAGTTGCACTCATTGGACTTGCAGCGTGAGTATGCAGCAGCTCCCATCCTGACCTCCCAGCACTGATGGAGTCGCATAGAATTATATTGATTTATGATGCTATGTAACCCTTACAGTTCTGGAATGTAGTGGATAACACTGACAGCATTATGTCAGTGTTATACACTACATCCCAGAAGTCTAAGGGCTACATATCATCATAAATCAATATAATTCTATGTGACCCCATCAGTGCTGGGAGGTGAGGAGGGGAGCTGTTACATACTCACGCTGCAAGTCTGATACATGGAACTGAAAGGGGCCTATGTCTAGATGTCCATTGGCTATGCAATGTTCTTCAACATTATCATTAGAGATGAGTGAATTGAAGTTGATGAAGTGGAATTCGATCCAAATTTCAGGAAAAATGCGATTCACACCGAATCAGAATTTCCTGACACTTCGTGGTAACGAATCACATTTTTTTCCTAAAATGGCTCCTGCACATGTAATGCCATGCATGCATCCAATCAGCAGCCAGCCAGCCCTATGATGTCACAGCCCTATAAATAGCCTCAGCCATTTTCCAGTGTACTTAGTGCAGAGAGAGAGAGACATTAACAGGCGCTAGGGAAAGTGCTAGCAAAGAATTGAAAACTTTTATTTTGCTGAATTTCAGGGAAAGATCATTAGAAATGTAGGGAAAGGATTGGGAGGAATTATTCCACACTATAAAAAGAAAACAGGGTGCAATAGTGGAGAGTACAGCCTGGGTAATAGGGACAATCCTATTTTACCTGGCTGCACTTACTGGGGATCCAAATTGCCATTATAGTGCTGCTTTCAGGTTTGCAATAGATGATACCTCTGTAATTCCAGCAAACCTTTCTTGTTATTGGGGTGCAAGTGCTGTGTGATACAGTAATTAACAGGGTGAATTACTAGGAAATATTTATATGTCTTATTAGCCCTTGTGTGGTGCAGTTATATGTTTTAAAGCCTTTTATGGTGTGTATAAGTGGAAAAAAATAAGGCCTTATTTGCCATTCAGCAGTGCAGTTATGTGTTCTAAAGCCTTTTTTGGGGTGTATTAGTGGAAAAAAGGGCTTATTAGCCATTGCGTGGTGAAGTGAGAAAATGACAGCCTTTTTTGGCGTGTATTAGTGTAAAACAAAAAGTATTATTTGCGGTTCATCGGTGCAGTTATATGTTCTAAAGCCTTTTTTGTGGTGTATTAGTGGAAAAAAAGAAAAAAAGGGCTTATTAGCCGTTGAGTGGTGAAGTGAGAAAATTACAGCCTTTTTTAGTGTGTATTAATGGAAAGCCAAAAGTACTATTTGCTGTACAGCGGTGCAGTTATATGTTCTAAAACCTTTTTTTGGCATGTATAAGTGGAAAAAATAAGGGCTTATTTACCATTCAGCAGTGCAATTATATGTTCTAAAGCCTTCTTGTGGCGTGTATAAGTGGAAAAAAGGGCTTATTCACCGTTGTGTGGTGAAGTGAGAGAATTACAGCCTTTGTTGGCGTGTATTAGTGGAAAACAAAAAGTATTACCGCATTTTTCACCCCATAAGACACACTTTCCCCCCCCCCAAAAAAAAAATGGGGGTAAATCCCCCTGCATCTTATGGGGCGAATGCTGACATTTAACAATGCAGTCTGTGATGCTTCAGCGGGGAGGGACTGGGAGGAGGGGCTGGAGCCAGGCAGTTGCGGCGGGGCCAGGTACATTCACTGTCACAGGCACATGACATCAGTGAGTTACGCTGCCGCCCGCCCGGCCTGCCTTCGTTCTACAGTAGCTGTTAGTGAGTAGATATTACAAGTGATTGCGCATCTTTAATTAACTTGAATTGAATTAGAGATTTTATATTCCTGTACTGCAGACTGTATATCTGGATGGCACTGTTATGGGGTGGGGGGGGATCTGTGGATGACACTTTTATGGGAGACATATGTGGATGGCACTATTATGGGATAGGAGATCTGTGGATGGCACTGTTATGGGGTGGGGGTCTGTGGATGGCACTGTTATGGGGTGGGGGGGTCTGTAGATGACACATATAACAGTGTCAACCACAGATGCCCCCCATAACGGTGCCATCCACAGATCCCCCATAACAGTGCCATCCACAGATCCCCCATAACAGTGCCATCCACAGATCCCCCATAACAGTGCCATCCACAGATCCCCCATAACAGTGCCATCCACAGACCACCATTAGTTAAAAACTCACCAAAGCACACCTTTTGGTTAAAAATATTTTTTTTCTTATTGTCCTTCCCAAAAACCTAGGTGCGTCTTATGGGCCGGTCCGTCTTATAGGGTGAAAAATACGGATATTTGCCGTTCTACGGTGCAATTATATGATCTAAAGCCTTTTTGGTGTGTACTAGTGGGAAAAATGGCTTAATAGCCATTGTGTGGTAAAGTGAGAAAATTACAGCCTTTTTTGGTTTGTATTAGTGGAAAACAAAAAGTATTATTTGCCGTACAGCGGTGCAATTGTATGTTCTAAAGCCTTTTTTGGGGTGTATTAGTGGAAAAAAGGGCTTATTAGCCATTGTGTGGTGAAGTGAGAACATTACAGCCTTTTCTGGGGTGTATTCATTTCCTTTTTATTTATTTATTTGATCTAACAGTATGTCAGACAGAGAAGTGACTGGCCCTGCACAGGGGAGGGGCAGAGGCCTAAATGTTTCTGGTGCTTGCATAGGTCGCAGCAGAGTAAGGGGGCGGGGCAGCAGGGGTCACTTCAAGAGGCCTGAGCTCCCAGTGTCATCTAGCGGTCGTGTCTTGACCATCAACCCAGTGGTTCTTAAATGGTTGACTCGGTCATCCACTTCGTCCAAAGTGACATCAGACACCCCCAGCCAAAGTCGGTGGGTTTATCAGACAAAACCCTTAGTTGGCATGGCCTGGGAACAGGCCCTGTGGCTCAGAGACTGTTGAGGAGGACATCAGTGATGTGCAGACAGTACTCGATGATGATGAAGCCGATCTCAATTGGGAGTCGGGTGACGAAGGGGCTTCATCATCATTGGGAGAAGAGGGTGGCATCCTCTGCGCGAGGTAGTGGCGGAGCCAGCAAGTCAGTTGCGTGGCCGGGAGTCAGCAGGGTGGCAGCATTGGGAGGTCGGGAGCCAAACGTGCCCTGGAAGGTAGTGGTGCAGTGGTGCAGGGATTAGCGGAGGCAGCGGCGGTAGTCAGTCAGTGCGGAGTGCTTGGGGTTAAATCACCTACTCGGTGGTGTGGCAGTACCAGCTCCATCACCAGCAGATTGAGTCTAGAGTCGATCATGAGCAGCTTTCTTAACCCTCACCAAAAAAAGTAAGAAAATAATTGTAAATATGGAAGGCACTCCAATATCTGGTACTTTACCAAACAATACACATTTATTAAACTTAAAATACATAGGGATAAAATATGTATATACACAGAAATTAGAAATTTCTAAAGAACTTGGTGTCTGTTTCTGTCATCACCCTTTGCGATGGGCACAGGTGCAGAGAGACAACACGACCTGTATGTTTCACAGGCCTATATATCATTTTTCCACACCAAGAATTATTAAAAATAATAGTAACCTTTACTGTATACAATTATCACATGTTATCACCTAATTATAGTGGGAAAACCAAGTTTAATTACTCAATCCCTACAAGACAATCACCAAAAAAGGCAAATACAAATTCTAATCAAAAATATCTTTATTCAACAACATAATATAAAATACATAAAACAAAAGTAGGTGGTGACAACTACATAAAAGGCCATAATACAGCCCATAGCATGAGCGACAGTGGCACAATCAATTACAAACAGTGGGCATAGTCAAATGGCAGTGATGCATAAAGGACTGACTACCAGTCTATTTATGCAGCATCAAATAAAGTGCAAATGCATAGTGCAAAAGATGACTATAAATCATTAGTGAAAATTATTTACCTTAACATAATATAATAGTTAAAAAACGTGAACAATTCATATCAAAATTTGTTGTGCCGTGCAAATAACATAGAACCATACCCGAATTGACTATTCCCACATATATACAGATGTAACAATACATGACAATAAATAGAGGAAACAACACCTGTTCTACCCGCTTTGTATTAATGTAACAATTGACGGTTACTAGTCCAGTTCTAGATGTAATAACTTGAGCGAAGAGATCGTTAGATGAAATTCCTTTTAGAAACAGATCCACCCAGCATCAACACACCGGAATTCAAGATGGCACGAGTCTAAATCAAATGATACAAAAACAACGTAAACAATAGTCTCTCAGTGCAACGTACACATTAAAAAAAATCATAAAATGAATATAAAATCAAGAGCTATATATACCATGTATGCAGTTAATCCGGAGCAAAAAACAAACAAAAGTGACTGTCCCACAAACTATATGAATGTGGCATAGCTGAGACCCTCATTCAGTCCATGGGGAATCACTGTATTTAGAATGAAAATCCACCGAGCCTCCCATTGTGCAAGGAGGCGTTTCCAGTCGCTACTCCGCGAGCTGAAACATACTCTGTCAATCCCTCTGATCTGTAATAAAGATCCATTGCTTTCATGGTGTTGTTTAAAATGTCCGGGAATAGTTTTTAATACGGTCAAATCTTGCTCATCCTTAGCAGCCTCAATCCCCAAGACATGTTCCCGTACCCTCTTTTTCATTTCCCTAGTTGTGAGACCAACATATAACAACCCACAGGGACAACTCGCCATAAAGATCACTCAGTGTTACATGTGATTGTATGAGTAATTCTATATTGTTTATCACCAGTAGAATTAGTGAATGTGGTCGTCCTTAGCACATTTGGGCATGCAACACATTCGCCGCAGGGTCGACTTCCCCATCTTGGTCCTTTGGAACCAAATGCCTTTTCCGGTTTTGTACCAACATGGTGACTTTTGACCAATAGAACTCTCAGATTTTTATTCCTTCTAAACATCATCATGGGTATTCCTGGTAAGTAATTACGGAGAGATGTATCCATAAGAGGCAGATTCCAGTATTTGTTTAGGGCATCCCTAAGCCCCTGATGTCCATGGGAAAAAGTAGTAACAAACCTGACCAAATGAGTCCCTTCCTTTGAGGATTGTCTACTAGGACCATAGATAAGTTGGTCTCGTCTGACCTCCTTGGTCCGCTGAAAACCCTGTCTTATGGAATATTCTCTATAGCCTCTATTTCTGAACCTCTCTTCCAATATTCTGGCCTGCTTGATAAAATCCTCCTCCCTAGAACAAATCCTGTGAATGCGAAAAAATTGGCCACTAGGGATACCTGAAACCAATTTCCTAGGATGTGCTGAATCGGCCCTCAGTAAGCTATTCACTGAGGTTTTCTTACGGAATAGGTCAGTTTGTATATAACCCTCCTTATCGACACTCAGTAAGTGGTCCAAAAAGTCCATACCTGTTTTACCCTCCTTATAGGTTAACCGGATGTTCCAATTGTTAGTGTTCAAGGTATCCATAAATATTTTCAGCTTATTATTGGACCCCTACCAGACAAACAAAACATCATCAATGTAACGGTACCAAGACTGTACACGTTCACTAAGTCTGACAGGGTCCGTAAAGAAGATCCTCCTCTGCCACAGCCCCAGGAACTGATTTGCATATGAGGGCGCACAAGCCGTCCCCATAGCGGTCCCCTGGAGCTGAAAGTAGAAGGTCTCCTTAAAAATAAAAAAATGATGGTGCAGTACAAATTCCAACAATTCCATAACAAGGTCACCCAACTCACCTTTCCATTGTGAGGTGGATATAAAAAACTGTGCAGCCTCTAATCCATCATGGTGGCGAATGGACGTGTATAAGGATTCTACGTCACAGGGGACAAGTATCATGTTCTCCTCCCAATGGATACCATCTATTTTTTCAGGACATCTCTAGTATCTCTAAGATAGGAGGGCAAACTATGGACCAATGGGCTCAAAATGTAGTCAATAAATTTGCTGACAAGTGCACACATACCATTGACGCCGGAAACAATCGGTCGACCTGGGGGAATTTTTTCATTTTTATGGACCTTCGGTAACAAATAGAGGGTGGGTATGGTAGGATTTTTCTCAAACAAGTCATTTCTTTCTTAGTGATGGTACAACAATCAACCGCCCTCTTTAGAATGGACTGTAAAAGGGATTATGCGTAAGCCGCTTGTAACATTCCCCACCCCGCAATAGTTTAAACACATCCTTCTCGTACATGGCCGTAGGCCATATAACCAAGTGACCCCCCTTATCGGAGGGCAATACTTCTCATTCAGCCCCTGTATATTACTGCCCCATGCATATACTATCAAAAGATAGAGGAGTATTAAGAACTAAGTTGTATGTATTCAGTATACATTCTGACACCCATTGGACTGTGAATAATGATATACTCAGTGAAGTAAGTTATGTAATCAGCATGAACGTTTAAAAATACCCAGTAGTCTGAGAATTACATCCAGTATAGTTATATTCAGCATATACCTCTATACTTAGCAAATATTGAAATACCGGCATATTCAGTGGGTGACTATATGGATTTTTAAATGTACTCCGCGAACTTGATTCAGTAACCGGTCATATGGACTTTTAAATGTACTCAGCGAACTTGGTTCAGCAATTGTTCTTATGTATTCAGCTTCTATATATTTAATAATGTCTCACATGTATTCAGCTAGCCTATTTTAGTAATTCTCTATTCAGCAAAGACTAATTGTCACATGTACCCGGCTTACATATATTTAGTGTGCATCCTCTATCTGCAGAGACCAAGTCTGAGTGTATTCAACGGATAGTCCTATGAACCTTCAATGCATTTAGACATTGAGCGTTTGTCACCAATGAATGGTAATGTTCCGAAATAGCTGTTATACGTACTGTATTTAGCGTGAATATTACACATGTGATAATTGTATACAGTACAGGTTACTATTATTTTTAATAATTCTTGGTGTGGAAAAATGATATATAGGCCTGTGAAACATACAGGTCGTGTTGTCTGTCTGCACCTGTGCCCATCGCAAAGGTTGACGACAGAAACAGACACCTTCTTCTTCTGCTGTATATAAGGATTTTTAATTTCTGTGTGTATACATATTTTATCCCTTTGTATTTTAAGTTAAATAACCGTGTATTGTTTGGTAAAGTACCAGATATTGGAGTGCCTTCCATACTTGCAATTATTTTCTCACTTTTTTTTGAGGGTGACACCAATTGGATAGTGCACCTAATTCCGTGGTTACCTATTGGTAGAGCGACCTTTTACTATGTGCTAGTTTTCTTAACCCGTCTAGTGAAGAAACTACTCACCAGCAGCAGCAGCTAGACCTGGAGCAGCAGGTGGTGGCACACTTGGACAGCACCCTGCCACACCACATTGAAGATCCGCTGGACTACTGGGCAGACAAACTGGATTTGGGGCCACAACTGGTTGAGTTTGCACTGGAAAAGCTGCCCTTCCTGGCTAGTAGAGTGGCATCAGAGCGGGTGTTTAGTGTGGCAGGGGCCATAGTTACTCCAAGGAGAACTTGCCTGTCCAATAGACTGACCTTTGTCAAAATGAATCAGGTGTGGATCAGCCAGGATATCCACCCACCAATTCCTGATGCATCAGATTATATCATTCATGCTTCCTCACCCAAACCTTGAAAAAAGAGACCAGTTTCTTCTGGCTACATACCTTAACTACTATTCTGATGCTTCCACACATCTGATGCCAAAAGTTCCTTCTTACACCCACCATCGTCAGCGGGTACTGTTATTGCCACCCACCTCCCTACTCTGTCACCGGGTCACTCTGTGATTTCCTGATGCTGCTGCCACCTCACCACTCAGGTCTCCTCATGCTGCTGCTGCCACCTCCACACTCTGTCATTGTGCCACTCTGTAGCCTCCTCATGCTGCTGTTGCTGCCACCTACACACTATGTCACCTTGCCAGTCTTTGTCCTCCTCATGCTGCTGCTGCCACTTCCACACTCTGTCATTGTGCCACTCTGTGGTCTCCTCATGCTGCTGTTGCTGCCACATACACACTATGTCACATTGCCAGTCTGTGGCCTCCTCATGCTGCTGCTGCCACCTTCACACTCTTTCATTGTGCTGCTCTGTCATCTCCTCTTGCTGCTTCTACCTCAACAAAGCCATTGTGCCACTCTGTGGCCTCTTGAAGCTGATGCTGCTGCTAACTCAACACTATGTCACCTTGCCAGTCAGTGGCCTCCCCATGCTGCTGATGCCACCTTCACACTATGTCACCTTGCCAGTCTGTGGTCTCCTCATGCTACTGCTGCTGCCACCTCGACACTATGTCACCTTGCCACTCTGCAGTCTGCTAATGCTGCTGCTATATCAACACTATTTCACTGGCCCACTCTGTGGCCTCCTCATGCCTGCTGCTAACTCAAAACTATGTCACTGGGCCACTCTGTGGACTTATCAAGCTTTTCTCCCACCCTCCCCACTCAATGACTGGGCCACAATTTTGCCTTTCTAGCCTTGTTGACATCATCATTTATTTGACCCTTCTTTTGATCTGTCAGAAGGAAGGAAAAATGAGATGCATAACAGATCCTCTCTGTGTAGCAGCTGTGAGGCCTGTATGGTCCCATCAGAATTGGCTTATAATTTGGTAACCAAAAGCAAGACTGCATACAAAACCCAGAAGACATGCAAATATTCCAATCACGTGTCATCTCTGTTTTGGATCCACTCCTGTTTTTTTTGGGTTTACTATTACTGATTGATTACTGACCAAATGCTGACTGAGTGAAGGCAGATGCTCAATAGACAGGATCCGTTTTTTGGGGGGGTTATTGTTCTGACGGAACAGAGGAAGGGCAAAATAATCAGTGACGTCAACAAAAACTTATGTTTAACTGTATAAGCGTTTAATAGAACATGTTCTGTAGACATCTACGTGGAATCAGCTGACAACGTTGTAAAAGGAGTGCACACTTTCATGCTACAGTAGGATCATGGGCCTCTGCAAGGTTCTTCATACTTGATGCTAACATCGACCTGTAAGGCTGAGTTCACACTTGAGTTATTTGGTCAGTGTTGGCCCCGTAACTGCAAAAATAAGTGAAGTGTGCAGTGATTCTAAGAGCGACGCCTGTCATGTGTGTGTAATGCTGACTCACAGTATTGTTTCACTACCACAGCAGACTCCCTATGCGTGTTACTGCAAGGAATAGTGTTCTACACCATTATACAGGCTCTCTACAGCCAGTAAATAGCTGTTTTTCAACGTGATTCACCGTAAATAAATTCGGATCGAATCAAATCTTTTCGGAAAATTCGGGAAAACTGCTGAATCGAATTTTTGAGAAATGGGCTCATCTCTAATTATGATCTTAGAGAACAAGAGAAATACATTAAACAGTGTTTTTATATTATTATTATTTATTAAAGTGCCATTCATTCCATAGCTCTGTACATATGAAAAGGGGTACATAGATACATAATACAGACAATTGCACTAAGTATGAACAAGACAGGTTATAAACTGGTACAGAAGAACAGAGGGCCCTGCCCGTGAGGACTTACAATCTACACGGTATGGGAGAAGGACATAGTAGGTGAGGGTGAAGCTAGTCATGGCGGTATAGAGGCAGCAGGGTCACTGGTTTTAGGCTAGTCTGAAGAGGTGGGTTTTCAGATTTCTTTTTAAGGATTTAACTGTAGGTGAGAATCTGATATGCTGGGGTAGTCAGTTCCAGAAGATGGGGGATGCACGGGAGAAATCTTGGAGGTGATTGTGGGAAGAGGTGATAAGAGGAGAGGAGAGAAGGAGGTCTTGGGAGGACTGGAGATTGCGTGTGGGGATGTATCGGGAAAGTAGCTCAGAGATGTATGGTGGGGACAGGTTGTTAGTTGTATTTGTTAGTATTTTGAACTGAGCTCGCTGGGCAATGGTGAGCCAGTGAAGTGATTGGCAGAAGGGAGAGGCAGAGGAGTAACATAGTGAGAGGTGGATTAGTCGGGCAGCAGAGTTGAGGATAGATTGGAGGGGTGCGAAAGTGCTAGATTGAAGGCCACAGAGGAGGATGTTGCAGTCTAGGCGGGAGATGACGAGGTCATGTACAAGCATTTTCGCAGAATCAAAGTTGTGGAAAGAGCGAATGTGTGAAATGTTTTTGAGTTGGAGACTGTAGGTGGTGGTATAAAGGGGTTGGATGTGCGGTCGGAAGGAGAGGGCAGAATCCAAGGTCACTCCAAGACAGAGAACTTAGTTGACTGGGGAGGTTGTGCAGCCATTGATCATGATAAATAGGTCTGTTGGGGAGGGAGGGGGGGTGAGCAAGATGGGGTAAAGATGATGAATTCTGTTTTATCCATCTTAAGTTTTATAAAGCGAGAGGAGAAGAAAGGGGATATGAAAGATAGGCATTGTGGGATTCTGGAGTAAGGTGGTGATGTCTGGACCAGAGAGGTAGATTTGTGTGTCATCAGCATAAGTGATACTGAAAGCCATGGGACTCTATAAGCTTTCCAAGGCCGAAAGTGTAACATAGTAACATAGTATATAAGACCGAAAAAAGACATTTGTCCATCCAGTTTGGCCTGTTTCCTACAAGTTGATCCAGAGGAAGGCAAAAAACCCCTGTGAGGCAGAAGCCAATTTCCCCCACTTAAGGGGAAAACATTCCTTCCCGACTCCAATCAGGCAATCAGAATAACTCTCTGGATTAACGACCCCTCTCTAGTAGCCATAACCTGTAATATTATTACACTCCAGAAACACATCCAGTCCCCTCTTGAATTCCTTTATTGTACTCACCATCAGCACCTCCTCAGGCAGAGAGTTCAATAGTCTCACTGCTATTACCGTGAAGAATCCTTTTCTATGTTTGTGTACAAACCTTCTTTCCTCCAGACGCAGAGGATGTCCCCTTGTCACAGTCCTGAGGATGAATAGATGATGGGAGAGAATTCTGTACTGACCCCTGATATATTTATACATAGTTATTAGATCTCCCCTCAGTCGTCTATTTTCTAAAGTGAATAACCCTAATTTTGATAACCTTTCAGGGTACTGTAGTTGCCCCATTCCAGTTATTACTTTAGTTGCCCTCCTCTGAACCCTCTCCAGCTCTGCTATGTCTGCCTTGTTCACAGGAGCCCAGAACTGTACACTGTACTCCATGTGTGGTCTAACTAGTGATTTGTAAAGTGGTAGGACTATGTTCTCATCACGGGCATCTATGCCTCTTTTGATGCAACCCATTATCTTTTGGCCTTGGCAGTAGCTGCCTGACACTGGTTTTTACAGCTTAGTTTGCTGTTTATTAATATTCCTAGATCCTTTTCCATGTCAGTGTCACCGAGTGTTTTACCATTTAGTATGTACGGGTGACTTGCATTATTCCTTCCCATGTACATAACTTTACGTTTGTCAGTGTTAAACCTCATCTGCCATTTCTCTGCCCAAGCCTTCAATCTATCCAGATCCCTCTGTAGCAGAAAACTGTGCTCTTCAGTGTTAATTACTTCACACAGTTTGGTGTCATCTGCAAAAATTGATATTTTACTGTGCAAGCCTTCTACAAGATCATTAATAAATATATTGAAGAGAATAGGGCCCAATACTGACCCCTGAGGTACCCCACTAGTGACAGTGACCCAATCTGAGCGTGTACCGTTAATAACCACCCTCTGTTTTCTGTCACACAGCCAGTTACTTACCCACTTACAGACATTTTCTCCCAGTCCGAGCATCATCATTTTATATACTAACCTTTTATGAGGCACAGTGTCAAATGCTTTGGAGAAGTCCAGATATACGACATCCATTGATTCGCCACTGTCAAGTCTAGAACTTACCTCCTTATAGAAACTGATTAAATTCGTTTGGCATGACCGATCCCTCATAAAGCCATGCTGATATGGCGTTATTTGCTTATTTTCATTGATATACTCCAAGATAGCATCTCTTAGAAACCCCTCAAACAGTTTACAAACAACAGATGTTAAACTTACCGGCCTATAATTTCCAGGCTCTGTTTTTGGATCCTTTTTTAATATTGGCACCACATTTGCTATGCGCCAATCCTGTGGAACATTCCTTGTCAATATAGAGTCCGTAAATATCAGAAATAAAGGTCTGGCTATGACATCACTTAATTCCCTTAGGATACGGGGGTGTATGCCATCCTGCGCTGGTGATTTGTCTATTTTAATCTTTTTAAGTCGCTTTTGTACTTCTTCCTGGGTCAGACAGGGCACTTTTAATGGGGAATTCACTTTTACATTCTGCATTTCATCTGACAGTTTATTTTCCTCAGTGAATATAGTGGAGAAAAAAATATTTAATAGTTTTGTTTTATCCTCGTCGCTCTCTGCAACACCCCCTCATTGCTATGTAGAGGGCCGACTCCTTCAGATTTATATGTTTTTACCATTTATATAATTGAAGAACATTTTAGGGTTAGTTTTACTCTCTTTGGCAATTAATCTCTCGGTCTCTAGTTTGGCAATTTGTATTAGTTTTTTACATATTCTATTTTTTTCCTTATAGTTTATCAGTGCTTCCTGGCTCCCCTCCTGTTTTAGTGATTTATATGCTTTCTTTTTGTCATTTATTGCTTTCTTTACGGTTCTATTTATCCACATTGGTTTCTAATTGTTTCTTAGCCTTTTATTCCTATAAGGTATGTTCCTCTCATAATTAGATGTTACAATGCTTTTAAAAATCTCCCATTTTATGGTTGTATTTTTATTTTTGAGGATTTAGTCCCAGTTAGTTAGGCCTATGGCCTCGCTTAGTTGGCTAAATTTTGCTTTTTTGAAGTTTGGTATTTTTGTTCCTCCCTTTAGAAACTCTTGTTTGAAGGATAATTGGAAGGTCATTACTTTATGGTCACTATTTCCTAGGTGTCCCCCAACCTGCACATCTGTTGTTCTGTCAGGTCTTTTGGTAATACTAAGTCCAGTATTACCGCCCCTCTAGTGGGGTCCTGAACCAGTTGGGAAAGGAAATTGTCTTTGGCTATTGCCAAGAACCTGTTTCCTTTATGGGATGTACAGCTTTCAGTTTCCCAGTCTATATCTGGGTAGTTAAAGTCCCCCATAATAACTACTTCATTATGATTTGCCGCCTCGTCTTACTCGTTTAGTAATAGATTTTCTGTGGACTCTGGTATATTAGGTGGTTTATAATAAACTCCTATTAGTAATTTTTTTTAGTTTTTTGCTCCATGTATTTCTACCCACAATGACTCCACATGTTCATTTCCCTCACAGATGTATTCTCGAATTGTGGGCTTTAGACAGAACTTCACATAGAGGCAGACCCCTCCACCTCTCCGGTTTTGACGATCCTTTCTAAACAGATTGTAACCTTTTATATTAACTGCCCAGTCATAGCTATCATCCAGCCATGTCTCAGTTATTCCCAGTATGTCATATTCCTCCTCACACATCACTAATTCTAGTTCACCAGTCTTGTTAGTCAGGCTTCTGGCATTAGTATACATACATTTGAGAGGTTTATGTGTATTTTTTACCCTACACCTTTCATTCTGAACTGTTCTAGTCCCCCCTTCCATTCCTCCCATAGTCCCACTACCTTGCCCCCGGTCTCTATCTGCACTATCTTCCCCTACTATAATGTAATTACCCTCCCCCAGATAGAGAAGAGCAGGGGACCTAGGACAGAGGCTTGTGGGACACCAACAGAGAGGGAATGAGACGAGGAGGAGGTGTAAGAGTGGGAGACGCTAAATGTCCAGTTTGTGATGTATGATGTGATCCAGGAGAGGGCCAGGTCAGTAATGCCAAGAGATGAGAGAGTTTTCAACAGAAGGGAGTGGTCGACAGTGTCAAAGGTAGAGGACAGGTCAAGGAGAAGGAGGACAGAGTAATGTTTTTTGGTTTTGGCTGTTAGTAGGTCATTGGTAACTTGAAGATGGCTGGCACTCCTCCCTGTTAGTGGTGCTCAGTGAACCGGGAGAATCCAAAAATGTACAATCAATGTAAAGAACACGGCACGATTATCTTCATAAATCTATTACGGAAAGCCAAGAGAAGCTAGTAGCAATAGAAACCCAGTTGACATCTACAATTCCTGTACAGGAATGGACTGTTTTCAAGCAAAAGACAGAGAAGATATTGAAGGATCACAGAAAATATATAGAACGTATCAAAAGAGCCAAATATTCGACGGATACCGAGGATTATCAACTTAAAAAAGTGTACTGCTGGCAATGGCAAAGTTCCGACGTTTTGGGTTATCAATCTCATGGGGACTATGCCTCATCCTCCTCTGGGAGCGAGAAATATACTCGTTATCGATCATCACTTTTTTTTCCGCAGGAGGGGATCCAGCCCACGCAGAAGACCACATGGATACGAAGGGGGAGAGGCTTCATACATTCCGGAACCAACCTGCATGACAACCAGGTCACAGGTACGGACTTGGTAATAAATATTTCCTCCCGGTCCCTCTCTCCAGCAGAACTTAAGGTTCTATCAAAAGGACTATCCTTCTGTCCTACGGACTCATTACATATGTTCAACGTAACACAGGATATCGGCCGATAAGGATATTTATGTTAATATTACAAAAAAGAAAATGGGTAGAATTGCACATCCACAAGCTCAGCTTCTGATCTTTGACTGCTTCTCAGCAAAATTAATATCGCCTCTCAGCGCAATATTTAATGTACTGCCCCCTATACTGCATGATATACAAGAGGCATTAGTTACATTTTGATCAAAAGGCATAAGCCCACTCACCGCGCCAAGTGTGAAGAGTTCTACCAGCTCTCAGACTTAGCTTCTGAGAGCATGTTATAGGTGAGCTTCACCAACTGTTCACATGGTGCAGTGCTGCATGGCAGCCGTTGTTTGCTGTGGCGCGGCGCTGGGGGGCTGGCGGGACCCGGTGCCATGGTGACATTGCCGGACAGCTGGGGTGCTGTTTGGCGGCTGAATCCCGCCACCCGCTGGTGCGGTGCTGCAGCGGTCGCCGGGCGGTGCTGCACCAAATCTAGAGTAGGACCCACTCTAGTAGGTGACCTTGGCGCGGTGAGTGGGCTTATGCCTTTTGATCAAAATGTTACTAATGCCTCTTGTATAGCATGCAGTATAGGGGGCAGTACATTAAATATTGCGCCGAGAGGCGATATTAATTTTGCTGAGAAGCAGTCAAAGATCAGAAGCTGAGCTTGTGGATGTGCGATTCTACCCATTTTCTTTCTCTTTTTTGTAATATGTATATATTGGTCTGTCCAGGATCAGCACTCCTCCCATCCAGTACAGGTGTTTTTAATTAGCTTGAGCAAGTATATATGAGTGAAAGAGTTCTACCAGCTCTCAGACTTAGCTTCTCAGAGCATGTTATAGGTGAGCTTCACCAACTGTTCACATGGTGCAGTGCTGCATGGCGGCCGTTGTTTGCAGTGGTGCGGCGCTGGGGGGCTGGCGGGACCCGGTGCCATTGCCGGACAGCAGGGGTGCTGTTTGGCGGCTGGATCCCGCCGCCCGCTGGTGCGGTGCTGCGGCGGCGGCGGTCGCCGGGCGGTGCTGCACCAAATTTAGAGTAGGACCCACTCTAAGAGGCGACCTTGGCACGGTGAGTGGGCTTATGCCTTTTGATCAAAATGTTACTAATGCCTCTTGTATAGCATGCAGTATAGGGGGCAGTACATTAAATATTGCGCCGAGAGGCGATATTAATTATGCTGAGAAGCAGTCAAAGATCAGAAGCTGAGCTTGTGCGATTCTACCCATTTTCTTTCTCTTTTTTCTAATCACATTAATGATTGCCGCAGTACTACTGTTCTACGGAGGACTATTGCGCATGCGCCGCATTCACATGACCGGTCGGCATTTGCCACCCGGTACTATGTTTAAGCATCCAGGAAGTTTCTCCCTTTTCGGCCTCAGCCGGCGGAGCGCGCATGTCCCAATGACGCACTTCCGACCGGACCCGCGGACCCGAAGTGTAACTCATGGCTCACTATTTAAGACGCCGGAGCGGGGTAACAAGTATGCCACCCGCTCCTGCACTACTATACTACTACAGGTATTCTACAGGTAAGCTTTGTCTATATGTACCAAGTCATTTATTGAATTATGTAGAAGTGCATATGCATCTTACCGATATCAAGGACCTTATGACATTACTATCAGTTTTCCATAGTGTTGCTCATTGACTCCTGTGATCTTTGAGAAAATATACAAATTTATGTATGACGATTATGACTTGTATACACATGTACTTGAATCTCTGTATATCTATTATTATAGTTTTTGGACCACACATTTATGTTGATTAAGTTTGTATATATTATTATTTTCACGCCCTGATAAAGGTCTATGGCTAGACCGAAACATAGGCCATTTTGAATGTACTGAATATGATGGTGGCGGAATAATAGTAGGTCATTGGTGACTCTGGTGAGGGCAGTCTCAGTTGAGTGGTGGGATCGGAAGCCAGATTGTAGCCAGTCAAAGAGGAAGCAGGAGGAGAGGTTAGAGGACAGTTCAGAATGGACATGTTGCTCAAGTAGCTTTGAGGCATATGGAAGAAGTGATATGGGGCGCTAACTGTACAAAGAAGATGGGATTAATATGTTCAGTACTACTTTGCAGTATATCAGTAAGAATAGGTTCATGTTACAAATGAAAATCCATTCTATATATCTGAAAGGTGTCTCTGTGATTTGAATTTTTATAATCTCATATTCAGACATAATGAGCAGCCACTAAAATTTCTACAACCAATCTGCCACTTGTAAACATGCTGTTGGTGCAAACATGACTGATCAACACTGCTATGTGTATTTTTAAAAGATGTTTTGTTCTTTTATTGCTTTAAATCTTTGTATTATTAGCATATTTGAAATAAAATGTCAAGTAAAAGACATGTGACCTTGTAGAGTTATATTATTATCATTATTTTCTATTGTCAATTGAAAATCACTTTAATGAATCTTCTGCAATATATTTGGGTATGGCCACATGGTGCGGCCATGCCGCACCTGCTACACATCCACCTTGTGGCGGAACACTGCCTGGCTGTACAAGCCTCAGTCTAAACTGATTTAATTAGGACCACGTTTATTTGGTTTTCACTAGTGTTGAATAAATCGAAGCATCTGTAGTGGAATTTAATCTGAAGTTTAGGAAAAATTTGATTCACCATGAATCCGAATCTCTTCATGCTTCGTGTAATGAATAGTTTTTTTTTTGCCTAAAATGGCATCTGCACATGTTACAAAGTGAACGTAAGAACGTAAGAAGCCCAGGAATGCGGATAGCCATCCCCCTGTCACAGACCTATAAATGCCTCATCCCGCACAGTCTCTGTCATGTCACTGTTAGCTTAGTTTAGGGAAAGATCTGACAAGTGCTTAAGGGCTAGGAACAGTGTTTCAGAAAGCAATTAATGGGAGCATATTGGATTGGGAGCGTGCAGGTGGTCTAATATTGTTGAACATATGTCACAATCTCCAGTAATCTGTTACTTTATACATAGAATTACTGTGCCTCATTATCAAAGGGTGGTCTACCACTGTGTGTGCATCTAGTTGAACTGTTGCCACATTCCAATTTTATCCGTTACTGATGTAGTTACTGTACACTATGGCCAACAGACAGTTGCCTGGCCCATCCAAAAGAATGGGCAGTGGTAAAAATGTTGCTGTAGCCGGCACAAGAAGCAGCAGAAGAAGGGGGGTTGGTAGCAACCGCAGAAACAAGCCAGAACTGCCACTGTCATATAGCAGTTTTAACCAACAATGGGGCTGTACTGGAATGGTGGACTCACTCTTCAACATCATCTCAGATGACAACAACACCAGGAATTGGTGGGTTCCTCTGACACCACCCTTAGTTGTCATGGCCCAGGAACTTCCTCTGTGCCCTCCCTGTCCTGAACCTGCCTCTTGCATTTGCTGCTCCTTCTGCTAGCCAAGGAGCAGCTCTACTCCGCTTTTTAGCGAGGATGAGATTTGTGAGGACAGTCAGCAGTTACAGGCCAGCACAGACTTGGAGGAGAGGTCCGCTGCGGACTCCTCTAGGCATGCAACTATCGATGATGACAGTTTGGTGGGAGCATATCTTGCGAGGGGTCAGGGACGTGAGTAAGAGACAGGTGAGGGCGACAGAAGTGATCACCAAACAGACGTAGATGATGATGTAGCACATGAGAGCTGGGTGGCAGTGTTCCCATGAGACAGCAGGGTGCAACTGTGCCCCTGAGACAGCAGGTTGGAAGCAGTGGGAGATCTGAAACGCGAGAGGGGTACACAGTATGCTACTCAGAAGACTCCCTGTGAGGAACACACTAGCATGCACGGGTTTATAAATGCAGCGGCAGGCATCACGCAGTGGTCGAGGCAAAATGCCATACTCGTAAGTGTGGCAATTTTTCAGCAAGTCGCTGGGGAATGTTAGTGTGGCTGTATGCAGGATATGTCGGCAGAAGGTGAGGGGTAGCCAGGGTGCTAATGTTGGAACGACGGCCCTGCGTCAACAGATGGAGCATCGCCATAAAGTGGCACTCATTTAGTGTTGCAGCCTGATGTAGCAACCACTGCATCTCCCACCGACTTGCACTTCCTCACCAGCAGTCGCTGCTCGAAAACATCAGCAGAAGGAAGCTGTTGTTCCTTCCCATCGACTTCAATGTTGTCTTTTGAACCATGTTGCTCCTCCTCCTTCCACTCCTACTCCTCGTCACTTGCTTCGACAACAATTGATCACCGAGGCGATTAAAAAAAAACAACAGTATGCGTGCACTCATTCAATGCAGAAGCTGAACATGGACCTAGCCAAGTTGCTGCTACTACATTCCCTTCCTTTCCATGTAGTTGCCAACCCAAGGTGGAGATTTAATTTTCTAAAAAAAGCTGTACCGGCCTTGCACATTTATGTTGGGCAGAAGGTGGGCCTCTCTGTGCATGGTAGAGTTATAACTATGGTCAAGGACAAAGTATGTTGTTCTGGACCAGGCACACTAGCAACTTGATCAGGTGATGGCAATACTGCTTCTGCGTTGTAATCGTGGGATTTCTGCACCAATGTCCTCCTATGCCTCCTCACGCTCCCCTCTAGGCACAGTTAACAGTGGTCCTCCAGTATATGACCTATGCAAAGCTAGGCATTGTCACGCAGTTTTGCACAATATCGCCTGATATGCAACGTGATGAGCGAGCACCAAAGTATTCGGGTGTTCGGCCCAAACATATTGCTATATTCGTTCGCTCGGCCGAGCACCCAAGTATAATGGAAGTCAATAGGAGACAACCAGGCACCCACTGCTCTGACGAGGAGAGGGTGCCTGGTCCATTGGAAAAGGTCAGAAAGTGACAGAAACACCACCGAAATGGATCGGGAACAGCATGGGAAGGATGTATGGATGCATCTTGGACTCCCAGGTCGCTGCTGGGAACCATGTTGTCCGAGTTGTACGCCGCTTTTACAGACTGACAAAAATACGCAAAAAACCACCCTAAAATAAAATCAGTTTCACTGGAAAAATTGTTAGGAAACATTCTTTTCTGTATATTCAATTGTATATAAAGTGCAAGTGCTGCCAAAAATTACAAGCAAGAGGCACACCGAAACAGCCTGTATATCACATAAAGGAGGGCCTCATTCACATGTGGTACAATAGTTCAGGTAGTGGGACTCCTACACTCATAAAGCCTATGCACTAAGTGAAAGGGCTGCCAAAAATTACAAGGAACCGGCACTCCAATACACCTTTTATTAAACATAAAGGAGGTCATCATACAAACCCTTAAAAAAATTATGATTAATGGCCTGCTGGTGACCCTCAAAAACATTTGGACCAAGGGCCTGCTGGTGACCCTCTAAAACATTAGGGGCGAGGGCCTGCTGGTGAGCTGACGCTCTAAAACATTATATGTGAGTGCCTGCTGGTGAGCTGATGCTCTAAAACATTATATGCTAGTGCCTGCAGGTGAGCTGATGCGCTAAAACATTATATGTGAGTGCTTGCAGGTGAGCTGATGCTCTAAAACATTACATGCAAGTTCATGCTGTTCAGCTGACGCTCTAAAACATTATATGCAAGTGTCTGCAGGTGAGCTGATGCTCTAAAACATTATATGCGAGTGCATGCTGTTCTGCTGACCCTATAAAAAAAATTTGAGTTGAGGGCCTGCAGTTGAGCTGACCCTATAAAACAATTTGAGTGAAGGGAACATATACAATCTGGATGAGGAGGAGGAGGAGAAAACAAGATTCAACCATATACTCTTTTTTTGTGGTGGAAATGGTGCATGGGAATACACTACAGTAGATTGACTACATTATAAATGATAGATTGAAATTGCCTTTAGATGAAAAATTGTTAGGAAATATTCTTTTTTGTATATTTACTTTTATATAAATAGCAAGTTCAGACAAAAATGTTCATGATTTTCGGAACGGGAAATGTAGCGTCCCAGTACCGCCTCAGTGAGGTAGTGACAATAAATAACAATACAGGACTCTTAAGAGAGCCTGTCATTGGAACGAGTACAAAAAAATACAGGGATTGTCATGGGTATTTAGGATGAGAAAACGTTATACAGGAGGAGAGGTAAAGTATGATTGATGGCCTGCTGGTGACCCACTAGAACATTGGGGGTGAAGGTCTTCAGCTAAGCTGACCATCTAAAACATTATAGGTGAGGGCCTGCGGGTGAGCTGACCATCCGAAAAATTATATGCGAGGGCCTGTGGATGAGCTGACCATCGAAAACATTATTTATGCAAGGGCCTGCGGGTGAGCTGACCATTGAAAACATTATTTATGCAAGGGCCTGCGGGTGAGCTGACCATCCAAAAAATTATATGAGAAGGCATATAAGCAATGGCATTATATGCGACAATTAAGCATGTAGATATGATGGACGAGGAGGAGGATGAGAAAAGGAAGATTCAACCATATACCATTTTGTGGCGGAAGGGGTGCATGGGAATACAGAGTATTCAGTACATTCTAATCAACACATTTAAAGTGCCTTGATGTTCAGTCGTGGCTTTCCTCTGGTGGAGTGGAGAAGTGAGGGGCAATCCAGGCCTTGTTCATTTTTATCTGAGTCAACCTGTCAGCATTTTCAGTTGACAGCCGGATACGCTTATCTGTTATAATGCCACCAGCAGCACTAAATACCCGCTCAGACAAAATGCTGGCAGCAGGGCAGGCCAGCATCTCCAAGGCGTAGAACGCCAGTTCGTGCCACGTGTCCAGCTTGGACACCCAGTAGTTGTAAGGCACTGAGGGATCACTGAGGACGCTGACACGGTCTAGAAAAAAGTATAGATTTGCGTCTCACTGCTCACAGCAAGCAGAGTTTGTGGAATACAGAAAAGGACTGTCTGTCACTGTTATTTGAATTAAATATAGGCCGCACACAGTCTAGATATAAGTGAAGATTTGCGTCTTACTGCTCACAGCAAGCAGAGTTTGTGGAATACAGAAAATGTCCTTAACGGTCGCCCTGACAAAAAAAGAAAAAAAATCCACCATATTAAGTGGCCCTTATGTCAAGATCACACTTTTTTACAAGCTGTAAGGATGTGGCGGGGAAAACCTAAGCCAGTTATCCATCCACAGACAGCTGTTTCGGAGTGTGGCCCCTCATGAGTGTGGAGTAGGACTGGCTAACCGGGAGCAATGCCTTGGAGACTACTTAAACAAAACAATAGCTGATCTCAGGGAGACCAGGTACAGAAAACACAGCGGAGCCTCATTTAAGAGTCTCAACACAGCAATCCAAAGTGCAAAGCTCCCTAGGAAACAGTAATATGCAAAATAAATGTGGAGCCCCAGTATTGGGTCTACAACACAATGAAAGCCAGATATCCCTCAAAGGACATAAGGGCCACTTAATATGGTGGATTGGATGATCTCTGTAATGGAGATGCCTCTTTGCTTGGTTTTCCTTCCTTTGAGGGATATATGGCTTTCATTGTGTTGTAAAAAAGCGGGATCTTGACATAGGGGCCACTTAATATGGTGGAAGAGGAGAAGTGGTGGTTGGATCCAGCAACCTGATGGACGTAGGGCCGAAATCCTGGGCATGGGTAGCACCTGTGCCATCCCAGGGTACGACTCACTCCCGGCTTCTACAACATTCACCCAGTGTGTGGTCAGGGAAATGTAGCATCCCTGGCCACCAGCACTTGTCCATGTGTCCGTGGTGAAGTGGACCGCCCCAGTAAATGCGTAGGTCAGGGCATGGGTGATGTTCTGGGACACATGCTGGTGTAAGGCGGGCATGGCACACCGTGAAAAATAGTGGCGGCTGGGGACTGCATACCATGGGATGGCCGGTGACATCAGGCTGCAGAAGGCCTCAGTGTCCGCAAGCCTAAATGGCAACATTTCAAGGGCCAGTAATTTTGAAAGTTGTGCATTTAGTGCTATTGACTGTGTTGGATGGGTATTTGCTCTTGCGTTCAAATGCCTGTGTTATCGACATTTGGATGCTGCACTGGGACAGGGAAGTGGATGTTGTTGCTGACAGTTCATGCAAAGGTCCAGGAGCAGGGTGAGGGGCATCCGGGCCTGCGCCTTCAACAGGGGATTGGCCAGCAGTGCTTAACAAAGAGGAAGCGGAAGCAGTGGTGTGACACGTAGACCCAGAATGTGGACTCAGGCATTCAGCAAACTTATTAGGGTGCTTGGATGTCATGTGGCAGATCATGCTGGTGGTGGTGAGGTGAGGTTGCTAGTGTTCACGCCCTGGCTCATTTTGGTATGGCACAGGTTGAAAACTACCACTCTTTTGTCATCTGTAGTGTTGAGCGAACAGTTCGAGACTAGTTCGGGTTCGTACCGAATTTTGGGGTGTTCGGGACACGGATCCGTTTTCAAAAAAGTTTGGGTTCGGGTTCGTTGTTCGGCGATTTCTTCCCGCTTTCTGAAGGGCTGCACAGCAGCCAATAAGCTAGCGTTTTACTTCTTGCCCTAAGAGCCCATCACAGCCATGACTAATAATGGCATGGCTGTGATTGGCCAAGTGCAGCATGTGACCCAGCCTCTATTTAAGCTGGAGTCACGTAGCGCCGCACGTCACACTGCTCTGATTAGTGTAGGGAGAGGACGCAGCTGCTGTGAGGGGGAGATTAGGCAGGGAAGTCTGCAAAAGCACCTAATGAACGGATCGATCTACAGCTGTGAATGATTGAACTTCTGCTAGTTACTTGCTCACTGGTTTTTAGGCTGCACAGAGCGTTATTTTGTCACTTATTTTCTGGGGTGATCGGAGGCCATTTTGTGACTTGTGGTGCACCAGAACAAGCTGCCACCAAGTCCATCAATCCATCAATAAGTTTTTTTTGCTATATCCTACATCAGGGGCTTGGCTGTGCTAATTGTCACCCCTAGAAACTCAGGATAGCAATTTCTATATTAATGGGTTAAATACAATTGCCAAAATACCAATCTCCTAAATCTGGTGTTAAAGCTTTGGCTAGCCAAGTATAATACTGTCTGCTGTTTGGCAATGGAGAGATTATTTTCTGTGGTGAAATTCAATTGTCAAAATAGCAATCTCCTAAATCTGGTGTCCCAGCACTGGCTAGCAAACTATAATAGTGTCCGACAAAACATATATTTTGTTCTGGGGTGAAATTCAATTGCCAAAATAGCAATACCATAAATCTGGTGTCACAGCTGTGGCTGGCAAACTATAATAGTGTCCGCCAAAACATATATTTTGTTCTGGGGTGAAATTCAATTGCCAAAATAGCAATCCCCTAAATCTGGTGTCCCAGCACTAGATGGCAAACTATAATAGTGTCTGCCAAAACATATATTTTGATCTGGGGTGAAATTCAATTGCCAAAATATCAATACCATAAATCAGTGGTTTCAGTTGTGGCTGGCCAAGTTTCATAGTGTCCTGCAAAGGATATATTTTGTTCTGGGGTGAAATTCAATTGCCAAAATAGCAATACCATAAATCAGTGGTTTCAGCTCTGGCTGGCAAACTATAATAGTGTCCACCAAAACATATATTTTGTTCTGGGGTGAAATTCAATTGCCAAAATAGCAATACCATAAATCAGTGGTTTCAGCTGTGGCTGGCAAACTATAATAGTGTCCGCCAAAACATATATTTTGTTCTGGGGTGAAATTCAATTGCCAAAATAGCAATACCATAAATCAGTGGTTTCCGTTGTGGCTGGCAAACTATAATAGTGTTCTCCAAAACATATATTTTGTTCTGGGGTGAAATTCAATTGCCATAATAGCAATACCATAAATCAGTGGTTTCAGCTGTGGCTGGCCAAGTTTCATAGTGTCCTGCAAATTATATATTTTGTTCTGGGGTGAAATTCAATTGCCAAAATAGAAATACCCTGAATCTGGAGTTCCAGCTGTTGCAGGCCTAGTTTAAATCTGTCCGTAACAGGGTATATTTTGTACAGGGGTGAAATTCAATTGCCAAAATAGCAATACCATAAATCAGTGGTTTCAGCTGTGGCTGGCCAAGTTTCATAGTGTCCTGCAAATTATATATTTTGTTCTGGGGTGAAATTCAATTGCCAAAATAGAAATACCCTGAATCTGGAGTTCCAGCTGTTGCAGGCCTAGTTTAAATCTGTCCGTAACAGGGTATATTTTGTACAGGGGTGAAATTCAATTGCCAAAATAGCAATACCATAAATCAGTGGTTTCAGCTGTGGCTGGCCAAGTTTCATAGTGTCCTGCAAATTATATATTTTGTTCTGGGGTGAAATTCAATTGCCAAAATAGCAATACCATAAATAAGTGGTTTCAGCTCTGGCTGGCCAAGTTTCATAGTGTCATGCAAAGGATATATTTTGTTCTGGGGTGAAATTGAATTGCTAAAATAGCAATACCATAAATCTGGTGTCACAGCTGTGGCTGGCAAACTATAATAGTGTCCGCCAAAACATATATTTTGTTCTGGGGTGAAATTCAATTGCCAAAATAGCAATACCATAAATCCGTGGTTTCAGCTATGGCTGGCCAAGTTTCATAGTGTCCTGCAAATTATATATTTTGTTCTGGGGTGAAATTCAATTGCCAAAATAGCAATACCCTGAATCTGGTGTTCCAGCACTGGCTGGCAAACTATAATAGTGTCCTGCAAATTATATATTTTGTTCTAGGGTGAAATTCAATTGCCAAAATTGCAATACCATAAATCTTGTGTCACAGCTGTGGATGGCAAACTATAATAGTTTCCTGCAAATTATATGTTTTGTTCTGGGGTGAAATTCAATTGCCAAAATAGCAATACGCTGAGTCTGGTAATCCAGCTGTTGCAGGCCTAGTTTAAATCTGTCCGTGACAGGGTATATTTTGTTCTGGGGTGAAATTCAACCGCCAAAATAGCAATCCCCTAAATCTTGTATCCCAGCACTGGCTGGCAAACTATAATAGTGTCCGCCAAAATATATATTTTATTCTGGGGTGAAATTCAATTGCCAAAATAGCAATACCATAAATCTGGTGTCACAGCTGTGGCTGGCAAACTATAATAGTGTCCGCCAAAACATATATTTTGTTCTGGGGTGAAATTCAATTGCCAAAATAGCAATACCATAAATCTGGTGTCACAGCTGTGGCTCGCAAACTATAATAGTGTCCGCCAAAACATATATTTTGTTCTAGGGTGAAATTCAATTGCCAAAATAGCAATACCATAAATCAGAGGTTTCAGCTGTGGCTGGCCAAATTTCATAGTGTTCTGCAAATATATATTTTGTTATTTTGTTCTGGGGTGAAATTCAATTGCCAAAATAGCAATACCCTGAATCTGGTGTTCCAACTGTTACAGGCCTAGTTTAAATCTGTCCGTAACAGGGTATATTTTGTTCTGGGGTGAAATTCAACTGCCAAAATAGCAATCCCCTAAATCTGGTGTCCCAGCACTGGCTGGCAAACTATAATAGTGTTCTGCAAAGGATATATTTTGTTCTGGGGTGAAATTCAATTGCCAAAATAGCAATACCATAAATCTGGTGTCACAGCTGTGGCTGGCAAACTATAATAGGGTCAGCCAAAACATATATTTTGTTCTGGGGTGAAATTCAATTGCCAAAATAGCAAATACCATAAATCAGTGGTTTCAGCTATGGCTGGCCAAGTTTCATAGTGTCCTGCAAATTATATATTTTGTTCTGGGGTGAAATTCAATTGCCAAAATAGCAATACCCTGAATCTGGTGTTCCAGCTGTTGCAGGCCTAGTTTAAATCTGTCCATAAAAGGATACCTTTCATCCAGGGCCTAAATACTAGCCCTAAAAGAGATATTCCCCTAAATCAGTGCTGTGCCTGGATTAGTGTAATACGCTACAAAAATAATTAGGCAGATAGTGTTAGGTGCCTGTAAAAAAAAGCCTGAATTTGAAATCAATGCATTGGGCCAAATATTTTTTTTCTTATTGTGGTGCTTGGTGAACGGTAACAATGAGGAAAACATCTAGTAAGGGACGAGGACGCGGTGGTGTTAGTGTACCCTCTGGTGCTGGGAGAGGACGTGGCCATTCTGCCACAGCCACACGTCCTAGTGAACTAACTACCTCAGGTTCCAGTACCCGCCAGAATTTACAGCGATATTTGGTGGGGCCCAATGCCGTTCTAAGGATGGTAAGGCCTGAGCAGGTACAAGCGCTAGTCAATTGGGTGGCCGACAGTGGATCCAGCACGTTCACAACATTATCTCCCACCCAGTCTTCTGCAGAAAGCGCACAGGTGGCGCCTGAAAACCAAGCCCATCAGTCTGTCACATCACCCCCATGCATATCAGGGAAACTGTCTGAGCCTCAAGTTATGCAGCAGTCTCTTATGCTGTTTGAAGACTCTGCTGGCAGGGTTTCCCAAGGGAATCCACCTAGCCCTTCCCCAGTGGTGGAAGACATAGAATGCACTGATGCACAACCACTGATGTTTCCTGATGATGAGGACATGGGAATACCATCTCATCGCAGTCCGCACGTCTCTGATGATGACGAAACACAATTGCCAACTGCTGCGTCTTTCTGCAGTGTGCAGACCGAACAGGAGGTCAGGGAGGAAGAGTGTGTGGAAGACGATGCAGGGGACGATGAGGTCCTAGACCCCACATGGAATAAAGGTCGTGCCACTGACTTTTATAGTTCAGAGGAAGAGGCAGTGGTGAGACCGAGCCAACAGCGTAGCAAAAGAGGGAGCAGGGGGCAAAAGCAGAACAGCCGCCTCCAAGAGAGTTCGCCTGTTACTGACCATCGCCACCAGGGACCGAGCACCCCAAAGGCAGCTTCAAGGAGTTCCCTGGCATGGCACTTCTTTAAACAATGTGCTGACGACAAGACCCGAGTAGTTTGAACGCTGTGCCATCAGAGCCTGAAGCGAGGCATTAACGTTCTGAATCTTAGCACAACCTGCATGACCAGGCATCTACATGCAAAGCATGAACTGCAGTGGAGTAAACACCTTAAAAGCAAGGAACTCACTCTAGCTCCCCCTGCTCCCTCTTCTGCTGCTGCCTCAGCCTCTTCCTCCGCCTCGGGAGGAATGTTGGCACCTGCCGCCCACCAAACAGAGGATGTGCCACCGACAACACCACCGGCGTCACCAAGCATCTCCACCATGTCACACGGCAGCGTTTAGCTCTCCATCTCACAAACCTTGGAGAGAAAGCGTAAATTCCCACCTAGCCACCCTCGAGCCCTGGGCCTGAATGCCAGCATTTCTAAACTACTGGCCTTTGAAATGCTGTCATTCAGGTGGACACAGAAAGCTTCAAACAGCTGATGTCTATGGCTGTCCCACAGTATGTTGTTCCCAGCCGCCACTACTTCTCCAAGACAGCTGTGCCCACCCTGCACAACCAAATATCCGATAAAATCAAGTGTGCACTGCGCAACGCCATCTGTGGCAAGGTCCCCCTAACCACAGATACGTGGACCAGTAAGCACGGCCAGGGACGCTATATCTCCCTAACTACACAATGGGTAAATGTAGTGGCGGCTGGGCCCCAGCCGGAGAGTTCCTTGGCGCACGTCCTTCCGCCACCAAGAATCGCAGAGCATCATTCTTTGCCTCCTGTAGCCTCCTCCTCCTACTCGGCTTAATCCTCCTCTGCTTCCACTAGCTCATCCAGTCAGCCACACACCTTCACCACCAACTTCAGCACAGCCTGGGGTAAACGTCAGCAGGCCATTCTGAAACTCATATGTTTGGGGGACAGGCCCCACACCGCGCAGGAGTTGTGGCGGGGTATTGAACAACAGACCGACGATTGTTTTCTGCCGGTGGGCCTCAAGCCCGGCCTGGTGGTGTGCGATAATGGGCGAAATCTCGTCGCAGCTCTGGGACTAGCCGGTTTGACGCACATCCCTTGCCTGGCGCATGTGCTGAATTTGGTGGTGCAGAAGTTCATTCACAACTACCTCGACATGTCAGAGCTGCTGCATAAAGTGCGGGCCGTCTGTGCGCCCTTTCAGCGTTCACATCCTGCCGCTGCTCGCCTGTCTATGCTACAGCGGAACTTCGGCCTTCCCGCTCACCGCCTCATATGCGACGTGCCCACCAGGTGGAACTCCACCTTACATACGCTGGAGAGACTGAGCGAGCAGCAGCAGGCCATAGTGGAGTTTCAGCTGCAGCACGCACGCGTCACTCGCACTGCGGAACAGCACTACTTCACCACCAATGATTGGGCCTCCATGCGAGACCTGTGTGCCCTGTTGCGCTGTTTCGAGTACTCCACCAACATGGCCAGTGGCGATGACGCCGTTATCAGCGTTACAATACCACTTCTATGTCTCCTTGAGAAAACGCTTAGGGCGATGATGGAAGAGGAGGTGGCCCAGAAGGAGGAGGAGGAGGATGAGGGGTAATTTTTAGCTCTTTCAGGCCAGTCTGTTAGACGTGGCTCAGAGGGAGGTTTTTTGCAACAGCAGAGGCCAGGTACAAATGTGGCCAGCCAGGGCCCACTACTGGAGGACGAGGAGGATGAGGAGGAGGTGGAGGAGGATGAGGATGAAGCAGGCCCACAGCGGGGTGCCACCCGACACAGCTCAGGCCCATCACTGGTGCGTGGCTGGGGGGATACGGAGGACGATGACGATACGCCTCCCACAGAGGACAGCTTGTCCTTACCTCTGGGGAGCCTGGCACACATGAGCGACTACATGCTGCAGTGCCTGCACAACGACAGCAGAGTTGCCCACATTTTAACGTGTGCGGACTACTGGGTTGCCACCCTGCTGGATCCCTGGTACAAAGACAATGTGCCCACCTTACTTCCTGCACTGGAGCGTGATAGGAAGATGTGCGAGTACAAGCGCACGCTGGTAGACGCGCTCCTGAGAGCATTCCCAAATGTCACAGGGGAACAAGTGGAAGCCCAAGGCGAAGGCAGAGGAGGAGCAAGAGGTCACCAACGCAGCAGTGTCGCAGCCAGCTCCTCTGAGTGCAGGGTTAGCATGGCAGAAATGTGGAAAAGTTTTGTCTCCACGCCACAGCTAACTGCACCACTACCTGATACAGAACGTGTTAGCAGGAGGCAGCATTTCACTAACATGGTTGAACAGTACGTCTGCACACCCCTCCACGTACTGACTGATGGTTCAGCCCCATTCAACTTCTGGGTCTACAAATTGTCCACGTGGCCAGAGTTAGCATTTTATGCCTTGGAGGTGCAGACCTGCCCGGCGGCCAACGTTTTGTCTGAACGTGTATTCAGCACGGCAGGGGGCGTCATTACTGACAAACGCAGCAGCCTGTCCACAGCCAATGTGGACAAGCTGACGTTCATAAATATGAACCAGGCATGGATCCCACAGGACCTGTGCCTCCCTTGTGCAGAATAGACATTTATAACTGCCTCCCCCTAAACCATGTATTCTTGTACTCCGGGGCACTTCTTTATTGAATCCTCATTTTTTAAACTTTACCATGATCTTGCGGTGCAAACCAAAGTTGAACGAACCTCTCCTCTGTCTGGGTGCTGGGCCAAAATAACTGAAAGTGGCCTTCTCCAGTGGTGGGTGATATTACGCATGATTCCTTGCTGTGGGACCTCTCTCCTCTGTCTGGGTGCTGGGGCCGAAATATCTGAAAGTGGCCTTCTCCAGTGGTGGGTGATATGACGCATGATTCCTTGCTGTGGGACCTCTCTCCTCTATCTGGGTGCTGGGGCCGAAATAACTGAAAGTGGCCTTCTCCAGTGGTGGGTGATATGATGCATGATTCCTTGCTGTGGGACCTCTCCCCTCTGTCTGGGTGCTGGGGCCGAAATAACTGAAAGTGGCCTTCTCCAGTGGTGGGTGATATGACGCATGATTCCTTGCTGTGGGACCTCTCTCCTCTGTCTGGGTGCTGAGGCTGAAATAACTGAAAGTGGCCTTCTCCAGTGGTGGGTGATATGACGCATGATTCCTTGCTGTGGGACCTCTCTCTCTGTCTGGGTGCTGGGGCCGAAATAACTGAAAATGGCCTTCTCCAGTGGTGGGCGATATGACGCATGATTCCTTGCTGTGGGACCTGTATCCTCGGTCTGGATGCTGGGCTGAAATAACTGAAAGTGGCCTTCTCCAGTGGTGGGTGATATGACGCATGATTCCTTGCTGAGGGATCTCTCTCCTCTGTCTGGGTGCTGGGGCCAAAATTACTGAGTGGCCTTCTCCAGTGGTGGGTGATATGACGCATGATTCCTTGCTGTGGGACTTCTCTCCTCTGTCTGGGTGCTGGGCCGAAATAACTGAAAGTGGCCTTCTTCAGTGGTGGGTGATATGACGCATGATTCCTTGCTGTGGGACCTCTCTCCTCTGTCTGGGTGCTGGGGCCGAAATAACTGAGTGGCCTTCTCCAGTGGTGGGTGATATGACGCTTTATTCCTTGCTGTGGGACCTCTCTCCTATGTCTGGGTGCTGGGGCCGAAATAACTGAAAATGGCCTTCTCCAGTGGTGGGTGATATGACGCATGATTCCTTGCTGTGGGACCTGTATCCTCGGTCTGGATGCTGGGCTGAAATAACTGAAAGTGGCCTTCTCCAGTGGTGGGTGATATGACGCATGATTCCTTGCTGAGGGATCTCTCTCCTCTGTCTGGGTGCTGGGGCCAAAATTACTGAGTGGCCTTCTCCAGTGGTGGGTGATATGACGCATGATTCCTTGCTGTGGGACTTCTCTCCTCTGTCTGGGTGCTGGGCCGAAATAACTGAAAGTGGCCTTCTTCAGTGGTGGGTGATATGACGCATGATTCATTGCTGTGGGACCTCTCTCCTCTGTCTGGGTGCTGGGGCCGAAATAACTGAAAATGGCCTTCTCCAGTGGTGGGTGATATGACGCATGATTCCTTGCTGTGGGACCTGTATCCTCGGTCTGGGTGCTGGGCCGAAATAACTGAAAGTGGCCTTCTCCAGTGGTGGGTGATATGACGCATGATTCCTTGCTGAGGGATCTCTCTCCTCTGTCTGGGTGCTGGGCCAAAATTACTGAGTGGCCTTCTCCAGTGGTGGGTGATATGACGCATGATTCCTTGCTGTGGGACTTCTCTCCTCTGTCTGGGTGCTGGGCCGAAATAACTGAAAGTGGCCTTCTTCAGTGGTGGGTGATATGACGCATGATTCCTTGCTGTGGGACCTCTCTCCTCTGTCTTGGTGCTGGGGCCAAAATAACTGAAAGTGGCCTTCTCCAGTGGTGGGTGATATGACACATGATTCTCTGCTATGGACCTCTCTCCAATTGATATTGGTTAATTTTTAGTTATTTTATTATAATTCATTTCCCTATCCACATTTGTTTGCAGGGCATTTACCTACATTTTGCAGCCCTCTAGCCCTTTCCTGGACTATTTTACAGCCTTTTTAGTGCCCAAAAGTTCGGGTCCCCATTGACTTCAATGGGGTTCGGGATAATGTTCGGGTCGAGTTCGGATCCCGAACCCGAACATTTTCGGGAAGTTCGTCCGAACTTCTCAAACCCGAACATCCAGGTGTTCGCTCATCTCTAGTCATCTGCACTTTCCTCAAAAAAGCGAGGTAGATTTACGCTGTCCTGTTTGATGTGGCCGACTTCTCCCTTTTGCAACCCCACTGCCTCTTCCAGACTGTTTCAGTGCTGCGGATCCCTACCCCTCTGTACTGCTGTCCTCGCTCGGCTTTTCACCTTCCCATGTTGGGTCAGTGACCTCATCATCCACCACCTCCTTTTCCACTTCCTCACTGTGCTCATCCTCCTGACTTGACCTAACCACAACCTCAGTGATTGAAAACTGTGTCTCATCATCATCCATCTTGTAAACTAATTTTTGACATTCACCACCGTCATCTTCTTGAGACTGTGAAGGCTCAAGAGGTTGGGAATCATGGCACAATATCTTAGGTACCTCTTGAAGTGTGCTGGGTGCGAGGGCCAAATCTTATAGTGGCGCTGGAATGAGCTCCTCGGTATATCCGAGTGTGGGATCACTCGTTTGGCAAGACAATATAGAAGCAAGAGGGGAGAAATGGTGGCACTGCTCAAACCCAATACAGAGAGAGACTCTCAAATTCCGGCCTTAGCGACCTCACTGGACCGGGGTGCCTGGCGAGTGTAGATAAAGACATCAAACATCGAGAAAAATAGTCCGCGGCACTCACCATCCGATGCTCAAGGTACATTTATTGCAGAGGTACTACAAGTACAGGGGTACAGACTCACATGGAGAGAGGACAAACAGCGACGGCCGTTTCGCGGGGCGACCGCTTCTTCCGGCTGTTCAGCATGTTCCACGCGTCACGTCAGCGCCTAATATGCGCGTCACCAGGAGGGAGGGATCAAACCAACCCATCTCCTAGCAACTGGTAAGCGCAAAGTAGGTAGCGACCGTGCGCTCTAGAACTATATGGAACATAAGTAAAAGCAAGTACAAAAGACATACATTGTTACATACATCAAATTATGAATTATAAATTTTAAGGCTGGGATTGTGTCACGCATAACTCCTATGCCTCCACTAGAGAGGCAATATTATCAATACAAAGATGCATATTCATACAGAGGAGCGAAACAAAGGCAGTTAAATGAAGACCGACATGTCATTACGTTCATTTAGGCCCAAATGGCCCGTGGCATCCGTCCTTATAATATGCCGGGCCTCCTTCTGGAGTAGTACGCGATGTCTATCGCCCCCTGTGCTACCGGGGTACATGCTCTAGACCCGCAAATTTCAAAACATTTGCGTCACCACCATGTTGGCATCTAACGTGCTCAATTAAGCGTGTTCTTCCTTTACCTGTTTTAATTGAGTTACGGTGCTCGCGAATACGCTCCAGAAGGGTCTTTTGTCTTCCCTACATAAAAGGAGCCACATATGCAGATCAAGGCATAAACAACAAAGTCGGTTCTGCAAGTTATAAAATGGTTGATATAATACTCCACACCTCCAATGAAAACATGCTGACCTTGTAATATATATTGCATACAGAGCCATACAACGAACGGCCACTCGGTTTCCTAGGATAACCACTTTCCTTTTGTTCACTATACTCGCTCCTAACTAAAGTCGTCCTCTGAAAGTCCTGCACCTTTAAATGCTATCATGGGTTTTGTTCCGCGAGCCGACCTAAGCCTTCCTCCGACTTCAATATCTCCCAGTTGCTCAGAATAGATTCTTTATGTTCTCAGCCATCGGGCTATGTTGGAACACAAAAATAAATCTATCCTGATCACTCTTCAATCTTCCTATGGCCTCTAGACCTCAGTAGTTCTCTCTGTATGTTACTGGCCTTTCCAGGCCCTATCCAGGTCTCTTGTTAGTACCCACGTTGAATGAGTCTGTTCTTCAATTCATTTGCTTGTTTTTGAAAGACTTCAAAACAATTGCTGATTCGCCTTAACTCAAAACTGTCCATACGGACAGATCTCTTACGCTACGTGATGATAGCTGTCATAGTGCAGGAGGTGTTGACGCAGTGGGCTTACGATATCCTCTCGGTACGCCAGCCACTCATCAGCAGTGACGCGAACGCCCAGGAATCATCGGTCAGTCCCCGTACTAGGGTGAATCCCATGTTCATGTCGTCGCGCCATTGAGATGGGAACAAATGCTACACACTGCTCCTAGTCCAGCCCACACCATGACATCATCCACGCAGCGAAAATAGCGCATACTAGCGAAGGGATTGACGCCGTGAAGACTGCATATCCTCAGCTTCGCAGCAGAGCAGGCCTACAGGTTCAGAATCTGCCTAAACCATTGGTTGCCTGGAAACACATTGCTCTCAAGAACAGTAGGATCTCCACCAACCGGAACGCTCTCCTCGATGCAGCCATAGCGGCACCCCAGCTCTCTGAGATACGCCATAACACTAACATCAAATGCCTCACTGAATTATCCAGTGCCAGTAGAGTCGTTAGTGTCACCTAGATATGTTGGGAACTCCACATGATAGACGAGCAGTCCATATTCGACAAGTTCAGTCACTGATCATGAGATGGCGCCCAGGGATGGGTCAGTGACTTATGCACCTGGGAGAAATAAGTTGGTCTTTAGACAGTAGACACTTTTCACGGTCCCGCCATGGAGACTTTCGCCTCACTAAACTTTCAGCAGTGCCGTCAAACTGGCACTGATCCTGGAATAGATTGCTGGGTGGAGACGCCATCAAGTCCCTGCTCCATGGCAGAGTCCTCGACATCACAGCACGACTGCCTCTCACGCTGGACTGATGATCAGAGTCGCGTAGCCATTGTATGTGCCAACTGCTTCTTACCAGATTCCTTTTCCTAGGTAAATCAGAGCCTTCGCATCTCTCAGCTGCTGAAAACGTCAATCAGCCAGCCAGCGGCATAGGGGACAGGATGAGGGCTACTCACAGCAGTCTTCACCAGCAGGGCTATCGAGTCAAACAGTACCGCAGAGTCTCTAGGCACCATTTCCTGTACTAGCTCAGACACATATACCATGGTTCAGTCACGCCTATCTCCTTTGTCAGCCTGGTGCGCTGGAACATCATGCAGTGTTTCTTCAAACATACTTGCGACATTTCGAAAGGTCACTCAAACATGCTCGACATGTCGCCGACTGAACCCCAGTCTCAATTAGACTGAGGTAGTCAGAGGCAATTGACGTTACTAATGTTGATCACAAGATTGAACGCATGATCAGGTCATAGTCTCACGAAACCTGCTTTTTTCTTCGCCGATCTGCGATGTACGAAGAAAACAGGTTTCGTGGAGGGACTAGATGAACCTGATCATGCCGCTCAGAATCTTGTGATCAACATTAGTAACGTCGAATTGCCTTCTGACTGCACCTCAGTCCTGAATTTAGGACTGGGGTTCAGTCCGACGGTGCAGTTCGACAGAACAATGTTTGAAATTGACCTTTTCAGAAATGTCCGCAAATTGTATTTGAAGAAACACTATAGTGGTGTTCCAACACACCAGACTGACAAAAAGAAGGAGATAGGCCGGTGAGCCTGAACCCCATGGGATATAATGTGTCTGAACCCTTTAGTGCACAGGAAGTGAGATGCCTAGAACTTCTTACGGATACTGATTTAACCCCTGATTCGATGCCCTTGGATACGGGTAGAGATTTCTGTGGGGAGTGCCCTCATCCTTTTGTCCCCTATGCCCGCTGGCTCGCTGATTGACGTTTTCAGTAACAGGGTCTTGAGAGATACAAAGGCTCTGATTTACCCTAAGGAAAAAGGGAATCTGAATAAGAAGCAGTTGGCCGCAATACAATGGCTACGCGACTCTGATCTCGTCATCAAGCCAGCGGACAAGGGGGGCAATATAGTTGTGATGTCGAGGGACTTCTATACCATGGAGGCAGGAAGACAGTTGAATGACGTCTCCACCTACGAAAAAATCCCAGCGGATCCTATTCCAGGGATCAGTGCCAATTTGGTGGCACTGCTGCAGAAGTTTGTGGGGGCAGGCGTCCTCCATGGCAGGACCATTGAAAAATTGGTCCCTACTTGTCCTAAAAGACCAACTTGGTATTTTCTCCCCAGGTGCATAAGTCACTGACCCATCCCCTGGGCGGCCCATCGTATCGGGGTTGGGTCAGTGACTGAACCTTTGTCGAGGTATTTAGATTGGCTTCTACGTCCTATCCTATGTAGGTTCCCAACATATCTAGGTGACACTAACGACTTCCTACTGGCACTGGATAATTTCCAGTGGCAGGACGGTTGGAGTTTGGTGTCCCTGGATGTTGTGAGCCTATATACGCGTATCCCCAGAGAGCTGGGGTGGACGCCGTTCTCGAACTTATCGAACACTCAGGGAGGAACCCCTTGTTCGGACAGTTTGTGGAGGAATCCCTACTATTCGTTCTTGAGAACAATGTTTTCCAGTTTAATAACCAATGGTTTAGGCAAATTTTTGGAACTGCCATGGGGACGCCTGTCTCATGCACTTTGCGAACATATTTCTGGGGAGATTTGAGGATAAATACGTCTTCACGACGCCTAATCCCTTCCTTAAGTATATACGCCTATTTTTGCGCTACGTGGATGATGTCTTCATGGTGTGGGCTGGGACACAGGAGCAGTGTGAGCAATTTGTTTCCCATCTCAATGACGCGAACGACATGAACATGGGATTCACCCTTAATTTTGGGGGACTGACCATTGAGTTCCTGGACGCTCGCGTCACTGTGATAGATGGGTCTTTGCGCACCGAAGGATATCGTAAGCCCACTGCGTCCAACACCCTCCTGCACTATGACAGCTATCATCCACGTAGCGTAAGAGAATCTGTCCCGTATGGACAGTTTTTGAGATTAAGGCGAATCAACAATTGTTTTGAAGTCTTTCAAAAACAAGCAAATGAATTGAAAAACAGACTCATTCAACGTGGGTACCAACAAGAGAACCTGGATAGGGCCCTGGAAAAGGCCAGTAACCATACACAGAGAGAACTACTGAGGTCTAGGGGCCATAGGAGGAAGATTGAAGAAGGTGATCAGAATAGATTTATTTTTGTGTTCCAACATAGCCCGATGGCTGAGAACATAAAGAAATCTATTCTGAACAACTGGGAGATATTGAAGTCGGAGGAAGGCTTAGGTCGGCTCACGGAACAAAAACCCATGATAGCATTTAAAAGGTGCAGGACTTTCAGGGACATTTTAGTTAGGAGCCGTTATAGTGAACAAAAGGAAAGAATTGGTTATCCCTAGGGAAACCGATTGGTAACCACCGTTGTGGTAATTGCTCTGTATGCAAATATATATTACAAGGTCAGCATGTTTTCATTGGAGGTGTGGAGTATTATATCAACCATTTTATAACTTGCAGAACCGACTTTGTTGTTTATGCCTTGATCTGCATATGTGGCTCCTTTTATGTAGGGAAGACAAAAAGACCCCTTCTGGAGCGTATTCGCGAGCACCGTAACTCAATTAAAACAGGTAAAGGAAGAACACGCTTAATTGAGCACGTTAGATGCCAACATGGTGGTGACGCAAATGTTTTGAAATTTGCGGGTCTAGAGCATGTACCCCGGTAGCACAGGGGGCGATAGACATCGCGTACTACTCCAGAAGGAGGCCCGGCATATTATAAGGACGGATGCCACGGGCCATTTGGGCCTAAATGAACGTAATGACATGTCGGTCTTCATTTAACTGCCTTTGTTTCGCTCCTCTGTATGAATATGCATCTTTGTATTGATAATATTGCCTCTCTAGTGGAGGCATAGGAGTTATGCGTGACACAATCCCAGCCTTAAAATTTATAATTCATAATTTGATGTATGTAACAATGTATGTCTTTTGTACTTGCTTTTACTTATGTTCCATATAGTTCTAGAGCGCACGGTCGCTACCTACTTTGCGCTTACCAGTTGCTAGGAGATGGGTTGGTTTGATCCCTCCCTCCTGGTGACGCGCATATTAGGCGCTGACGTGACGCGTGGAACATGCTGAACAGCCGGAAGAAGCGGTCGCCCCGCGAAACGGCCGTCGCTGTTTGTCCTCTCTCCATGTGAGTCTGTACCCCTGTACTTGTAGTACCTCTGCAATAAATGTACCTTGAGCATCGGATGGTGAGTGCCGCGGACTATTTTTCTCGATGTTTGAGGACTCGTTTGGCAAGCCTCTCTATGGTGGGAGGAAGGATAATCAGAATGAGCATCCGGTTGACCAGACTCTTGGCTACAGAGACTGGGCGAGAGGGTTGTGCTTAACTGACTGGAAGCATTATCTTCAGCTATCCAACCGACCAACTGTTCGCACAGGTCCGACTTGGACAGTGTCGTCCTGCGCAGCCCAGCTAAGCTGGACTTTAAGCTGGGTATGGTGGATTTTTTTTTTCTAGTCCACTGGCAGCAGGCACAGTCTCATTGGGCCCAGGGCCATGGCCTCTGCGTGCACCATCAGCATCACGTCCACTTCCTCGTCACTTAGTGCTCGCCTTTTTTATATTAATGGTTTTGCCACTAGATGTGGAAGATTATTTTACTGTCTGCTAAAGACACCGTTATCGGATGCAGGACAGTATATGTCACAAAAACCCACACAGTATGGACTCTATATTTGGCCCAGATTATTGGAATTTGTAATACAGACACTGTTTGCAGATATTCTAGAGTATTGGTTACAGAACACCACAGATTATGGACACTAGATGTGCCCCAGATTATTGGAATTTGTAATACAGAAACTGTTTGCAGATGTTCTACAGTATTGGTTACAGAACACCACAGATTATGGACACTAGATGTGCCCCAGATTATTGGAATTTGTAATACAGAAACTGTTTGCAGATGTTCTACAGTATTGGTTACAGAACACCACAGATTATGGACACTAGATGTGGACCAGATTATTAAAGACACAGTCTGTGGATGATGTACAGTATATGTCACTAATAGGTATAAAATAAACATATCTTGCTGCTGTCAAACACACACAGTAGTCCTTAAAGGGACTTTGGGGTTGTTGAAAAGCTTTTGGTAGTAAAAACAGCAAATGTCTCTCCCTCCACTATCTGTCCCTTCCGAAGCACTGTCCCTGAGACTGCAGGAGGTAAATGGATTGCTGCTCTAAAACACATACACACAGTAGTCCTTAAAAGGTCTTTTGGGTCTTGAAAAAGCTTTCTCTGAATAAAAACTGTGAAAATCGCTCCCTACACTGTCTTTCCCTTCCTACACTCTGCTTTTCCTGTCTACGTCTGAGCTATTTATCACCCGATGACGCGTTCCGGCCAGCCAATCACTCTACTGCCAGCAGCCAACATGGCTACTGGCATTATAGTGAGGGCAGTACTTACCTGCACCTTAACTGGCTGCTGAAATCCTGTGAAACGTGCGGGGCAGAGACTCAAGCATTTCGCTCGAGTACATGCGGTACTCGGCCGAGTATCGCCAAATGCCAAGCATAGCGATGCTCGAGCCGAACAGATATTCGGCCGAGCATGCTCGCTCATCACTAGTTTCCACCTGTTGGAACCCCATGCTCCATATGTTAGACTCCTGTACGACCAGAGGAAGGCGGTCACCAATTTCTTAATGTGGCAGATGGACAGGCCTACTCCCCAATGTAACTTCCACATTAATCAGAGGCAGCTCATGCGTGACACATGCCATTTGTTCAGGCCCTTTGAGGAGGCCACTTTATTTATCAGTCGGCAGAACTATGGGATGAATGATGTCATTCCACTCCTTCACGTCCTGGAGGGGATGCTGAGAAATATGATTGGCGAGGGGACAAAAGAAGTGGCACCCCCACTTTATGGCCACCTGAGCCCTGAGGTGGGTGAACTGGCAGAGGAGGAGCACATAAATGACTAGGAATTTTATACACAACTAGGTGGTTTATCTGCTCAAGCAACAGGAGAGGAACAGGAGGAGTAGGAGGAGCAGGAGGAGCTGCAAGGCGACAAATCAGATGACCCCCACAGACTGACACCGGAGTATTCTGCAAAATGGGCTGTTACTGCTAGCCATGTCCTGCTGCCACCTGCCTGATGCCATCCGCCTGCTTCCTCTACTGCCATTCCTACAATGGGGCTTATTGTCCTACCGATATGTACATGTTCAATTTTTAGAAGCATATGCATTTCACTGGGCCTTGCTATCACACTTCTGTTTTTGGGTTCTGCTACTACTGTGATATGCCACCATATTGAGTTGTATGCCACTGCTGATTCCCCCCCTCCCCACTCTGTCATGGGGCCACTATTGTCACTATCACTGCTGCTGCCCCCCTCCCCAGTTTGTCATTGGGCCACTATTGTCCCTGATACTGCCACTACTATTGGATCCCATCCTCACTTTGTTATGGGGCCACTATTGTCCCTGTTTGTCTTTGTTGACATCTCCATTTATGTTCCGTTCTTATCCATCAGAAAAATAGAAATAATTTTAAAAAGAGATCCTGTATTTTGAGCATCCATAAGGCCTCTTTTACACGGTCAGTATTTGATCGGTATTTGTAAGCCAAAAGCTGGGTGGATTCAAGACACAGTTGAAATGCAAATATTGGCATTACATATTATTTCTGTCTTGGACCCAATCCTTTTTAGGCTTATAAATACTGATCAAATATGAATGTGAAAGAGGCCATTAAAGTTCTACCTACAGGACATTTTTTCCTTGTTAAAAAAACTGCTTTTAGATGCAAATGGACAAAATAAATGCAAATTGAGCATAAGGCCTCTTTTACACGGTCAGTATTTTGCATCAGTATTTGATCAGTATTTGTAAGCCAAAACAGGAGTGGGTCCAAAACAAGGTTTTGACCTACAATTACTGATCAGATACTGACTAGTGATGGGCGGCAGGGGCAATATTCGAATTTGCGATATTTCGTGAATATTTGGACAAATATTCGTCATAAATTTGTGAATTTGTGAATTTGAGAATTTGCGATTATTTTCTTGATTGCAAAAATCGGCAATGTAATATGCGTGTAATGCGTGGGTCCCTATTGCTACATTTTTAAAGCTGCTAGAAGTTTCCTGAGCCTGGGAAAAATGGTTGGCATGGAAGAACATTACAATAGCTTTATATGCAGATAGCGTGCTCCGATATATATTCACGATTGCGCAAATCGGCAATTAATGATGAGCATATTTTTGTGCAATACATGTAACTGCATATTTTAGCTGGTCTGACTACATATTAGTGATTGGTGCACTAAGTATTGTTGTAAACTTGTGACATCACAGCACTATGTATGTAGCATGTATGTATGGACCGCAGAACCTACCTAACACCCTGCACTGGAACCTCATCATCAGCATCAGCTACACTATATCACAATCAAACCTACACTGACTCCCACTTACTCTCTGTATTATATATATGAGCTAACTAACTAACTAACTAACTAACTAACTAACTAACTAATGTAATGTGACACAGCAGAGCACAGAGCACAGAAATGACACTGCTGTCTCTCTCAGAACAGAAAAAAAAAATGCAGAAAATGGCTGCTGGGGAGGTTCTTATATAGTAAGGGGTAGGCAACTTTCCTATTGGTTGCTAGGGATGTTGCTAAGCTCAGACAAAGACATTGCAGCCTTTTTATTGGCCCACAAGCAAGAAGCAGGGAGGGATCATTGGTTCAGAGGAAAAAAAATCTAGAACATTTGCGAATACGAATATATAGCACTATATTTTAAATCTTCGCGAATTCTTGAAGTGGCGATATTCGCGATTAAAATTCGCAATTTGAATATTCACGCCCAACACCAATACTGACTATCTGAAAGAAGCTTTATCAATGCTAAAAATACAGGCTTAGTGACATCTCAATGATACCATGCAATAAAATATCTGTGTGCAAAGACCCGTCACTGTTACAGGGTTAATACCAGATACACTGCTAAAGCTTTAATGTTACAGTTTATTACTAAAGTGGTTAAAGTGTTCACTGTGATACAGAATTTGATATATGCACTATGTGACACAAAAAAGGTATACATAAATAGATGGATAAACAGACAGACAAGAAACCTTCTAGAACCTGCTGGTTTATGGGCTGGTGGGTCCCATTTTCCTCTGGCTAGCATTAGGAAGTTCCTAGCAAGCCAAGCTAGAAAAAAACAACCTGTTTTAGTGTGCTCTGCCATACAAGGTCTAAAAAAAACTCTTCTCCAGGAAAATACCATTCCTGAGAGTAGAAAGCTGCCAGCAAAAAAAATAAAAAAATAACTTTGCTGAGAAATACATCTGTGAGAATTTTTTATTTTGCAGATGTTGGAGACCATGCAGGCCATGCTTGGACTGACTCAGCAAAGGTTACACAAGCTTATGATTTTGGACGGGGTTTATTGGTTCAGTCGCACCACACACTTTTAAGATGGATTGGCCATCCAATCTACTGATCTAGGACTGCACCCCACCGACTGGGCAATGTAGATGAAATTTGGGAATTGCATGCTGTTTTTTCTAGAGAGAGACCTAAGGAGTAATACATCATTGCGACCTTCTATTTACAGCCTTTTGGTCAAAAGCCTACTATGTGAAATAACTCAGGACCCTGCCTGCTGTGTGGATTTATACTGTGACTATCATCTACTCAGTAAATGAGTAGAGATGAGCGAACACCTGGATGTTCTGGTTCGAGAAGATCGGGGACCCGAACTTTTGGGCACTAAAAAGGCTGTAAAATAGTCCAGGAAAGCAGCAAAATGTAGGTAAATGCCCTGCAAACAAATGTGGATAGGGAAATGAATTAAAATAAAATAAATAAAAATTAAGCAATATCAATTGGAGAGAGGTTCCATAGCAGAGAATCATGCGTCATATCACCCACCACTGGAGAAAGCCACTTCCAGTTATTTAGGCCCCAGCACCCAGACAGAGGAGAGAGGTCCCACAGCAAGGAATCATGCGTCATATCACCCACCACTGGAGAAGGCCACTTTCAGTTATTTCGGCCCAGCACCCAGACAAAGTAGAGAGGTCCCACAGCAAGGAATCATGCGTCATATCACCCACCACTGGAGAAGGCCACTTTCAGTTATTTCGGCCCAGCACCCAGACCGAGGAGAGAGGTCCCACAGAAAGGAATCATGCGTCATTTCACCCACGACTAGAGAAGGCCACTTTCAGTTATTTCGGCCCCAGCACCCAGACAGAGGAGAGAGGTCCCACAGCAAGGAATCATGCGTCATATCACCCACCACTGGAGAAGGCCACTTTCAGTTATTTCTGCCCAGCACCCAGACAGAGGAGAGAGGTCCCACAGCAAGGAATCATGCGTCATTACACCCACCACTAGAGAAGGCCACTTTCAGTTATTTAGGCCCCAGCACCCAGACATAGGAGAGAGGTCCCACAGCAAGGAATAAGGCGTCATATCACCCACCACTGGAGAAGGCCACTTTCAGTTATTTCGGCCCCAGCACCCAGACAGAGGAGAGGTTCATTCAACTTTGGGTTGCACCTCAAGATCATGGTAAAGTTAAAAAAATGAGTACAAGAATATATGGTTTAGAGGGAGGCAGTTATAAATGTCTATTCTGCACAAGGGAGGCACAGGTCCTGTGGGATCCATGCTTGGTTCATTTTTATGAACGTCAGCTTGTCCATGTTGGCTGTGGACAGGCGGCTGCGTTTGTCAGTAAGGACGCCCCCTGCCATGCTGAATACACGTTCAGACAAAACGCTGGCCGCCGGGCAGGCCAGCACCTCCAAGGAATAAAATGCTAACTCTAGCCACGTGGACAATTTGGAGACCCAGAAGTTGGGTCCGAACCATCAGTGAGTACGTGGAGGGGTGTGCAGACGTACTGTTCAACCATGTTAGTAAAATGCTGCCTCCTGCTAACACGTTCCGTATCAGGTGGTGGTGCAGTTAGCTGTGGCGTGGAGACAAAACTTTTCCACATTTCTGCCATGCTAACCCTGCCCTTAGAGGAGCTGACCGTGACACAGCTGCGTTGGCGACCTCTTGCTCCTCCTTTGCCTTGCAGTGCACTGCAGCATGTAGTCGCTCATGTGTGCCAGGCTCCCCAGAGGTAAGGACAAGCTGTCCTCTGTGGGAGGCGTATTGTCATCGTCCTCAGTATCCCACCAGCCACGCACCAGTGATGGGCCTGAGCTGTGACGGGTGCCACCCCGCTGTGAACCTGCTTCATCCTCATCCTCCTCGTCCTCCAGTAGTGGGCCCTGGCTGGCCACATTTGTACCTGGCCTCTGCTGTTACAAAAAACCTCCCTCTGAGCCACTTCTAACAGACTGGCCTAAGAGTGCTAAAAATGACCCCTCATCCTCCTCCTCCTCCTTCTGGGCCACCTCCTCTTCCATCATCGCCCTAAGCGTTTTCTCAAGGAGACATAGAAGTGGTATTGTAAAGCTGATAACAGCGTCATCGCCACTGGCCATGTTGGTGGAGTACTCGAAACAGCGCAACAGGGCACACAGGTCTCGCATGGAGGCCCAATCATTGGTGGTGAAGTGGTGCTGTTCCGCAGTGCGACTGACGCGTGCGTGCTGCAGCTGAAACTCCACTATGGCCTGCTGCTGCTCGCACAGTCTCTCCAGCATGTGCAAGGTGGAGTTCCACCTGGTGGGCACGTCGCATATGAGGCGGTGAGCGGGAAGGCCGAAGTTCCGCTGTAGCGCATGTCGGGGTAGTTGTGAATGAACTTCTGCACCACCAAATTCAGCACATGCGCCAGGCAAGGGATGTGCGTCAAACCGGCTAGTCCCAGAGCTGCGACGAGATTTTGCCTATTATCGCACACCACCAGGCCGGGCTTGAGGCCCACCGGCAGAAACCACTCGTCGGTCTGTTGTTCAATACCCCGCCACAACTCCTGCGCGGGGTGGGGCCTGTCCCCCAAACATATGAGTTTCAGAATGGCCTGCTGACGTTTACCCCGGGCTGTGCTGAAGTTGGTTTTGAAGGTGTGTGGCTGACTGGATGAGCTGGTGGAAGCAGAGGAGGAGGAAGCCGAGTAGGAGGGGGAGGCTACAGGAGGCAAAGAATGATGCCCTGCGATCCTTGGCGGCGGAAGGACGTGCGCCAAGGAACTCTCCGCCTGGGGCCCAACCGCCACTACATTAACCCAGTGTGCAGTTAGGGAGATATAGCGTCCCTGGCCGTGCTTACTGGTCCACGTATCTGTGGTTAGGTGGACCTTGCCACAGATGGCGTTGCGCAGTGCACACTTGATTTTATCGGATACTTGGTTGTGCAGGGAAGGCACGGCTGTCTTGGAGAAGTAGTGGCGGCTGGGAACAACATACTGTGGGACAGCCATGGACATCAGCCGTTTGAAGCTATCTGTGTCCACCAGCCTGAATGACAGCATTTTAAAAGCCAGTAGTTTAGAAATGCTGGCATTCAGGCCCAGGGCTCTAGGGTGGCTAGGTGGGAATTTACACTTTCTCTCCAAGGTTTGTGAGATGGAGAGCTGAACGCTGCCGTGTGACATGGTGGAGATGCTTGGTGACGCAGGTGGTGGTGTTGGTGGCACATCCTCTGTTTGGTGGGCGGCAGGTGCCAACATTCCTCCCGAGGCAGAGGAAGAGGCCGAGTCAGCAGCAGAAGAGGGAGCAGGGGGAGCCAGAGTGAGTTCCTTGCTTTTAGGGTGTTTACTCCACTGCTGTTCATGCTTTGCATGTAGATGCCTGGTCATGGTTGTGCTAAGGTTCAGAACGTTAATGCCTCGCTTCAGGCTCTGATGGCACAGCATGCAAACCACTCGGGTCTTGTCGTCAGCACATTGTTTAAAGTAGTGCCATGCCAGGGAACTCCTTGAAGCTGGCTTTGGGGTGCTCAGTCCCTGGTGGCGGTGGCCAGTAGCAGGCGAACTCTCTTGGCGGCGGCTGCTCTGCTTTTGCCCCCTGCTCCCTCTTTTGCTACGCTGTTGGCTCGGTCTCACCACTGCCTCTTCCTCTGAACTATGAAAGTCAGCGGCACGACCTTCATTCCATGTGGGGTCTAGGACCTCATCGTCCCCTGCATAGTCTTCCACACAGTCTTCCTCCCTGACCTCCTGTTCGGTCTGCACACTGCAGAAAGACGCAGCAGTTGGCACTTGTGTTTCGTCATCATCAGAGACTTGCGGACTGCGATATGATGGTAGTCCCATGTCCTCATCATCAGGAAACATCAGTGGTTGTGCATCAGTGCATTCTATGTCTTCCACCACTGGGGAAGGGCTAGGTGGATTCCCTTGGGAAACCCTGCCAGCAGAGTCTTCAAACAGCATAAGAGACTGCTGCATAACTTGAGGCTCAGACAGTTTCCCTGATATGCATGGGGGTGATGTGACAGACTTATGGGCTTGGTTTTCAGGCGCCACCTGTGCGCTTTCTGCAGAAGACTGGGTGGGAGAATGTCGGCCACCCAATTGACTAGCGCCTGTACCTGCTCAGGCTTTACCATCCTTAGAACGGCATTGGGCCCCAACAAATATCTCTGCACATTCTGGCGGGTACTGGAACCTGAGGTAGTTGGTTCACTAGGACGTGTGGCTGTGGCAGAATGGCCACATCCTCTCCCAGCACCATAGTGTACACTAACACCACCACGACCGCATCCGCGTCCCTTACTAAATGTTTTCCTCATTGTTACCGTTCACCAAGCACCACAATAAGAAAAAAAATATTTGGCCCAATGTATTGATTTCAAATTCAGGCCTTTTTTTACAGGCACCTAACACTATCTGCCTATTTATTTATGTAGCGTATTACACTAATCCAGGCACAGCAGTAACCACTGATTTAGGGGAATATCTCTTTTAGGGCTAGTATTTAGGCCCTGAATGAAAGGTATCCTTTTATGGACAGATTTAAACTAGGCCTGCAACAGCTGGAACACCAGATTCAGGGTATTGCTATTTTGGCAATTGAATTTCATCCCAGAACAAACAAAATATATGATTTGCAGAACACTATGAATCTTGGCCAGTCACAGCTGAAACCACTGATTTATGGTATTGCTATTTTGGCAATTGAATTTCACCCCAGAACAAAATATATCCTTTGCAGCACACTATGAAACTTGGCCAGCCACAGCTGAAACCACTGATTTATGGTATTGCTATTTTGGCAATTGAATTTCACCCCAGAACAAAATATATGTTTTGGCAGACACTATTATAGTTTGCCAGCCAGTGTTGGGACACCAGATTTAGGGGATTGCTATTTTGGCAATTGAATTTCACCCCAGAACAAAATATACCCTGTTACAGACAGATTTAAACTAGGCCTTCAACAGCTGGAACACCAGATTCAGTGTATTGCTATTTTGGCAATTGAATTTCACCCCAGAACAAAATATATGATTTGCAGGACACTATGAAACTTGGCCAGCCACAGCTGAAACCACTGATTTATTGTATTGCTATTTTGGCAAATGAATTTCACCCCAGAACAAAATATATGTTTTGGCGGACACTATTATAGTTTGCCAGCCAGAGCTGAAACCACTGATTTATGGTATTGCTATTTTGGCAATTGAATTTCACCCCAGAACAAAATATATGTTTTGGCGGACACTAATATAGTTTTCCAGCAAGTGTTGGGACACCAGATTTAGGGGTTTGCTATTTTGGCAATTGAATTTCACCCCAGAACAAAATATACCCTGTTACGGACAGATTTAAACTAGGCCTGCAACAGCTGGAACACCAGATTCAGGGTATTGCTATTTTGGCAATTGAATTTCACCCCAGAACAAAATATATGATTTACAGGACACTATGAAACTTGGCCAGCCACCGCTGAAACCACTGATTTATGGTATTGCTATTTTGGCAATTGAATTTCACTCTAGAACAAAATATATCCTTTGCAGGACACTATGAAACTTGGCCAGCCACAGCTGAAACTACTGATTTATGGTATTGCTATTTTGGCAATTGAATTTCACCCCAGAACAAAATATATGTTTTGGCGGACACTATTATAGTTTGCCAGCCAGTGCTGGGACACCAGATTTAGGGGATGGCTTTTTTGGCAATTGAATTTTACCCCAGAACAAAATATACCCTGTTACGGACAGATTTAAACTAGGCCTGCAACAGCTGGAACACCAGATTCAGGGTATTGCTATTTTGGCACTTGAATTTCACCCCAGAACAAAATATATGTTTTGGCGGACACTATTATAGTTTGTCAGCCACAGCTGAAACCACTGATTTATGGTATTGCTATTTTGGCAATTGAATTTCACCCCAGAACAAAATATATGTTTTGGCGGACACTATTATAGTTTGCCAGCCACAGCTGAAACCACTGATTTATGGTATTGCTATTTTGGCAATTGAATTTAACCCCAGAACAAAGTATATGTTTTGGTGGACACTATTATAGTTTGCCAGCCAGAGCTGAAACCACTGATTTATGGTATTGCTATTTTGGCAATTGAATTCCACCCCAGAACAAAATATATCCTTTGCAGGACACTATGAAACTTGGCCAGCCACAGCTGAAACCACTGATTTATGATTTTGCCATTTTGGCAATTGAATTTCACCCCAGAACAAAATATATGTTTTGGCAGACACTATTACAGTTTGCCAGCCAGTGCTGGGACACCAGATTTAGGGGATTGCTATTTTGGCAATTGAATTTCACCCCAGAACAAAATATATGTTTTGGCGGACACTATTATAGTTTGCTAGCCAGTGCTGGGACACCAGATTTAGGGGATTGCTATTTTGACAATTGAATTTCACCACAGAAAATATTCTATCCATTGCCAAACAGCAGACAGTATTATACTTGGCTAGCCAAAGCTTGAACACCAGATTTAGGGGATTGGTATTTTGGCAATTGTATTTAACCCATTAATATAGAAATTGCTATCCTGAGTTTCTAGGGGTGACAATTAGCACAGCCAAGCCCCTGATGTAGGATATAGCAAAAAAAAACTATTATTGATGGACTTGGTGGCAGCTTGTTCTGGTGCACCACAAGTCACAAAATGGCCTCCGATCACCCCAGAAAATAAGTGACAAAAAAACGCTCTGTGCAGCCTAAAAACCAGTGAGCAAGTAACTAGCAGAAGTTCAATCATTCACAGCTGTAGATCGATCTCTTCATTAGGTGCTTTTGCAGACTTCCCTGCCTAATCTCGCCCTCACAGCAGCTGCGTCCTCTCCCTACACTAATCAGAGCAGTGTGACGTGCGGCGCTACGTGACTCCAGCTTAAATAGAGGCTGGGTCACATGCTGCACTTGGCCAATCACAGCCATGCCATTAGTAGGCATGGCTGTGATGGGCTCTTAGGGCAAGAAGTAAAACAATAGCTGATTTGCTGCTCTGCAGCCCTTCAGAAAGCGGGGAGAAATCGCCGAGCAACGAACCCGAACCCAAACTTTTTTGAAAATGTTCGGGTCCGTGTCCGTGTCCCGAACACCCCAAAATTCGGTACGAACCTGAACTATGCTCGAACTGTTCGCTCAACACTATAAATGAGCCTTTATTTTGCCATAATGAAGCCAGCCTTGTCTGTGGTCTCTATATGTGGTCATTATTAGTATCGAGAAAAGTGAGCTTCAGATGCTTCATCTGAAGTCGCTTTGTCCAAAACTTCAGAATAATACTATACGGAGATCCATCTCTGTACAGTATTAGAATGTATGGGCTCTGATGAGCCAAAGTAAGTTATTTGCGAAGTTGCATGTTACTTAATTTATTTACTTCGGTAGTTGATTTTTAAAGTGGAAAACCACTTTAAAACTTAAAACCGAAATTGTCTTCAGTTCTGACATCGCAAATAAATTACTTCGGCTCATCGGAGCCCATACATTGTAATACTTTACAGAGATGGATCTCTGTACAGTATTATTCTGAAGTTTGAATGAAGCAACTTTGGATGAAGCATCTGAATCTTGTTTTGCTCAACACTAGTCATTATCATCCACCTCTTTTTCTCCTGCCTTGCACCTCACTGTTCATCCCAGCATCTAGATGGAAGATCCCACAGGTCCAGCGTGTGCCCCGAGAGGAAGAAGGGTTGCGCCCCTTCATTCACTTCCCACATTGCCTGAGGAACAGTTACTGTAGGATTAGCCACTGTGTGGACTATGACCACTCTCATCGACCACTCTCATCGACCACCGTCATCAGCCACCACTCCCGTCCTTTCCACTCCACACCCCACAACTTACATGGTGTAAGTGTGCTCACATTAGATGTGGGTCAATCTTAAAATTAAATAAAAGGTTAGGCATGTTTATTGGTGGTATGGCTGATATAATTATTTTTGTCTTCCATGAGATATTCATACGTCTCTTTGTGTCTTGATAAATTGTTTTGATTATCTCGCCAACCACCAGCTTCCGCCCACAGGACCACCATTTACTTGATCTAATTTTAGCTGTGGCCTGTGAAACCTCAGCTACAGGGGTTTACTTCTTCTTTCAAGCTGGTCTATATGTACTCTTCACAACCAAACAGTGTTAAAATGGACTTCAATTATCGGTTTTACTAATTTCTGAACTGCTTAAACACACAGTATTATATATTTTATTAAATACATACATTCATACATACATTGTACATACTTTATATAAATTATTCACATCTTCTTGTTGTTGTTGGGACCCGTGCTGGGAATAATGGACTGTATACTGACACTGTGGAGCTCACCAACCCATCTCTCTTTGAGCTATGATACACTTTACAACTATTACCATTCCGCAGAACCTATCAGTTATGTAATAACTAATATATCTACCTATATCCCACCCTCGAGTTCAACAACACATTCGAACATGACCTTAATCCACTGAATAAAGCTACCATATACTCTCTATCATTATCTTGTAGAATCTGCCAATTACCCAGTACCACCCACCTACTGTTTATATACAGAGATCCTTTAACCGGGTCTAACACTTCCGGTGCGTTCCAAGGTGGAACGCACCACAAGCACATCACATCAATAATCGGAAGCTCCTTCATCCGAGCCTGACACTTCCGGTGCGTTCCAAGGTGGAACGCACACCGGAAGTGCATCAACGTAGGAACAGGAAGTTACATCACCAAAGGTAATTTGACCCGCCTTTGTGTTAACCTGATCGCTCTTTGATATATTTATTTCAATCCCCATTCACCCTTCCAATCATTTTTTAATCATTCTATAGCTCACACAATGTAACATAGATTGTTTTAACACTACGGATATATGTTATATCTTTTAAACGGAAACCGGAAGTGACGTCAGCCGAACCGGAAGTGACGCTTCCTTGCGCTTTTGGCGGTTTTTTCTTTACTTTTTTGTATAAATACCCCACAGTTTTGTCTGTTTGTAATTGCTCCTGATGAAGGGGTCCTTTTAGATGACCCCGAAACGCGTCGAGCTCCTCCTCCCCCCTACCCTGGCTATTGGAATAAAGAAAGGTTCCAGAAAACTCCAGTGTTTGCCGTCCTTTCTAAGACTTCTACAGGCGATCCAGGCGCAGGAGGTGTTTATGTGGGTGTTTTATGCTTATCCCACATTACCCTCCTGGGTGAAGTGAGTCTTTTTCCACAATTTGTTATTTTCAATTTGATTTTAATCCTACCTGCTTACTAGCATTTTATTGTTACATTTTATTTTCTTCTCATCGGCTCACAAAACGTAGTGGTCACAAATTTGTTGTCTATAGTACAATTAACCGTAATGTTGGCGCCACTATAGTGGTTCTTTTTTCTTTTTCTTTTAACCCTTTTGACTTTCACACGTCAAAATTGGGTCATCTCTTATCACCACCTTACCTCTCTCAGACTAAGGTGCAACCACTGGCAGCCTCTATACTCACACCCACCTGTTCCTTCACTCCTTCCATCTCATCCTAAAATCCTTTTGGCGCCCTGCCGAGTTAAATCTAGGTTCCTTACCCCAAGCAACCTTCAGTATTTAACACTCTCCTTTTTTCCCCTGTTTTCTCACACTGTGGAGCTCCACAGTTGGGAGTTCAAAAGACGGCTAACATTAATGTACAGGAGAGAAAACCTGGCTAACTAATTGCTAGATGTATAAGTAGTTTAATGGCATACTCTCCTAGTCCTGAGGGTGCTAGAGATGAGTCCCAGACCAGTGAAACCAGTATAATAGAAACTCTTCACACCAAGGCATGATATGCAATCACATATGATTTATTCAGTAATATTCCAGTAGTATATTCCTGTAGTATATTAATGTTTTCAGCAGTAAGACTCCTTCAGATACCTGGATGCTGTACTGAATGGGGTTATAATGAAGTATATATCAAAGATTGGACAGGAAGATCAGGCTGGTAGCGCTTCAATGGATAATTATGGCACTCTGGATTGGGGCCTGGGCCCTCTGGAATTGTGCTGGAGCCATTTTGCTAAGGAGACCTGTCACTAGTTTATATTGCCCTTAGTTAGGACACCATGAAACTGGTGACAGATCCCTTTTAAAAGGTGTAGGAAAAGGTCCCGATTTATCATGCCTGGTGTATGCTATGCCAGTCTTGATATCCCCTGCGCCGTCAAAGGATGAATTTAATTTATCACGAGACACACAACTCGTCATAAATTAAATGCATCCTCCAGAAGTCCATACACGTGATTGAAATCTAAATTGAAAGATTTCAGTTATCATTTATGCCAGAAAACTGGCTTAAATGATGATAAATGGCTTCAACCACACCCCACCCTCTTTATGCCCCCTTTCCAGTGTTAGGCTACTTTCACACTCAAGTTTTGGCTTTCCGTTTGTGAGATCCGTCATGGGCTCTCTCAAGCGGTCCAAAACGGATCAGTTTTGCTCTAATGCATTCTGAATAGAAAAGGATCCGCTCAGAATGCATCAGTTTGCCTCCGATCAGTCTCCATTCCGCTCTGGAGGCGGACACCAAAACGTTGCCTGCAGCGTTTTGCTGTCCACTTGACGAAACTGAGCCAATGGGAGACGGATGCGTTTTCTATTGTTCCAGATTGTGTCAAAGAAAAAGGATCCGTCCCCATTGACTTACATTGTGTGCCAGGACGGATCCTTTTTCTTTGACACAATCTGGAACAATAGAAAACGCATCCGTCTCCCATTGACTTTCAATGGAGTTCATGAAGGATCAGTCTTGGCTATGTTACAGATAATACAAACGGATCTGTTCATGACGGAAGCATGCGTTCGTATTATTGTAACGGATCCGTTTTTGCAGATCCATGACGGATCCTCCCAAAATGCGAATGTGAAAGTAGCCTTAAATGTCAGTGTAAAAACACGAACTGTAACTGAAATTGTTACAATGGCATTTAAAATTTTGCAGCCCAGGGTTTGAGACTTTTACACCAGAAAACCTGTCATATGATAAAGCTCCCCCAGAGAATACATATATGCAGATTTTTTTCAATGAATCACAGCAAAAACCATAAAATGTTATGTACAATAATCCCTAGGCACCAATGTATGCAGCTGCTGTACAAATAAGGTAACATGACCATATCTGTTCAGGCACTTGAGCCAGGAGTAGGAGCTGCAAGGCTCCACAGAGCAGGCTCACAAGTGAGATTGTGTGTGGTCTGTCTGATATGCATGTGATGTGTTTATGGTCAAATGAATACAACTTGAATGAGATATTATTAGGTTAGGGGGTCTGGGTCCTCTATTTATTCTGCAGTCTGTATTACTTCATGGGTTCTGCTCTGGTGTCTGTATTAATTCTTGAATTTGGTCTGGTATCTGTATTAATTGTGGGGGCTGTACCTATGGTGAAATGGGTTCTACATTTATTTAGGGGTCTGAATTTATTACTGGGTCTTGTGTGGTGTCTTATGGTGTTTTATTTATGATTCTGGTCTGCCATTATTCTGGGTCTGTTTTAGGGTAAGGTTGGGGGTCTGAATATATTTTTGGTTCATGTATTTATTTTGATCCCCCCATCCCCCCCAAAAAATAAATAAAAAATTGGGCAATTTGGGGTCCCCAATGCTGGGCAATATCCGTGTGGATTCTGCAGACAGATCCAGACCTATTCAAGTTGATCTATCTGCATCGCTAAAAAATAGAACATGTTTAAGTGAATGGGTCCGCATCCATGATGGGGGGTGCACACGGCCAGGGCTTGCATATTGCGGACCCAAGGTTTTCGCGCCGCAATACGGGAACGTCTGGGCAACGGCCGTGTGCATGAGCCCTAAGTCGATGTTCATTGTTCAAGTGCTTGAGAAGTATCAAAAAGTATCAAAAAGTGTTCCAAGAAGACTTCATTTCTGACTGAAAAAATATACATATAAACTTTTTAAATAGTAGCTTACACTTATTGTCATGTTCATACATGTTTGTAAAAAACATGAATTTTTGCAGAACACACATGAAATCTTACGTTTGTAACTAAAACTCCAAGATGTTCAAGATCAAAGAAGTGTATTACACACAGTTTTTTTTTATTATCAATCAGACCCTTCAGTATGTGTAGGATGCTTACTTTTGTAGCCTCTTTATTATTATTGGTCCATTAGACCTATTGCATCTTTTTTACACATGCTGACTGATTCATTAAAACATAACTTTTATTTAGTCATTATTAAAAACAAAAGAAATGCAAAAAAAAGGAACAACACTGTGAGATTTAAAAATTCTCAGGGGAGTCAGGTAGGAATTAATCCCTATATGTAGCCCCTGCTGTATATGTTGCTTGACAGCAGTGTACTGGGCTCTGATATATTATTTCATATATCTTATTGCTGCCTAATCCAGACTCGCTCGCTAGTAATTCCCAGTCCTATGGGTTTTCTTCCTGACTACCACTGATAACTAAAATCATTCACAAACACACATGTAACTCCTGCATCCAAACATGTTTCACCGATAAATCTACGTCTTCAGGGGATGAATTGCAGGTATGCGCTATACAGCTTACTCTGTTATTGTATCAGCAATACTGTGAGTATTGTAGAAAAACACATTACCAGTACTGTACAATATACACATTACTGCCTTCATACAATTATGAATGTATGAAATAACATAATTTATATTCAAACATACTGCCTAAAGAACTTAAAAGAGGAAGAGCAGTTTTCAAACTCTAATCATACATAAATAAAAGTTCAAATGTCATCATCTATGTGCATTGCATAAACATGTGGTGTGTATAGTAATCAGGAGTAATGAAGCGGCACTGCCGCTGATGTGGGTCGTATCACCCTCCACGTAATAGTTATACCCAGGTGCAACCCGCAGTCTTTTAATGCCGGTGGTGCTCAGCCACAAAAGTAAAATAGTGACAGTTCATATGCGATGCAATCGTATCCAGAATATAGAAAAAAGCGGCAGCACTCACCGGTTGTGGAAAAACTTCTTTATTTGCTTCAATCCATAAAATATTGATCGGGCAAGGGGCGGACTTATTCCTCATTCAGACGAACAAGCTGCGAACATGTGGTGTGCCCATACTGCAGTTTACAACTACATACAGGGTGTTGAGGTGTTCAGGAAAAATGCTTAAAGGTGTTCAAATGAATCCCATGAATAATGTAAAAAATAAAAATCAGATATCAGATAGTACATTATAATACCTGTCTAACAAAGCTAGAACCAGCCTTTTACCTCACAAGGGTCAGAGATATCCCCATTAATTGCTCTGCTAGATTTAAATCAAGCTGACAGCTTAAAGGGGTTGTCTCATCATAGACAATGGGGACATATTGCTAGGATATGCTCCCATTGTCCTATTTCGGAAACAGAGCCCCACAAGGTGGTGGCTCGAGGACACTTGCCCGGCCACCACCTAGCCGGATCCCCATAGAAGTGAATGGGAGTGCACCGCTCATGACTGGCCAGTGCTCCCATTCACTTCTATGGGCTCGACAGAAATAGCCAAGCAAGCGCTCAGCTATTTTTGCCGGCCCCATAGAAAATGAATGCGCATCGGTGGGACCAACACCTATAAGACAATGGGGGCATATCCTAGCAATATGCCCCCATTGTCTGATATGAGACAACCCCTTTAAGGGGAGTGTCTTTTCTGCTACAGCTCAGGAGGTGTGTCCATGCTCTCCCTATCACAGCTCAGGAGGCAGTTGAAGGATGAAATTGAGCATTTGCGGCCTTCTCAGTGAGCAAGTCAAAGAAATAAGAAAAAAACTCAGATCCAAAACTTCAGATCCAGGTGCTGGTTTAAAAACTGTAGAATATTTTTTTGTGGGACAACCCCTTCAACACATTGTGGGGTGCTTTTTCTCCTGTTACCCCTGTTATTGAAAGAAATTACATTTTTCATTTTTACAGCCAAGTGTCTCTAAATTCTGTGAGGTCAAAGTGCTCACAGAACCTCTCAAATATTCCTTGAGAGGTGTCGTTTTCACAATGGTCTCTTCAAGTGCAACATGGCGTTCCACTAAAATCCTCCCTTCAAAAACAATATAGTGCTCCCTCCCCTCTTAGCCCTGCCGTGTGCCATGCAAGACTACTTATGGGATGTTTCAATAAACTGCAGAATCAGGGTACTAAATATTGATGTTTGTTTTGGTGTTAACCCTTGCTGTGTTATTAAAAAATTGATTAAAATGGAAATTCTGCCCCCCCCCCACATTTTTTATTTTATTTAGTCTTAATATTGCTATCATTCCAGTGGAACACCTAAAGGATAAACACAGTTTTTACAATTGGGGGGGGGGGGGGGTTACAATTGGGTAATGTATGGGTGGGTTATATTGTGTATGCACCTTGAAGTCAGTTCAAAACTGAGTAGGTCTCTTTTGGAAATTTTATTGATAATATAAAAAAATTTAAAACTCTAAACCTTCTAATGTCCTTAAAAAGATAAAACAACATTTATAAAATGATACCAACATAAGATAGACATATGGTGAATATTAATTAATATTACTATTGGGGATGAGAGAATCAACTTCGGATGAAACATCCGAAGTTGATACGCATAAAACTTTGTTCCAATACTTAGAACCGAACCCGAGTTTGGGAAATGTTTTTTTACAGTACAAATTAATTTATTAAGTTATTACCCGAAGTCTCGCGAGATTTCGCAAAGCAATAACTACGGCTCATCGGAGCCAATACATTCTAATACTGACGGCACTCCTACTCCGTACAGTATTGGAACAAAGTTTTATGTGAAGCGACTTCGGATGTTTCATCCAAAGTCGATTCGCTCATCCCTAATGACTATCTGTCTTAAAAACAGAGAAATTCAAATTTAGAAAATTGAGAATTTTTTTTATATTTTCTTTAAATTTTGATTTGTTAAAAATAAATAACTAAAGGTAATACATATTGACCCAAATTTACCGCTAACATGAAGTATGATGTGTTTTAAGAAAACAATCTCAGAATCCGTTGGATAAATAAAAGCATTCAAGAATTATTACCACACAAAGTGACACATGTCAGATTTGCAAAAATAGGTCTGTTCAGGAAGATGAAAACTAGCTGTGTCTTGTGTTAAAGTTGATATTGTTGATATACTTTCATTTCAGCTTCTATCCATGGCTTCTAAAGCCATAACTTATTTTTCTTTTTTTTCTATCAATATAGCTGTACGAGGACTTGTTATATGTAAAACAAGTTGTATTTTTAATTGCCCAATTAGTGTTCCCTAAAATACATGGAAAAACTGTAATTAAAATGTGGGGTAAAATGAAAAAAATATATATACATTTTACCATTGTTTTTGGTTTTTGTTTCTATAACATTAAGCGCTCATGCACATGACCGTTGTTGTTTTTTCACGGATCCGTTGTTCCGCATCTGAGTTTTTTTTTTCTCTGATTTAAGTCCTCTTCTGTTCAGTTATTTCACAAAACATATCCGTATGGTTTCCGCATTTGATCAGTTTTTTTGGGCATCGGAAATGGAAACAGTAACTTATTAATCACCAAATACATGAGCAATATGGGCTGGGCATAGCATTTCTACATTATGGATACACAAAATACGGATGACATACGGATGTGTTCCGTGAGCATTCTGTATTTTTTGCTGACCCATTGACTTGAATGGAGCCACGGACTGTGATTTGCAGACAATAATAGGACATGCACTACTTTTTTTGCAGAACGGCTATGCGGACAAAGGGAAATGGAATGCACACAGAGTGCCTTCCGTTGTTTTTGCATTAAAATGAATTGTTTCGCATACGGTCCTAGAAAATAAAACGGAATGGACACGGAAAGAAAATACGTTCGTGTGCATGAGCCCTTACTGTGTAGTAAAAAATTATGTTAGCTTTATTCTCTTGGTTAGTATAAGTGCAGATAGTGTTAAAGGGAATGTGTCAACAGAAAATGACCTGCTGTTTAAATAAAAAAATTTGTTTAACATATTTTTAAAGAATTTTGATGATGTTGTTTACAATTTACCATGTATTTCATATATTTAAACAAAAAAGATATAATCCTGCAATATTTACTTTGGCCACTATTAGGGATGAGCGAAACCGAACTGGATAGTTTGGGTTCGTACCGAATTTTGGGGTGTTCGGGACCCGGACCCGAACATTTTCAAAACAGTTCGGGTTCGGGTCCGTTGTTCAGCGATTTTCTTCCCGCTTTCTGAAGGGCTGCACAGCAGCCAATCAGCTAGCATTTTACTTCTTGCCCTAAGAAGCCATCACAGCCATGCCTACTAATGGCATGGCTGTGATTGGCCAAGTGCAGCATGTGACCCAGCCTCTATTTAAGCTGGAGTCACTAAGCGCCGCACGTCACTCTGCTCTGATTAGTGTAGGGAAAGGATGCAGTTTCTGTGAGGGCGAGATTAGGCAGGGAAAAGTCAGCAAAAACACCTAATGAAGTGATCGATCTACAGCTGTGAATCATTTAACTTCTGCTAATTAATTGCTCACTGGTTTTTAGGCTGCACAGAGCGTTTTTCTGTCACTTTGATCGGCGGCCATTTTGTGTCTTGTGGTGCACCAGCACAAGCTGCCACCAAGTCCATCAATCCATCAATACTAGTGTTTTTTTTTCTATATCCTACATCAGGGGCTTGGCTGTGCTTATTGTCACACCTAGAAACTCAGGATAGAAATTTCTATATTTTATTAAGAAGTTAAATTCAATTGCCAAAATAGCAATCCCCTAAATCTGGTGTTCCAGCTGTGGCTAGCCAAGTGTAATACTGTCTGCTGTCTGGCAAAGCATAGATTTTTTTCTGTGGTGAAATTCAATTGCCAAAATAGCAATCCCCTAAATCTGGTGTCCCAGCAGTGGCTCGCAAAGTTTAATAGTGTCCGGCAAAGGATATATTTTGTTCTGGGGTGAAATTCAATAGCCAAAATAGCAATACCATAAATCTGGTTTCCCAGCAGTGGCTGGCCAAGTTTAATAGTGTCCGGCAAAGGATAGATAATTTTCTGGGGTGAAATTCAATTGCCAAAATAGCACTACCATAAATCTGGTGTTCCAGCTGTGACTGGACAAGTATTATAGTGTCCGTCATAGGATATATTATTTTTTGCGGTGAAATTCAGTTGCCAAAATAGAAATACCGTAAATCTGGTGTTCCAGCTGTGACTGAACAAGTTTAATAGTGTCCGGCAAAGGATATTTTTTTTTCTGGGGTGAAATTCAATTGCCAAAATAGCAATACCATAAATCTGGTATCCGAGCAGTGGCTGGCCAAGTTTAATAGTGTCCGGCAAAAGATATACTTTTTTTCTGGGCTGAAATTCAATTGCCAAGATAGCGATACCGTAAATCTGGTGTTCCAGCTGTGACTGGACAAGTTTCGTAGTGTCCGTCATAGGATATTTTGTTTTCTGCGGTTAGATTCAGTTGCAAAAATAGAAATACCGTAAATCTGGAGTTCCAGCTGAGACTGGACAATTTCCCTAGTGTCCATCAAAGGATATATTATTTTCTGGGGTGAAATACAGTTAAAAAAAAAAAAAAGAAAATCTAGTGTTCCAGGTGTGGCTGGCCAAGTTTAATAGTGTCCGTAAAAGGGTATATTTTTTTTTTAGGGTGAAACTTAATTGCCAAACTAGCAATACCCTGAATCTGGTATTCCAGCTGTGACTGGACAATTTCCCTAGTGTCCGTCAAAAGATATATTATTTTCTGGGGTGAAAGTCAGTAGCAAAAATAGAAACACAGTAAATCTGGTGTTCCAGCTGTTGCAGGCCTAGTTTAAATCTGTCCGTAAAAGGGAATATTACACTCAGCGTGCATCTCCAAGTATATTTCTTTCCGTAAAAGGGTATATTATAAAAAGTGTTACATTACAATTGCTGAAAGCATAATCTTGTAAATCTTCACGCACTATTGTGCATCTCATAGTTTATTTCTGTACATAAAAGGGTATATTACACTCAAGGTGTATATACAAGTGCTGAGAGGGTCATCCTCATTAACTTCACACGCTACCGTGCATCTCCCATTGTATTTCTGTCCGTTAAAGGGTATATTACACAAAGTGTTAAAATACAGTTGCTGAAGGCATAATCCTACATATTTTTTAACATGCTACTGTGCATCTCCAAGTGTAAATCTGTCCATAAAAGGATACCTTTCATCCAGGGCCTACATACTAGGCCTACAATTGATATTCACCTAAATCAGTGGTTACTGCTGTGCCTGGATTAGTGTAATATGGTACATAAATAAATAGGCAGATAGTGTTAGGTGCCTGTAAAAAAAGGCCTGAATTTGAAATCAATACATTGGGCCAAATTTTTTTTTTTCTTATTGTGGTGTGATTGCTGAACGGTAACAATGAGGAAAACATCTAGTGAGGGACGCGGACGCGGTCGTGGTGGTGTTAGTGGACCCTCTGGTGCTGGGAGAGGACGTGGCCATTCTGCCACAGCCACATGTCCTAGTGAACGAACTACCTCAGGTTCCAGTGCCCGCCAGAATTTACAGCGATATTTGGTGGGGCCCAATGCCGTTCTAAGGATGGTAAGGCCTGAGCAAGTACAGGCACTAGTCAATTGGGTGGCCGACAGTGGATCCAGCATGTTCACAACATTATCTCACACCCAGTCTTCTGCAGAAAGTGCACAAGTGGCACCTGAAAATCAAGCCCATCAGTCTGTCAGATCACCCCCATGCATATCAGGGAAACTGTCTGAGCCTCAAGTTATGCAGCAGACTCTTATGCTGTTTGAAGACTCTGCTGGCAGGGTTTCCCAAGGAAATCCACCTAGCCCTTCCCCAGTGGTGAAAGACATAGAATGCACTGATGCACAACCACTTATGTTTCCTGATTATGATGACATGGGAATACCACCTCATCGGAGTCCGCACGTCTTTCTGCAGTGTGCAGACCGAACAGGAGGTCAGGGAGGAAGACTGTGTGGAAGACGATGCAGGGGACGATGAGGTCCTAGACCCCACATGGAATGAAGGTCGTGCCGCTGACATTCATAGTTCAGAGGAAGAGGCATTGGTGAGACTGAGCCTACAGCGTAGCAAAAGAGGGAGCAGGGGGCAAAAGCAGAACAGCAGCCGCCAAGAAAGTTCATCTGCTACTGGCCACCGCAACCAGGGACCGAGCACCTCAAAGGCAGCTTCAATGAATTCCCTGGCATGGCACTTCTTTAAACAATGTGCTGACGACAAGACCCGAGTGGTTTGCACGCTGTGCCATCAGAGCCTGAAGCGAGGCATTAACGTTCTGAACCTTAGCACAACCTGCATGACCAGGCATCTACATGCAAAGCATGAACTGCAGTGGAGTAAACACCTTAAAAGCAAGGAACTCACTCAGGCTCCCCCTGCTCTCTCTTCTTCTGCTGCCTCGGCCTCTTCCTCCGCCTCGAGAGGAATGTTGGCACCTGCTGCCCACCAAACAGAGGATGCGCCACCGACACCACCACCTGCGTCACCAAGCATCTCCACCATGTCACACGGCAGCGTTCAGCTCTCCATCTCACAAACCTTGGAGAGAAAGTGTAAATTCCCACCTAGCCACCCTTGAGCCCTGTGCCTGAATGCCAGTATTTCTAAACTACTGGCCTTTGAAATGCTTTTATTCAGGCTGGTGGACACGGACAGCTTCAAACAGCTGATGGCGGTTGCTGTCCCACAGTACGTCGTTCCCAGCCGCAACTACTTCTCCAAGAGATCCGTGCCTTCCCTGCACAACCAAGTATCGGATAAAATCAAGTGTGCACTGTGCAACGCCATCTGTGGCAAGGTCCACCTAACCACAGATACGTGGACCAGTAAGCACGGCCAGGAACGCTATATCTCCCTAACTGCACACTGGGTAAATGTAGTGGCGGCTGGGCCCCAGGCGGAGAGTTCCTTGGCGCACGTCCTACCGCCGCCAAGGATCGAAGGGCATCATTCTTTACCTCCTGTTGCCTCCTCCTCCTACTCGGCTTCCTCTTCCTCTTCTTCCACCTGCTCATAGGGTCAGCCACCGAACTTCACCACCAACTTGAGCACAGCCCGGGGTAAACGTCATCAGGCCGTTCTGAAACTCATGTGTTTGGGGGACAGGCCCCACACCATGCAGGCGTTGTGGCGGGGTATAGAACAACATACCGACAAGTGGTTGCTGCTGGTGAGCCTCAAGCCCGGCCTAGTGGTGTGCGATAATGGGCGAAATCTCGTTGCAGCTCTAGGTCTAGCCGATTTGACGCACATCCCTTGCAGACGCATGAGCATGTCATGTCAGAGCTGCTGCATAAAGTGCGGGCCATTTGTGCGCACTTCCGGCATTCTTATCCTGCCGCTACTCGCCTGTCTGCGCTACAGCGTAACTTCTGCCTTCCCGCTCATTACCTCATAAGTGACGTGCCCTCAAGGTGGAACTCCACCTTGCACATGCTTGAGAGACTGTGCGAGCAGCAGCAGGCCATAGTGGAGTTTCAGCTGCACGCACGGGTGAGTCACTGTGTGGAACAGCACCACTTCACCACCAATGACTGGGCCTCCATGCGAGACCAGTGTGCCCTATTGCGCGTTTTTGAGTACTCCACCAACATGGCCAGTGGCGATGACGCCGTTATCAGCATTACAATACCACTTCTATGTCTCCTTGAGAAAACACGATGATGGAAGAGGATGTGGTCCAGGAAGAGGAGTAAGAGGAGTCATTTCTAACACTTTCAGGCCAGTCTTTTAGAAAGGGAGGTTTTTTGCAACAGCAGAGGCCAGGTACGAATGTGGCCAGCCAGGGCCCACTATTGGAGGAAGAGGAGGACAAGGATGAGGAGGAGGTGGAGGAGGATGAGGATGAAGCATGTTCACAGCGGGGTGGCACCCAACACAGCTCGGGCCCATCACTGGTGCGTGGCTGGGGGGAAACGGAGGATGATGACAATACGCCTCCCACAGAGGACAGCTTGTCCTTACCTCTGGGCAGCCTGGCACACATGAGCGACTACATGCTGCAGTGCCTGCGCAACAACAGCAGAGTTGCCCACATTTTAACGTGTGCTGACTACTGGGTGGCCACCCTGCTGGTTCCCCGGTACAAAGACAACATGCCCACCTTAATTTCCGCACTGGAGCGTGATAGGAAAATGCGCGACTAAAAGCGCACGCTGGTAGACGCACTCCTGAGAGCATTCCCAACTGACACGTGGGGACAAGTGGAAGCACAAATCGAAGGCAGAGGAGGAGCAAGAGGTCACCAACGCAGCTGTGTCACGGCCAGCTCCTCTGAAGTCAGGGTTAGCATGGCCAAGATGTGGAAAAGTTTTGTCACAGCGCCACTGCTAACTGCACCACTAGCTGATAGGGAATGTGTTAGCAGGAGGCAGCATTTCAACAACATGGTGGAACAATACGTGTGCACACCTCTCCACACACTGACTGTTCGGCCCCATTGAACTTCTGGGTCTCCAAATTGTCCACATGTCCAGAGCTAGCCTTTTATGCCTTGGAGGTGCTGGCCTGCCCTGCTGCCAGTGTATTGTCTGAACGTGTATTTAGCAGAGCAGGGGGCGTCATTACAGACTGACGTTCATAAAAATGAACCAGGCATGGATCCCACAGGTCCTGTCCATCCATTGTGCAGAATAGTCATTTATAACTGCCTCGCCTTCAACTATACATTCTTGTACTCCAGGGCACTTCTTTATTGAATCCTCTTTTTTTATATGTAACATTATTTTGGGGGCAACACCAAGTTGAAATAACCTCTCCTCTGTCTGGGTGCCAGGGGCCTTCATTTCAGCTAATCGCCGCTGCTTTGGTGTGTGACATTAACCTCTTTTTGCTGTCAAATGACCTCCTCTCTGTCTGGGTGTCAGGGGCCCAAATAACTTAAAGTGGCCTGTTCCATTAATGGGTAACATGATGCCTGATTTTCTGCTATGGGACCTCTCTCCTCTGTCTGGGTGCTGGGGCCTAAATAACTGAAGGTGGCCTGTTCCATTGGTAGGTAACATGATGCTTGTTTTGCTGCTATGGGACCTCTCTCCTCTTTCTGGGTGTCAGTGGCCTACATAAATGATAATAGCCTGTTCCATTGCAGGTTCACCTAAGGCCTGTGTTGCTGTTACGGGACCGCTCTCTTTTTTGCGGGTGCCATGGTCCTCCTGAATTAGTAAATGAGGCCTGTGGCACTGCTGGGTGAAATCAATACTGTTTTGGCATAATTGTAACTCTCCTCTTTGTGGGTGCCATGGGTCTGAATCTGTGAATGAGACCTGTGGCATTGCTGGGAGAAATCAATATTGTCTTGGCGTGATTTTAACTCTCCTCTTTGTGGGTCTCATGGGCCTGAATGTTTGAATAAGGCCTGTGGCCCTGCAGCCAGACATGAATCCTTTTTGGCTGTGATGAGGACTTCAATTCACATAGCATTCCCACCTGATGCCACCCCAACCTCCTATTCCACCTCCTCCTAGAAGTTGCCAATTGATATTGGTTAATTTTTATTTATTTTTCTTTAAGTCATTTCCCTATCCACATTTGTTTGCAGGGGATTTACCTACATTTTGCTGCCTTTAGCAGCCCTCTAAGCCTTTCTTGGGCTATTTTACAGCCTTTTTAGTGCCCAAAAGCGTGTGTCCCCATTGACTTTAATGGGGTTTGGGTTCGGGGTCAAGTTCAGGTCTAGTTCGGAACCGGAACATTTTCGTGAAGTTCAGCCGAACTTCTCGAACCCAAACATCCAGGTGTTCGCTCAACTCTATAAGCCACATGTTCTCAATTTTCTCCCCACCTACCCCATTTTGCCTGAGCTACTGGTGAAGGTGCGCCATGTGTGTGCCCATTTCCAAAAGTCATCTACAGCTGCCATCGGTTTAGCAACGCTGCTGCAGCGCTTGCATTTGCCAGCTAACAGACTATTGTGCGACATGAGCACACGCTGGAACTCTACGTTCTACATGTTGTCCAGACTTTGTATGCAGCAGAGGGCAGTAGTGGAATACCAGCTGCAACATGCTCTCTTACAGTATGTCTGACCTCTGTAAAGTTTTACGCAACTTTGAGGGATAAACACAGATGGTGAGTGGCGATGCCGCTATTATCAGTCTAACCATACTACTTCTGTATCTAGTGAAACGCTGGCTGGTAGCGATGAAGGCGGACGCTTCACATGTGGAAGAGGTGGAACTAGGCGGAAGACATTATACAGGGTGATAGCCAGAACACCATCAGTTCGGCTTCTCATTGTGAATTGGATGATGATGATGAGGAGGAGGAGGAGGAGCAAGAGACAGTTTGCTATGCTACAGAGGGTAGTAACAATAGCAGGTTTATTCCATCTGTTCTGCATAGATGGGCAGGAGAGGAGGAAGAGGATAAAGAGAATGAGAGTTATCCTCCTAATGGGGACAGCGAAGTCTTGCCTGTTGGAAATCTGGCACACATGTCTGACTTCATGTTAGGCTGCCTTTCCCATGACCCGTGCGTTACACGCATGTTAGACAACACGGATTTCTGGTTGTTCACCCTACAAAGAGAACTTTTCATCTTTCATTCCTATGGTGGAGAGGACGAGCAAAACGATGCAATAACAGAATGTCCTTGTTTAAAAATTGCTTAGAAAATTTCCATATGACAACACTGGAGCCAGAGTACGTAGTTCCTTGGGCAACCCAGGAGGGGAGATGAGGGGGAAACACCGCAGTTCCAACAGAGGCAGGACAACACTCTACAAGACAGTTTTATGACACCCCACCAGCACCCTCACCCTGATGCACGGCCTAGTGTCACACAGAGGGAAACATTTTGGAAGATGGTGAAGCAGTACATAGCAGACCGTGTCAGCATCCTCAGTGATCCCTCTGTGCCTTACAACTATTGGGTGTCCAAGCTGGACATGTGGCACAAACTTGCACTCTATGCCTTTAAGGGGCTAGCCTGTACACTGTATTCACTAAAACCTTATCCAAAACTTACACATTACTATAAAATACAAACATAACATACAGCAGTGGTGATAAAACATGAATGGCACAGGCAGCACATTGACCGTAGGCAGGCTATTATAGCTAAATAATAAGGAACATAGGAGATATACTATATTGGACTGTAGTATTCATGGTAAATTATAGTGTGGGCACTTTGCGATAAATAAGTGTGTTTGTGGTTGCAGTTTGGGCCATCAGTCTCTAAAAGGTTCGCCATCGCCTTCACAGTTTTAGAGGGTTAGCGCACCTGGAGGCCCTCAGCTACATTATTCTACTCTGTTTCATCGATACCTGGGCCACAGCCTCTGCGTGAACCATCAGCATTACGGCAACTTCCACGTCCTGTACTGGCCGCCTTCTTAAAGGGGTTGTCCCATTACACTCTTTCATACTTACCTGCTCCCGACGCGCCGTTCACTTCCTGGATTCTGGCTGGGGGCGGGCTCCATCTTGATTGACGTCTTCTCCCGACCGGGCTGCGCGCTGGACTGAACCCACATGCGCCCTGGTGACTTCTTCCTGGCAAGTATACTATACTGGCCAGGAAAAAGTCACCATAGCGCATGCGCCGTTTCGGCGTGCACTTTCAGGACTGCGTGCGGCCCAGCCGGGAGAAAAGAAGAAGCTGTCTTCGCAATCGCGTCCACTGCGATTCGGAAGGAGAGCGGTGGCCGTAACCAGGGGAGACGGAAGACAACAGTCAGGTAAGTATATCTTCATTTTCTTCTAAGGGGTGGGAATTAGTTAATTAAACATATTTAGAAAAATGATCACTGTTAAATCATTAACAGATTTAACAGTGATCATTAAGATGGGAATACCCCTGTAATATTAAATGTTATATATGCTTAAAAGTATGTCACAAGTACAGTATCGTAGGATATGTACGTGTACGCTCCAATAAATTAAAACAGGTATTTTGGATGAGCTCACTTTACACAGGGTATGCTCTGATAATGTCACAGACTACCATACACTGTCTGCGGATGAAGTACAGTATATGTTAGTGATATGTATGAAATGCACGCACAGTAGTTGTGGCACAAATATTTTACTTTTCCCCAAAATACACTGTTTCAAATACAGTACCACATGTGAAAACAGAGAGCCATGCGCTATGTACACCAGATTTGGACCAGATTATTTCGATTTTCGCAAGACAGTTAGTATATGCTCCAGTAATGAACAGAATATGGACACTAGATTATGTTCAGATTATTTAGATTGGCGCAACAGACACTCTTTTCTTTCAAATGTGGTAGAGTATTTGTCACAGAAATCCACACTATATGGACAGTATATTTGGCACAAAACTGTTAAATTTGTCCCAAATGCAAATAATTCTCTGCTGGAATACTGTATTTATGGTTGCAACCTAAACGCACACACAGATGTGCCTACAACTAGTTGAATTTGTCCCAAATAAAATGTATTCTCTGCTAAAATACTGTATCTATGGTTGCAGCCTAAACGCACACACAGATGTGCCCAGAAATAGTTAAATTTCCTGAAAATATAAATAATTCTGTGCTGGAGTAATGAATATAACGGTTGCGAATTGAACGCACACACAGATGTGCCCCAAACTAGTTAAATTTGTCCTAAATACCAATAATTCTCTGCTGGAATACTGTATATATGGTTGCGGCCTAAACGCACACACAGCTGTGCTTAAAACTAGTTAAATTTGTCCCAAATAAAATGTATTCTCTGCTGGAATACTGTATATACGGTTGCGGCCTGAACGCACACACAGATGTACCCAAAACTAGTTAAATTTCCTGAAAATATAAATAATTCTCTGCTGGAGTAATGAATATAACGGTTGCAGATTGAACGCACACACAGATGTGGCACAAATTAGGTTAATTTCCCCAGGAATTTTTTTTTTCTCTGATGGCGTGGTGTATATATCACTAGCAGGCACACTCTAGTGAATAAGCTCCTTTTTACAATGTCTGCTAAACACACTGCTTTCTGATGGTGTACTGTAGATCTCACTAATATCAAATCTTTCAGTCTTTTAAAAGCTTTTGGGTACTTAAAAAAGCGATTTTCCAGCCCTGCACTATCTGTCCCTTCCTGAAGATGCCTGTCCCTGATACTGCTGAATTTAACCCCTGGTAAAAAAAATAAAAAATGGTGCTGCACTGCTGTCAAACACACACTGTAGTCCTTAAGAGGACTGTTTGGTCTTTCAATAGTTTTTTTTGGAGTTAAATCTGTGAATTTTCAGCAACATGCTATCTGTCCCTGCCTACTGTCGGCTCTCCCTGATGCTGAATGATCCGATTGCGGGACATTGGCTCCTATATAAACTTGTATCACGTGTTTCGGCCAGCCAATCATTGTAAGACTAATAGCTAACATGGGTATGGCATTACACTGAAGGGAATTACTTACCTGAACATTGATTGGCTGCTTAGGAGGCGCCAAACGTGTGGGGAGGAGACTTGAGCAATGCGACGAGCACACATGGTAGTCGGCCGAGTACCACTACATGCCGAGCATAGCGATGCTCGGGCCGAACTGGTACTTGGCCGAGCATGCTCGCTCATCACTACAAGTAATGCAATTTCAATTCTTTAATGAATAACAGTATGATACAACAAATAAGGTTAAAGGTGCACCCAGCACACGACTTGAATGTCTCTTAAATTTATAAACTTTGTGAACAGTCTCTAGAAACAATATTCAGTTGTCAGGGAAAACCACAGCAATGAACAGCAGTAAATATTCTTCTATAGCAGGCATCCTCAAACTGCGGCCCTCCAGATGTTATAAAACTACAACTCCCAGAATGCCCTGCTGTAGGCTGATACCTGTAGGCTGTTCGAGCATGCTGGGAGTTGTAGTTTTGCAACAGCTGGAGGGCCGCAGTTTGAGGATGCCTGTTCTATAGAATACAGTTCAACAGTCCTTACACCAGGTGCCCTTTTAACTTAATGATATGGACTTACTCTGGGCTTATATCTGGTGCTTATTCTGATGTTATGCTGCTCCCCTCTTACAATCCACTTTTCTGTTATGGGGCTGGCACATATGTTGTGGTCTGGCTCTGTATTGTGACTTCAGACTGCAACCTTCTGGCCAGTTTGCACTCACAGTTTTTTCTTAATTGTCTAGCTTTCTCCACCTAGGTCTGCAGATACCTCTGGTTCTGCTATTTCTATGTACAGGGCACAGAACAGACTCTTTCTTCTACAATATACAACCAGAGTACTATAAAGTTACAAAAATTCTATTCAAATTTTGACAAGAAATTCAATTAGTTACGAATTACTTTGTCACTAACCACTTTCCATTGTATGGAGCGGACACAATAACGTGGAATAGAGATCACGTCTCCACCCCCCCCCACCCCAGTCATTTAACCCCCTCAGATGTCACGTTCAATGCTGAATGCTGATCGCAACATCTTTGATTCACATTCAGCTGCTCATGGGTTAATCAGGGTTTTAAAAAAATTATACTCACCTCATCCACAGGATTGTGGAGAGGCCATCCTCTCCTGTCCTGATTGAATAAAACCTGTGGTGTGATGACCTCACCACGTAGTCATGCTCAGTGTGTGCAGTGAGATCGTCAGTATAGAGATCACTGCACACCCAGCGTGATTATGTGGGGTCCTCACACTCCCCACCGGTACCGTACTTTGATGGGTTTTCTTCAATCAAGGCGGGAGTAGACGGCCTCTCCATGATCAAGTGGATGGGGTGAGCATTATTTTTTTTATTTTTTTTACCTTCTGCCACCATTTTTGGAAAAATTGATTGGCATATCGATTTTTCCTGAAATTTGGATCAATTCTCTTAAAGGAAATGTGTCACCAAAGAATGTATCTGTCAGTTAAAATCAGATTGTAGCACATATCCTTTTTTCTAATCTGTTTTTATTTTATGATTCTAGATTTTTTATTCTATTTTCTGAACATGATTATGGGGACAGCTATCTTGCCTGAGCTGTTCTTAATAGCATTTAGAAAGCATTAAGAAAATTGCTTTACGGCAGCCCCATGGACCATAGACACAATAGTCAGGAGGGGACCTTACTTACTTCTATGGGAAAGTTTTCTAGGCATGTTCTGTGACCTGTGCAGGGATCATTGTACAAGGAAAGAATAGATAAGATTTGACAATCACCTATTGTGAATGGTGGATCCTGTCTATTTATACACATAGGTGATATTATTAAAGGCAGAATAAGAATGAGTTAACTGCAGTAAACTGATTTGTATAAAACAGGGATGCTCAACCTGCGGCCCTCCAGCTGTTGTAAAACTTCAACTCCCACCATGCCCTGCTGTAGTCTGATAGCTGTAAGCTGTTCGGGCATGCTGAGAGTTGTAGTTTTGCAACAGCAGGAGGGCTGAAGGTTGAGCATCCCTGGTATAAAAACAATAACTAGTGCCAATTATTAGACATAGTGGCTAGAGATGAGCGAACACCTGCATGTTCTGGTTCGAGAAGTTCGGCCGAACTTCCCGAAAATGTTCAGGTTCAGGATCCGAACTCGACCCAAACTTCATCCCGAACCCAAACCCCAACCCCATTGAAGTCAATGGGGACACAAACTTTTGGGCACTAAAAAGGCTGTAAAATAGTCCAGGAAACGGCTAGAGGGCTGCAAAAGGCAGCAAAATGTCAATTGGAGAGAGGTCCCATAGCAGAGAATAGGGCTTCAAGTCACCCACCAATGGAGAAGGCCACTTTCATTTATTTAGGCCCCAGCACCCAGACAGAGGACAGAGATCGCATAGCAGAGAATAAGGCGTCATGTCACCCACCACTGGAGAAGGCCATTTTTCGAAAATTAGGCCCCTGGCACCCAGACGGAGGAGAGAGGTCGCATAGAAGAGAATCAGGCTTCATATCACCCAGCAATAGAGAAGGCCACTTCCAGATATTTAGCCCACGGCAACCAGACAGAGGACAGAGGTCGCATAGCAGAGAATCAGGCTTCATGTCACCCACCACTGGAACAGGCCACTTTCAGATAATTAGGCCCCTGGCAACTAAACGGAGGAGAGGTTCATTCAACTTTTGGTTGCACCGCAATATAATGGTAAAATAAAAAAAAAAGAGCATTCAATAAAGAAGTGCCCCGGAGTAGAAGAATATATGGTTAAGGGGGAGGCAGCTATAAATGTCTATTCTGCACAAGGGATGGACAGGTCCTGTGGGATCTATGCCTGGTTCATTTTTATGAACATCAGCTTGTCCACATTGGCTGTGGACAGGCGGCTGCGTTTGTCAGTAATGACGCCCCCTGCCGTGCTGACTACACGTTAAGACAAAACACTGGCCGCCGGGCAGGCCAGCACCTCCAAGGCATAAAAGGCTAGCTGTGGCCATGTGGACAATTTGGAGAGCCAGAAGTTGAATGGGGCCGAACCATCAGTCAGTACGTGGAGGGGTGTGCACACGAACTGTTCAACCATGTTAGTGAAATGCTGCCTCCTGCTAACACTTCCGTATCAGGTGGTGGTGCAGTTAGCTGTGGCGTGGTGACAAAACTTTTCCACATTCCTGCCATGCTAATCCTGCCCTCAGAGGAGCTGGCAGTGACACAGCTGCGTTGGAGACCTCTTGCTCCTGCTCTGCCTTCGCCTTGGGCTTCCACTTGTTCTCCTGTGTGTGACATTTTGGAATGCTCTCAGGAGCGCGTCTACCAGCGTGCGCTTGTACTCGCGCATCTTCCAATCACGCTCCAGTGCAGGAAGTAAATTGGGCACATTGTCTTTGTACCGGGGATCCAGCAGGGTGGCAACCCAGTAGTCCGCAAACGTTAAAATGTGGGTAACTCTGCTGTCATTGAGCAGGCACTGCAGCATGTAGTTGCTTATGTGTGCTAGGCTGCCCAGAGGTAAGGACAAGCTGTCCTCTGTGGGAGGCGTATTGTCATCATCCTCCGTTTCCCCCCAGCCACGCACCAGTGATGAGCCTGAGCTGTGTTGGGTACCACCCCGCTGTGAACCTGCTTCATCCTCATCTTCCTCCACCTCCTCCTCATCCTCCTCGTCCTCCAGAAGGGGGGTCCTGGCTGGCAACATTTGTACCTGGCCTCTGCTGTTGCAAAAAACCTCCCTCTGAGGCACTTCTAACAGACTGGCCTGAAACTGCTAAAAATGACCCCTCCTCCTCCTCCTGGGCCACCTCCTCTTCTATCATCGCACTAAGTGTTTTCTCAAGAAGACATTAAAGTGGTATTGTAACGCTGATAATGGCGTCGTCGCCACTGGCCATGTTAGTGGAGTACTCGACACAGTGCAACAGGGCACACAGGTCTCGCATGGAGGCGCAGTCATTGGTGGTGAAGTGGTGCTGTTCCGCAGTGCGACTGACCCATGCGTACTGCAGCTGAAACTACACTATGGCCTGCTGCTGCTCGCACAGTCTCTCCAGCATGTGCAAGGTGGAGTTCCACCTGGTGGGCACGTCGCATATGAGGCCGTGAGCGGGAAGGCCGAAGTTCCGCTGTAGCGCAGACAGGCGAGCAATGGCAGGATGTGAATGCCGGAAACGCGCACAGACGGCCCACACTTTATGCAGCCGCTCTGACATCACCAGCCGCTCTGACACCACCAAATTCAGCACATGCACCAGGCAGGGGATGTGCGTCAAACCGGCTTGTCCCAGAGCTGCGACGAGATTTCGCCCATTATCGCACACCACCAGACCCACCGGCAGCAACCACTGGTCAGTCTGTTGTTCAATACCCCGCCACAACTCCTGCGCAGTGTGGGGCCTGTCCCCCAAACATATGAGTTTCAGAATGGCCTGCTGATGTTTACGCCGGGCTGATCGTATGAGCAGGTGGAAGCAGAGGAGGAGTAGGCCGAGTAGAAGGAGGAGGCTACAGGAGGTAAAGAATGATGCCCTGCGATCCTTGGCGGCGGAAGGACGTGCGCCAAAGAACTCTCCGCCTGAGGCCCAGCCGCCACTATATTTACCCAGTGTGCAGTTAGGGAGATATAGCGTCCCTGGCCGTGCTTACTGGTCCTCATATCTGTGGTTAGGTGGACCTTGCCACAGATGGCGTTGCGCAGTGCACAATTGATTTTATCGGATACTTGGTTGTGCAGGGAAGGCACGGCTGTCTTGGAGAAGTAGTGGCGGCTGGGAACAACATACTGTGGGACAGCCATGGACATCAGCTGTTTGAAGCTGTCTGTGTCCACCAGCCTGAATGACAGCATTTCAAAGGCCAGTAGTTTAGAAATGCTGGCATTCAGGCCCAGGGCTCGAGGGTGGCTAGGTGGGAATTTACGCTTTCTCTCCAAGGTTTGTGAGATGGAGAGCTGAACGCTGCCGTGTGACATGGTGAAGATGCTTGGTGACGCAGGTGGTGGTGTCGGTGGTGCATCCTCTGTTTGGTGGGCGGCAGGTGCCAACATTCCTCCCGAGGTGGAGGAAGAGGCTGATGCAGCAGCAGAAGAGGGAGCAGGGGGAGCCTGAGTGAGTTCCTTGTTTTTAAAGTGCTTACCTGTGTTTCGTCATCATTAGAGACGTGTGGACTCCGATGAGGTGGTATTCCCATGTCCTCATCATCAGGAAACATCAGTGGTTGTACATCAGTGCATTCTATGTCTTCCACCACTGGGAAGTGTTTAGGTGGATTCCCTGGGGAAACCCTGCCAGCAGAGTCTTCAAACAGCATAAGAGACTGCTGCATAACTTGAGGCTCAGACAGTTTTCCTGATATGCATGGGGGTGATGTGACAGACTGATGGGCTTGGTTTCCAGGCGCCAACTGTGCGCTTTCTTCAGAAGATAGGGTGGGAGATAATGTTGTGAACATGCTGGATCCACTGTCGGCCACCCAATTGACTAGCGACTGTACTTGCTCAGGCCTTACTATCCTTAAAACGGCATTGGGCCCTACCAAATATCGCTGTAAATTCTGGCGGGTACTGCAACCTGAGGTAGTTGGTTCACTAGGACGTGTGGCTTTGGCAGAATGGCCACGTCCTATCCCAGCACCAGAGGGTCCACTAACACCACCATGACCGCGTCCACGTCCCTCACTAGATGTTTTCCTCATTGTTACAGTTCACCAAGCACCACAATAAGAAAAAAAATATTTGGCCCAATGTATTGATTTCAAATTCAGGCCTTCTTTTACAGGCACCTAACACTATCTGCCTATTTATTTATGTACCGTAGTATACTAATCCAGGCACAGCAGTAACCACTGATTTAGGGGAATTTCAATTGTAGGCCTAGTATATAGGCTCTGAATGAAAGGTATCCTTTTATGGACAGATTTACACTTGGAGATGCACAGTAGCGTGTGAAAAAATATGTAGGATTATGCCTTCAGTAATTGTATTTTAACACTTTGTGTAATATACCCTTTAACGGACAGAAATACACTTGGAGATGCACGGTGGCGTGTGAAGTTATTGAGGATGACCCTCTCAGCAATTGTATATACACCTTGAGTGTAATATACCCTTTTACGCACTGATTAAAACTTGGCCTGCAACAGCTGGAACACCAGATTCACGGTATTGCTATATTGGCAAGTAAATTACACCCCAGAAAAAAAGAAAATCATTTGCCGGACACTAGTAAACTTGGCCAGCCACAGCTGAAACCACTGATTTATGGTATTGCTATTTTGGCAATTGAATTTCACCCCAGAACAAAATATATCCTTTGCAGGACACTATTAAACTTTGCCAGCCACAGCTGAAACCACTGATTTATGGTATTGCTATTTTGGCAATTGAATTTCACCCCAGAACAAAATATACACTGTTACGGACAGATTTAAACTAGGCCGGCAACAGCTGGAACACCAGATTTATTGTATTGCTATTTTGAATATAGTATTATTCCAGCTCACCTTATCAGCCCAATAGTGCACGGAAAAAGCAGAGTTAGACTTGTACAGACAGCAAATGGAAGAAAAAGTATTCCAGGACTTCTTGGATGAAGATAAACAATTTTCCTTTATTTCTCTGCTTGGTTAAATAACATGGCATCGGGCATAGTTCACATAGCGTCCTAAACAGTCGCAACTGCACTGCCTGCTATGTGAACTATGCCCGATGCCATGCTATTTTACCAAGCAAAGAAATGAAGGAAAATTGTTTTATCTTCATCCAGGAAGTGCTGGAATACTTTTTCTTCCATTTATTGCTATTTTGGCAATTAAATTTCACCCCAGAAAAAACTATACCCTTTTACAGACAGATTTAAACTTGGACTGCAACAGCTGGAACACCAGATTCAGGGTATTGCTATTTTGGCAATTAAATTTTACCTAAAAAAAAAATATACCCTTTTACGGAAAGATTTAAATGAAGCCAGCAACAGCTGGAACAACAGTTTTACTGTATTCCTATTTTTGCAACTGAATTTCACCGCAGAAAATAATATATCCTATGACGGACACTATTAAACTTGTTCAGCCACTGCTGGGACACCAGATTTGCGGTATTGCTATTTTGGCAATTGAATGTCACCCCATAGAAAAATATATCCTTTGCCGTACACTATTAAACTTGGCCAGCCACAACTGAAACCACTGATTTATGGTATTGCTATTTTGGCAATTGAATTTCACCGCAGAAGAAAAAATATCCTTTGCTGGACACTAATAAACTTGGCCAGCCACTGCTGGAACACCAGATTTACAGTATTGCTATTTTTGCAATTGAATTTTACCCCAGAACAAAATATACCTTTGCAGGACACTATTAACTTGGCCAGCCACAGCTGAAACCACTGATTTATGGTATTGCTATTTTGGCAATTGAATTTCACCCCAGAAAAAAATATACCCTTTTACGGATAGATTTAAACGAAGCCTGCAACAGCTGGAACAACAGTTTTACTGTATTTCTATTTTTGCAACTGAATTTAACCACAGAAAATAATATATTCTATGAAGGACATTATGAAACTTGACAGCCACTGCTGGGACACCAGATTTACAGTATTGCTATTTTGGCAATTGAATGTCACCCCAAAACAAAATATATCCTTTGTTGGACAGTATTAAACTTGGCCAGCCACAGCTGAAATCACTGATTTATGGTATTGCTATTTTGGCAATTGAATGTCAACCCATAAAAAAATATATCCTTTGCCGTACACTATTATACTTTGCCAGCCACTGCTGAAACCACTGATTTACGGTATTGCTATTTTGACTATTGAATTTCACCCCAGAACTAAATATATCCTTTGCCGGACACTATTATACTTTGCCAGCCACTGCTGAAACCACTGATTTATGGTATTGCTATTTTGGCAATTGAATGTCACCCCCATAAAAAATATATCCTTTGCAGTACACTATTAAACTTGGCCAGCCACAGCTGAAACCACTGATTTATGGTATTGCTATTTTGGCAATTGAATTTCACCCCAGAACAAAATATATCCTTTGCAGGACACTATTAAACTTGGCCAGCCACTGCTGGAACACCAGATTTACAGTATTGCTATTTTTGAAATTTAATTTTACCCCAGAACAAAATATAACCTTTTCATGACACTATTAACTTGGCCAGCCAAAGCTGATACCACTGATTTATGGTATTGCTATTTTGGCAATTAAATTTCACCCCAGAAAAAAATATACCCTTTTACGGACAGATTTAAAATGGGCCTGCAACAGCTGGAACACCCGATTAAGGGAATTGCTATTTTGGCAATTAAATTTCACCGCAGAAAAAAATATACCCTTTTACGGACAGATTTAAACAAAGCCTGCATAAGCTGGAACAACAGTTTTACTGTATTTCTATTTTTGCAACTGAATTTAACCGCAGAAAATAATATATCCTATGAAGGACATTATGAAACTTGCCAGCCACTGCTGGGACACCAGATTTACAGTATTGCTATTTTGGCAATTGAATGTCACCCCATAAAAAAATATATTCTTTGTATGACACTATTAAACTTGGCCAGCCACAGCTGAAACCAATGATTTATGGTATTGCTATTTTGGCAATTGAATGCCACCCCATAAAAAATATATCCTTTGCCGTACACTATTAAACTTGGCCAGCCACAGCTGAAACCACTGATTTATGGTATTGCTATTTTGGCAATTGAATGTCACACCATAAAAAAAATAAATCCTTTGCCGTACACTATTAAACTTGGCGCAGCCACAGCTGAAACCACTGATTTATGATATTGCTATTTTGGCAAATGAATTTCACCCCAGAACAAAATATATCCTTTGCAGGACACTATGAAACTTGGCCAGCCACTGCTGGGACTCCAGATTTAGGGGATTGCTATTTTGTCAATTGAATTTCACCACAGAAAAAAATATACCCTGTTACATAAAGATTTAAAGTAGGCCTACAACAGCTGCAACACCAGATTCAGGGTATTGCTATTTTGGCAATTGAATTTCACCCCAGAACAAAATATATCCTTTGCAGGCCACTATTAAACTTGGCCAGCGACAGCTGAAACCACTGATTTATGGTATTGCTATTTTGGCAATTGAATTTCACCCCAGAACTAAATATATTCTTTGCCGGACACTATTATACTTTGCCAGCCACTGCTGGGACACCAGATTTAGTGGATTGCTATTTTGTCAATTGAATTTTACCACAGAAAAAAATATACCCTGTTACATAAAGATTTAAAGTAGGCCTGCAACAGCTGCAACACCAGATTCAGGGTATTGCTATTTTGGCAATTGAATTTAACCCAGAACAAAATATATCCTTTGCAGGACACTATTCAACTTGTCCAGCGACAGCTGAAACTGCTGATTTATGGTATTGCTATTTTGGCAATTGAATTTGACCCCAGAACAAAATATATCCTTTGCAGGACACTATTAAACTTGGCCAGCCACAGCTGAAACCACTGATTTATGGTATTGCTATTTTGGCAATTGAATTTCACCCAGAACAAAATATATCCTTTGCAGGACACTATTCAACTTGTCCAGCGACAGCTGAAACTACTGATTTATGGTATTGCTATTTTGGCAATTGAATTTGACCCAAGAACAAATTATATCCTTTGCAGGACACTATTCAACTTGGCCAGCCACAGCTGAAACCACTGATTTATGGTATTGCTATTTTGGCAATTGAATGTCACCCCATAAAAAATATATCCTTTGCCGGACACTATTATACTTTGCCAGCCACTGCTGGGACACCAGATTTAGTGGATTGCTATTTTGTCAATTGAATTTCACCACAGAAAAAAATATACCCTGTTACATAAAGATTTAAAGTAGGCCTGCAACAGCTGCAACACCAGATTCAGGGTATTGCTATTTTGGCAATTGAATTTCACCCCATAACAAAGTAAATCCTTTGCCGGACACTATTAAACTTGGCCAGTCACAGCTGAAACCACTGATTTATGGTATTGCTATTTTGGCAATTGAATTTGACCCCATAACAAAATATGTCCTTTGCAGGACACTATTAAACTTGGCCAGCCACAGCTGAAACCACTGATTTATGATATTTCTATTTTGGCAATAGAATGTCACCCCATAAAAAAATATATCCTTTGCCGTACACTATTAAACTTGGCCAGCCACTGATGGAACACCAGATTTATGGTATTGCTATTTTGGCAATTGAATTTCACCCCAGAAAAAAAGAAAATCCTTTGCTGTACACTATTAAACTTGGCCAGCCACAGCTGAAACCACTGATTTATGGTATTGCTATTTTGGCAAGTAAATTTCACCCCAAAACAAAATATATCCTTTGCAGGACACTATTAAACTTGGCCAGCCACAGCTGAAACCACTGATTTATGGTACGCATCCAAGGGCGTACGCATCCAAGGGCGCAGAAGCTGAATTTGCTCCTGGGCAAGTTGCTGGTGCTGCAGTCCTTCCCTTTCCAGGTGGTGGACTCAGCACCTTTCAGAGAACTGATGACTTGTGCCGAGCCAAGGTGGAGAGTCCCATTCCGTAATTTATTTGCCAAAAAGGCAGTACCAGCTCTGCACGCGTATGTAAAACAGAAGGTGCGCCAGTCCTTTTGCCTTTCGGTGTCTGCCAAAGTGCATGGCAGCGCCGACATGTGGAGCTGTAACTACGGCTAGGGACAATACATTTCCTTTACAGCCCACTGGGTAATGTGGTTCCTGCACAGCCACACCAGCAACTTGGCCAGGTGACACCGCTTCCGCCTCCGCATTGCTATGGTGTCGGCATCCCCAAGCATAGGCAGATATGTTACGTTTCCACCCATTGGAATTCCACCCTCCATATGTTGGACCGACTATACGAACAGAGAAAGGCCATAAACAATTTCTTGATGATCCAAGCGGACAGGAGTACTCCCCTGTGTAACTTTAATGTCAGCTAGTGGCAACTCATGCGTGACCACTGCCACGTTATTTGTCAGTCGCCAAGACTACGGGATTAACAATGTCATTCCACTGCTTCATGTCCTGGAACAGATGCTGGTAAATCTGGCTGGTTAGGGGACTGGAGACGTGGTGAGTGACTGAAGGAGGAGGAGGACATTGGAGCACAATCAATGTGTAGCAAAATGGGTGGTTTTTCAACACAGGTGATAGGAGAGGAGGAGCAGAAGGAGCAGGACCAGTCAGAGGAGCTACAGAGAGGATGAGGCAGAGGACCCAGACACACAGTGGCAGTATGCAGTGGAGATGGAGGCAGGGAGTCCCTCCGAGTCACTTGCACAAATGGCCCCATGCATGCTCACTTGCTTGCGTAGTGACAACCGAACTATCACCATTCGGCAGAGGGATGACTTCTGGCTCTCCACCTTGTTGGACCCTCACCACTGGTCCAAAATAGGGGCCATTTTTACACCCGTTGAGAGGGAGGACAAACTGACGTATTATAGAGATATTATATGTAGTCAGTTGGCAGCTGCCTATCTGCACCATCGCCCATCCTCTCACAGGTCTCACCCAGGGGGGCACTCTGCGGTCACGTTCCACTGCCATGACTGCTGGGGTGGGGTGGCAGGAGCAGTACCAGCTCTCAGCAGCAGCCTGAGTCGAGTCGCTGATGAGCAGCTTTCTTAACCCGCGTAGTGAAGAAACTACTCACCAGCAGCTGCAGCTAGACCTGGAGCAGGACCTGAACCAGCAGGTGGTGGCATGCCCTGCCACCCCACATTAAAGATCCGCTGGACTACTGGGCAGCCAAACTAGATTTGTGGCCGCAACTAGCAGAGTTTGCCCTGGAAAAGTTGTCTTGCCCGGCCAGTAGTGTGGCATCAGAGCGTGTGTTTAGTGCGGTGGGGGCCACAGTTACCCCGATAAGAACTCGCCTGTCCAAAATGTGGAAAGACTAATCTTTGTCAAAATGAATCAGGTGTGGATTAGCCAGGATTTCCACCCACCAATGCCGGATGCATCAGATTAGATCATCCGTGCTGCCTCACCCAAACCTTGACAAAAGAGACCGTTTTCTTCTGGCTACCTGACTCAGCTACTATTTTGATGCTGCCATCCGCCTGATGCCACACATGTGATGCCAAGTGCTCCCTCTTACAACCACCATCATCAGTGGGTACCCACCTCCACCCTCTGTCGTCGTGCTACTCTGTGGCCTCCTCCTGATTTTGCCGCCACCTCCACACTATCTATGTGCCACTCTGTGGCCTCCTGATGCTGCTGCTACCTACACACTGTCATTGTGCCAGCCTGTGGCCTCCAGATGCTGCTTCTGCCACCTCCACACTGTCATTTTTCCACCCTGTTGCCTCCTCCTGATGCTGCTGCTGCCACCTCCACACCTTGTCATTGTGCCACTCTGTGGCCTCCTCATGCTGCTGCCACCTCCACAGTCTCTCATCGTCGTGCCACTCTGTGGCCTCCTCATGCTGCTGCCATTTCTGCAATCTCTTGTCATCATGCCACTCTGTGGCCCCCTCATGCAGCTGCCACTTCCGCTATCTCTCGTTGTCATGCCACTCTGTGGTCTCCTCATGCTGCTGCCACCTCCACAATCTCTTTTCGTCATGCCACTCTGTGGCCTCCTGATGCAGCTGCCACCTCCACAATCTCTCATCATCATGCCACTCTGTGGCCTCTTCATGCTGCTGCCACCTCCACAATCTCTGGTGGTCATGCCACTCTGTGGTCTCCTCATGCTGCCGCCACCTCTGCAATCTCTGGTTGTCATGCTACTCTGTGGCCTCATGCTGCTGCCACCTCCACAATCTCTTGTCGTTGTGCCACTCTGTGGCCTCCTCATGCTGCTGTCATGTCCATAATCTATCGTCGTCATGTCCCCCTGAGGTCTCCTCATGCTGCTGCCACCTCAACAATCTCTCGTCGTCATGCCACTCTGTGGCTTTCTCATGCTGCTGCCACCTCCACACTGTCACCTTGCCACTCTGTGGTCTCCTGATGCTGCCACCACCTCGACACTATATCACCTTGCCACTCTGTGGCCTCCTCATGCTGCCGCCACCTCCACACACTGTCATTGTGCCATTCTATGGCCTCCTCAGGATGCTTCCACCTCACCACTATGTCATAGGGCCACTCTGTGGACTTCTCGCGCTGACACTAGGGTGGCCACTGGTTTCACCCCAGAAAGCCGGACTTCACCAACCACGCCCCCAACCCGACAAACCACTCCCACTTCTGTGAAGCAATCCCAATCACCGGCTCCCCGGGGAAGAACTTGTGGAGGGGCCAGGGGTGTTCTAGAGGGGCCGGGGGGTGTACTGGAGCCAGCCAGTCCTCCCTTCACAATAGTTATTAACTCCTTTCAGCAGTCTCCCCTTCACTGAAGGGGGGGCTGCTGGGGTTAATAAATACTGTGAATGGAGGGCTGCTGAAAAGAGTCCCTTCACAGTAGTTATTAACCCCTTTCAGCAGGAAGGCCCTTTATTTTTACCCCCTTTCAAGTTTCACATCTTTCCCCCTTTCAGTCCTAGGCCCGGCCTCAGCAAGAGCAGCGCCAGCCAGCACAGTCTTTCACTTTTCAGACCAGACAAATGCCATAAACTACAACTTAACCACTACCTCGGCGCTGCACTCGCGCTCCTCGGAGACCCATCTACTCCCGTGAATCCCACCGCGCCAATTGACTGGCGCGAACAGCGCTGCGTTCGATGTCAGTGCGGAGATCTGAGCGCAGCACGCTCGATGCGGAAGGAACACACACAGTGACGTGAGTGACTTAAAGTGCCCACTGTGCCCCTCGCCGAGAACCACAAAAAAGGAGGACTTTTGGCCATCCGTCCTGGCCTTGGGCAGGACAGAGGACCAGGAGTCTAAAAAGGCCTGAAACCGGCCGTCTTGCCACCCTTGCTGACACCCTCTCCACTCTGTCGGGGGGCTCTACTTGTTTAAGCATTTAGTAGAACAGGTTCTGTATGATGTTGAGCGCGAATATTCAAATAGCGAATTTTAATTGCGAATATCACAACTTCGATAATTCGCAAATATTTATAATATAGTGCTATATATTCGGAATTTCGAATATTTGTCATTTTTTTCCATCTTAACACATAATTCCTCCCTGCTTCTTGTGGGCCAATGAGAAGGCAGCAATGTCAAGTTCAAAACAGTGCACCAATCAGTAATATGTAGACAGACCTGCTAAAATGTGAAGTTACACGTAGTGCGAGAATCGCGATCGTGAAAATTCGCGATTGCGAATATATTCGAGCACTCTATCTGCATAAAGAGCTATTGTAATGTTCTGCCGTGCCAATCATTTTCTCCAGTCTCAGGATAAACTCAGGGAACTGTAGCCAAAGTCTGTATTTCGTGTTATGAATTTGCATTATGCGATTTTTACATTGCCGATTTTTCTCAATCAAGAGAATAATCTTTGCGAATATATGACGACTATTCTACCACATTCGCTAAATATCGAGAATTCGAATATTGCCCCTGCCACTCTTCACTAGTTCTGTAGACATCTATGTGTAATCAGCTGACGACCGTGTAAAATGAGTACGCTTCTTCTTGTCGCTAACATTGACCTGTAAGCCTGAGTTCATACTTGAGTTATTTGGTCACTTTTGGCCCCGTGACTGCCCAAATAAGTGAAGTGTCCAGTGATTCTAAGAGCGACGCCTGCCATCTGCATGTCATACTGACTCACAGTATTATTTCAGTACCACAGCAGACTCCCCATGCGTGTTAATGTAAGGCACAGTATTTTACACCACTATAAAGGCTTTCTGCAACCAGGAAATAGCAGTTTTTTAAGTAAATTCGCCATAAACAAATTCGGATCAAACCAAATTTTTCCCAAAAAATTTGGCAAACCAGCGAATCGATTTTTTTAAAAATTCGCTCATCGCTAGTTATGACCACCCTGAAATCCAGCAGCAGTGGTCGAGGTTGCACACTATAGAAAAAAGTGCTTGACTATGAGCACTCCCATAGTCCCAGCCACCAGAGAGGCAGGCGCTTTTTCCTATAGTGCGCAAGCACGACCACCACTGCTGGGTTTCAAGGTGGTCATAGCTATGGAAACAAACAGTGTATAATGTGATGGAAAAATTAATCTGGCCAGCAAAGGAAGCAATATGGATAATCACAATACATTAGTAAGTGACCTGTATTAATTTTCTCTACATTATAAATGCCTTTTGCTGAAGTGAGACAACCCCTTTAATATAATTTTTCTCAGCAATGCGGACACATAGGAACATGGGACCAACACAGATGCTTTCAGCTGCCAAGTGCACATGCAACAGGTCAGCTGACCTGGCAGGTCTGCTGACAGATAGCCTTAAATGAGCTAGCCTGAGGATAGGCATAAAATCTACAGTACATTTTGTGGCATTGGAAATCATGGAGCTCCTTGCAGCAAATGGAGAGTTACAAAGATTAAACAGTACAGGACTGGATCTGAGAAAATATTTAATTATAACTTCTTACAGATAGCAACTAACATTGTTCTAATCCCTGATAATTCATCTTGGTATTTAACATAACAGGTCATTTGTTTTTTGCAGTTGTTGCCACAAAGAATGTGAACTTTAGCGATCACATACTAATATATATTAAAATAGGTTCCTAGAATAAAATAATTAAAATACAATTTATCTGAAATTATCATTATTTTCCATTCTGATAGCATGTTTTTGGTCACACAGAATTTTACGGCTGTGGTTCTCATTATACGTAACAGTTCCAACCTACAACTTCCTTTCTTGTAAACCCAAAACATTACACAATGAGCAGGTCTCTGATTTTGAGGTTATATATGCAGATGTGTGTAACCTTGCCCTTCATTTCAAATTCACAATTCTCTCACAGATTTCCTCACCTTATTTAGGTCATTTATCCGGGCATCTTTGAAAGATTCATGAAATAATTGACAGAATCGGTTTTATACGGTGATACAATATAAAAAACTTTTTTTTTATTTAGAAGCAAATATATCTGGAATGTACAACTGGACCACGATGCTTTTGGAAGCGTTCATTGCCTTCATCTGTTTCTGCACTGGGATGTCAGAAGGTAGGTGGAATTAGGAAGTGAAGTTTCATATGGCAGTATTTGCTATCCTAAGTGATATTTGCTATAATCGTCTGTATTCTACTGCCTTTGTAATGAGACATCAACACTTTTATATTGTTAAAGATATACTTATTAAAAGCAAAGATGTACATTTTGATTACATGACAATATTTTTCCCAATCAGCCACAAATTATCATTCTTTGCATTATGTCAATAATTTCCTTTTTTGTTTTCTATTTTTAAAAATTATAGTTTCTGTTGTCATCACTTTTAAAAAATTTGAATTTTTGGAATTTTAGAACAAGCCTAATTCAACATTATTAATTCCTCTTGCACTAATTTACATTTTGGAACTTAATTTTAACAGAATATATTCTACTGTTTAAATATATATTAGAGTGCACATATTTCAGCCCGTATGTGATTGGATTGTCCTACTTCTTGTTGTGACAGGAACCTATGTAACTCAGCCAGCTGTGATAGTCGCTAGCAGGCATGGAGAGGCCACACTGACATGTAACTATAGCGGTTTTGGAGTAATGGAAGAGATACATTTCAGCCTCCTGAAGAAAACAGATAAACATGCTTTGGAGATTTGCGTTTTTTCTTTTAACACTATGTATGAACCAGCTGCTATTGGAGACAGCATCACATGTCTTGGCATACCCAGTCCACACAATGTAACCTTTAACATCTCAGGCCTACAAGAAAAGGATACAGGGCTGTACATTTGTAAGATGGAAGTCATGTATCCTCCTCCTTATCGGGCTACTGAAGGGAATGCAACCTTTGTTTACATCAGTGGTAAGTGCATTTTCTTCTGCTTTTCCTAAGGGGGTTATCCAAGATGTGCTATGATCCTGTGCAGCTGCCACTTCCGGGATCACGCGCCGTATATTGGGCACATGATCCCATCTTGGGATTACAACCTGCAGGGCAAGCTTGAGTTTGATTCTCTCACAAAACCGCTAGTGAGAGATTTACACATGCTCTGCAGGTTCTTCTAACCTGAGGTTAGAATCATGTGTTCAATGTACACATAGCATGTATAGCATGTGATCCTGGAAGTGGCAGCCGCATTGGATAGCAGCGCATCTTGGATAACCCCTTTAAGGCCCATTTACATGGGCATATGATGGTGTCAATTGTTGGGAAAGAATATTCATTCTTGTAGTTTGTCCTTCTAAATGTGCCGGAGATTAGAAAAACGCTCATTTGTTTAGTGATTAAATCATCAGGGACATGCCAGTAAAAAATCTAAAAAAACTCTATGAGAAAAAGCAATCAAAGTAACCATGGTTCATTCCCATACAACAGGGATAATTGCTGCATGTAACTGAAGCTAAAAAGCATGAAATGATCAGGAATGAACTTTCATATGAATTCCTTCATCACCAAGTGATATCGGTGTACAACAGGCCCTTAAGCCGCAAAGGCCAATTTGATCAATAATTATCTCCTGTCCTTTAAACATAGTCAATCAAATGTCATCTTTATTTAGTCAATGGATGTTACATAATTGCTGTTTTATTTTATAGATTTGACATACCAATGTGCACAATCCATGGAGCCAGAAGAATCTGACATGTACAACTGGGTTTTACTCACAGTCTTTGCGGTTTTGTTGTTGTATAGTTTCCTCGTCACAAGCATCCTACTCTGTAAGGTAAGTGGGACCCTTCACATAAGAAATAGTTCAACACAAGAAGTGACTCATTTAATTGACTACAAAATGTATTTGAAGCATTGATAGTTTCTAAGTTCCATAAAAACTCTGGCATGTAAACTGCTTACCAACTATGTATGGTTACCGTCCAAGAACATGATAGTAACCCTCAGCACCATCAATGAAAATACCTACTGTATATACATAATTCTGGGCTTCTCCACCACCACCCAGAATAAATGATGAGTCATAGGACTCACCTGCCTATAAAATACCCTCTCCACTCCATATGAAGAACATGTGCTTTGAAGATAATGTTTTGGTCATATACAATGACCTTTCTCAAGCCTATATATTGATGCCCTTTTAACAAACATGTTTATTTTCCTTGCTATTTTACAGAAAAGAAAAAGAAGATGGGATAGTGGACATTTTGAGCAAATGCTTCAATCTCATTACAAGAATTATCATCCTTATTATGTTCAATTTTGAATTTTAAAGCAGGCTGGAAATCCTTGGTTTTACTGTGTGAAACAGCATCATTTTTAGCAGCATCTAGTTATATTATGTTCTTATGTGGAACAATATTGTAGATCATTTTGGGCATCTTATTGTAATGTAGATTTTAGCCTAAATCCACCTATAAACCATGTTGGATACTTTTTGGGTGTTGATCATCACAAAAAAGCACTTATGGCACATACAGACACATGGGTGTCTGTGTAAATATGTCACAGGGTCCATAATTAATATGGCCACTTAGAAAGATACTTGAAAAGTACCATTGTGTTATATTATGTAACGCATACCAAGTGGTTTGAGTTAATACTGGCATACCACTTACCAGTTACAGCATTTTGAATTCATCACAGCTACTCACTTTTATACCTAGGACTTTTCAGTAAAAATCTAATATTAACCTTTCTAATTATCTTAATGAAAAACATAACAATGCTTTGCTTAACATAACGTGACTATTTACTCTTCAACACCACTTAGGTAGACATTTCTCTATTTGTGTTTGATTATATAGATTTGTTATATTGGTCGGATGGCACCTTTGTACTTCAGGGATAATCTCTGATTTTAATGTCTGCCAATAGCCACAGCTTTCTGGCAATATCAGCATATCAGCTGTTTGCAGTCTGTGAGGCATTCAGCTGAAAATCCCAGTTCCTACTCCCAGCATCCCAGCATTCTCATAAAAGGATGACCTCTTTAAAGGGAACCTGTCACGCTAAACATGCAGTGCAATCTACAGGCAGCATGTTTAGGAGCAGGAGAAGCAGAGTAAATTGATATATAGTTTTGTGGGAAGATTCAGAATAACTTGTATTGTTTTTTTCAATTCCTTTTTATCTTGGGTTTAAAGGGGATGTGTAGCCAGTAATATTGATGACCTGTCTTCAGGATAAGTCATCAATATCTTTGTACTTATAGTAGGAGACAGCACGTCATTGGAATTATTTGATTACTTTTATTTAATTGATTTCAGTTATTTTCAACACCAATGGTAACAAATATAGAAACATAGAAACATAGAAACATAGAATGTGTCGGCAGATAAGAACCATTTGGCCCATCTAGTCTGCCCAATATGCTGAATACTATGGATAGCCCCATTCCCTATCTTATATGAAGGATGGCCTTATGCCTATCCCATGCATGCTTAAACTCCTTCACTGTATTTGCAGCTACCACTTCTGCAGGAAGGCTATTCCATGCGTCCACTACTCTCTCAGTAAAGTAATTCTTCCTGATATTACTTTTAAACCTTTGCCCCTCTAATTTAAAACTATGTCCTCTTGTAGCAGTTTTTCTTCTTTTAAATATTCTCTCTTCTTTTACCGTGATGATTCCCTTTATGTATTTAAAAGTTTCTATCATATCCCCTCTGTCTCTTCTTGCTTCCAAGCTATACATGTTAAGGTCCTTTAACCTTTCCTGGTAAGTTTTGTCCTGCAATCCATGTACTAGTTTAGTAGCTCTTCTCTGAACTCTCTCCAAAGTTTCAATATCCTTCTGCAGATATGGTCTCCAGTACTGCACACAATACTCCAAATGAGGTCTCACTAGTGCTCTGTAGAGCGGCACGAGCACCTCCCTCTTTCTACTGTTAATGCCTCTCCCTATACACCCAAGCATTCTGCTGGCATTACCTGCTGCTCTATGACATTGTCTGCCCACCTTTAGGTTGTCTGATATAATGACCCATAAATCCCTTTCCTCAGATACTGAGGTTAGTACTGTATCACTGATTTTATATTCTGCTCTTGGGTTTTTACGCCCCAGGTGCATTATCTTGCATTTATCGACATTAAATTTTAGTTGCCAGATTTTTGACCATTCCTCTAGTTTTCCTAAATCCTTTTCCATTTGGTGTATCCCTCCAGGAACATCAACCCTGTTACAAATCTTTGTGTCATCAGCAAAAAGACACACCTTACCATTGAGGCCTTCTGCAATTTCGCTGATAAAGATATTAAACAATATGGGTCCCAGAACAGATCCTTGAGGTACCCCACTGGTAACAATACCATGGTCTGAATATACTCCATTGACTACAACCCTCTGTTTTCTGTCCTTCAGCCACTGCCTAATCCATTCAACAATATGTGAGCTCAAGCTCAAAGACTGCAGTTTATTGATAAGCCTTCTATGTGGGACAGTATCAAATGTCTTACTAAAGTCCAGATAAGCGATGTCTACTGCACCTCCGCCATCTATTATTTTAGTCACCCAATCAAAAAAGTCAATAAGATTAGTTTGACATGATCTCCCTGAAGTAAACCCATGCTGTTTTTTTATCAATCAACCCATGGGTTTTTAGATGTTCCACAATCCTCTCCTTGAGTATGGTTTCCATTAATTTCCCCACTATTGATGTCAGGCTTACTGGCCTATAGTTGCCCGATTCCTCTCTACTACCTTTCTTGTCAATTGGCACAACGTTTGCTAATTTCCAATCTTCTGGGACGACACCTGTTACCAGTGATTGGCTAAATAAATCTGTTAATGGATTTGCTAGTACACCTCTAAGCTCTTTTAATAGCTTTGGGTGTATCCCATCAGACCCCTGTGATTTATTTGTATTAATTTTGGACAGCTGACTTAGAACCTCTTCCTCTGTAAAGACACATGCATCAAAGGATTCATTAGTCTTCCTCCCTAACTGAGGTCCTTCTCCTTCATTTTCCTTTGTAAAAACTGAACAGAAGTATTCATTGAGGCAGTCAGCTAGTTCTTTATCCTCTTCCATATACCTTCCTTCTTTTGTTTTTAATTTGGTAATTCCTTTTTTTAATTTCCTTTTTTCATTTATGTATCTGAAGAATGTCTTATCACCTTTTTTCACTGACTGAGCTAATTTCTCTTCTGCCTGAGCTTTAGAAGCCCTTATAACTTGCTTGGCCTCTCTCTGTCTCATCTTATAGATTATAGATCTTATATGTATTAGTACAGAATATACATCAGTGAAACGTTTCGGGCCCTTTTAGTTGGTGCCCTTTTTCAAGCTGATCTGATGCTCAGCCCTGTGCACATCAGGCTAACATATGGCTGAGCATCGGATCAGCTTGAAAAAGGGCAGCAATTAAAAGGGCCCGAAACATTGCACTGATATATATTATGTACTAATACATATTTGTTACCACTGGTGTTAAAAATAACTGAAATTAATTAAATAAAAGAAGCCAACAAATAAATCCACTGGCATGCTGTCTTCTACTATAAGTATAAAGATGTATATGGTGTTCCAGGTGGAGGGAGACCAACCCTGGGACGTGCACCCACAAAAGCCATTCGGACGAGTGCTGTGGTCAATTCTGTGTCTCACAGGTTATTAATATCTGATCAGTTGGGTCCCACTTATGGCACCCCTGCCAATGAGTTGTTTGAATAGGTGGCAGTGATCATGAGAGTGCTACTTCCCCTTCAATATTACACTGTGCATCTCAGAAGTCTTGGTGATGCAGTGTAATTACAAGTGCTAGCTCAATTCACTTGAATGGGATAAGCACTTGTAATTACACTTAACTGCTGCTACAAGTAAGATGATCTGCAGTGTAATCTTGAAAAGGAAGCAGTGCTCGTACCAGCGACTTCTCCTTTTCAAACAGCTGATTGGTGGGGGTGCTGGGAGTCTGATCCCCACCAGAAAGATATTGATGACATATCATGGAGATAGTTTATCAATATGTACTGGCTGCACAACCCTTTTTAAGGGGAACATTTTGCATTGAACATGGTATCTGAGCAGAAGGCATCATGGTGGAGCTGAGCAGATTAATATATAGTTTTTGGAGAAAGATTCAGTAAAACTTATAATTTTTCCATTTATACTGTATTTTTGCTCATTGTGGGTTTTGAAGTAAAGGATGCGGTCCTATCAGTAATTGACAGCTATCTGTCTTAAAAGGCAGGATGTCAGTCACTGATAGGGACACGTCCTTGACCTCAAAGCCCAGAATGAGCAGGCATTCACATGAATAAAATACAAGTTATACTAAATCTGTTCCTGCAAAACTATGCAAAATCTGCTCAGGTCCTCCTGTTCTTTAACCTACTGCCAGCAGATTAATTTGCATTTTCATGGTGACAAGTTTATTTTAGGAGTCCAATAGACGGTCCTACTCAGCGAGTGTCAGATACCACTGTATGCACACTTAAAGAGGACCTTTCATCTGGAAAAAAATTCTGAACTAAGTAGACGCCCAGGAGAACAAGGGCAGTCTCCTCCCAGTATAACCAAGTCACGAAACATACTGGGGGACATAGCGGGAGAACGGAGCAGTGCCCAGGGATAATAGTACGTGCAGTGAGATCCCTGGGCGCTGCTCCACATATCATGATACTTAGTTCAGAATTTTTTTTCCAGATGAAAGGTCCTCTTTAAAGAAGGCTCTCAGTTACTGACTAGGCCCACCCATGGGACTCAAGTCCAGAATAAGATGGAATTAAAATGAAAAGTTAGACTAAATCGTTTCCCACAAAATGATCTATCCATTCACTTTATTCCTCCTGCACTATGAAATGTGGCCTGTAGATCAGACACCATGTTTGGTGTGACAGGTTCCTTTTAAAAGATAACATTTTCTGCGTGTAAATACCATAAAATTAGAGGGAGCTTAGGGAGCTTAATGCAAAATGCATTAAGTTTCTATGCTCCTATTAGAATGTTACCATTTAACTGTGTTATGTAGGGCATTTAGAGCTCTGCATCAGAAAAATGGAGCCCTGACTACTATAAAAAATATATATTAGATGGGTTTTCTGGGATTTATATATTGATGACCTATCTTCAGGATAGGTCATCAATATCAGATTGGTTGGGGACTGGCCCCCAGAACACCCATAGTTAGCTGTTTGAGGCAGCTAGGGGCAGCTAAGTCCCTGAATACCCCTTCAAGAAATTAATCAGTTCAGAATGTTAAACCCAACAACAACCTGAGGCTAAGTGGTGGACATTCATATTAACCTTACATTCACGCTTCATAATATATAATTAATATGTATTCATACTAAGTTTAAATAGATTACTCAGTAAAATCTTACCTTGCAAGCATGCCTCTTAAAGGCATAAAAGGGTTCATCAGTTAGCTTCTTTATATACCATCACTTACAACATATTCATCAGATGTAATGTGTAGAATGTGTCCTAATATTAATATATTTCCATAATCATTCAACGTGTAGCCAGGGGTAAATTTCTTAACTTATAAAAGGCCTTTTTTTTTTTTTTTTTAAGCGATATTTTTGAAAATTCATTTCTGTAGCAACTTTAAATAGATTTCTTATTCACCAATACTGATCCACATTATGGCCAACGAAATACATTCCTGGGACAGCCAGCCTCTACTGTGAAACATGCACGTTCCAAACCAGTTTTATTGCTCTAATTTATCTGAAAAAAGGAGGTGACTTTGCAAATAGTCTTGATTACAAATATCCTACAGTTTTGTATCTACAGCTTCTATACAGACCCACATGTCTTCATGGTTATATGTGGTATCAGGGGCGTAGCTAAAGGCTCATGGGCCCTGATGCAAGAGTTCAGCTTGAGCCCCCCTTCTCTCAGTGCTTTGTGTGTCTTCTTATGCAGCACAAGTGTCTTTGGGCCCCTTCAGGCTCCTGGGCCCGGTAGCGACTGCTACCTCTGCACCCCCTATAGCTACGCCCCTGTGTGGTATTGTATAAATGAGAGAATGGAGAACCACACACCTCTTGTGGTTGACTTTTCTCCCAGATAACAATAGGACTGGGCAGTTGAAATCTAACATGCTCTACTCTTCTCTCCCCCAACATCTTGGAGAGTGGGGAGTGGGAGAGTGGGGAGGAACCCATACACACTACATTGGCCCATAGTCCTGCCGGCTGTAAGGATACGGTGGTTTGCGCTCCAGCCTGGATCATGCCCTGTGTAACCATGACAACGATCGCTGTTTACCTCCCAGGCTGGAAGCAGTGGCCGCTGGGCCGTCTAAGGTGGCTCCGCCCACCCACACTTGGTCAATAAATAGGAGCCAGGTGCTGCACAGGGGGTTCCACTAATGGAGTGCGCACCCTGCCTGCTCCATTCACCACGAGGACTCAAGATCCTAACTACCTGCAACTCTGAACCTCCAGGAGAAACCCTCACCTACCTTACCCGGCTCCACCACTGCAGGATCCCTGCATGACTTCCAACAGCAAGTATCAAGCCTGTCATTTTGTTTCACTGACATTGTTCACTGAAAGGAAGGGACTCGCTGGTGGTTATTAGTACTGCAGGCCTGGGATTCCTGAGCGTTGCCAAGAGCTGTTATTCATGAACTTTAATCTGAACTCTCATTCCTAAAACGAACTTTCCTCACTATTAGTTTTACACTCTATCTGTAGTACGCGGTACATGATTTTGTTAACCCCATACTCTCCGCTTAAGACTGAGAGAGCCGCCTGGGGTACACACTGAGCAGCCGCAAAAGACACCACCAACACTCAATCAGTGTGACAAAAGTGGATGTCAAAGGACACCGCAGTTGAGATCCTAACCGATCAATTTGGTGCGTTACATATTAGTGGAACCCCCATGGATCCAGCGGAGCTCGCGCGGCATATGGTCGCTCACACTGAGAGGGTGGAAACCCTTAACGTGACCGTACAGAATCTCCAATTGGAAAATCAGACGTTGCGAGATCTCGTCACGTCGCGCACAGGACACCCCCACGATGGACCGGAACCCAAGGTCAGTCCACCTGAACTTTTCTCAGGAGACCGGAAGCAGTTCCGCGAATTCCTTAATGCGTGCAAACTGATGTTTCAGTTACGTCCCCGGACCTATTCTACCGATAGTGTTGAGCGCGAATATTCGAAAAGCGAATTTTTTTAGCGAATATCGGCACTTCGCTAATTCGCGAATATTTCGAATATAGCGCTATAAATTCGCTATTTCGAATATTCGTTTTTTTTTTTTTTTTTTTTTTTAGTTATATTTTTTTCTTTCCTACTTCCCAAAAGTAGTTCTTACCTGTCCTGAGGATTCCTGGCTTCCTGGCTGCTCTAGTCAGTGCCCGTTGCCGCTTCTGCCGACTTCCGTGCTCATGTGGAGCGTCCCCATCCATGGGAGAATCTCCATATACTAAAATGTACTGTCGGATTTGAGGAATTACGTTGAAATCGCAATGCGATTAATTCAAGTTATATTAATCGCATTGCGATTACAACTTAGCACTGCTATCTTACATAGGCTAGAATTAACGAATATGGAGTATAGCTATGCACTAGCAGTGCTAAGTTGAAATCGCAATGCGAATACTTTAAGTTAAATTAATCGCATTGCGATTTCAACTTAGCACTGCTGCTATATTCCATATTCGTTAACTTCGTTAATTCTAGCAAGCTGACCCATTATAAACCCAGCTCTAAGTTGAAATCGCAATGCGATTAATATAACTTGAATTAATCGCATTGCGATTTCAACGTAATTCCTCAAATCCGACAGTACATTTTAGTATATGGAGACGTTCCCATGGTGATGGGGACGCTCCATGAGCACAGAAGTTATGGTTGGCTTGGTAGAATTAGCGAATAGCGAATATGACGAATGTATTCGTCATATTCCTCAAAACGAAGATAACGAAGTATTCTACATCTTCGTTTTAGCTACCTATTCGTCTCGTCATCGTCAACTTCGCTATTCGCTAATTCTAGCAATCAAATAGGAAGGTTGACTTACCAGACAGCTGTGTTAAATTCGCTATGCGATTATTTTTTTTTGATACAATAATTATATTACTTGATAAAATTATTATAAGTATTCTATTTATTAAAAAAAAAAAAAAAAAAATCGCATAGCGAATTTAACACAGCTGTCTCTATAGTCAACCTTCCTATTTGATTGCTAGAATTAGCGAAGTTGACGAATAGGTAGCTAAAACGAAGATGTAGAATACTTCGTTATCTTCGTTTTGAGGAATAGACGAATACATTCGCCATATTCGTCATCCTCGCTAATTCTAGATATGAAACCAATAGGAAAGTAGCCTTAAGTACAAATCGCAATATGCGATTATTTAAATCGCATGTCAATCGCGATAACTAGAAAAAATGACGAATATACGATTTCGACGAATATGAAACGAATATTCATTCGAATATTCGCGAATTTCGTCGAAATCGAATATGGCACCTGCTGCTCATCACTACCTACCGATAGAACCAAAGTACTCACCATGATCTCGTACCTCAGGGGGGAGCCCAGAGCATGGGCTAACATCTATTTAGAAAAGGAAGACCCGGTCTTGAATTCCTTTCCGCAATTTCTTGAAACAATGGCCCTCCTTTACGAGGACCACAACAAGCAGCTGACTGCGGAGACCGCCATTCGCACCCTAAAGCATGGGAGACGACCCGTAGAGGACTTTATTGCGGAATACACTCGTTGGGCCCGTGAGACGGAATGGAATGATCTCACTCTTAGAAATCAGTTCCGTCTCGGTCTATCTGAGGCCTTGAAAGATGAGTTAGCCCGCGGAGAGCTGCCACATACACTCGACGCCTTGATGCAGAAGGTCACCACCATTGACAGACGCTTAAGGGAACGCAGGGCTGAGAGAGTCTCAGGGTTTACACCCACCCCGAGACAGACCAGCCCAGATCCTGCAGCAGAGATGATGGAGATTGGGGCAATTCGTGGTCCTCTGACTGAGAGAGAGAAGACCCGGAGACGGAACCTCAACCTCTGCTTATACTGTGCGTCGGCTGACCATTCGGTTGATGGATGTCCTGCCATAAGAAAGAAACATGAAGGTAAAATGATGACGTTCTGTAACTTAGGCAGAAAAAATAACAACACAAGTGGTTACATTTATACGTCTCTTACCTTACAGTGGGACCAAAACCGAACTATCGTTGTTGCAATGGTGGACACGGGAGCTTCGGGGAATTTTATTGATAAGCATCTAGTAGAGAGAAATAAAATTCCCCATACAAAGAAAAATGTATCGATATCCGTGAGTTTTATTGATGGTACAACCTCTAGACCTATCCATAGCCAGACTCAACCCCTTTTGGTGACAAGCGAAAATAGCCACACAGAATTTTTATCCTTTGATGTCATACACTCCCCTTCGTTCCCCATCATTTTAGGCTTGCCATGGCTCCGGTTACATCAACCAGTTCTCCTATGGGAACAGGGGAGAATTGGGTTTACCTCACGTTATTGCAGGGAGACCTGCTTCCCTATTAAAACGCTCATGCATGTAGGGGTGAACCAGGTCCCTACCCAATGGTCATGATTAAGGATCGGTATTTGTAACAGAGATCCGAAACGCGTAGACGCGACATGTATCCCGCTGTTTTTATCGCTTTGCAATAAAGAACGAGTTGGTGTATGAAGCTGGACATTTTCCTTGTTTTCCTAAAGTACCTTGGTGCGTCCTGGATCCGGACGCTGTCCGTGCTGCACCTTCCACGGAGAGCGCACCACATCTCCTGATTCTACAGGTCCCTACCCAATACTCCGAGTTCTCGGAGGTATTCAGTGCAAAGATGGCGGAATCCCTACCGCCCCATAGACCCTACGATTGCCCCATAGACCTACTGCCGGGCAGTGAAATACCCACAGGAAGAATCTACCCATTGGCACAACCAGAACTTGACCACCTCAAACAGTATCTCGAAGAGAACTTAAGGAAGGGATTCATTCGGCCTTCAACCTCCCCTGCAGCCGCGGGTATGTTCTTCGTAAGGAACAAAGACTTGAGCCTCAGACCCATCATTGATTACAGAGCATTAAATAAAATAACAATCAAAAACCGGTACCCCCTGCCGCTAATATCCGAGCTTATTGAAAGACTTCAAACATCAACTATCTACACTAAACTGGACTTGAGAGGCGCATACAACTTGATTAGGATTAGAACCGGGGATGAATGCAAAACTGCTTTCCGCACCCGGTATGGACTCTTTGAGTACATGGTAATGCCTTTCGGCTTGTGCAATGCCCCTGCCACATTCCAAAACTTTATCAACGACATATTTAGGGATCTACTAGATGTATGTGTTGTCATCTATCTAGATGACATATTGGTCTACTCCGATAACCTACAAGATCACAGGAAACACGTCCGTTGGGTACTTGCGCGATTAAGCGTCCATCACTTATATGTCAAACCAGAAAAGTGTATATTCGAGACTACTACCCTTCCGTTCCTTGGTTATATAATCTCACCCAAGGGAATTCAGATGGATCAGTCAAAGATCACTTGCATCCAAAACTGGCCGACTCCGGACTCCAGGAAAGCCCTCCAGCGTTTCATAGGGTTCTCGAACTTCTACAGGAAATTCATCAAAGACTTCTCCGCTACTATTAAACCCCTAACCAGATTAACTAGTGTCAACACGAAATTTGTTTGGTCCATGGAGGCCCAATCAGCTTTTGAGTTACTTAAAGACAAATTCACTTCAGCACCAATTCTGACCATTCCGAATCCAAACTATCACTTTGTGCTGGAAGTAGATGCATCACAGGCAGCCATAGGAGCTGTTCTGTCCCAGCGGAGCTCCTTCTCATCCCCATTACATCCTGTCGGGTTCTACTCCCAGACTCTAAACGCCGCTGAAATCAACTACCCCATAGGGGAAAAGGAACTTCTTGCCATAAAATGTTCCCTAGAGAACTGGAGGCACCTACTTGAAGGTTCAACACACCCCATCACAATATACACGGATCACCGTAATTTACAATACCTGAAAACCAGTAAAACACTGTCAGCACGTCAGGTACGGTGGAGTTTTTTTTGACAGATTCGACTTTCAAATTACTTACCGACCAGGCTCAAAAATGGGAAGGCTGACGCCTTATCACGTCTGGCTGAATGCCGCGCCGCAGTCACAGCCCCCACATGCATTATACCACCTAACAAAATTATCTTCGCCACCATCGAATTGGAAACCCAGCTTAAGGATGCTCTGAAAATTGACTGTGCTAACATCCCCCCAGGACTTCTGAAAGACCAACGGGGTTTCCTCTACAAAAACAACCTACTGTACATACCAACTCCTCTCACCACCCAGGTAATCAAACTCTGCCATGACTCACCCCTCGCGGGACACCCTGGCATTGCCAAAACCATAAACCTGATACGCAGGAACTTCTGGTGGCCAAAAATGACCAAAGAAATTAAGCAATATGTTTCCACGTGCGAGATATGTGGCTCATGCAAAAGTGATAGAAATCGACCATATGACCTTCTTAGGAGTCTTCCTATCCCCAACAGACCCTGGGAATGGGTTTCAATGGACTTCATTGTAGAACTCCCCCGCTCCAGAGGAAACAACACCATCATGGTTGTAGTAGACCTACTAACTAAGATGGCACACTTCATCGCCCTCAAAAAATTACCTTCCTGCAGTGAAACTGCCGAGGCCTTTCTGTCCAATGTCATAAAACTACATGGAATCCCTAGCCAAGTTATATCAGACAGGGGTTCACAATTTGTATCCAAATTTTGGAGAGCACTTTGTCTTAGACTCCAAATCGACCATAGAATGTCTACCGCCTACCACCCCCAAACTAACGGGCAGACGGAAAGGGTGAACCAATGTCTGGAACAATTTCACAGATGTCACTGCTCATTCCTTCAAGATGACTGGGAAAGCCTACTCCCTCTTGCCGAATTCGCTTACAACAATTCTGTGAATTCCTCCACTTTACATAGTCCATTCTTTGCTAATTATGGATTCCACCTTAGGTCTCTCCCTGAAATCAACCTTCCTACAAACGTTCCTGCCACAGATGATTTTGTAACTACCTTGCAAACAACCCTCAGGATGCTGAAAGACAACCTCCAACGGGCAAAGGAAAGGCAGAAGATCTACTACGACCGTCACAGAAGAGAAAATCCTCCTTATCAGGTTGGAGACTCGGCATGGCTGTCAACGAGAAACCTTCGGTTGGGGGTACCTGCTAAGAAACTGGGTAGGCAATTTTTGGGTCCTTTTCTGATAGAAAGAATTATCAACCCCAACACGGTGAGACTTACCCTTCCTCCTCGACAACAGGTACATCCCACATTCCATGTATCGTTGCTAAAACTGTTTAGACCTAGCCCGTTCCCCTCACGGGTTCCTCAACCCTCCCCCCCGATAGATGTCCGAGGTGAGGAGGAATTTGAGGTTGAGCAGCTTCTCGACTCCAGAAGAAGACGGGGGAGGATCCAGTACCTCGTTAGATGGAAGGGTTACAGGTCTCAGGAGGACTCTTGGGAAGATGTGCGAGACGTCCATGCACCCAGACTCCAAAGGTTGTTTCACAGGAGATTTCCCGACCGACCCTCCCCTACTGGGGTACCCCGGAGAGGGTCCCCTTAAGGGGGTACTGTAAGGATACGGTGGTTTGCGCTCCAGCCTGGATCATGCCCTGTGTAACCATGACAACGATCGCTGTTTACCTCCCAGGCTGGAAGCAGTGGCCGCTGGGCCGTCTAAGGTGGCTCCGCCCACCCACACTTGGTCAATAAATAGGAGCCAGGTGCTGCACAGGGGTTCCACTAATGGAGTGCGCACCCTGCCTGCTCCATTCACCACGAGGACTCAAGATCCTAACTACCTGCAACTCTGAACCTCCAGGAGAAACCCTCACCTACCTTACCCGGCTCCACCACTGCAGGATCCCTGCATGACTTCCAACAGCAAGTATCAAGCCTGTCATTTTGTTTCACTGACATTGTTCACTGAAAGGAAGGGACTCGCGCTGGTGGTTATTAGTACTGCAGGCCTGGGATTCCTGAACGTTGCCAAGAGCTGTTATTCATGAACTTTAATCTGAACTCTCATTCCTAAAACGAACTTTCCTCACTATTAGTTTTACACTCTATCTGTAGTACGCGGTACATGATTTTGTTAACCCCATACTCTCCGCTTAAGACTGAGAGAGCCGCCTGGGGTACACACTGAGCAGCCGCAAAAGACACCACCAACACTCAATCAGTGTGACAAAAGTGGATGTCAAAGGACACCGCAGTTGAGATCCTAACTGATCAATTTGGTGCGTTACACCGGCATTGGCTGGTTTGGTTGACACACATCTAATGTGTATGGCTAGCTAAACTCATGACTGCCGGATTAAGCTATACATAGAATTTGCTTGTAGTTCCTAATATGTAGACACATAAATGAAGCTGTACCATGTGCACCTGTTATCTGAGCTGTTGCAGTATGCAAGTATATGCAGCATTCCAAAGTATTCCAACCTATGGATCTTTTTTTAACAACTTGGCCTAGAAACTATTCTTCAAACTACTACTATGGTTTCCAGTGCTGCATTTTTCACTATTAAATTAAATGGTACAAAACCACAACAAATCAACAAAAAACTGGAATGGATAGGATATACTGCAGTGTCTGCACTGTAATATATACATACAGTGGGTATGGAAAGTATTCAGACCCCCTTACATTTTTCACTCTGTATGATGCAGCCATTTGCTAAAATCTTTGAAGTTCATTTTCCCACCCTCATTAATGTACACACATTTTTGCAGATTTATTAAAAAAGAAAAATTGAAATATCACATGGTCCTAAGTATTCAGACCCTTTGCTCAGTATTTAGTCGAAGCACCCTTTTGATCTAATACAGCCATGAGTCTTTTTGGGAAAGAAGCAACAAGTTTTTCACACCTGTATTTGGGGATCCTCTGCCATTCTTCCTTGCAGATCCTCTCTAGTTCTGTCATGTTTGATGGTAAACGTTGGTGGACAGCCATTCTTAGGTCTCTCCAGAGATGCTTAATTGGGTTTAAGTCAGGGCCCTGGCTGGGCCATTCACAGAGTTGTTGTGAAGCCACTCCTTCATTATTTTAGTTGTGTGCTTAGTGTCATTGTCTTGTTTGAAGGTAAACCTTCCGCCCAGTCTGAGGTCCTGAGCACTCTGGAGAAGTTTTTTGAGCAGGATATCCCTGTACTTGATTGCATTCATCTTTCCCTCGATTGCAACCAGCCGTCCTGTCCCTGCAGCTGAAAAACACCCCAACAGCATGATGCTGCCACCACCATGCTTCACTGTTGGGACTGTATTAGACAGGTGATGAGCAATGCCTGGTTTTCTCCACACATACCGCTTAGAATTAAGGCCAAAAAGTTCTATCTTGGTCTCATCAGACCAGAGAATCTTATAACCTTGGCCAGGTCTGTGCCTTGCCACAATTCTGTCTCTGGGCTCTTCAGGCAGTTCCTTTGACCTCATGATTCTCATTTGCTCTGACATGCACTGTGAGTTGTAATGTCTTATATAGACAGGTGTGTGGCTTTCCTAATCAAGTCCAAACAGTATAATCAAACACAGATGGACTCAAATGAAGGTGTAGAACCATCTCAAGGATGATCCGAAGAAATGGACCGCACCCGACTTAAAGATGAGTGTCACAGAAAATGGTTTGAATACTTAGGACCATGTGATATTTCGGTTTTTCTTTTTTAATAAATCTGCAAAAATGTCTACAATTCATTTATTCATTAATATGGGGTGCTGTGTGTACATTATTGAGGAAATAAATGAACTTAAAAGATTTTAGCAAATGTCTGCAATATAACAAATAGTGAAAAATTTAAGAGGGTCTGAATACTTTCCGTACCCACTGTATATAGTATGGATAATAAAATATATTCCTTTTTAATTTCCTTTAAGGTGATTTTTATTAATTTTCAAAATTAAACCATTAACAAAAATGTTATAACATGAAATGTAATTCAGCAATAGTGAAAACATGTAAGGATATCAGTAGTTTATAAAATAATTAATAATCTGTTTTGTGTTACCGTTCAATATTATCATCAATTTGTTGCAAATTAATCTTTATTATGAATGGTTGATTTGTTATTAATTATAGGGGAAGCAATCTTATCTGAGCTGTTGTTAATAGCATTTAGAGATATACCTTACAGCAGCTATATAGGCCATAAATCCCAATGGACAGTTTTCAGTTGACTTGAGAGAGTTTTCTAGTCTTGGGAGAGTTTTCATGCTCTGTGACCTATGCAGAGGTCATTGTTCAGGGAATAGACGCATACAAGCTATGATCATTACCTATTGTGAATGGCAGATCTTGTGCTATGTACAGTATACAGTATACAGAGTTGTTATCTGCTATTGTAATCCTGTCTGTGATGATAATGAGGTGACTGCTGAAAAGTGATATTTTGAAATCAGGAATTGATAGGGTATTACTAGATTTACTGAACAGTGTGGACATTTTTTCACTATTTTTTAAATAGAGATGTATACGAGAAAAAAGAAATTAAAGATAATAGCACCAACAATTCTTAAAATATGTTTAACAGGTCATTTTATGATTAAATATTCCCTTTAATCTGGTATTGAACCTATTGTTGCAGCTCACAAGTGCTTGCTGTCTGAAGTATTTGGCTATGATGACATTCATTTTACATCTTGTATTTTGCTAATGAAATACAGTGCCTTGCAAAAGTATTCACCCCCCCCCCCCCCCTTGACTTTTTTCGTGTTTTGGTGCCTCACCACCTGGAATTAACATGCATTGTTTGAGGATTTATTATTTATCATTTAATTTACAGAACATGCCCACAACTTTGAAGATGCTATTCTTTAGGTGATGTGATGTGTTGGGTTTGAGCCAGACATAGCGTTTTCTTTGATAGCCAAAAAGTTCTATTTTAGTCTTATTAGACCAGACCACCTTCCTCCATACATTTTGGGAGTCTCCCACATGCCTTTTCGCAAACTCACAACGTGCCTTTTTGTTTTTTGCTGAAAGTAATGACTTTCTTCTGGCCACTCTACCTTAAAGCCCAACTCTATGGAGTGTAGGGCTAATTTTCGTCCTATGTACAGATACTCCATTCTCTGCTGTGGTACTCTGCATCTCCTCCAGGGTTACCTTAGGTCAGTGATGGGCAACGTGCGGCTCTCCAGCTGTTGCTAAACTACAACTCCCACCATGCCCTGCAGTAGGCTGATAGCTATAGACAGGCTTTGCATGCTGGGAGTTGTAGTTCTGCAACAGCTGGAGAGCCGCACGTTGCCCATCACTGCCTTAGGTCTCTGTGCTGCCTCTCTGATTAATGCATCCTTGCCCAGTCCGGGAGTTTTGGTGGGTGGCCGTCTCTTTGTAGGTTTGCTGTTGTGCCATGTTCTTTCCATTTATGATTTGCAGTTATAATATATTTGATGGTGCTCCTGAGGATCCTCAATAATTTGGATATTTTTTAGAACCTAACCCTGACTTGTACTTCTCAACGACATTGTCCTTTACTTGTTTGGAGAGTTCCTTGGTCTTCATGGGATTGTTTGGTTAGTGATGCCTCTAAGCAAGAGGCATCAATAACCAAACAATGCCATGAAGGTGTTGCAGCCTCTGGGGCCTTTCAAACAAGGTGTGTTTATGTAATGACAGATTATGTGACACTTAGATTGCACACAGGTGGCCATCACTTCACTAATTATTTGACTTCTGAAGGTAATTGGTTGCACCAGAGCTTTTTATGGGCTTCCTAACAATAGGGGTGAATACATATGCACATGCCAATTTTCTGTTTTCTATTTCTAAACAATAGTTTTATTTATATATTTCTTCTCATTTCACTTCACCAACTTAGACTATTGTGTTCTGATCCATCACATAAAATTCAGATTAACAAAAGACAGAATTTAGGGCTGTAATGTAAAAAGTCAAGGGGATGAATACTTTTGCAAAGCACTGTACATATTACAGACCACACTTTTGTGCTGAAAAAGTTGAAATCTGCTGTAAAAACATACCACAATATATTTTTAACCACCATCTTTTAAATTGTACAGTACTGTATATTGTGGTGGATTTTCAACATGGAATTATGCACTGCATTTCCCCCAACTATGAATTTAGCCTAAGCTTTGTTTCTTTGCTGGTCTTCACAATGAGTATCTGATCGGCACATTGTAAAAAGAAGACACTTAAAAGTGACATAGATTAAATGAACTGCAGTAAATATTTGTGCAGCAAAGTTTCCCAAATGCAAAAATGCATTTTTGCACAGAACAAAATTCAGTCAGTTATCAACATACTGCATGTGTTAATCTTTCAAACTAAAGCATTATTTCTTTATTATAACCTATATACAGTGTATATGTAGATTTTCTAAAACTATTCTATAGTGAGTTTACAATATATACCACAGATATCATAATACTATGTAATTGATATCACTGATACATAGAAACGGAGTTGCATTTTTGTAAATACCTGATCCATGAAATATATTGTTCGGGCATTTAATAAAGCTTTTGAAAGGCTTCAGGGCAGCCAATCAACAAGCTTTTAAGCTGTGGGCACTTAGAAGTCAATCACAGCCTTGCCTAGTAATGGCATGGCTGTGATTGGCCGGTGCATCATGTGACCCAGCCTCTATACAAGCTGGATCACATGTAGCACCGCCCATCAGCTCTGAATAGTTCAGGGACAGGAAGCAGGAAGCGGAAATGAGGGAGAGTGTTAGGAATCTGGCTATTTGTTTTGTGGGTGACCAATAATGATTTTTTGTTTGTGCAATACACCAGCTTTGTACCTCTGACACAGAAATATAATAATTTATCTGGCCGTTAATTCTGTGGGCGACCTATAGTGATTGTTTTGTTGGTGCAATGCACCATTTTTGTACCCCTGACATGGTGTGAGATACATGTGCACTTTATACATGACAGGGAAATTAATATAGTTAATCTGACTGTTAGTTCAGCCAGTGACATATACCCATTTTTGGTATGAGATACACGAGCACTGCATATGTGACAGCGAAATTAATATAGTTAATCCATCTGTTAGTTCAGTGGTCGACATATTCCCATTTTTGGTGTGAGGTACACCTGCACTGCATAAGTGACAGGGAAATGAAAATAGTTAATCCGTCCGTTAGTTCGGTGGGTGACATATACCCATTTTTGGTGTGAGATACACGTGCACTTTATACTTGACAGGGAAATTAATATAGTTAATCTGACTGTTAGTTCGACCTGTGAAATATACCCATTTTTGGTGTGAGATACACGTGCACTGCGTATGTGAAAGGGAAATTAATATAGTTAATCTGACTGTTAGTTCGGCCGGTGACATATACCCATTTGTGGTGTGAGATACATGTGCACTGCATACGTGACAGGAAAATCAATATAGTTAATCTGTCTGTTAGTTCAGTGGCATGGGCATCCGCAGAAATTTTTCCATAATTTTATTGACCTCTTTAGAGATAACAATTGCCTTCCAAATTCAGTACACCTGAAGGGAGGCAGGTACAGCTCAACTCAGTAAACCAAAACACTAAACACGTGCTGCCAACCTGACAGACCTCCGCAACTCAGAGCAGGGCATGATAGATTGCTTTCGCGATATGTTGTGCAGGCCTACTTTATATTATCTCTCTTTATATTATCTGCAACGGGCAGAGATGTTGACAGGCGTCACTTTATTTTTTCAATCCGATTCCGGAGCAGGTTCAGCTGATGGGCACAGACAGGGCAGTGAGTGAGGGCACCAACAATCACGGCTGTCAGTGACAGTGTGATCAGAAGAAATGTTCTGTCTATAACTAAGGGGTATCAGGGTACATTATTATACAGGGTGGGGTAATATAACTGAGGAGGGCTATCACAGGGACATTATATTACCCCCTGTATAATTTACCCCTCAGTTATACGGTATTATACCTGGGATAGCCTTCTCTGTTATATTGCCTCTGTATAATAATGTACCCTGATAACCCTTAGTTATATTAAATTCTGTATAATTTACACTGATACCCCTCAGTTATACAGTATTATATAACTGTATAAATTATACAGGGTGGGGTAATATAACTAAGGGGTATCAGAGTACATTATTAGACATGGGTAATATAACTGAGGAGGGCTATCTCGGGGGACATTATATTACCTGTATTGGTATAATTTACCCTGATGATACCCCTCAGTTATACAGTATTATATCTGAGGGTTATCAGTGTACACATTATTCAGGGCGTAATGACCAAGAGATATCAGGGGACATTATACGGGGTAATATAACAAAGGGATCAGGGTAAATTATACAGGGGGTAAAAGTACTAAGGGGTATCACTGATAGTACTTTTACCCCCTGCATAATTTACCCTGATCCCTCAGTTACCCTGTATAATATATAGCCCTCCTTAATATATTACCCAGCCTCTGTACAATGTGATACACCTTAGTTATACAGGGGGATACACACACACTGAGGGTACATCATACAGCCTGCATGATACTACTGCAACCCTGCTTACTCTGTTAACCTGTGCACTGCCTCTGTTTTCCACTTACATCAGATCTAGCAGAGCTGAGGGGTTGAGATTCCTTAGCCCCATCTTGATGCCTACTGACTAGAGATGAGCGAACACCTGGATGTTCGGGTTCGAGAAGTTCGGCCGAACTTCCCGAAAATGTTCGGGTTCGGGATCCGAACTCGACCCGAACTTTATCCCGAACCCGAACCCCATTGAAGTCAATGGGGACCTGAACTTTTAGGCACTAAAAAGGCTGTAAAATAGTCCAGGAACGGGCTAGAGGGCTGCCAAAGGCAGCAAAATGTACGTAAATCCCCTGCAAACAAATGTGGATAGGGAAATGAATTGAAATAAAATAAAATAAAATAAATTTAACCAATATCAATTGGAGACAGGTCCCACTGCAAGGAATCATGCGTCATATCACTCAACACTGGAGAAGGCAACTTTCAGTTATTTCGGCCCAGCACCCAGACCGAGGAGAGAGGTCCCACAGCAAGGAATCATGCGTCATATCACCCACCACTGGAGAAGGCCACTTTCAGTTATTTCGGCCCAGCACCCAGACCGAGGATACAGGTCCCCAGCAAGGAATCATGCGTCATATCACCCACCACCGGAGAAGGCCACTCTTAGTTATTTCGGCCAGCACCCAGACCGAGGAGAGAGGTCCCACAGCAAGGAATCATGCGTCATATCACCCACCACTGGAGAAGGCCACTTCCAGTGATTTCGGCCCCAGCACCCAGATAGAGGAGAGAGGTCCCACAGCAAGGAATCATGCGTCATTTCACCCACCACCGGAGAAGGCCACTCTCAGTTATTTCAGCCCAGCACCCAGACAGAGGATACAGGTCCCACAGCAAGGAATCATGCGTCAGATCAACCACCACTGGAGAAGGCCACTTTCAGTTATTTAGGCCCAGCACCCAGACAGAGGAGAGAGGTCCCACAGCAAGGAATCATGCGTCATATCAACCACCACCGGAGAAGGCCACTTTCAGTTATTTAGGCCCAGCACCCAGACAGAGGAAAGAGGTCCCACAGCAAGGAATCATGCGTCAGATCAACCACCACCGGAGAAGGCCACTTTCAGTTATTTAGGCCCAGCACCCAGACAGAGGAGAAAGATCCCACAGCAAGGAATCATGCGTCATATCAACCACCACCGGAGAAGGCCACTCTCAGTTATTTCAGCCCAGCACCCAGACAGAGGAGAGAGGTCCCACAGCAAGTAATCATGCGTCAGATCAACCACCACTGGAGAAGGCCACTTTCAGTTATTTAGGCCCAGCACCCAGACAGAGGAGAGAGGTCCCACAGCAAGGAATCATGCGTCAGATCAACCACCACCGGAGAAGGCCACTTTCAGTTATTTAGGCCCAGCACCCAGACAGAGGAGAAAGATCCCACAGCAAGGAATCATGCGTCATATCAACCACCACCGGAGAAGGCCACTCTCAGTTATTTCAGCCCAGCACCCAGACAGAGGAGAGAGGTCCCACAGCAAGTAATCATGCGTCAGATCAACCACCACTGGAGAAGGCCACTTTCAGTTATTTAGGCCCAGCACCCAGACAGAGGAGAGAGGTCCCACAGCAAGGAATCATGCGTCATATCAACCACCACTGGAGAAGGCCACTTTCAGTTATTTAGGCCCAGCACCCAGACAGAGGAGAGAGGTCCCACAGCAAGGAATCATGCGTCATATCAACCACCACCGGAGAAGGCCACTCTCAGTTATTTCGGCCCCACCACCCAGACAGAGGAGAGGTTCATTCAACTTTGGGTTGCACCGCAAGATCATGGTAAAGTTAAAAAAATGAGGATTCAATAAAGAAGTGCACCGGAGTACAAAAATACATGGTTGAGGGGGAGGAAATTATAAATGTCTATTCTGCACAAGGGAGGGACAGGTCCTGTGGGATCCATGCCTGGTTTATTTTTATGAACGCCAGCTTGTCCACGTTGGCTGTGGACAGGCGGCTGCGTTTGTCAGTAATGAAGCCCCCTGCCGTGCTGAATACACGTTCAGACAAACCGCTGGCTGCCGGGCAGGCCAGCACCTCCAAGGCATAAAATGCTAACTCTGGCCACGTGGACAATTTGGAGACCCAGAAGTTGAATGGGGCCGAACCATCAGTCAGTACGTGGAGGGGTGTGCAGACGTACTGTTCAACCATGTTAGTGAAATGCTGCCTCCTGCTAACACGTTCCGTATCAGGTGGTGGTGCAGTTAGCTGTGGCGTGGAGACAAAACTTTTCCACATTTCTGCCATGCTAACCCTGCCCTCGGAGGAGCTGGCCGTGACATAGCTGCGTTGGCGACCTCTTGCTCCTCCTCTGCCTTCGCCTTGGGCTTCCACCTGTTCCCCTGTGACATTTGGGAATGCTCTCAGGAGCGCCTCTACCAGCGTGCGCTTGTACTCGCGCATCTTCCTATCACGCTCCAGTGCAGGAAGTAAGGTGGGCACATTGTCTTTGTACCGGGGATCCAGCAGGGTGGCAACCCAGTAGTCCGCACACGTTAAAATGTGGGCAACTCTGCTGTTGTTGCGCAGGCACTGCAGCATGTATTCGCTCATGTGTGCCAGGCTCCCCAGAGTTAAGGACAAGCTGTCCTCTGTGGGAGGCGTATCATCATCGTCCTCTGTATCCCCCCAGCCACGCACCAGTGATGGACCTGAGCTGTGTCGGGTGCCACCCCGCTGTGAACCTGCTTCATCCTCATCCTCCTCGTCCTCCAGTAGTGGGCCCTGGCTGGCCACATTTGTACCTATCCTCTGTTGCAAAAAACCTCCCTCTGAGCCACTTCTAACAGACTGGCCTGAAAGTGCTAAAAATGACCCCTCATCCTCCTCCTCCTCGGCCACCTCCTCTTCCATCATCGCCCTAAGCGTTTTCTCAAGGAGACATAGAAGTGGTATTGTAACGCTGATAACGGTGTCATCGCCACTGGCCATGTTGCTGGAGTACTCAAAACAGCGCAACAGGGCACACAGGTCTCGCATGGAGGCCCAGTCATTGGTGGTGAAGTGGTGCTGTTCCGCAGTGCGACTGACGCGTGCGTGCTGCAGCTGAAACTCCACTATGGCCTGCTGCTGCTCGCACAGGCTCTCCAGCATGTGCAAGGTGGAGTTCCACCTGGTGGGCACGTCGCATATGAGGCGGTGAGCGGGAAGGCCGAAGTTCCGCTGTAGCGCAGCCAGGCGAGCAGCGGCAGGATGTGAACGCTGGAAGCGCGCACAGACGGCCCTCACTTTATGCAGCAGCTCTGACATGTCGGGGTAGTTGTGAATGAACTTCTGCACCACCAAATTCAGCACATGCGCCAGGCAAGGGATGTGCGTCAAACCGGCTAGTCCCAGAGCTGTGACAAGATTTAGCCCATTATCGCACACCACCAGAGACAGGGTATTGCTATTTTGGCAATTGAATGTCACCCCAGAACAAAATATATGTTTTGCAAGATACTATGAAACGTGGCCTGCAACAGCTGGGACACCATATTCAGGGTATTGCTATTTTAGCAATTGAATGTCACCCCAGAACAAAATATATGTTTTTGCGGACACTATGAATCCTGGCCTGCAACAGCTGGGACACCAGATTCAGGGTATTGCTATTTTTCCAGATTAATTTCACCCCAGAACAAAATATATGATTTAGCAGACACTATGAAATCTGGCCTGCAACTGCTGGGACACCAGATTCAGGGTATTGCTATTTTGCCAGATTAATTTCACCCCAGAACAAAATATATGTTTTAGCGGACAATATGAAATCTGGCCTGCAACTGCTGGGACACCAGAATCAGGGTATTGCTATTTTGCCAGATTAATTTCACCCCAGAACAAAATATATGTTTTAGCGGACAATATGAAATCTGGCCTGCAACTGCTGGGACACCAGAATCAGGGTATTGCTATTTTGCCAGATTAATTTCACCCCAGAACAAAATATATGTTTTAGCAGACACTATGAAATCTGGCCTGCAACTGCTGGGACACCAGAATCAGGGTATTGCTATTTTGCCAGATTAATTTCACCCCAGAACAAAATATATGTTTTAGCAGACACTATGAAATCTGGCCTGCAACTGCTGGGACACCAGAATCAGGGTATTGCTATTTTGCAAGATTAATTTCACCCCAGAACAAAATATATGTTTTGGCGGACACTATTCTATTTTGCCAGCCACAGCTGAAACCACTGATTTATGGTATTGCTATTTTGGCAATTGAATTTCACCCCAGAAAATAATCTATCCTTTGCCAGACAGCAGACAGTATTATACTTGTCTAGCCAAATCTGGAACACCAGATTTAGGGGATTGTTATTTGGGCAATTGTATTTAACCCCTTAATAAAACATAGAAATTGCTATCCTGAGTTTCTAGGGGTGACAATAAGCACAGCCAAGCCCCTGATGTAGGATATAGCAAAAGAAAAAACTAGTATTGATGGATTGATGGACTTGGTGGCAGCTTCTTCTGGTGCACCACAAGTCACAAAATGGCCGCCGATCAACCCAGAAAATAAGTGACAGAAAAACGCTCTGTGCAGCCTAAAAACCAGCGAGCAAGTAACTAGCAGAAGTTCAATGATTCTCAGCTGTAGATCGATCCGTTCATTAGGTGCTGTTGCTGACTTTAACCTGCCTAATCTCGCCCTCACAGAAGCTGCGTCCTCTCCCTACACTAATCAGAGCAGTGTGACGTGCGGCGCTACGCGACTCCAGCTTAAATAGAGGCTGGGTCACATGCTGCACTTGGCCAATCACAGCCATGCCATTAGTAGGCATGGCTGTGATGGACTCTTAGGGCAAGAAGTAAAACGCTAGCTAATTGGCTGCTGTGCAGCCCTTCAGAAAGCAGGAAGAAATCGACGAACAACGGACCCGAACCCGAACTTTTTTGAAAATGTCCGGGTTCGGGTCCGGGTCCCGGACACCCCAAAATTCGGTACGAACCCGAACGATGCTCGAACTGTTCGTTCAACACTACTACTGACCCCTTATCTACAAATGTTAGAGCTACAAATTAATACGTCACTGGCAGGCTGGCAGCATTTAAATCATTCAGCTCTGCTACATCATCAGCGGATGGGACGTCACGTCATGGACCATGACGTGACGTCCCACCTTCTGACGATGTAGTAGAGCTGAATGATTAAAATGCTGCCAGTGCCAATACTAAACCCACGGTTCAACTTGTAAGTCTGACAAGTGGGCCTAGCAAGCACTGTAGGCCTCATAGCTAGGCCGGCTTGTCAGACTCAGAAGTTGAACTGTGGGTTTAATATTTTGCACTGTCAGCATTTTAATCATTCAGCTCGCTACATCTTCTGCAGTAGGTGGGCATGGTCCCTCTCACTTCCCTAACCCTCCCTAGGTTAGCTCCACTACTTGTGAGATCTACAGTAGTGCTAATTCTAGGCCCGCTTGTCAGACTTGGTGGGAGGCTGTGGGATCCCTGATGTTATGTATTGTGGAATGTGGTCGGATGGATATTTCAAATCTTCATTTAGTGCCACTGCTTTGTCTGCTTACATTACAGGCTACTACAGGATGGATATTTCAAATCTTCATTTAGTGCCCCTGCCACTGCTTTGTCTACTTACATAAACACAAAGGGGGGGGGGGGGGTCAGTCAGCACGTCCCTGTATGCAGGTGCACGTAGCTATGGCAATTATACATACAAACAAAAAAATGCAACAGCACTCTGCAACCAGAACTCTGCCCAAGATAGAAGCTGTAAGAGGACATTAGTGTACGTTTTGATCAAAAGGTAATAAGCCACTCGCCACGCCAAGGCTGTCCCGTGAGTGGTCCTAACGCTAAATCTGACTTGTTATGGGCCATGACAGCCACATAAAATCCTCCTAACGCTGAATCTTACCTGTTTTGGGCCATGACAGCCACATAAAATCCAGGGAGTGTGGGCCCAGCATGCATGCACCTGCATACAGGGACGTGCTGACTGACCCCCCCTTGTGTTTCTGTTTAGTATGTGTTGGAGGTGTGGCAACCTCCTTTTCAGTCGTGCACACCTGACTAGTTTGTCTGCCCTAGAGGCTGGTTTTAATCAGAGTAAGTATAAAGCTGACTGTGCATTCACAGTACCTGCTAGTAGCCATCTGGCTCCGGGAGTGCACAGTGGGTTCGGCGTGCATGTTGGTGCCTGCGGCCCTGGATCTAATGGAGGCTGTTACAGCTCCAGAAAGGGTTAATAAGTATGGTTTATCCCAGCATGCATGCTGGGCCCACACTCCCTGGATTTTATGTAGCTGTCGTGGCCCATACCAGGTAAGATTCAGCGTTAGGAGGATTTTATGTGGCTATCATGGCCCATAACAGGTCAGATTTAGCGTTAGGACCACTCACGGGACAGCCTTGACTTGGCGAGTGGCTTATTACCTTTTGATCAAAACGTACACTAATGTCCTCTTACAGCTTCTATCTTGGGCAGAGTTCTGGTTGCAGAGTGCTGTTGCATTTTTTTGTTTGTTTGTCTGCTTACATTACAGGCTACTACAGACACCTGGATTCCTGGATGGTGGGCACTGCACTGGGCTGGCGCGAGGGTGCCACACTGTCTTCTGCCTACAACGCAGACAGAGATGTCGGCCGGGCTTGATTTTTTAATGGCGGCTGGGCTTGGGCACTGGCAAGTGGGAAGCAGGAGTCACGTGACGTCACGCTCCCAGCCTCACAGCCTGCGCCTACGCTTACTGCTCTGCTTGCCTCTGCTCTGCTGGGTAGGCCCCGCCCAGTCCCCGCCCTCCGCTCTGCGAATCCATTCTAGGCTAGCCTGTACGCTGGCTGCTATTAGCGCAGCGCAGACGGCGCTGGCTCATCAGGCTGGCATATTAAATCAGATGAATCACAGACACAGATCCCGGGGGGGGGGCACTTGCCCCCCCTTGATGCCCGTCCCCCCCCTCCCCCGTCAACACCCAGAATCAGTGGGTGACCTCAAAGAATGAGGAGAGCAACAAATAAGGGACATGGCACTGGTCCTGGTGGAGCTCCTGTTGCAGGGAGAGGACGTGGTCGATCTGTGCCACTACATGTTTAAATAAAACACCTTCCTCAGGTGCACGTAGGCGACAGGACGTTCAGTGTCATTTTGTAGGTCTGAATACCGGTGTATGATTGGTGAGGCCAGAACAAGTACAGGCAGTAGTAGATTGGATGTCTGACAATGCCTCCAGTTCCTTTCCATTGTTTCCCACCTGGTCCCCTGCTGAAAGTGCAGAGTTGGCACCTGCAGCCCATGGGCATCTGTCTTTCACCTCACCCCTTTGCAAATCAGCCAAGCAGTCTGAGCCCCAAGTCATGCAGCAGTCTCTTACGTTTTTTGATGACTCTGCTGGCGGGGTTTCCTTGGGCCATCCACCTAGGCCTGTCCCAGAAGTGGAAGAGATTGAGTGCACTGATGCCCAACCACTTATGTTTCAGGATGTGGACATGGAATGACCACCTCAGCACATCTCTGATTATGATGACGAAACACAGGTGCTTTCTGCATTGTGCAGACTGGCAAGGAGGGCAGGGGTGAGAAGTGGGTGGAAGATGATGTGAGGGATGATGAGGTCCTAGACCCCACATGGAATCAAGGTCATGCTAGTGACGTGTGCAGTTTGGAGGAAGAGGTGGTGGTCACACAGCGCCAACCGCACAGCAAAAGAGGGAGCAGGTTGCAAAAGCAGAGTGACCATCCCCTAGCCAGTATGCCTGCTACTGCCCACTGCACCCAGGGACTGAGCACATGAAAGTGAGCTCCAAGGTGTTCCCTGGCATGGCAGTTCTTTAGACAATATGCTGACGACAAGACGCGAGTGGTTTGCACGCTGTGCAATCAGAGCCTGAAGCGAGGCATAAATGTTCTAAAACTGAGCACCACATGCATGACTAGGCATCTAAATGCAAACCACGAGCTCCAGTGGAGTACACACCTGAAAAAACACAAAGGATCTCAGGCTCCTCTTGCTCCCTCTTCTGCTGCAGTTTCAGCCTCTTCCTGCCACTCTGGAGTGACAGTGGCACCTGCCACTCCACAAACCGAGGACGTGGCAGCAACACCACCACCTCCACCACGTCACCCAGCATGTCCACACTGTCCTATGGAAGCATTCAGCTGTAGATCCCCCAAACACTGGAAAGAAAGAGAAAGTACCCCCTTACCCACCCGCGATCCCTGGCCCTAAATGCCACCATTTCAAAATTCCTGGCCTTTGAAATGCTGTCATTCCGTCTGGAGACAGAGACTTTTAAAAACCTTATGACGGTGGCTGTCCCACATTGTGTGGTTCCCAGCCGCCACTACTTTTCCAAGCGAGCCATCCTGGCCTTCACAACAAAGTGGCGGACAGGTGTGCACTGCGCAACGCCATCTGTGGCTTAGGCCTCATGCACACGACTGTTGTTTGTTTCCGGGTCTGTTCCATTTTTTTCACGGATAGGATGCTTACCAATTCAATTCATTGGGTCCGTCAAAAAATGCGGATGGTCAACCGTTTTTGTTCCGCATCCGTGGTCCGTGTTTACATTCTGTCAAAACAATAGAGCATGTCCTATTTTTTTCACATTTGCGGACAAGGATAGGCATTATTACAATGGATCTGCCATAAAAACGGATCCGCCAAAAAAAGCGGTCCATCATCCATTTTTTTTATGGACACAATTTGCGGACGGAAAGGATGCGGAAACAAATAACGGCCGTGTGCATGACGCCTAAGGCTCCATTTACACTTCCGTAAGTGTTTTGCAGATCCGCAAATTGCGGATCCACAAAACATGGACACTGGCCATGTGCACATGGCCTGCACGATAATAGAAAATGCCAATTCTTGTCCGCTATTGCGGACAAGAATAGGACATGTTCTATTTTTTTGCGGAAACGGAATTGCAGATGCGGAAGGGCGGATCCGGAAATGCGGATGCAGACAGCGAAAATGAATGGGTCCGCACCTGTTCCGCAAAATTGCAGAACGTATGCGGACCCATTTTGTGGACGTGTGAATGGACCCTAACTGCACACTGGGGAAATGCAGTGGCGGCTGGGCCTGAGGCGGATAGCAGTTTGGCGAATGTCCTACCGCCACCGAGGATTGCAGGACATTTCTCATTGCCTTCTCCTCCTACTCCACTTCGTCCTCTACCACCTCCTTATCCAGTCAGCGTAATACCTTCACCACCAACTTCAGCATGCCTAGGGGGAAACGACAGCATGCTGTTTTGAAACTCATCTGTTTGAAGGAAAAACCCCACACCTCGCAGGTGCTGTGGATGGGCATGGAACAGCAGACCGATGAGTGGTTGGTGCCTCTGAGCCTCAAGCCCAGCCTGGTGGTGTACGATAACGGGCAAAATCACGTAGCAGGTCTGGGGCTAGCCGGTTTGATGCACATTCCTTGCCTGGCGCATGTGCTGAATATGGTGGTGCAGAGGTTCCTGAAAAATTACCCCGATATGTCAGAGCTGCTGCAGAAAGTGTGGGCCATCTGTGCACGCTTTCAGCATTTTCACCCTGCTGCTGCTTGCCTGTCTGCGCTGCAGCGTAACTTCGGCTTTCCCACTCACCCCCTCATATGCAACGTACCCACAAGGTGGAACTCCACTTTGCACATGCTGGAGAGACTGAGTGAGCAGCAGCAGGCGATAGTGGAGTTTCAGCTGCAGCATGCACAGGTGAGTCGCTCTGTGGAACAGCACCACTTCACCACCAACGAGTGGGCCTCCATGTTGGACGTGTTGCACTGTTTCGAGTACTCCACCAACATGGGCAGTGCCGATGACGCAGTACTAAATGTTACTATTTCCATTGAAATGTATCAAGGGCGGATCCGCCCTTGAAAAACACTTTGGGCAATGATGGAAGAGGATGTGGCAGGAGGAAGAGGAGAAGGAAGAGGAATCATTTCCACAGTTATCCGGCAAGTCATTAACAAAGGGCTCAGAGGGTGGGTTCTTGCACCAACAGAGGCAAGGTACACAACTGTCCAGCCAGTGCACAGTTCTGCAGGATGAGGAGGAACCGTGTTCACAGCAGGGTGGTACCCAAAGCAGCTTATGGGCCTCAATGGAGCGTGGCTGGGGGGATACAGAGGACACCGACGATACACCTCCCACAGAGGACAGCTCGTCGTTGCCTCTGGGAAGCCTGGCACACATGAGCGACTACATGCTGCAGTGCCTGTGCAACGACCGTCGAGTTGCCCACATTCTAACCTGTGCTTACTAGGTGGCCACCCTGCAGGATCTCCTCTAAAAGGACAAATTACTGTCCTTAATTCAGTCACTGGAGCGTGATCGGAAGATGCGCGAGTACAAGCGCGTGCTGGTAGATACGCTGCTGATGGCATTCACACCTGACAGCGGAGGAAGAAGTTGCCAACGCAGCTGGGGCACTGCCAGCACCTCAGAAGGGAGGGTTAGCATGGTAAAAATGAGGAAAAGCTTTGTAAGTACGCCACAAGAACCATAATCACTAGGGATGAGCGAACCCAAACTGGATAGTTCTGGTTCGTACCGAATTTTGGGGTGTTCGGGATCCGGATCTGAACATTTTCAAAAAAGTTCGGGTTCGGGTCCATTGTTCGGCGATTTCTTCCCGCTTTCTGAAGGGCTGCACAGCAGCCAATCAGCTAGCGTTTTACTTCTTGCCCTAAGAAGCCATCACAGCCATGCCTACTAATGGCATGGCTGTGATTGGCCAAGTGCAGCATGTGACCCAGCCTCTATTTAAGCTGGAGTCACGTAGCGCTGCACGTCACACTGTTCTGAGTAGTGTAGGGAGAGGACGCAGCTTCTGTGAGGGAGAGATTAGGCAGGGAAAAGTCAGCAAAAAACACCTAAAAGTGATCGATCTACAGCTGTGAATCATTCAAATTCTGCTAGTTAATTGTTCACCGTTTTTTAGGCTGCACAGAGCGTTTTTCTGTCACTTTTTTCTGGGGTGATCGGCGGCCATTTTGTGTCTTGTGGTGCACCAGCACAAGCTGCCACCAAGTCCATCAATACTAGTTTTCTTTTTTTGCTATATCCTACATCAGGGGCTTAGCTGTGCTTATTGTCACCCCTAGAAACTCAGGATAGAAATTTCTATATTTTATTAAGGGGTTAAATTCAATTGCCAAAATAGCAATCCACTAAATGTGGTGTTTCAGCTGTGGCTAGCCAAGTGTAATACAGTCTGCTGTCTGGCAAAGGATAGATTTTTTTTCTGTGGTGAAATTCAATTGCCAAAATAGCAATCCGGTGTCCCAGCAGTGGCTGGCAAAGTTTAATAGTGTCCGGCAAAGGATAGATAATTTTCTGAGGTGAAATTCAATTGCCAAAATAGCAATACCATAAATCTGGTGTTCCAGCTGTGACTGGACAAGTTTCATAGTGTCCGTCATAGGATATATAATTTTCTAGGGTGAAATAAAGTTGCAAAAATAGAAATACTGTAAATCTGGTGTTCCAGCTGTGTCTGGACAAGTTTAATAGTGTCCGGCAAATTATATATTTTTTTCTGGGGTGAAATTCAATTGCCAAAATAGCAATACCATAAATTACTGGTTTCAGCTGTGGCTGGCCAAGTTTAATAGTGTCCATCACAGGATAGATTTTGTTCTGGGGTGAAATTTAATTGCCAAAATAGCAATACCTTGAATCTAGTGTTCCAGCTGTGACTGGACAATTTCCCTAGTGTCCGTCACAGGATATATTATTTTCTGGGGTGAAAGTCAGTGGCAAAGATAGAAATACAGTAAATCTGGTGTTCCAGCTGTTGCAGGCCTAGTTTAAATCTGTCCGTAAAAGGGTATATTTTTTTCTGGGGTGAAATTTAATTGCCAAAATAGCAATACCCTGAATCTGGTGTTCCAGCTGTTTCAGGCCTAGTTTAAATCTGTCCGTAAAAGGGTATATTATTTTCTGGTGTGAAATTCAATTGCCTAAAAAGCAATGCCGTAAATCAGTGGTTTCAGCTGTGGCTGGCCAAGTTTAATAGTGTCAGTCACAGGAAAGATTTTTTTCTGGGGTGAAATTCAATTGCCAAAATAGCAATACCCTAAATCTGGTGTTCCAGCTGTGACTGGACAATTTCCCTAGTGTCCACCAAAGGATATATTATTTTCTGGGGTGAAAGTCAGTAGCAAAAATAGAAATACAGTAAATCTGGTGTTCCAGCTGTTGCAGGCCAAGTTTAAATCTGTCCGTAAAAGGGTATATTTTTTTCTGGGATGAAATTTTATTGCCAAAAAAGCAATACCCTGAATCTGGTGTTCCAGCTGTTGCAGGCCAAGTTTAAATCTGTCCGTAAAAGGGTATATTTTTTTCTGGTGTGAAATTCAATTGCCAAAATAGCAATACCATAAATCAGTGGTTTCAGCTGTGGCTGGCCAAGTTTAATAGTGTCCATCACAGGATAGATTTTTTTTCTGGGGTGAAATTTAATTGGCAAAATAGCAATACCCTGAATTTGGTGTTCCAGCTGTGACTGGACAATTTCCCTAGTGTCCGTAAAAGGATATATTATTTTCTGGGGTGAAAGTGAGTAGCAATAATAAAAATACAGTAAATCTGGTGTTCCAGCTGTTGCAGGCCTAGTTTAAATCTGTCCGTAAAAGGGTATATTTTTTTCTGGGATGAAACTTTATTGCCAAAATAGCAATACCCTGAATCTGGTGTTCCAGCTGTTGCAGGCCTTTTTTAAATCTGTCCGTAAAAGGGTATATTTTTTTCTGGTGTGAAATTCAATTGCCAAAATAGCAATACCATAAATCAGTGGTTTCAGCTGTGGCTGGCCAAGTTTAATAGTGTCTGTCACAGGATAGATATTGTTCTGGGGTAAATTTTAATTGCCAAAATAGCAATACCCTGAATCTGGTGTTCCAGCTGTGACTGGACAATTTCCCTAGTGTCCGCCAAAGGATATATTATTTTCTGGGGTGAAAGTCAGTAGCAAAAATTGAAATATAGTAAATCTGGTGTTCCAGCTGTTGTAGGCCTAAATTAAATCTGTCCGTAAAAGGGTATATTTTTTTCTGGTGTGAAATTCAATTGACAAAATAGCAATACCGTAAATCAGTGGTTTCAGCTGTTGCTGGCCAAGTTTCATAGTGTCGTTCACAGGATAGATTTTGTTCTGGGGTGAAATTTAATTGCCAAAATAGCAATACCATAAATCAGTGGTTTCAGCTGTGGCTGGCCAAGTTTAATAGTGTCTGTCACAGGATATATTATTTTCTGGGGTGAAACTTAATTGCCAAAATAGCAATACCCTGAATCTGGTGTTACAGCTGTGACTGGACAAGTTTAATAGTATCCGTCAAAGGATAGATTTTGTTCTGGGGTGAAATTCACTTGCCAATATAGCAATACCCTTAATCTAGTGTTCCAGCTGTTGCAGGCCAATTGTTAATCTGTCTTTAAAAGGGTAAATTACACTCAGCGTGCATCTCCAAGTATATTTTATTCCGTAAAAGGGTATATTACAAAAAGTGTTACAATACAATTGCTGAAAGCATAATCCTGTAAATTTGCACGCACTATTGTGCATCTCATAGTGTATTTCTATACGTAAAAGGGTATATTACACTCAAGGTGTATATGCAAGTGCTGAGAGGGTCATCCTCAATAACTTAAAACGCTACAGTGCATCTCCAAGTGTATTTCTATCCATTGAAGGGTATATTACACAAAGTGTTAAAATACAATTGCTGAAGGCATAATCCTACATATTTTTTCACATGCTACTGTGCATCTCCAAGTGTAACTCTGTCCATAAAAGGATACCTTACATACAGGGCCTAAATACTAGGCCTACAATTGATATTCCCCTAAATCAGTGGTTAATGCTGTGCCTGGATTAGTGTAATACGGTACATAAATAAATAAGCAGATAGTGTTAGGTGCCTGTAAAAAAAAAAGCCTGAATTTGAAATCAATACATTGGGCCAAATATTTTTTTGTCATATTGTGGTGCTTGGTGAACGGTAACAATGAGGAAAACATCTAGTAAGGGACGTGGATGCAGTCGTGGTGGTGTTAGTGGACCCTCTGATGCTGGGAGAGGACGTGGCCATTCTGCCACAGCCACACGTCCTAGTGAACCAACTACCTCAGGTTCCAGTACCCGTCAGAATTTACAGTGATATTTGGTGGGGCCCAATGCCGTTCTAAGGATGATAAGGCCTGATCAAGTACAGGCGCTAGTGAATTGGGTGCCCGACAGTGGATCCAGCACGTTCACAACATTATCTCCCACCCAGTCTTCTGCAGAAAGCGCACAGGTGGCGCCTGAAAACCAAGCACAACCAAGTATCCGATAAAATCAAGTGTGCACTGCGCAACGCCATCTGTAGCAAGGTCCACCTTACCACAGATACGTGGACCATTAACTCCCTAACTGCACACTGGGTAAATGTAGTGGCCGCTGGGCGCCAGACGGAGAGTTCTTTGGCGCACGTCCTTCCGCCGCCAAGGATCGCAGGGCATCATTCTTTGATTCCTGTAGCCTCCTCCTCCTACTCGGCTTCCTCCTCCTCTGCTTCCACCTGCTCATCCAGTCAGCCACACACCTTCACCACCAACTTCAGCACAGCCCAGGGTAAACGTCAGCAGGCCGTTCTGAAACTCATATGTTTGGGTGACAGGCCCCACACCGCGCAGGAGTTGTGGCGGGGTATTGAACAACAGACAGACGAGTGGTTGAGGCCGGTGGGCCTCAAGCCCGGCCTGGTGGTGTGCGATAATGGGCGAAATCTCGTCGCAGCTCTGGGATGAGCCAGTTTGACGCACATCCCTTGCCTGGCGCATGTGCTGAATTTGGTGGTGCAGAAGCTCCTTCACAACTACCCCGACATGTCTGAGCTGCTGCATAAAGTGCGGGCCGTCTGTGCGCGCTTCTGGCGTTCACATCCTGCCGCTGCTCGCCTGTCTGCGCTACAGCGTAACTTCGGCCTTCCCGCTCATCGCCTTATATGCGACAATACCCACCAGGTGGAACTCCACCTTGCACATGCTGTAGAGACTGTGCGAGCAGCAGCAGGCCATAGTGGAGTTTCAGCTGCAGCACGCATGGGTGAGTCGCACTGCGGAACAGCACCACTTCAACACCAATGACTGGGCCTCCATGCGAGACCTGTGTGCCCTGTTGCGCTGTTTTGAGTACTCCACCAACATGGCCAGTGACGATGACGCCGTTATCAGCGTTACAATACCACTTCTATGTCTCGTTGAGAAAACACTTAGGGTGATGATGGAAAAGGAGGTGGCACAAGAGGAGGAGGAGGAGGAAGAGGGCTCATATTTAGCACTTTCAGGCCAGTCTGTTAGAAGTGCCTCAGAGGGAGGTTTTTTGCAACAGCAGAGGCCAGGTACAAATGTGGCCAGCCAGGGTCCACAACTGGAGGACTAGGAGGAGGTGGATGAGGATGAAGCAGGTTCACAGCGGGGTGGAACCCAACACAGCTCAGGCCCATCACTGGTGCTTGGCTGGGAGGATACGGAGAATGATGACGAGACGCCTCCCACAGAGGACAGTTTGTCCATAACTCTGGGCAGCCTGGCACACATGAGCGACTACATGCTGCAGTGCCTGCACAACATTTTAACGTGTGCGGACTACTAGGTTGCCACCCTGCTGGATCCCTGGTACAAAGACAATGTGCCCACCTTACTTCCTGCACTAGAGCGTGATAGGAAGATGCGCGAGTATAAGCGCACGCTGGTAGACGCGCTACTGAGAGCATTCTCAAATGTCACAGGGGAGCAAGTGGAAGCCCAAGGCGAAGGTAGAGGAGGAGCAAGAGGTCGCCAACGCAGCTGTGGGACGGCCAGCTCCTCTGAGGGCAGTGCTAACATGGCAGAAATGTGGAAAGGTTTTGTCACCACACCACAGCTAACTGCACCACCACCTGATACGGAAGAAGTGTTAGCAGGAGGCAGCATTTCACTAACATGGTTGAACAGTTCGTGTGCACACCCCTCCACGTACTGACTGATGGTTCGGCCCCATTCAACTTCTGGTTCTCCAAATTGTCCACGTGGCCACAGCTAGCCTTTTATGCCTTGGAGGTGCTGGCCTGCCCGGCGGCCAGTGTTTTGTCTTAACGTGTAGTCAGCACGGCAGGGGGCTTCATTACTGACAAACGCAGCCGCCTGTCCACAGCCAATATGGACAAGCTGACGTTCATAAAAATGAACCAGGCATGGATCCCACAGGACCTGTCCATCCCTTGTGCAGAATAGACATTTATAGCTGCCTCCCCCTCAACCATATATTCTTGTACTCCGGGGCACTTCTTTATTGATTCCTCTTTTTTTAATTTTACCATTATATTGCGGTGCAACCAAAAATTGAATGAACCTCTCCTCCGTCTAGGTGCCAGGGCCCTAATCATCTGAAAGTGGCGTGTTCCAGTGGTGGGTGACATGATGCCTGATTCTCTGCTATGCGACCTCTCTCCTCCATCTGGTTGCCAGGGGCCTAATTATCGAAAAGTGGCCTTCTCCATTGGTGGGTGACATGACGCCTGATTCTCTGCTATGAGACCTCTCTCCTCCGTCTGGGTTCCAGGGGCCTAATTATAGAAAAGTGGCCTTCTCTATTGGTGGGTGACATGACGCCTGATTCTCTGCTATGCTACCTCTGTCCTCTGTCTGGGTGCTGGGGCCTAAATAGATAAAAGTGGGCTTCTCCATTGGTGGGTGACATGACGCCTGATTCTCTGCTATGCAACCTCTGTCCTCTGTCTGGGTGCTGTGGCCTAAATAATTGAAAGTGGCCTTCTCCATTGCTGTGTGACTTGAAGCCTGATTCTCTGCTATGGGACCTCTCTCCAATTGATATGGCCTAATTTGTATTTATTTTATGTTATTTTAATTCATTTCCCTATCCTCATTTGTTTGCAGGGGATTTACCTACATTTTGCTGCCTTTTGCAGCACTCTAGCCCTTTCCTGGTCTATTTTACAGCCTTTTTAGTGCCCAAAAGTCCGGGCCCCCATTGAATTCCCGAGCCCGAACATTTTCGGGAAGTTCGGCCGAACTTCTCGAACCCGAACATCCAGGTGTTCACTCAACTCTAATCACCACCATTTGATATGGAACGTCTCAGCAGGGGGCAGCATTTCAGCAATATGGTGGAACAGTACGTGTGCAAATGCCTACACATACTGACTGATGGGTCTGCCCCATTCAACTTCTGGGTCTCCAAGTTGGGCACATGGCCTGAGCTTGCCCTTTACGCCTTGGAGGTGTTGGCCTGACCTGCAGCAAGTGTAATGTCCGAACGTGTGTTCAGCGTGGCGGGGGTGGTGGTGTGTAATCACAGACAAGCGCAGCCGACTGTCCACACCCAACGTGAACTAGCTCACGTTCATTAAAATGAACCAGGCATGGATCCCACAGGACTTGTCCGTACCTTGTGTTGAGTAGACAAGTATACCTGCCGCACCCAGCCATTGTTATACTCCAGCGCACTTTCTATTTGCATTCTCTTTTCTATTTCCCAATGTTTTGGGGTCTTCCCAAATTTATAAAAAAATAAAATAAAATAAACAAATAAATAAAGGAAAAAATAAATAAAATAAAAAACAACAAAAACAGCGTTGGCTACCTCCTCTTCAACCGCAGCTTCTTCCTACACCGCCTCCTAAGCCTCCTACTCCACTTTGACCTCGCCTCCTAGTTCAAGATTATTATTATTATTTTTTCTATTCTATGTTATTTTAAGTCATTTCCCTATCCACATTTGTTTGCAGGGCAATTGTCTTGCTCTTACCCCCATTTTGCTTCCTTTTGCAGCCCTCTAGCCCTTACTACGACTATTTTATAGCCATTTTAGACCTCTCTCCTCCGTCTGGGTTCCAGGGGCCTAATTATAGAAAAGTGGCCTTCTCTATTGGTGGGTGACATGACGCCTGATTCTCTGCTATGCTACCTCTGTCCTCTGTCTGGGTGCTGGGGCCTAAATAGATAAAAGTGGGCTTCTCCATTGGTGGGTGACATGACGCCTGATTCTCTGCTATGCAACCTCTGTCCTCTGTCTGGGTGCTGTGGCCTAAATAATTGAAAGTGGCCTTCTCCATTGCTGTGTGACTTGAAGCCTGATTCTCTGCTATGGGACCTCTCTCCAATTGATATGGCCTAATTTGTATTTATTTTATGTTATTTTAATTCATTTCCTATCCTCATTTGTTTGCAGGGATTTACCTACATTTTGCTGCCTTTTGCAGCACTCTAGCCCTTTCCTGGTCTATTTTACAGCCTTTTTAGTGCCCAAAAGTCCGGGCCCCCATTGAATTCCCGAGCCCGAACATTTTCGGAAGTTCGGCCGAACTTCGAACCCGAACATCCAGGTGTTCACTCAACTCTAATCACCACCATTTGATATGGAACGTCTCAGCAGGGGGCAGCATTTCAGCAATATGGTGGAACAGTACGTGTGCAAATGCCTACACATACTGACTGATGGGTCTGCCCCATTCAACTTCTGGGTCTCCAAGTTGGGCACATGGCCTGAGCTTGCCCTTTACGCCTTGGAGGTGTTGGCCTGACCTGCAGCAAGTGTAATGTCCGAACGTGTGTTCAGCGTGGCGGGGTGGTGGTGTGTAATCACAGACAAGCGCAGCCGACTGTCCACACCCAACGTGAACTAGCTCACGTTCATTAAAATGAACCAGGCATGGATCCCACAGGACTTGTCCGTACCTTGTGTTGAGTAGACAAGTATACCTGCCGCACCCAGCCATTGTTATACTCCAGCGCACTTTCTATTTGCATTCTCTTTTCTATTTCCCAATGTTTTGGGGTCTTCCCAAATTTATAAAAAAATAAAATAAAATAAACAAATAAATAAAGGAAAAAATAAATAAAATAAAAAAACAACAAAAACAGCGTTGGCTACCTCCTCTTCAACCGCAGCTTCTTCCTACACCGCCTCCTAAGCCTCCTACTCCACTTTGACCTCGCCTCCTAGTTCAAGATTATTATTATTATTTTTTCTATTCTATGTTATTTTAAGTCATTTCCCTATCCACATTTGTTTGCAGGGCAATTGTCTTGCTCTTACCCCCATTTTGCTTCCTTTTGCAGCCCTCTAGCCCTTACTACGACTATTTTATAGCCATTTTAGTGCACCAAAGTTCAGGTCCCCAACTCCCCATTGTCTCCAATGGGGTTCGGGTTCAAGTTCAGGTCAGGTCGGGTCCCGAACCCAAACTTTGACCCAAAGTTCGGCAGAACCCAGCGAATCCAAACATCCACAGGTCCGCTCATCCCTAATCATGATATGTCCTTATGATACTATTAGTTAGAGTGGTCAGATCAAATGTCAGGCCAGAATTTGCAGTCATAATAATGGAACTAAAATGCACCTGTATTATACTAATGCGAAACCGGCCTAAGGGCTGCAATTTGCACCTACAGCATATTGCATTCTAGTAATGAGCAGATTCTCTCCAAGTAAAAAACACATCTTTTGCTTTCTGTAAAATATAATATTAAAGCAATGTCATATCTTAGTTTAACAATAAAAAGCTTACATAAGAAATTGATTTTGTCTTTATTTCTTTGGAAATAAATCCATTTGATGACGAATATTTTTGGAAAAAAGAATCTACTGTATTTTCCTGGACTAAAAGACACTTTATTGGCCCAAAAATGATGCCAAAATGTCAGTGTGTCTTATAGTGTGAATCATTTCAGCACAGAGGAGTGATGTTAGGAGCTGGGGTTGTATGTAAGGAGTGTAAGGGAGCAGGAACATGGTCCTGAATGTTTAGTAAGGAGTCATGAGCAAAGGGCCGCAAATGTAACACACATTCCTAAGAGAGGGAAGAGGGCACCAGAGGAGAGTGTCAGGCTGGCTTTCTGATACCTTGTGGGAACAAGAGTGGAGGGGTGAACAGGGGGAGAATAGCTAGTCGATGTCGTGGCAGGGTGCGTAGAGCCAGTGTTTCAGGTGTACCGGAGGTGGAGCAGCTCTGGGGTCGACACAGAGTTGACAGTAATGGTGATGAGCGAGCACTAAAGTATTCGGGTGTTCGGCCCGAAATCATTGCTATGTTCATGTGCTCAGCTGAGCACCCGAGTATAATGGAAGTCAATGGGAGACAACCAGGCACCCCCTGCTCTGAAGAGGGGAGGGTGCCTGGTCCATAAGAAAAGGTCAGAAAATGACAGAAACACCACCGAAATGGATTGGGTACACCATGGGGACGATGTCTAGATGCCTTGGACATCTTTGACTCCCAGGTCGCTGCTGGGAACCATGTTGTCCGAGTTGTACGCCACTTTTACAGACTGACAAAAATGCGCACAAACCCCCCCCCCCCAAAAAATAATCAATTTCACAGGAAAAATTGATAGGAAACATTTTTTCATGTATATTCAATTGTATATAAAGTGCAAATGCTGCCAAAAATAACAATCAAGAGGCAAACCGAAACCGCTTGTATATCACATAAAGGAGGGCCTCATTCACATTGAGGTACAAAAGGTATCAGGTAGTGGGACTCCTACACTCATAAAGCCTATGCACTAAGTGAAAGGGCTGCCAAAAATTAAAAGTACTCGGCACTGCAATATACCCTTTATTACACATAAAGGAGGACATCATACACACTCTTGGAAAATCATCATTGATGGCCTGCTGTTGACCCTCCAAAACCTTAAGGGTGAGGGCCTGCTGCTGAGCATTGCAAACAAAGATGGGCAATCGTCTGCTGCTTAGCTGACCATTGAAAAAATTATGTGCAAGTGCCTGCTGCTGAGCTGACCTTGTAAAATATTGTACGTGAGGGCCTGTTGCTGAGCTGACCCTGTAAAATATTGTATTGACCCTCACTGAAGAGGGACATGAGGAGATCTTGTGCACTGATCCCCAAACTCTTCAGCATCCACAGTCAGAAGAAGATGACAGTGGGGAATGGAAATTAGTGGTTTTTACAAGGTGGATGATGCGGATGAGACCACAGTTGTCAATGAGTTAGGGTCTTGTTAAGTCAACACAAGTCAGGAGGATGACCAGAGTGAGAAAGTGGAAGAGTTGATGGAGGACGATGACATTACTGACCCAATCTGGAAAGGTGGCAAGCCAAGCAAGGACAGCAAGACAGAAGGGGAGGGATCCATAGCACCGCAACAGGCGGCAAGAGGCTGTGGGGTGGCAAAAGGGAGAAGGCAGGTCACACCAAATAGGTTCGCAATTGTTCCCCCTTGCGGAAATCTCCCTTGCCATGGGGTAGGTGTTCCGCAGTCTGGCGCTTTTTTGAGGAAAGTGGGGAAGATAAAAAAAAATTGTAATTTGCTAACTGTAACTGTGCTATACAAAACTAAGAACTCATAAATAAACAAATAACCATAACATATCTTACATCCTATTCATTAACTCTAACTCAAACCATAACAATAAAAAAATCAAACCCGGGAACATAATGGGGGAAGACAGAACACTGGAGGCAAAATAAATAGGGGTTGTGAACACTAGCAACCTCATCACCACCAACATGATCTGCCACATGGCATCAAAGCGCCCTAACAGGTGGCCCAAACCCCTGGGTCCACAATCAGTGTCTGTGGGTCACACAACTGCCTTTTCTTCCTCCCCTGTGTTACGTGCTGGGCTGGCCAATCCTCTGTCCTAGACGCAGGCTTGGATGACTCCTTCTCTGTAGCTGGGCCTTCGCAAGCACCATCAGCTAGCACACCCACTTCTGTGTCCAAGCACAGCGTACAGATGTCCTTAATTACCCCAGGCCTTTGAACGGAAGCGCAAATACCCAGCCACCCACCCACAGGCCATAGCACTAAATGCGCACTTTTCACAATTTCTGGCCATGGAAATGTTGCTATTTAGGCCTGTGGACACTGAGGCATTTCCCAGCCTGATGGTGGCGGCCGTCCTTCGTTACTCAGTCCCCAGCCGCCACTATTTTTTTCTGTGTGCCGTCCGCGCATTACACCAGCAATTCTGTCATGTAACATCACCCGTGCCCTGACCAACGCAGTTATTATGAAGGTCCACTTAACAACGGACACATGGACAAGTTATTTTGGCCAGGAACGATAAATTTCCGTGGTGACACACTGGGTAAACCTCTTGGAGGCCAGTAGTGAGTCATACCCTGAGATGGCACAGTTGCTACCGACACCAAGGATTGCCGGCCCTACTTCCATCAGGATTTCTGCCACCACCTACATTAGTGGCTGCAACCCCCCCCCCCCCCTTCTCCTCTTCTGCCTCAACCGCCTCCTCCTCTGCAAACTCAGAATTATCATTTTGCAGCAGCAGTCAACCATCAGTCAGTAGCTGGAAACAGTGTAGCATGGCAGTGGGGAAGCGGCAACAAGCCGTGCTGAAACTTATTTTCTTGAGTGACAAGCAGAGCTCTGGCAGGGTATAAGGAACCAGGTTGGTTGTGATAATGGCCATAACTTGTTTGTAGCTTTGTAGCTCGGCAAGCTCACACACATGGCAATCATACAGGATATATGTACCATGCACAACAAACATCCCAAACTTATTCAGTAATATATATAAAAACAAAACACACAAGAATGGAGGTAAGCTAATGGCATGGCCTGTTTAACAACTCATAAATAACCAAGTAACCATAACATATTTTACAGCGTAGTCATAAACTCAAACAATAACAATAAAAACTCAAGCACTGGGACATAACAGAGTCAGCCCTCAGGCAAGCACGGCCCTCAGTGGGCAGAATGGCAACTCTGCCCAGTGACCACAGCAAAATGTCGGGAAATTGTCCCTCAAAAACCTGTCCTAATAATACAATCTTAATCACTGGGCAGAAAACAACCTCTGCCGAATGAAGAAAAACTTTTAAATGGGACAAATGCTGGCTATACCATGCCTAGCCCACGTGTTCTCAACTTTCTCCAAACCTACCCCAATTTGCCTTAGCTACTGGTGAGGGTGCGCCATGTGTGTGCCCATTTCAGAAAGTCATCTACAACTGCCGACGGTCTGGCAACGCTGCTGCAGCGCTTGTATTTGCCAACTAACCAACTGTTGTGCGATGTGAACACACACTGAAATTGCACATTAAACATGTTGGCCATGCTTTGTGAGCAGCAGAAGGCAGTAGTGGAATACCAACTACAACTTGGTTTACCATGTCTGATCTCTGTGAGGTTTTACGCAACTTTGAAGGATAAACACAGATGGTTAGTGGTGATGGTGCTATTATCAGCCTAAATATCCCACTACTGTGTCTACTAAAACACTGGCTGCTAACAATGAAGGCGGACGATTTATATGTGAAAGAGGTGGAAATAGGGGGAAGACATTACACAGGGTGAAAGCCAGACCACACTCAGTTCGTCTTTACAGTGTGAATTGGATGATGATGAGGAAGAGGAGGAGGAGCAAAAGACGGTTGCCTACTCTACAGAGGGTAGTAACCATAACAGGTTTATTCCATCTGTTCAGCATAGATGGGCAGGAGAGGGGGAAGAGGATAAGGAGATTGCGAGTCATCCTCCTGATGAGGACAGCAAAGTCTTGTCTGTTGGGACTCTGACACACATGGCTGACTTTATGTTATGCTGCCTTTCCTGTGACCCACGCATTCTACGCATTTTGCACAACAGCGATTACTGGTTGTTCAGTTCATCCTTTTTAACCCCCGCTACAAAGAGAACTTCTCATCTCTAATTCCTGTGGTAGAGAGGACTAGCAAAATGGTGCAATACCAGAAGGTATTTCTTTAAAAATTGCTCAATAAATTTCCATCTGACAATGCTGGTGTCAGAGTATGTAGTTCCATGGGAACCCAGGAGGGAAGATGAGGGGAACACACAGCAGTTCCAACAAGGGCTCATTTTTTTCCATCCTTGTGACACTAGGCCGCGCATCAAGGTAAGGCTGCTGCCGGGGTGTCATGAAACTGTCCCAGGCCTTGGAGAGTGTTGTCCTGTTGAGACTAGATAACCTAAGTTCAGACAAGAAGTGAGGGGGCAGAGCAGCATTTATAGCAGAAGCTGATTACAATTAAAAGCAGCTGTTCTGACATAACTTACTATATTGTCCAAATAATGACACTATCTATAGTGGATATATTACTGCCATAGTGCTATTAAATATAGCTACACAGATCTTAAATAACACTGTCATGCTCTGTCATAAATGTCAAGATGGGAATATCCCTTTAAAATTGTCCAGCAGTAAATCACCCCAGACATGTGTGTCTGTTTGGTGTCTTGTGTGGGGTTTCGGTGAGAGAATGAGGCCATTTCTCAGTGGTAGAGAAGGAATTTTGGCATGCTTCACTTATACACACAAACTTAGTTAACCTCTGCAGCTTTTTGATGGCATGTTATAGGAGCTTCAAAACAGAGATTTTCTTTTATCAGGGAAACAGAAGAGCTCTAAATCAGGGACTCTAGTAAATAATGGATGGCCTCTTGGTTTAGGGCAAAAAGTGTTAAGTGCAATAACTTACCGTATTTTTTGAACTTTTATTACAAATTCATGAGTGTTATGCACACATACTTTTTAATAATAGGACTCTTCCTACAGCCCTAAAAAGCCACATGACCTTGATTAACTTTATACAATTATACAGTGAACTGTGGAAAAATAAAATGCCCCAGTCATCCACTACTAGTTCAGGAGTTAAAGTGGATGTTAATCAGAAAATGTCTAGTGTTTAAATCATGTTTTTATGTTAAACATATTTGTTAGAATTTTTGGTGATTTTCCCTGTCACTATCTATAAAATGTATATAATCCATCAATTTTCTCACTCTCACTGGCTACTAGGCCTAAAATAGGTCTATTTGGATATTGTATGTCATTAGAACATATTCTTGTAAGTCTCAAAAACTGACCAATGGGAATCCCACTGATGGTAGATCTCGGGTGTGCCGAGTCTCAATATAATAAAGCGTTGACTGCTGTTTGTTTCCTATAAATATCCATTTCCAATTTTCCTTCCTTTCCAATCTTAATTTTTAAATCGAGAAATTCTGCTTCTCTTGCCTAGAAAGTAAGATTGATATTTAGATCATTACTCTTAAGGACTTGCATAAATTCCTTAAGTTCTTCTTCTGATCCTTCCCATAAAAACAGGACATCGTCTATATCAGTGTTTCCCAACCAGTGTGCCTCCAGCTGTTGCAAAACTACAACTCCCAGCATGCCCGCACAGCCAAAGGCTGTCCAGGCATGCTGGGAGTTGTAGTTTTGCAACAGCTGGAGGAACACTGGTTGGGAAACACTGGTCTATATATCTCATCCAATTATGAATTACCTTTCCAATTCCTTGGATGTTGTCATTGTGGAATATTTATCTTTCTCTGACAACCAAAAAAAAGGTTTGAGTATGACGGGGCACACTTGGCCCCCATCGTCACTCCTTGTATTTGCAGATAAAATCTGTCTTTGAAAATAAAATAAAAATTATGTTTTAGGATAAAATCCAGTAATTCTACAATCAAGTCATTACATTTTGGTCATCGTTACTACCTCTTAAAAATTCTGCTACTGCTGTTAAGCCATCTTCATGGCAATTGCTACTATAGAGGGATTAAACACACCCCTGTCACAATTAGCATATTTTCTTCCACCTGAAGATTTTCTAATTGTTTCAATGCTGCTGTGGTATCCTGTATAAATGAAGGTAGTTCAACAACCAGCTGTTTTAAATGAAAATCAACAAATCTGCAGATATTTTCGCATAGACTACCATTATTTACAATTTTTGTAACTTTACATCATGATATGGGGAAAAAACTCTCCAAAATTCTAAAAAAAAATATGTTTAACATAACGTGATTTAAACAATAGGTCATTTTCATGTTGGGACATCCCATTAAGATCTCTTTAACAGCAATAAATAACCTGATTTGGAATATTGGAAGAAAATGTATTTTTCCCTGTGTGGCAATTTTTTATTTTATTTTATTTGCGGTCACCACTTAAGTGGGAGAAAAAGTGGGTGTGACTCTCTGTTATTAGGTGTTAGAAAGGAGAAATCTTACTCCATTAGGGGGTAGTGTAGGAAACTGGAAGAACATCTCTAGACAAAAGTTTTATGTTCAAAGATGCATAAAATTTGTCAAACAACCTGCAATGCTTGATAAATGTGGTGCAAATTACAGCAAAATTTACTTTATACTGTAAAATCCCCTCATGATAAGTTCAACTGATTTTGCTTAAAAGGTGTGTTAAAAGGTCACTGAGCTTAGAGACATATAAAAAGTTTTGATTCTTGGGAATCTGAGCACTGAGATCTGTACTGATCGCTAGAGAGGAGCACTTGCATGTCTCACTCTCTCTCCCCACTGCAGATGACAGATTCGAGATAGGCTTGCAGTCAGCCCCGGAGGAGGCGATGCAGAGGATGGGTGTGGTAATAGCCCTGATGAAGTGTTGTGTTATGGTGTAGGCCCTCAAGCCATTTCTTCCTGGGCATTGGTGCAGTGGAAACTTAGTACTGAAGAATGAGTCAGAATTAAAAGTCACTTTTACTAACCCAGAGGCTATGATGCCCACTGAGATTCTGAACAGGCACCATGTTTAAATTTTGTATGAGGTTAAAAGTAGTGTTGAGCGAACTTGTGTTTAAAAATTAGATTTGGGGGTTCGGATTTTCTTACAATTCCGTTATGGATTCCATTACCACGGGCCATAACGAATTCTATGACGGAATGCATAACGGAATGCCTTCAAGGTATAAAACGAAAAGAAAAAAGGGAGGAGGAGCATTAATCTCTGGATAGGGAATTTGGACCTGGGATGATCCCTAATTCCCTAAGGGGAGAGAGCGCCAGGGGACAGAAAGGAAAAGGGGGGGGGGGGGAGGAGGGAGGAGGAAAGGAATGGATGATGACAGATAAAGGGAGATGTATGTATGTGTGTGTGGAGCCGGAATGAATGTGAAAAGGGTATTAGGCAGCTGGCGATGCAAACTTGGGCTGGCTTCAGGGGATGAAGTTGCCCTAGTGGAGAAATAGAGAAAAGAAAAAAAGGGAGGGATGCATAGCCCAACAAGAGCGCCAGATACCGGAGGTGGAGTGATGGGAAAAAAGAGGGGGAGGTTGGCGTGAATAGAGCACTGGGTCAATGGGAGAAGAGGGTGATGTGGATATGGAATGGTGAAAGAATGTGAGGAAAGATTGGTCACACTGACAGTGTATTAGAGTTAATTTCTTAGGTTAACGCTATAATATAGTGGATGCTGGTACTTTGCCTTCACCACCCCTCCCAGTAAAGTGAGTACTGTTCTCAGTGTCTACACCAGTGTACCCCTCCCCGCCTGGATAGCTTATAGGTAATAAATCAAAAGGTGATTGTTAAATCAGGTAAAATCAGATATATTCCATGCAGCAAAAGAAACTTCAAGCAACAAGGATGGTGGTTTCACTTACTTTACCGGGAGGGGTGGTGTAAGATAAGCTCAAGACACTTACACTTTTAACCCCTCCCCGCCGAGGTCGCTTGTAGATGTTGACTCTGCCTGCTGGTCCCCAAATGGATGGTACAGGGGCTTCTTTGTTCGTTCAGGTGGTCTTTATTGATAAAATTGTAATAAAGCTCGACGCGTTTCGGGGGTAAAAGAAAATCCCCCTTCCTCAGGAGCAAAAAATGAACTAAAGTATACACAAGTCATACAAGTTTAAATAGATGCTGTCCTTTTGAAAAGAGGCGGGAGAGCATGTCAAATTCCAAACCGGAAGTACCGCCTCCCAGGTTTACTTCCAGGGTTACAGAAGAGAAAAATATTACATCGGCATGAAAAATCGTTCAAAGAGATATGTATATGTATGTATAAACGCAAATGTAAAAGTAGGGTCCCTGATGGAACTTACTTGTGTCCTGGTTTGGTTCACTGCAGGCGCTGTCGGCGCTAGACCACAGCCAGTGTTTAATTTCCTGAATGTGGAACGCACACGTGACCGCGTGCGTTCCAGGGAGTCGCAATTCTAGTCCATCAGTAATAGGGTACGTCCGCCGGTGAGGCATTCAAGAGGCATTCCGTTTTGCATTCCGTCATAATAGAAGTATATGGGCCTTAGGGTCCATTCACACGTCCGTTTAGTTCCGCATCTGATCCCGATTTTTCGCACAAAGAGTGCTGTCCGCATAATTTTCTCAGTACTTAGTGTCCGTAAAAAAAAAACATGTCCTATGTGCAATGCAATTTTATTCTTCTATCCGTTTTTTGCGGATCCGCAAAAAACGTGTGACAAACGGAAAGAATTCTTGGAAAATAGGATCCGCAAAAAACGGTCCTATTTTCGGATTATAGAAAAACAACGGACGTGTGAATGGACCCTTATAATGGATCCGTACTGGTTCTGTTATGCAGGAGGTGGAGTCCTTTGGTAGTCGCTTGCGGAAATATTTTCAGACTTTTTCAGCACTATGCCATTCAGCGCCATCCACAGAAGTGAAGTGAAAATTTGGTCAGGAATTTATTTACTGTATGAAGTCGCATCTCCACACCTGGGAAGGCATCTTTTCACTGAAAAATTCACAACTACATTACATTTGCGGCAAATTTATTATTACTGTGTGCCATTTTCATACATTTGGTGCAAGTGCAAATAGCAACTCCAAACTAACATTACATTTACCTACAATGATAAATCCTCCAATGTGTTTATCTTTTGGGATTTTTGGGGATTTTTGACCAAAAAGGTTTGCGCCCTTTCTTCTTTTAGATTGTAGAACTCAAACAAAACAATTGAGGAAATGATAAGAATGCACGAATGAGCGGCACTGCGTCACTGGTCTCTTATGTCACAATAAACACTGCGCACACAGTCAGGGTCTCCTTGTATGTGAAAACGTGGTGCTCAGCCAAAGATAAATATAGTCACTTGAAGCACGAAAAAAGAGAAAAATAAAGGAGGCGGCACTCACCACATACTTGCGTCTTCTTTATTAGTATAAGTACAAAATAGTAAGACAGGCTGGGGCGCCCCAGCCTGTCTTACTATTTTGTACTTATACTAATAAAGAAGACGCAAGTATGTGGTGAGTGCCGCCTCCTTTATTTTTCTCTTTTTTCGTGCTTCAAACAAAACAATAGCTGCTCTCAGGGAGACCAGCTACAGAAAACACCGTGGAGCCTCATTTAAGAGTCTCAACACAGCAATCTAAAGTGCAAAGCTCCCTGGGAAACAGTAATATGCAAAATAAATGTGGAGCCCCAGTATTGGGTCTACAACACAGTGAAAGACAGATATCCCTCAAAGGAAGGAAAACCGAGCAAAAGGGGTGTTAGGGGGGAATATGAATTATTAATTGTTATGCACTCCTGCACTGTCTTCTTCTGAAATCCCGCGCCTGCGCCGTCGCTCTGTATTCGGCGCAGGCGCGGTGAGCAGAGGACGCTGGTGCCTGCTGTCCTCTGCTCACCGCGCCTGCGCCGAATACAGAGCGGCGGCGCAGGCGCGGGATTTCAGAAGAAGACAGTGCAGGAGGATCGCTTCCCCGCACTGTCAATCAAACTAAGAAGGGGCGTGCCAGCAGGTTGCCGGACGGAGCCGCTAGGAGCAGGGCAACGCCCCCCTGCTCCTAGTGGCTAATTTACATATTATAAAAGTAAGTTTTTCTGACTATATATACATCGGATTTTTATAAAAAAGACATTATCAAGCTGGTCTGACATTAGCACATAGCTAATGTCAGACAGCTTATAATGTCAAAAGTTGGTGACAGAAACCCTAGGATGTGACGTGGAAAACTTAGTTATCCATCCACAGACAGCTGTTTCGGGGTGTTGCCCCTCATCAGTGTGGAGTAGGATTCTGGCTAACTGGGAGCAATGCCTTAGACACTACTCAAACAAAGGAATAGCTGATCTCAGGGAGACCAGCTACAGAAAACACCATGGAGCCTCATTTAAGAGATGTGCAGACAGTTCTCCATAATGCAGCAGGAAATTGCATTTTTGAAATCTGAGATTTGTAGATTAATTATTAGACAAACTCAGGCTTGGCATGTTGCAGTGCCACTGCCACAAAGACCCTGTTGATAGAAGACATGTCCCACAGTCTGTGGCTCTCCGTAATTTATTTGCAGCACTTTCAGAAAGCAAGAGCAACATGGAGGATGGCTCAGGCACAGTGGGGGAGGAACAATCATCTCCTATGCCTAAGGTATGCAAGACTACAGCCCAAAAAAAAAGGATACAGTGAGTACTAATAGTAAGCAGCTATTGGTGGGCGATTCTATCATAAGAGCTGTGAAGTTTGATGAAAATGGTTTTGTGAGATGTCTCCCTGGTGCTACTGCTAGCAGGGACAGACGACGTATCCTTATTATAAAGCAAGCAAAGAAGGAAAAGGAGGTGGATGTTATTGTCCATATTGGGATAAATGATCTGGCTTGCAATGAAGTTTCAAAGGTGAAGGAAGCTTTTCACACACTTGGTAATGATATACAGGAGATTGCATCGATTGTCTCATTCTCTGCAGTTCTGCCTGTGCATAACCGTCAGCATGACAAGCAGTTGCGTATTAAGGAATTCAATATATGGCTTGGTGATTGGTGTTTGAACGAGGGATTTGGCTTTGTGTCTCATGTTTTCTCTAGCTGGAATGGAAAAGAACTGTACAAGAAAGATGGTTTGCATCTTTCTCTCAAGGGAACGAATGTCCTCAGTGAACAGTTCAAAGTTTTTGCTAAGCAGCATTTAAACTAGGAAAGGGGGGCACAAGAGAGATAATCCATCAGTTTGTCTGCCCCCCGAAAAAACAATGCCAGAAGATGCCAGGAGCTGATAGGATAAGAAATGACAAGCTGAGAGTCTTGTCTACAAATGCTCGCAGTTTAGGGAATAAGATTAACGAACTTGAGTCTATAATGGCATCTGAGAATATAAATTTAGTGGCTGTTACTGAGACATGGTTCAATGAGAGTAATGACTGGGATATAACAATACCTGGGTTCTCTCTATAAAGGAAAGACAGAGAAGGCAAGAAAGGGGGTGGGGTAGCCCTATATGTTAAAGATAGCATAAAATCTAATCTAATACAAGTCAGCGAGACCAATTTAGAGTTAGTTTGGGTTACGTTGCAGCTTGGTAATCATAAGGTAACTCGTGTAGGTGTCATATATAGACAACCTAGTCAAGTCAAAGAATTAGATGATCTACTAGTTGAGGAAATGGCTAAAATGACATTGAAAGGGGAAGTTGTCATTATGGGAGACTTTAATCTTCCTGATATAAACTGGAAAACCAAAATAGCTAGTTCTGCCAGGAGTACAGACATTCCTAATTCCCTACTGGGATTATCTCTACAGCAAGTAGTTCAGGAGCCAACCCGGAAGGAGGCCATTTTAGATTTAGTATTCACAAATGGCAATTGATATTACTGTAGGGGAAAGCTTAGGATCTAGTGATCACCAGTCAGTGAGGTTTACTATAAGTACAGTGACTGAGTCACTCCACACAAAAGCAAAAGTTTTAGATTTTCGAAAAAACAGACTTTTCTAAAATTAGATCAGAGGTATACGAGTCCCTATCAGACTGGAACAATTTCAGTGAAGTCCAAGAGAAATGGGACTACTTAAAAGTGGCACTATTGAAGGCAACAGAAAAGTGCATTAGGCTTGTCAGTAAAAGCAAAAAAAGGAAGAGACCACTGTGGTACTCAGCAGAAGTGGCCAAAATCATTAAAAACAAAAAGATAGCATTTAGTAAGTGTAAAAACACCCAAAACGAGGATGACAGGGAAATCTATAAGATTAGGCAGAGAGAGGCCAAGCAAGTTATAAGAGCTTCTAAAGCTCAGGCAGAAGAGAAATTAGCTCAGTCAGTGAAAAAAGGTGATAAGACATTCTTCAGATACATAAATGAAAAAAGGAAATTAAAACAAGGAATTACCAAATTAAAAACAAAAGAAGGAAGGTATATGGAAGATAATGAAGAACTAGCTGACTGCCTCAATGAATACTTCTGTTCAGTTTTTACAAAGGAAAATGAAGGAGAAGGACCTCAGTTAGGGAGGAAGACTAATGAATCCTTTGATGCATGTGTCTTTACAGAGAAATCGGTAGTTAGTCTTACCGGTAACGTTCTTTCCAGGAGTCCGACATGACAGCACATGGGAGGATGTCCAATCCAATCTCTGTAGGGACAGGAAGTGAGACAGGTTAAAAGCCCCCCCCCCCCCTTCCCTCCAATCTCCAGTGTTTTCTAAATTACTACACCAGATGGATGCAACACAATTTTATTGCTATTGTGATATACAATGTTAACTTCACACTGAACCACAAATATAGGGAGGGAATTAGGAGTGCTGTCATGTCGGACTCCTGGAAAGAACGTTACCGGTAAGACTAACTACCGATTTCCAGGACGTCCTCCATGACAGCACATGGGAGAGTTACCAACTTAACCCCTAGGGAGGGACTACCGCTTGAAGAACCTTTCGTCCAAAGGCAAGCTGGCGATTGGACGGTAGGTTCAACCTGTAATGTTTACAAAAGGTGTTATAACTAGTCCAGGTGGCTGCCTGACAGATCTGGTCTATAGAGGCGTTCGCCTTCTCAGCCCATGAGGCTGCTACTGCTCTAGTGGAATGAGTTTGAATAGAGATAGGACAGGGCTTATCCTGAAGACGGTAAGCTTCTTCAATGGTTGATTTGATCCACTGGGTCAAAGTCCTCTTAGTCACCTTCTTTCCTTTTCCTCCTCTGCCGAACTGAACAAAAAGGTTTGAGTCCTTCCTATCTGGTTCTGTTCGGTGAAGATATTCAAGGACTGCTCTGCGGACATCAAGGCATTGGAATCTCTCCTCCTCCTGGCCTCTAGGAGAGGCGTAGAAGGAGGGTAAGAAAATCTTCTGGTCTCTGTGAAAGGAAGATACGACTTTCGGAAGGAACCCTGGATCCAGCTTTAGAATGATTCGATCCGGAAGGACTCGTAGGAAGGGCTCTTTCATAGACAGGGCCTGTAGCTCCCCAATTCTGCACGCTGAGGTGATGGCCACTAAGAAGGCCGTCTTCCAGGAGAGAAGTTTTAGAGGGATAGCGTCCAGTGGCTCAAATGGCGCCCTACAGAGGGTATCTAGGACTAAGGATAGGTCCCACGGAGGGACGATCTGTCTCAGAGTGGGTCTTAGTCTGGATATAGCCTTTACGAACCTCTTTACCCAACGATGCTCCGCAAGAGGATAGTCCAGGATGGATGATAATGCAGAGATCTGGACTTTGATTGTGCTAGGACGTAGCCCTAGGTCAAAGCCCCTTTGTAGGAAGTCAAGAACTTGAGCGATGGAAGGAGATGAACTAAACGGGTGCGAATCTCCCAGCCAAGAATTAAATCTGTTCCAGATCTTTTTGTAGATGGCATTTGTCACAGGTTTCCTACTCTTCTGTAGGGTGGAGATCACAGCATCCGACAAGCCCTTTCCGCTCAGCATTCTCCTTTCAGGATCCAGGCTTTCAGATTCCATTTCTCTAGATTTGGGTGAAGTAGAGACCCCTGAGTGAGAAGGTCCGGTCTCCGAGGGAGAGACATTGGCTCCTCCATCTTCAATCTGTCTAACAGAGGATACCAGCTCCTTTTTGGCCAAGCCGGACCTATGAAGATGAATCTTCCCGCACTCTCGCTGATCTTCCTCAAGGTAGCTGGAATGAGCGGAATTGGAGGGAATACATAGGCTAGCTCCATACTCCATACTTTTGACATTGCATCTATCCCCAGAGGATTTCCGCTGGGATCTAGGGAAAAGAATTGGGACACCTGGGCATTTTCTTTGGAGGCCAGAAGGTCCACCTGGGGTACCCCATCGCCTGCAGATCCGAAGAAAGACTTGCTTGTTCAGCATCCATTCCCCAGGATGGAATCTCCTTCTGCTCAGATAATCTGCCGTAACGTTGTCCCTCCCTTTGATATGGAGGGCCGAGATAGAGAGAACATTTCGCTGAGCCCAACGAAAAATTCTGTCTGCTACCGCTTGAAGACCCGGGTTCTGAGTTCCCCCCTGGTGTCTTATGTAACAGACTGTTGTCACATTGTCGGATAGGACCTGAACGTGATTTCCTCTCAGGAGACATTCTGCTGCTTGGAGAGACTTTAGGACCGCCATTAGTTCCCTTACGTTTGAGGACCGCTGGCTGTCTGGAAAGGACCATGAACCCTGGAAGAATTGATCCTCGACGTGAGAACCCCAACCGGACATGCTGGCGTCGGTCACCACTGTTAGACAAGGTCTTCTTACCCAGTGCACCCCTCCCTGCAGGTTGGCAGGAGATGTCCACCAGTTCAAAGCATCCCTCACTGAAGTGGGAATTCTGATCCTTCTGTCTAAGGACGCCTGGTCTCTGTCCCATCTGGACAGGATTAGGTTCTGTAAAGGCCTTGAGCGGATCTGGGCCCACTGGACCATCTGGATACAGGACGTCATTAGGCCTAGAATGCGCATCGCTTCTCTGAGGGAACAGAACGTCTTGTCTCGGAAGGAGGAAATTTCCTCTATGAACGCGTTGCATTTTACTTCTGGAAGAAAAGACATTTGTTTTTTGGAATCCAGGAGGGTTCCTAGAAAGACCTTCTTTACACTCAAGTTGAAATCTGATTTTTCTAGGTTGATTATCCACCCTAAATCTTGGAGTACCTTTAACGTTACCTGAAGATGGTTCTGTAGAAGGACCTCTGAGGATGCCGACAGGAGAAAGTCGTCCAAGTATGGGATTATAGTTATTCCCTGTTGTCTCAGGAAGGCCATTATCTCCACTATCAGCTTCGTGAAGATGCGAGGAGCGCTTGAGATCCCAAAGGGAAGACATTGGAACTGAAAGTGATGCACCCTGCCGTCTAACTTTATTGCAAACATGAGGAACTGGTGATGACTGGGATGTATGGGGACATGATAGTAGGCATCCCTGAGATCTATGGTGCACATCATGGCCCCTACTGGAATTAGTGGAACTGTTGAACGAATCGACTCCATCTTGAATCTGAAGTATTGGATCCATTTGTTCAAGAATTTTAGGTTTATAATAGTTCTTAGAGAACCGTCTGTTTTTTTTTACCCAGAAAAGCTTGGAATAATGGCCTAAGCCCTGCTGGGCCTTTGGAACAGGAACTATTGCTTCTAGTCTGCAAAGTTTCTCTAAGTCCAGAGTCATTTGATTTTTTAGAGACGGAGACTGAGGTGTTGTGATGCAAAATCTCTGTGGGGGGAGCTGGCTGAACTCTATCTTGTACCCCTCGCGTACTAACTGGAGTACCCAGGGGTTTTGGGTTATCTGAGTCCACTGATGACTGAAGAAGCGAAGTCTCCCCCCCACTGGAATGGCGTCACTTATTCTGGTAGGAGGAAGAATTGGGTTTAAGGAGGAACCCTCTCCCCTTTCCGCCCTTAGGGTAGCTCCACCTGCCCGATTTGCCTTTCCCTCTGTTAGAGAAATTCTGCGTCTGTCCCTGGCCAGTGTTTTTACGAAAGGACTGGGACCTTTTAGTTCTGTCCTCCGGAAAGCCCTTTTTCTTGTCTCGCACTTTCAAGGATTGTATCCAAGACTGGACCAAACACATGCGACCCAGAAAAGGGGATTGAACAGAGCTTATTCTTTGAAGCTATGTCCCCTGACCAGCTTTTCAGCCACAGAGCCCTCCTAGCCGAGTTCGCCAGAGTGCTGCTTCTAGCTGAAATTCTGATAGACTCGGCTGAGGCGTCCGCCAGGAAGGCCGTAGCCATCTTAAGAAGGGGAAGGGATTCCAGAATGTCTTCCCTTGGGGTTTTTAATCTAAGGTGGTTCTCCAACTGGTTTAGCCACAACGCCATAGACCTGGCCACCGAGGTAGCGGTAATGTTCGTGTTAATGAGGGTAGATGAACACTCCCAGGATTTTTTAAGGAGCCCCTCCGTCTTCCTATCCATAGGGTCTTTTAGGTTAGAGGAGTCCTCAAAGGGGATGGAGGTCTTCTTTGTAACCTTGGCCACCTGGATGTCAATCCTGGGAACTTCGTCCCACAACTTAGTATCCTCAGGATTAAAAATCAAACGATTTTTAAACTCCTTAGGAATAATTAGTTTCTTCTCAGCCTCTCTCCATTCTTCCAGAATTATTTCTTTCAGATGGGCATTTACGGGAAAAAGGCGAGTCTTTTTAGCCCTCAATCCCCCAAACATCTCGTCCTGAATAGATACGGGAGGGCTGGCTTCCTCTATCTGCATAGTGTCTCTAACTGCATGAAGGAGGGCGTCTAGATCCTCAGAAGAAAATAGGTATTTCATAGCGTAATCAGAAGAACCCGAGGCGGAAATGGCATCTTCCTCAATCTCTCCGTCTGAAATTTCCTGATTATCAGAATCAGAGAGCTCCTGAGTCCTCCTTTTTGGCGGAGGGGAGTCAGGTTGAGACGGGGGAGGCGGAGGGTTCAAAGAAGAAACCGTAGCCTGTACTTCTTCACGAACGATGTTTCTAAGTTCCGTGAGAAAGGACGGCTGCTCATCCTTAACAAGTTTGGAAATGCAATCGGCACATAACTGCTTTTTATATGAAATGTGCATCTTCTCCCCGCAAGTCGCACACTTTCTCGGTTTCTTCTTGGCGTCCTGGATAGACGACTGCCCAGAACCTTTTTTATCCTAGGAAAAAATCCGAGAAAAACCGTGCTTAAGACTGGGGGGGAGAATCCCAAGAATTTAAGGATAAGGACACTTACATGAGGTGCAGCAGAGGAGTCAGACAAAATCTCAGATTTGGCTGACATCTGGGGTTCCATAGTGAACGAACACGGTACACAGCGGAAAGCAATCACAGCGGAAAGCGATACCCCAGATAAGGAACCACAGCGGATAGCGAAACACAGCGGAATGTGAACACAGCGGATAGTGATCCCCACTGGGGCTTACCTTCCACCTCTGCTGCCGCGCTGCTCCCTTGATATAGGGGGACTCAACCCCCAGGAGGGGGGAGTCGACCCCTGATTTTCGGGTCTCCAGCGTCTGTCCTGGGCGCCGCCATCTTGTTTCCGGTTGACCCGGATGTGACGTCACGCGCTGCGTCGCCAGGACGGGAGAGCGCCGCTGCGCCCAGAGCTCCCGGAGGAGAAGCGGCTACAGCGTCCCGCCTACCGCCGCCCATGGTAGGCCGGGACAAGCTAGAGAACCCCCGGAGGGGGAGCTAGCAGGGACCAACGGGACGCCGCCCGCACAGGGCCGAGAGGAGAGTACGGGACCCCCGACTGGACCTGGCCCCAGGTGCCTCGGTAAGCACCCTCTTCTAAAGGAATCCTGACACACATCCCATCCCTGTAGGGACAGGAAGACACTGGAGATTGGAGGGAAGGGGGGGGGGCTTTTAACCTGTCTCACTTCCTGTCCCTACAGAGATTGGATTGGACATCCTCCCATGTGCTGTCATGGAGGACATCCTGGAAAGAGGTTCTAAGTAGTGTTGAGCGAACAGTTCGAGAATCGTTCGGGTCCGTACCGAATTTTGGGGTGTCCGTGACACAGACCCGAACCCAGACATTTTCAAAAAAGTTCGGGTTCGGGTCCGCTGTTCGTCGATTACTTCCCGCTTTCTGAAGGGCTGCACAGCAGCCAATCAGCTAGCGTTTTACTTCTTGCCCTAAGAGCCCATCACAGCCATGCCTACTAATGGCATGGCTGTGATTGGCCAAGTGCAGCATGTGACCCAGCCTCTATTTAAGCTGGAGTCACGTAGCGCCGCACGTCACACTGCTCTGACTAGTGTAGGGAGAGGATGCAGCTTCTGTGAGGGCGAGATAGGCAGGGATAAAGAAGTAATTGAATGATCTACCTTTCTACACCTGTGCATCAGAACAACTCAGCTGAGCTGTTCACTGAAAGTCACTATTTTGTTGAGACTGGCCAGAGCGAGTTTTACTGGCACATGTAACTGGGCTGACCGGCGGTGGCCATTTTGGGACTTGTGGTGCGCCAGCACAAGCTGCCACAGAGTCTAAACCAAAGCTCCAAAGAAGTGTAAAATCTACACCGGTGAATCAGAACAACAGCGATTCAGCTGCTCAGTCAAAGTCTATTTTTTTTCTGGCTGGGCAGACCGTTTTCTGGCACATGTTACTGGGCTGATAGGCGGCGGCCATTTTGTGACTTGTGGTGCTACAGCAAAAGCTGCCACAACGTCCATTAATCTCATGTAATAGTCGATTTTTTCATAGATATACTACATCAGGGGTTTGGCTGTGCTTGTGTCACCCATACTAACTGCAAAGATATTTAATATATCAGTGGTGAAACTGAAAGTAACCCACTTGGATAGCAAATCCCATGAATGTGCTGTTCCAGCTAGGCTAGCCAGTGGCACTACAGCCAAGTCCAATACTGTCAGCCAGAAATATTTTTTTTTTTAATGTGCCAGAAATATAAATTAGAAAAAGCTTTCACCGTAATAATAAAATTATTCTGGTGTTAGACCAGAAGAAGCACTCCTGTTGTAATTAATACTGTAAAAAGGCTTAGGCAATATTTCTCCCAGTGTGGGAAATTTATCTAGCAAAACTAGCATTTTAAAAATTCCGGTGTTCTGAAATACCAAGGGTCCTCTTGAAATTAATACCGCCAAAAGGCATTATATCGTTCAGTGTTGCAATTTTAGTGAAAAAAAGGCCAATTTAATCAATCTGGTATTTGTTAGACCAGAAACACTAGGCCTCACGTTTTCACTCCTGTAAAAAGGAATTATATCTCCCAGTGTGGGAATCTATGTACCAAAACTAGCATATTAAAAATTCTGGTCTCCAATTTGCAGCAGTCTTCTTGTAATTAATACCGGAAAAAGGAATTATATCTTCCAGTGTGGGAATTTTGGGGCTAAAAAATTATATATTTTATTGTGGTGCGAGTTGAATCGCAACAATGAGGAAACATTCTATTAAGGGACGAGGACGCGGTGGTGTCCGTGGAGCCTCTGTTGCTGGCAGAGGACGTGGCCGTTCGGCCTCAGGCGCACAAAGTAGTGAAACAACTCCCTCAAGTAGCCGGCAGAATTTACAGCGATATTTGGTGGGGCCCAATGCCGTTATGAGGAAGGTAAGGCCTGAGCAGGTACAGGCATTAGTCGATTGGGTGGCCGACAGTGCTTCCAGCACATTCACCACATTGTCTTCCGCCCAGTCTTCTGCGGAAAGCGCACAGGTGGCACCTGAAAACCAAGCCCATCAGTCTGTCACATCACCCCCATGCATATCAGGGAAACTGGCTGAGCCTCAAGTTATGCAGCAGTCTCCTATTGTGTTTGAAGACTCTGCTCCCACATTTTCCAGGGGCGTCCACCTAGCCCTTCCCCAGTGGTGGAAGACATTCCATGCACTGACGCACAACCACTTATGTATCCAGATGATGAGGACATGGGAATACCACCACAGCAGAGTGACCGAGTCTCTGATGATGACGAAACACTGGTGCCCACTGCCGCGTCTTATTGCAGTGTGCAGACTGAACAGGAGGAGGTCAGGGAGGAAGACTGGGTGGAAGACGATGCAGAGGACGATGAGGTCTTAGACCCTACATGGACTGAAGGTCGTGCCGCTGACTTAAATAGTTCAGAGGAAGAGGCAGAGGTGATACCGAGACAACAGCGAAGCCAAAGAGGGAGCAGAGGGCAAAAGCAGAACAGCCGCCGTCCAGAGAGTTCGCCTGCTATTGGCCAGCGCCAACAGGGACCCAGCACCCCAAAGGCATCTTCAAGGAGTTCCCTGGCATGGCACTTCTTCAAACAATGTGCTGAGGACAAGACCAGAGTGGTTTGCACGCTGTGCCATCAGACCCTGAGGCGAGGCATTAACGTTCTTAACCTGAGCACCACCTGCATGATCAGGCATCTACATGCAAAGCATGAACTGCAGTGGAGTACACACCTTAAAAACAAGGAACCCGCTCAGGCTCCCCCTGCTCCCTCTACCGCTGCTGCCTCGGCTTCCGCCTCGAGAGGAATGTTGCCACCTGCCGAGCAGCAAACAGAGGATGTGCCACCGACACCACCACCACCGCCACCTAGCGTCTCCACTATTTCACACAGCAGCGTTCAGCTCTCCATCTCTCAAACCTTTGAGAGGAAGCGCAAATTCCCACCTAGTCACCCTCGAGCCCTTAGCCTGAATGCCAGCATTTCTAAACTACTGGCCTTTGAAATGCTGTCATTCCGGCTGGTGGACACAGACAGCTTCAAACAGCTGATGGCCATGGCTGTCCCCCAGTATGTGGTTCCCAGCCGCCACTACTTCTCCAAGACAGCCGTGCCTTCCCTGCACATGCAAGTGTCCGATAAAATCAAGTGTGCACTGCGCAATGCCATTTGTGGCAAGGTCCACCTAACCACAGATAGGTGGACCAGTAAGCACGGCCAGGGACGCTATATCTCCCTAACTGCACACTGGGTAAATGTAGTGGCGGCTGGGCCCCAGGCGGAGAGTTCCTTGGCGCACGTCCTTCCCCGCCAAGGATCACAGGGCATCATTCTTTGCCTCCTGTAGCCTCCTCCTCCTACTCGGCTTCCTCCTCCTCCTCCTCTGCTTCCACCAGCTCATCCAGTCAGCCACACACCTTCACCACCAACTTCAGCACAGCCCGGGTAAACGTCAGCAGGCCATTCTGAAACTCATATGTTTGGGGGACAGGCCCCACACCGCGCAGGAGTTGTGGCGGGGTATTGAACAACAGACCGACCAGTGGTTGCTGCCGGTGGGCCTCAAGCCCGGCCTGGTGGTGTGCGATAATGGGCAAAATCTCGTGGCAGCTCTGGGACTAGCCGGTTTGACACACATCCCTTGCCTGGCGCATGTGCTGAATTTGGTGGTGCAAAAGTTCATTCACAACTACCCAGACATGTCAGAGCTGCTGCATAAAGTGCGGGCCGTCTGTGCGCGCTTCCGGCGTTCACATCCTGCCGCTGCTCACCTGTCAGCGCTACAGCGGAACTTCGGCCTTCCCGCTCACCGCCTAATATGCGACGTGCCCACCCGGTGGAACTCCACCTTGCACATGCTGGAGAGACTGTGCGAGCAGCAGCAGGCCATAGTGGAGTTTCAGCTGCAGCACGCACGGGTCAGTCGCACTGCGGAACAGCACCACTTCACCACCAATGATTGGGCCTCCATGCGAGACCTGTGTGCCCTGTTGCGCTGTTTAGAGTACGCCACCAACATGGCCAGTGGCGATGCCACTGTTATCAGCGTGACGATACCAATTCTATGTCTCCTAGAGAAAATGCTTAGGGCGATGATGGAAGAGGAGGTGGGCCAGGGCCAGGAGGAGGAGGAGGAGGATGACGGGTCGTTTTTAGCACTTTCAGGCCAGTCTGTTAGAAGTGGCTCAGAGGGAGGTTTTTTGCAACAGCAGAGGGCAGGTACAAATGTGGCCAGCCAGGGACCACTACTGGAGGACAAGGAGGATGAGGAGGAGGTGGAGGAGGATGAGGATGAAGCAGGTTCACAGCGGGGTGACACCCAGCACAGCGCAGGCACATCCCTGGTGCGTGGCTGGGGGGATATAGAGGATGATGACGATACGCCTCCCACAGAGGACAGCTTGTCCTTACCTCTGGGGAGCCTGGCACACATGAGCGATTACATGCTGCAGTGCCTGCGCAATGACAGCAGAGTTGCCCACATTTTAACGTGTGCTGACTACTGGGTGGCCACCCTGCTGGATCCACGGTACAAAGACAATGTGCCCACTTTACTTCCTGCACTGGAGCGTGATAGGAAGATGCGCGAGTACAAGCGCACACTGGTAGACGCGCTCCTGAGAGCATTCCCAACTGTCACAGGGGAACAGGTGGAAGGCCAAGGCAGAGGAGGAGCTAGAGGTCGCCAATGCAGCAGTGTCACGGCCAGCTCCTCTGAGGGCAGGGTTAGCATGGCAGAAATGTGGAAAAGTTTTGTCTCCACACCTCAGCTAACTGCCCCACCACCTGATACAGAACGTGTTAGCAGGAGGCAACATTTCACTAACATGGTTGAACAGTACGTCTGCACACAACTCCACGTACTGATGGATGGTCCGGCCCCATTCAACTTCTGGGTTTCCAAATTGTCCACGTGGCCAGAATTAGCATGTTATGCCTTGGAGGTGCTTTCCTGCCCGGCGGCCAGCGTTTTATCTGAACGTGTATTCAGCATGGCAGGGGGCGTCATTACTGACAAACGCAGACGCCTGTCCGCAGCCAACGTGGACAAGATGACGTTTATAAAAATGAACCAGGCATGGATCCCACAAGACCTGACCCTCCCTTGTGCAGAGTAGTCCTTAATAACTGCCTTAAACCATGTTGTCTTGTACTCCTGGCCACTTCTTCATTGAAAAATCAATTTTTGAAATTAAGTAGGATCTTGGGGTGCAACCCAGAGTTGAATGAACCTTCCCTCTGTCTGGGTGCCGGGGCCAAAGTACATGAAAGTGTCCTTCTCCTGTGCTGGGTGATAGGAATGTTATACTTGTGCTGTCTGACATGTCTCCTTTGTGTGGGTGCAGGGGGCCAAAGTCACTGAAAGCGGCCTTCTCCTGTGGTGGGTGATCGAAATGCCTGATTCTCTGCTGTGGGACCTCTCTCCTCCGTGTGGCTGCAGGGGTCAAAGTCTCTAAAATTGCCCTTCTCCTGTGGTGGTTGATGTAAAACTGATGCTTGTGCCATCTGACCTGTCTCCTCTGTGTCGGTGCTAAGGCCTAAGTCACTGAAAGCGGCCTTCTCCTGTGCTGGCTAATATAAATGCCTGAATCTCTGCTGTGGGACCTCTCTCCTCCGTCTGGGTGCAGGGGTCAAAGTCGCCTTCTCTTGTGCTGGGTGATGTGAAACTGATGCTTGTGCCATCTGACATGGTTGCCGGGGTCCCATTAAATGGTGGCCTACTCCTGTGGTGGGTGATCTAAATGCCCAATTCGCTGCTGTGAAACCTCTCTCCTTCGTCTGGGTGCAGGGGTCAAAGTCGCCTTCACTTGTGCTGGGTGATGTAAAACTGATGCTTGTACCATCTGACATGGGTGCAGAGGTCAAATTAACTAAATGGTGGCCTACTCCTGTGGTGGGTGATATGATGCCTGAATATGTGCTGTGGGGCCTCTCTCCTCTTTCTGGGTGCAGGGGTCAAAGTAACTAAAAGTGGCCTTCTCTTGTGCTGGGTGATGTGAAACTGATGTTTGTGCCATCTGACATGGTTGCCGGGGTCCCATTAAATGATGGCCTACTTCTGTGGTGGGTGATCTAAATGCCTGATTCTCTGCTGTGAAAACCTCTCTCCTCTGTCTGGGTGCTGGTCCGAAATAAATGAGAGTGGTCTTCTCCGGTGGTGGTTGATATGACGCATGATTCCTTGATGTGGGACCTCTCTCCTCTGTCTGGGTGCTGGTCCAAAATACATGAGTGGCCTTCTCCGGTGGTGGTTGATATGAGGCATGATTCCTTGCTGTGGGACCTGTATCCTCTGTCTGGGTGCTGGTCCAAAATAAATGAGAGTGGCCTTCTCCAGTGGTGGGTGATATGACGCATGATTCCTAGCTGTGGGACCTCTCTCCAATTGATATTGGTTCATTTTTATTTATTTTATTTGAATTCATTTCCCTATCTACATTTGTTTGCAGGGGATTTACCTACATTTTGCTGCCTTTTGCAGCCCTCTAGCCCTTTCCGGGAGTCTTTTACAGCCTTTTTAGTGCCCAAAAGTTCGGGTCCCCATTGACTTCTATGGGGTTCGGTTTTGGATGAAGTTCGGGTTGAGTTCGGATCACAAACCCGGACATTTTCCGGAAGTTCGGCCGAACCTCTCGAACCCGAACATCCAGGTGTTCGCTCATCTCTAGTTCCAAGTCAACTGTCTAAAATTAATACAAATAAATCACAGGGACCTGATGGGATACTCGCAAAGCTATTAAAAGAGCTTAGCGGTGTACTAGCAAAACCATTAACAGATTTATTTAACCAATCACTGGTAACAGGAGTCATCCCAGAAGATTGGAAATTAGCAAACATTGTGCCAATTCACAAGAAAGGTAGTAGAAAGGAATCGTCAACTAAAGGCCTGTAAGCCTGACATCAATAGTGGGGAAATTAATGGAAACCATACTCAAGGAGAGGATTGTGGAACATCTAAAAACCCATGGGTTGAATGATAAAAAAAAGCATGGGTTTACTTCAGAGAGATCATGTCAAACTAAACTTATTGACTTTTTTGATTGGGTGACTAAAATAATAGATGGCGAAGGTGCAGTAGACATAGCTTATCTGGACTTTAGTAAGGCTTTTGATACTGTCCCACATAGAAGGCTTATCAATAAACTGCAGTCTTTGAACTTGGGCTCACATATTTTTGAATGGATTAGGCAGTGGCTGAAGGACAGAAAACATATGGTTGTAGTCAATGGAGTATATTCAGACCATGGTATTGTTACCAGTGGGGTACCTCAGGGATCTGTTTTGGGACCCATATTATTTAATATCTTTATCAGCGAAATTGCAGAAGGCCTCAGTAGTAAGGTGTGTCTTTTTGCTGATGACGCAAAGATTTGTAACAGGGTTGATGTTCCTGGAGGGATACACCAAATGGAAAAGGATTTAGGAAAACTAGAGGAATCGTCAAAAATCTGGCAATAGAGCTGAGCGAACACCTGGATGTTCGGGTTCGAGAAGTTTGGCCGAACTTCCCGAAAATGTTCAGGTTTGGGATCCGAACTCGACCCGAACATCATCCCGAACCCGAACCCATTGAAGTCAATGGGAACTCGTACTTTTGGGCACTAAAAAGGCTGTAAAATAGTCCAGGAAAGGGCTAGAGGGCTGCAAAATGCAGCAAAATGTAGGTAAATCCCCTACAGACAAATGTGGATAGGGAAATTAATAAAAATAAAATAAAAATTAAGCAATATCAATTGGAGAGAGGTCCCATAGCAGAGAATCAGGCTTCAAGTCACCTACTAATGGAGTAGGCCACTTTCATTTATTTAGGCCCCAGCACCCAGACAGAGGACAGAGGTCGCATAGCAGAGAATCTGGCTTCATGTCACCCACCAATGGAGAAGGCCGCTTTTCGATAATTAGGCCCCTGGCACCCAGACAGAGAACAGAGGTGGCATAGCAGAGAATCAGGCTTCATGTCACCCACCACTGGACTAGGCCACTTTCAGATAGTTAGACCCCTGGCACCTAGACAGAGGAGAGGATCATTCAACTTTTGGTTGCACAGCAATATAATGATAAAATTAAAAAAAGAGGAATCAATAAAGAAGTGCCCCGGAGTACAAGAATATATGGTTGAGGGGGAGGCAGTTATAAATGTATATTCTGCACCAGGGATGGACAGGTCCTGTGGGATCCATGCCTGGTTCATTTTTATGAATGTCAGCTTTTCCACGTTGGTTGTGGACAGGCGGCTGCGTTTGTCAGTAATGACGCTCCCTGCCGTGCTGACTACACGTTAAGACAAAATGCTGGCCGCCGGGCAGGCCAGCACCTCTAAGGCAAAAATGGCTAGCTCTGGCCACGTGGACAATTTGGAGACCCAGAAGTTGAATGGGGCCGAACCATCAGTCAGTACGTGGAGGGTTGTGCACACGTACTGTTCAACCATGTAAGTGAAATGCTGCCTCCTGCTAACACGTTCCGTATCAGGTGGTGGTGCAGTTAGCTGTGGCGTGGTGACAAAACTTTTCCACATTTCTGCCATGCTAACCCTGCCCTCAGAGGAGCTGGCTGTGACACAGCTGCATTGGCGACCTCTTGCTCCCCCTCTGCCTTCGCCTTGGGCTTCCACTTGTTCCCCTGTGACTTTTGGGAATGCTCTGAGGAGCGCGTCTACCAGCTGGAAGGAAGTAAGTCTGCAGGAAGTAAGGTGGGCACATTGTCTTTGTACCGGGGATCCAGCAGGGTGGCAACCCAGTAGTCAGCACACGTTAAAATGTGGGCAACTCTGCTGTCGTCGCGCAGGCACTGCAGCATGTAGTCGCTCATGTGTGCCAGGCTGCCCAGAGGTAAGGACAAGCTGTCCTCTGTGGGAGGCGTATCGTCATCGTCCTCCGTATCCCCCCAGCCACGCACCAATGATGGGCCTGAGCTGTGTTGGGTACCACCCCCGCTGTGAACCTGCTTCATCCTCATCCTCCTTCACCTCCTCCTCATCCTCTTTGTCCTCCAGTAGTGGACTCTGGCTGGCCACATTTGTACCTGGCTGCTGCTGTTGCAAAAAAACTCCCTCTGAGGCACTTCTAACAGACTGGCCTGAAAGTGCTAAAAATGACCCCTCATCCTCCTCCTCCTCCTCCTGGGCCACCTCCTCTTCCATCATCGCACTAAGTGTTTTCTCAAGGAGACATAGAAGTGGTATTGTAATGCTGATAACGGCATCATCGCCACTGGCCATGTTGGTGGAGTACTCAAAACAGCGCAACAGGGCACACAGGTCTCGCATGGAGGCCCAGTCATTGGTGGTGAAGTGGTGCTGTTCCGCAGTGCGACTCACCCGTACGTGCTGCAGCTGAAACTCCACTATGGCCTGCTGCTGCTCGCACAGTTTCTCCAGCATTTGCAAGGTGGAGTTCCACCTGGTGGGCACGTCGAATATGAGGCGGTGACCGGGAAGGTCGAAGTTACACTGTAGCGCAGAAAGGCCTCGGCAGCTTAAGGACACTACATTACCAAGTGTGCTTTTAGGGAGATCTAGCGTCCCTGGCCGTGCTTACTGGTCCACGTATCTGTGGTTAGGTGGACCTTGCCACAGATGGCGTTGCGCAGTGCACACTTGATTTTATCGGATACTTGGTTGTGCAGGGAAGGCACGGCTCTCTTGGAGAAGTAGTGGCGGCTGGGAAGAACATACTGTGGGACAGCCATCGCCATCAGCTGTTTGAAGCTGTCTGTGTCCACCAGCCTGAATGACAGCATTTCAAAGGCCAGTAGTTTAGAAATGCTGGCATTCAGGCCCAGGGCTCGAGGGTGGCTTTGTGGGAATTTATGCTTTCTCTCCAAGGTTTGTGAGATGGACAGCTGAACACTGCCGTGTGACATGGTGGAGATGCTTGGTGACGCAGGTGGTGGTGTGGGTGGCACATCCTCTGTTTGGTGGGCGGCAGGTACCAACATTCCTCCCGAGGCGGAGGAATGAGGCTGAGGCAGCAGCAGATGCGGGAGCAGGGGGAGCCTGAGTGAGTTCCTTGTTTTTAAGGTGTTTAATCCACTGCAGTTCATGCTTTGCATATAGATGCCTGGTCATGCAGGTGGTGCTAAGGTTCAGAACATTAATGCCTCGCTTCAGGCTCTGATGGCACAGCGTGAAAACCACTCGGGTCTTGTCGTCAGCACATTGTTTAAAGAAATGCCATTCCAGGGAACTCCTTGAAGCTGCCTTTGGGGTGCTCGGTCCCTGGTGGTGGTGGCCAGTAGCAGGCAAACTCTTGGCGGCGGCTGTTCTGCTTTTGCCCCCTGCTCCTTTTTTTGGTTCACTGTTGGCTCTGTTTCACCACAGCCTCTTCCTCTGAACTATGAAAGTCAGTGGCACGACCTTCATTCCATGTGGGGTCTAGGACCTTATCGTCCCCTGCATCGTCTTCCACCCTGACCTCCTGTTCGGTCTGCACACTGTAAAAAGACGCAGCAGTTTGCACCTGTGTTTCGTCATCATCAGAGACGTGCGGACTCCGATGAGGTGGTATTCCCATGTCCTCATCATCAGGAAACATAAGTGGTTGTGCATCAGTGCATTCTTTGTCTTCCACCACTGGGGAAGGGCTAGATAGATTCCCTTGGGAAACCCTGCCTGCAGAGTCTTCAAACAGCATAAGAGACTGCTGCATAACTTGAGGCCCTCACAGTTTCCCTGATATGCATGGGGGTGATGTGACAGACTGATGGTTTGGTTTTCAGGCGCCACTTGTGCGCTTTCTGCAGAAGAATGGGTGGGAGATAATGTTGTGAACGTGCTGGATCCACTGTCGGCCACCCAATTGACTAGCGCCTGTACTTGCTCAGGCCTTACCATCCTTAGAATGGCATTGGGCCCCACCAAATATATCTGTAAATTCTGGCTGGTACTGGAACCTGATGTAGTTGGTTCACTAGGACGTGTGGCTGTGGTAGAATGGCCACGTCCTCTCCCAGCACCAGAGGGTCCACTAAGACCACCACGACTGCGTCCGCCTCCCATATTAGATGTTTTCCTCATTGTTACTGTTCACTAAGCACCACAATAAGAAAAAAAATATTTGGCCCAATGTATTGATTTCAAATTCAGGCCTTTTTTTACAGGCACCTAAAACTATCTGCCTATTTATTTATGTACCGTATTACACTAATCCAGGCACAGCAGTAACCACTGATTTAGGGCAATATCAATTGTAGGCCTAGTATTTAGGCCCTGGATGAAAGGTATCCTTTTATAGACAGATTTACACTTGGAGATGCACAGTAGCGTGTGAAACAATATGTAGGATTATGCCTTCTGCAATTGTATTTTGACACTTTGTGCAATATACCCTTTAACGGACAGAAATACACTTGGAGATGCACGGTAGCGTGTGAAGTTAATGAGGATGACTCTCTCAGCACTTGTATATACACCTTGAGTGTAATATACCCTTTTGCGGACAGAAATACACTATGACTGAGATGCACAATAGTGCGTGCAGATTTACAGGATTATGCTTTGAGCTATTGTAATGTAACACTTTTTGTATTATATACTTTTACGGAAAGAAGTATACTTGGAGATGCACGCTGAGTGTAATATACCCTTTTACAGACAGATAAACACTTGGCCTTCAACAGCTGGAACACCAGAATCAGGGTCTTGCTATATTGGCAAGTGAATTTCACCCCAGAACAAAATCTATCCTTTGACGGATACTATTAAACTTGTCCAGTCACAGCTGGAACACCAGATTTTCTGTATTTCTATTTTGGCAACTGAATTTCACCCCGGAAAATAATATATCCTTTGCCGGACACTATGAAACTTGTCCAGCCACAGCTGGAACACCAGATTTACGGTATTCCTATTTTTTGCAACTGAATTTCACCCCAGAAAATAATATATCTTTTGATGGACACTAGGGAAATTGTCCAGTCACAGCTGGAACACCAGATTCAGGGTATTGCTGATTTATGGTATTGCTATTCTGGCAATTGAATTTCACCCCAGAAAAAAAAATATATAATTTGCCGGACACTATGAAACTTGTCCAGCCACAGCTGGAACACCAGATTTACGGTATTCCTATTTTTTGCAACTGAATTTCACCCCAGAAAATAATATATCCCTTGACGGACACTAGGGAAATTGTCCAGTCACAGCTGGAACACCAGATTCAGGGTATTGCTATTTTGGCAATTAAATTTCACCCCAGAACAAAATCTATCCTGTGACGGACACTATGAAACTTGTCCAGTCACAGCTGGAACACCAGATTTACGGTATTGCTATTTTGGCAATTAAATTTCACCACAGAAAATTATTTATCCTTTTCTGGACACTATTTAACTTTGCCAGCCACTGCTGGGACACCAGATTTAGGGGATTGCTATTTTGGCAATTGAATTTAACCCCTCAATAAATTATAGAAATTTCTATCCTGGGTTTCTAGGGGTGACAATAAGCACAGCCAAGCCCCTGATGTAGGATATTGCAAAAAAAAAAAACTAGTATTGATGGATTGATGGACTTTGTGGCAGCTTGTGCACCACAAGAAACAAAATGGCTGCCGATCACCCCAGAAAAAAGTGACAGAAAAACGCTCTGTGCAGCCTAAAAACCAGTGAGCAATTAACTAGCAGAAGTTGAATGATTCACAGCTGTAGATCGATCACTTCATTAGGTGTTTTTTCTGACTTTTCCCTGCCTAATCTCGCCCTCACAGAAGCTGCGTCCTCTCCCTACACTAATCAGAGCAGTGTGACGTGCGGCGCTACGTGACTCCAGCTTAAATAGAGGCTGGGTCACATGCTGCACTTGGCCAATCACAGCCATGCCATTAGTAGGCATGGCTGTGATGGCTTCTTAGGGCAAGAAGTAAGCTGTGCAGCCCTTCAGAAAGCGGGAAGAAATCGCCGGGTCCCGAACACCCCAAAATTCGGTACGAACCCGAACTATACAGTTCGGGTTCGCTCATCCCTATTTGGCAACTAAAATTTAATGTCGATAGGTTTCAAGATAATGCACCTGGTGCGTAAAAACCCAAGAGCAGAATATAAAATCAGTGATACAGTACTAACCTCAGTATCTGAGGAAAGGGATTTAGGGGTCATTATATCAGACGACCTAAAGGTGGGCAGACAATGTCATAGAGCAGCAGGGAAATGCCAGCAGAATTCCTGGGTGTATAGGGAAAGGCATTAACAGTAGAAAGAGGGAGGTGCTCGTGCCGCTCTTCAGAGCACTAGTGAGACTTCATTTGGAGTATTGTGTGCAGTACTGGAGACCATATCTCTAGAAGGATATTGAAACTTTGGAGAGAGTTCAGAGAAGAGCTACTAAACTAGTACATGGATTGCAGGACAAAACTTACCATGAAAGGTTAAAGAACCTTTACATGTATAGCTTGGAAGTAAGAAGAGACAGAGGGGATATGATAGAAACTTTTGAATACATAAAGGGAATCAACACGGTAAAGAGGAGAGAATATTTAAAAGAAGAAAAACTGCTACAAGAGGACTTAGTTTTAAATTAGAGGGGCAAAGGTATAAAAGTAATATCAGGAAGTATTACTTTACTGAGAGATTAGTGGACGCATGGAATAGCCTTCCTGCAGAAGTGGTAACTGCAAATACAGTGAAGGAGTTTAAACATGCATGGGATAGGCATAAGGCCATCCTTCATAGAAGATAGGGCCAGGGGCTATTCATAGTATTCAATATATTGGGCAGACTAGATGGGTCAAATGGTTCTTATCTGCCAACGCATTCTATGTTTCTATGTTTCAACACAGCAATCTAAAAGTGCAAAGCTCCCTGGGAAACAGTTATATGGAAAATAAATGTGGAGCCCCTTTCTTTGAGGGATATCTGGCTTTCACTGTGTTGTAAACCCCATACTGAGGCTCTTGGTATTTATTTGGCATTTAGATTGTACAAGAAACACTTAACTTGGTATTGGGTGCGTCATGATACTTGACAGTAAATAAAAGTAATATGTCATTTATATCTCAAGTGTATCATGAGGGTGCATTTCATGTAAAAGATGACAGTTCATTTCAGTAGAAGGACTTGGAGCTTCTTGTAAATGACTATATAGGAAGACGTGATTGAGTAAAAACTGCTGATGCTAACATGAGTGTTCTTTCTCATACAGAACTGCAGAGCGGATTGTGGATAATTTACATAACTAAACCACAACCAGTATTAAATAATATTTTCCATCAAGAACAAAGGACTGAAAGTAAAAGCACAACAGTTCTTATTGATGATGTAGGAGACAAGGTCACTTGCATTAATCATTTTGATCATGACATCCTAATATTGATATAATCTACTTTGCTTTTACAAAAGGCATATAAAGAACATATACATGCAGTTAAAAGGTTTTTCAAGTGGTTTGCAATGTTATGTTTGTGTTTAAAGCTATATGGTTTTATTTAAAAGGAATCAATCACAATCAATTGTAGGGCTATCTCATCTGAATGTAATGATACCTTTCACTTAACTGTTTCTTCGTCCTGGGGAAAAAGTGCTTTTAAGGCCTCATGCACACCGTAGGTGTTTGTGGTCCGCAAACCATAGATCTGCAACACATGCAGCCATTTTTTTTACCCCAGTAGAAATGTCTTATCCTTGTTTGCAAAATGGAGAAGAACAGGACAGGTTAAATTTTTTTATGGGCCAACAGAACAGACAAACAGATATGGACAGCATCTTTTGTGCCTACTTTGAAATAAATGGCCAGCAAAATCTGAGGTTCGGATGCAGTCCAAAAATACAGTCATGTAAGTCATATGGAAATTTGACATTAAGTGCCCTAAGGGCAGGCCCAAGCCATTCTGTGCACCTGTGCTCTGCTTCCTCTGCTAGCCCCTTGCTCTTTTTTTGCGTGAAAAAGCCAGGCAAGATGAATATGCAAGATTCCAGCTCCGTCAATAACTAAGAGGCACCGGCTAATAAAGGAAAGAAGGTGAATAGAGTGGCTTAGGCTTGCCATCAGAGCATGTTACTGCTCATTTGCATGTGGATTAAAAGTACAGAACATTTTCTCCAGAATAAAGGAACAGATCACGAAGTCAAAAGGGTTGTCTCATCTTAGACTTTGGTGGCCTATTGCTAGGATATGCCACCAATGTCAGATAGGTGCAAAATCAAGAACGGGACCACCGAAGTGAGCGGAGAACAGCCAAAAATGCGCTGCCACCCTCCACTCATTACAATGGAAATGCAAAAATTGCCGGGTATAGAAAGTCGCATCTCCACACCAGGCATATAAATGAATGTGCCGCTCTGTCTTTCACTTTTGGGGTTCTGTTCTGAAGATAGGTGGGGGTCTCAGAGGTGGAACTCACAACTATCTAACTTTGATGTCATATTCTAGTGACACAACTCCTTTAAAGGTATTACATTTGGGTGAGCTTACAAAGCATTTTGTCTAATTAAACAGTGACAGACACTATTTGTTGTCAGTAATATCAAATTGCAGTGGCCAGGTTTGGGGTGGCCCCAAAGCAACGCTGGGTCCCCGGACACCGTTGAGGTGTCACGACATGTCGATGCTCTCCGTAAGGGATGGTAAAGTGTAGTAAACCTTAATGGGAAATAAGTCCAGATTCAGAGTCTGCAACTAGTGTACTTCTTTACTGGAGGAATTCAAGTGCAAAACAATACAGGCAATGCATAGGTCTGGCTTTTCCAGTCTCCTCCCTAGCAGAAGAAGGGTTTGATGCTGAGGAAAAGCCTGAGCTAGCTGTCCCTCTCTCTCTCTCTCTCAGAAAGCTGGCAAAGGGCTCACGGTCTGTAGCTCAGTAGTCCGGGTGGCTCCTTGGTCACAGGGCTAGTGACTAAGGATGAGCGAACCCGAACTGTATAGTTCAGGTTCGTACCGAAAATTTTGGGGTGTTCGGGACACAGACCCGAACATTTCCAAAAAAGTTTGGGTTTGTTGTTCGGCGATTTCTTCCCGCTTTCTGAAGGGCTGCACAGCAGCCAATCAGCTAGCGTTTTACTTCTTGCCCTAAGAAGCCATCACAGCCATGCCTACTAATGGGATAGCTGTGATTGGCCAAGTGCAGCATGTGACCCAGCCTCTATTTAAGCTGGAGTCACGTAGCGCCGCACATCACTCCGCTCTGATTAGTGTAGGGATAGGACGCAGCTGCTGTGAGGGCGAGATTGGGCAGGGAAAACTCTGCAAAAACACTTAATAAAGTGATCGATCTACAGCTGTGAATCATTCAACTTCTGCTAGTAATTGCTCACTGGTTTTTAGGCTGGCCATTTTGTGTCTTGTGGTGCACCAGCACAAGTTGCCACCAAGTCCATCAATATTTTTTTTTTTTTGCTATATCCTACATCAGGGGCTTGGCTGTGCTTATTGTCACCCCTAGAAACTCAGGATAGAAATTTCAATATTTTATTAAGGGGTTAAATTGCCAAAATAGCAATCCCCTAAATCTGGTGTTCCAGCTGTGGCTGGCCAAGTTTAATAGTGTCAGGCAAAGGATTTATTATTTTCTGTGGTGAAATTCAGTTGCCAAAATAGCAATACCATAAAATCAGTGGTTTCAGCTGTGGCTGGCCAAGTTAAATAGTGTCCGGCAAAGGATATATTTTTTTCTGGGGTGAAATTCAATTGCCAAAATAGCAATATCGTAAATCTGGTGTCCCAGCAGTGGCTGGCCAAGTTTAATAGTGTCCGGCAAAGGATTTATTATTTTCTTGGGTGAAATTCAGTTGCCTAAATAGAAATACAGTAAATCTGGTGTTCCAGCTGTGACTGGACAAGTTTCATACTGTCCGTCATAGGAGATATAATTTTCTGCTGTGAAATTCAGTTGCAAAAATAGAAATACCGTAAATCTGGTGTTCCAGCTGTGACTGGACAAGTTTAATAGTGTCCGTCAAAGGATATATTTTGTTTTGGGGTGAAATTCAATTGCCAAAATAGCAATACCATAAATCTGCTGTCCCAGCAGTGGCTGGCCAAGTTTAATAGTGTTTGTCAAAGGATATATTATTTTCTGGGGTGAAATTCAATTGCCAAAATAGCAATACACAAAATCTGGTGGTGTAAATCTGTCCTTAAAAGTGTATATTACACTCAGCGTGCATCTCCAAGTGTATTTCTTTCCATTAAAGGGTATATTACACAAAGTGTTAAAATACAAGTGCTGAAAGCATAATCCTATATATTTTGTCACACGCTACTGTGCATCTCAAAGTGTAAATCTGTCCGTAAAAGGATACCTTTCATCCATGGCCTAAATACTAGATCTACAATTGATATTCCATTAAATCTGTGGTTATTGCTGTGCCTGAATTAGTCTAATACGGTAAATAAATAGATAGCCAGATAGTTTTAGGTGCCTGTAAAAAATGGCCTGAATTTGAATTCAATACATTGGGCCAAATAAGTTTTTTTCTTATTGTGGTGAACGGTAGAAATGAGGAAAACATCTAGTAAGGGACGCGGATGCGGACATGGTCGTGGTTTTGTTAGTGGACCCTCTGGTGCTGGGAGAGTACAGCCACACATGCTAGTGAACCAACTAACTCAGGTCCAGTACCCGCCAGAATTTACAGCGATATTTGGCGGGGCCCAATGCCGTTCTAAGGATGGTAAGGCCTGAGCAGGTAAAGGCGCTAGTCAATTGGGTGGTCGACAGTGGATCCAGCACGTTCACAACATTATTTCCCACTGAGTTTTCTGCAGAAAGCGCACAGGTGGCGCCTAAAAACCAAGCCCATCAGTCTGTTACATCACCCCCATGCATATCAGGGAAACTGTCTGAGCCTCAAGTTATGCAGCAGTCTCTTATGCTGTTTGAAGACTCTGCTGGCAGGGTTTCTCAAGGGAATCCACCTAGCCCTTCCCCAGTGGTGGAAGACATAGAATGCACTGATGCACAACCACTTATGTTTCCTGATGATGAGGACATGGGAATACCACCTCATCGGAGTCCACACGTCACTGATGATGACAAAACACTGGTGCCAACTGCTGCGTCTTTTTGCAGTGTGCAGACCGAACAGGACGTCAGGGAGGAAGACTGTGTGGAAGACGATGCAGGGGACGAAGAGGTCCTAGACCCCACATGGAGTGAAGGTCGTGCCACTGACTTTCATAGTTCAGAGGAAGAGGCAGTGGTGAGACCGAGCCAACAGCGTAGCAAAAGAGGGAGCAAGGGGCAAAAGCAGAACAGCCGCCGCCAAGAGAGTTCGCCTGCTACTGGCCACCGCCACCAGGGACCAAGCACCCCAAAGGCAGCTTCAAGGAGTTCCCTGGCATGGCACTTCTTTAAACAATGTGCTTATGACAAGACCTGAGTGGTTTGCACGCTGTGCAATCAGAACCTGAAGCGAGGCATTAATGTTCTGAACCTTAGCACAACCTGCATGACCCGGCATCTACATGGAAAGGATGAACTGCAGTGGTAGAAAACTACTTAAAAACAAAGAACTCACTCAGGCTCCCCCTGCTCCCTCTTCTGCTGCTGCCTCGGCCTCTTCCACCACCTCGGGAGGAATGTTGGCACCTGCCGCCCACCAAACAGAGGATGTGCCACCAACACCACCACCATGTCACACGGCAGCGTTCAGCTCTCCATCTCACAAACCTTGGAGAGAAAGCGTAAATTCCCACCTACCCACCCTCAAGAACTGGGCCTGAATGCCAGCATTTCTAAACTACTGGCCTTTGAAATGCTGTCATTCAGGCTGGTGGACACAGACAGCTTCAAACAGCTGATGGCGAGGGCTGTCCGACAGTATGTTGTTCCCAGCCGCCACTACTTCTCCAAGAGAGCCATGCCTTCCCTGCACAACCAAGTATCCGATAAAATTAAGTGTGCACTGCGCAACGCCATCTGTGGCAAGGTCCACCTAACCACAGATACGTGGACCAGTAAGCATGGCCAGGGACGCTATATCTCCCTAACTGCACACTTGGTAAATGTAGTGGCGGCTGGGCCCCAGGTGGAGAGTTCTTTGGCGCAAGTCCTTCCTCCAGCAGGGCATCATTCTTTGCCTCCTGTAGCCTCCTCCTCCTACTCTGCTTCCTCCTCCTCTTCTTCCACCTGCTCATTCAGTCAGCCACACACCTTCACCACCAACTTCAGAACAGCCCGGGGTAAACGTCACCAGGCCGTTCTGAAATTCATATTTTTGGGGGACAGGCCCCACACCGCGCAGGAGTTGTGGCGGGGTATTGAACAACAGACCGACGAGTGGTTGCTGCCATTGGGCATCAAGCCTGGCCTGGTGGTGTGCGATAATGGGCGAAATCTCGTCACAGCTCTGGGACTAGCCGATTTGACGCACATCCCTTGCCTGGTGCATGTGCTGAATTTGGTGGTGCAGAAGTTCCTTCACAACTACCCTGACATGTCAGAGCTGCTGCATAAAGTGCGGGCCGTCTGTGCGCGCTTCTGGCGTTCACATCCTGCTGCTGTTCGCCTTTCTGCGCTACAGCGTAACTTCGGCCTTCCCGCTCACCGCCTTATATGCGACGTGCCCACCAGGTGGAACTCCACCTTGCACATGCTGGAGAGACTGTGCGAGCAGCGCAGGCCATAGTGGAGTTTCAGCTGCAGCACGCACTGGTCAGTCGCACTGCGGAACAGCACCACTTCTCCACCAATGACTGGGCCTGCATGCGAGACCTGTGTGCCCTGTTGCGTTGTTTTGAGTACTCCACCAACATGGCCAGTGGTGATGACGCTGTTATCAGTGTTAAAATACCACTTCTATGTCTCCTTGAGAAAACACTTAGGGCGATGATGGAAGAGGAGGTGGCCCAGGAGGAGGAGGAAGAGGGGTCATTTTTAGAACTTTCAGGCCAGTCTCTTAGAAGTGGCTCAGAGGGAGGTTTTTTGCAGAAGCAGAGGCAAGGTACAAATGTGGCCAGCAAGGGTCCACTACTGGAGGACAAGGAGGACAAGGATGAGGAGGTGGAGGAGGATGTGGATGAAGCATGTTCACAGCGGGGTGGCACCCAACGCAGCTCGGGCCCATCAATGGTGCGTGGCTAGGGGGAAACGGAGGATGATGATGATACGCCTCCCACAGAGGACAGCTTGCCCTTACCTCTGGGCAGCCTGGCACACATGAGCGACTACATGCTGCAGTGCCTGTGCAACGACAGCAGAGTTGCCCACATTTTAACGTGTGTGGACTACTGGGTTGCCACCCTGCTGGATCCCCGGTACAAAGACAATGTGCCCACCTTATTTCCTGCACTGGAGCGTGATAGGAAGATGCGCGAGTACAAGCGCACGTTGGTAGATGCGCTACTGAGAGCATTCCCAAATGTCACAGGGGAACAAGGTGAAGGCAGAGGAGGAGCAAGAGGTCGCCAACGCAGCTGTGTCACGGCCAGCTCCTCTGAGGGCAGGGTTAGCATGGCAGAGATGTGGAAAAGTTTTGTCACTACGCCACAGCTAACTGCACCACCACGTGATATGGAACGTGTTAGCAGGAGGCAGCATTTCACTAACATGGTGGAACAGTACATGTGCACACCCCTCCACGTACTGACTGATGGTTCGGCCCCATTTAACTTCTGGGTCTCCAAATTGTCCATGTGGCCAGAACTAGCCTTTTATGTCTTGGAGTGCCTGGCCTGCCCGGGGGCCAGCGTTTTTTTGAACGTGTATTCAGCAGGGCAGGTGGAGTCCTTACTGACAAACGCAGCCGCCTGCCCACAGCCAATGTGGACAAGCTGACGTTCATAAAATTGAACTAGGCATGGACCCCACAGGACCTGTCCATCCCTTGTGCAGAATAGACATTTATAACTACCTCCCCCTCAACCATATATTCTCGTACTCCAGGGCACTTCTTTATTGAATACTCTTTTTTTAATTTTACCATTATTTTGCGGGGCAACCCAAAGTTGAATGAACCTCTCCTCCGTCTGGGTGCCATGGCCCTGAGTCTGTGAATGAGGCTTGTGGCACTGCAGGCAGACATGAAACCTTTTTGGCTGTGATGAGAACATTAACTCCCATAGCATTCCACCTGATGCCACCCCAACCTCCTATTCCACCTCCTCCTTCTCTTTCAAGTTGCCAATTTATATTGGTTCATTTTCATTTATTTTAGTTTATTTTAAGTCATTTCTCTATCCACATTTGTTTGCAGGGATTTACCTACATTTTGCTGCCTTTTGCAGCCCTCTAGCCCTTTCCTGGTCTATTTTACAGCCGTTTTAGTGCAAATCAATCGAGGTTCAGAATCAATAATGACCTGAAAAATGGGTTACAGCTTAATCAAATTCAGAATCCAAAAATAACCCTAAAATATAACTTTTAATAATTATGTTAAAAACCCTTTTTAACATAATTATTAAAAGTTATATTTTAGGGTTATTTTTGGATTCTGAAGCCGTTTTAGTGCCCAAGAGTTCGGGTCCCCATTGACTTCAATGGGGTTCGGGGTGAAGTTCGGGTCGAGTTCGGATCCCGAACCCGAACATTTTCGGGAAGTTCGGCCGAACTTCTCGAACCTGAACATCCAGGTGTTTGCTCAACTCTACTAGTGACCCATGGTCTGTGACTTAGCATCCCCATCTCGGCGTCTTCTTCTGGTCACTTATGCAGACTGGCATGAGTCTCCCCTCCAAGCACTGGTCCCTAAATGCAGAACACTAGGGGCTCTGACTGCTCTCCTTATATATAGTTTTAGCTAGACTAGAACCTTCTAGGAGGGGTGGAGTGGAGAACCTCAGCACAAACAGATGCATTGTAACACTTTCGGTCTATCATAGACTTACATTAGAATGTCAATGATACTCAATGGCAATTAAACAGCATTTTTTCCAGACAAAAACAAGTTTCCAGAAATAACAACATAGCTAAAACGAGACAGATATTCGAAGGGTCAGAATGTCTGTCTGGGTTTAGTGGTAAACAAGTCTGGCTTTTTCCCTCTAAAACATGTTCTTCTTTAAACTCTTTGTAAGCTGTGGAAAATTGCCAGTTCTCATTCAAAGTCCTAGCAGTCTTTCAGTATTCATCATTAACACTTTCCACAGAGCCTTTCAAATACAGCAATAATGAATAAGATATATGTCACAATATATATATATATATATATATATATATATATATATATATATAAATAATGCAGTAACACAGTAAAAAACATTATAGGTTAAAATTTTCAAGAGAAATAAAGTAAGAAGTTTTAACTTTGCATAGAGCAAATGTCCACAAATGTCCAAACGTCACCTGCTCCAGGGCACTACAATATCCCTCACAGAGGCAGCTGCAGTACTGCATAATGGAAAATGTTTACTAGAAGTCACCAGTATAAAGTTCTAGGTCAGTAGTGGTGCCAGACAAAAAAGTGTCTTGTAACGGGCTGGAGATATTTTGGAATTGCCCTGCAATTGACTTTCATGAATGTTGAAATTCCTCATATCATGTAATTAAATTATATCCTTCTGTGATTCCCATGTCAATGAGCAACTAACTTTTTTGTCCCTTGTGAAACTATATACTCAGCTGGAAAAGCCTGGAACAAAATCAGTAGCGATTCACTACTGATCGAATAATAGCAAGTTGCACACCACGTGGGCTTCTCTCCCTTGTTCATGATGTTCATCACAGAATGGCAGTACAAGATAGAACAGATAAGGAAGTAGGGAGAAAGACTGCATTCATGCTGTTGTTGAGTAGAAGAAGGGTTACTGAGAGAAGGGACAGGATTCTATGGTTCTACCCTTTGTTTTATTTTGCCAAACCTTACTGCAGACATGACTGGTGGCATCCAGGGGGTGATGTATAATGAAGAATAGAACACTGTTTCTGATGCACTTTTGATTTATTACCACTGGATGCCACCCAGCTAACCCAGCAAAGTAATGTGGACTTTTACCTCAATAACTGATAAATCAATGCGACAATGATTCTGTTCCGTCAGTTCAACTTCCATTTTTTATCAGCCATTCATTGACTATAATGTTTAAAAAACAGGAAAGCTCCATTCCATCATGCACCCGCTATATTTAGTGAAAGGAAAGTCCTACAGACAGGAAGAAGAGCAGAGTGAAGCAGACACTAACTGAGCATACCTGGTGCTCAAGTCACCATGTAAACAATTGGGGGTTAAAATGGATACCTTTTTGAGTTTTTCTTTTCCTCCAATGGAAAAAAATAACTGAAGATTCAACACAGATGTGAACAAACCCCTAAACGAGCCTTCTCAAATGTAGTGTTAAGTCTACCATAACATTCAGAACAATAAAACTATTTAAATATAATACAACTTCAGCATACAATGTGTGGAAGAAATAATGCCAGAGAGTTGTGTTCCATATAATGGTTTGTCATATAGAACATAACTAGACATGAGGTATGCCCATCCTAATAATAATTATAATCTTTATTTATATAATGCTACCATATTTTGAAGCACTTTACAATTCAGAGGGTATATGTGCAAGTCAAAATAGACATCACAGGATTACAGGCTAATATACAAATTATATATTTGTGGTTGTGATGACTCACCTATGAATTGATTATGGATTTTGAGTGCCTCCAACTAAAAGGACTCACCCTGTCCAATAAGATATGAAAACACAATATATATGCACAAGTTGGGCACACCATATCTGGAAATCTATTGCATTTATTAAACCACTCAAAATTAAAATGTAAAAATATAAAATCACACAATACAAGCAAATAAGATAAATTGATATCAATTTTGCACAATGATTTAGTGTATTTGTGAGTGATTGGGTCAGCACATAACCATAAATGATATAGTATTGCTTTATATTAGTCCAGATAGTTAATTGTGCTGTCTCATGTTACTCACAAAAACAATGGTCATATGCCCATTTTGGAGGGAATATAGAAAATCTTTGGTTATCACTTCCTAAAATATAGGCATAAGAATCTATTGTCATTCACTGTAATGGTGATGCCAGTCTTATACAAAAAACTTTTTAAAAATACCATTAAAAATACATAAAGATTCAGATATACCCATAGATGTAACACTGTATCACAAGATCGCAATATTTGCGAATTGTTACAAATCAGGTATACTTGTTTATATGTGAAAGTCCGCACTTATAAACTGGGATAAATATAGTAACAGATAGCTGTTCGCTGATAGATTGTAATCACTGTTCAAATCATGTATTTTTGAATAATGAAGATGCTGGATAAAATGTTGTCAATATTGCTATATAACAGGCATAGTTTTACTTCAAATGTCAGCACGTCAAATATCCGTAACCAACTCACACTTGTAGTTTCATTATCTCATTAAATATGCCGCAACCAACTTGCACTATTATTATTCTGAATAACGGTCTCACATCAGAGAATTCAGCGGTCACATAGCGCTATGTACAGGTTTACTCACAATTCTGTAGTTAATATCTGAGTCCGCGTCTGTTAATAATTGCTGCCTCTATTGCCGGCTGGTCTGGCGGGCACTACGGCATACTGCCTCGCAAATGTGGCGTCCCACGTGTTGGACTGCGGTCAGTATATGTTTCCTCTTCCTATTAAAGTGCAAGGTTGAAATCCAGGAACGCTCCTAATATTTGGGTGATCTTTGGTTACGGCTGTGCAATGGGGGGGTCTCGATCCCAAATGCGTTTCGGAGACGCAGCTGTCTCCTTCAGTGGTCAGACGCGTTTGGGATCAAGACTCCCCATTGCACAGTGAATGACAATACATTCGTATGCCTATATTTTAGGAAGTGATAACCAGAGATTTTCTACATTCCCCCAAAAAAGGGCATATGACCTTTTTTTTGTGAGTAACATGAAACATAGAAACATAGAATGTGTCGGCAGATAAGAATCATTTGGCCCATCTAGTCTGCCCAATATACTGAATACTATCAATAGCCCCTGGCCCTATCTTATATTAAGGATGGCCTTATGCCTATCCCATGCATGTTAAACTCCTTCACTGTATTTGCAGTTACCACTTCTGCAGGAAGGCTATTCCATGCGTCCACTACTCTCTCAGTAAAGTAATACTTCCTGATATTACTTTTAAACCTTTGCCTCTCTAATTTAAAACTAAGTCCTCTTGTAGCAGTTTGTCTTCTTTTAAATATTCTCTACTCTTTTACCGTGTTGATTCCCTTTATGTATTTAAAAGTTTCTATCATATCCCCTCTGTCTCTTCTTACTTCCAAGCTATACATGTTAAGGTCCTTTCCTGGTAAGTTTTGTCCTGCAATCCATGTACTAGTTTAGTAGCTCTTCTCTGAACTCTCTCCAAAGTTTCAATATCCTTCTGCAGATATGCTCTCCAGTACTGCACACAATACTCCAAATGAGGTCTCACTAGTGCTCTGTAGAGCAGCACGAGCACCTCCCTCTGAGACAGCACAATTACCTATCTGGACTAATATAATATACAAATGAAACACTAGGAATGAGGACCCTGCTTGCAAAAGCTTACAATCTATGAAGAAATTATAGTGACATAAAAGGTAAAATGTATTGTTTCTAAAGTGGTCCAGCCATATTTGTAATAAATAGATTAGTGCAGATGGAGCTGCATGAGCCAATGCATTGAGTGTAAAGTTTACTGTTGGATGATGGCATTTGGTTCTGAAGAATGAGGGCTGGGGTGAGGAAGAATGGGGAAGAGTCAGTTTAGGTAACGTGATGAGCCTGCCTAAAAAGATGTCCTAGATCCAGTGGAGTAGCGTGGGTTGCCAGCACCCGGGACAAGCCAAGTATTGCGGCGCCCCCCCTCTAACTTTTGACCACGCCCCCTTTAACAAATAATGCAGTAGATGTCACCTGCAGTCCTATGTAACACTACATATAACACAGTGATAACTCTCTGAGTACAGATAATGTAGTAGATAGGTGTGAGGCCCCAGAATTCAGAACACACACAGTGTGACCTGAAGTCTGGGGCTGGCCTCAGGCAGTGTGGGCCAACTTCTATATCCAACCCCCCAAAAAAAAAAAAAAAAAAAAAAAAAAAACAACAACTGATATTTGGATGCACATAACACACCTACAGCACCATACCTGTTAAATCCAGTGACATCTCCTGGGATATAGACTTTACACAGCGTCTTCATTCGGACATAGAAGGTATCATGGCGGTCGTTTCAGCTGCGTCTAGTCTCTGTAGAGTTTCACAGAAAACATTTTCAGATTTCTCGCTTTACTATCATCCTTAGATAACAGACCTCCCCCTCCCCCATAGTGCCCACAACTATAATGCCCTCTGTATAATTATAATATATAATGGCCACTTTTGTAGTATTATAGCCATAATTATGGCCCCCTCCATCATACAGTCCCATATAAATACAAACTAGCTCTTCTTGCAAACAGTCCCATGTAAAATTCATCACTCGTCCTGCCTTCAGCCCCTCCAGCATACACTCTCATGTAAGGTACCGTATTTTTCGCTTTATAAGACGCACCTAGGTTTTTGAGGAGGAAAATAAGAAAAAAATGTTTAAACCAAAAGGTGGTCTGTGGCCGACACTGTTAAGGGGGGGGGGGGTGATCTGTGGGTGACGCACTGTTATGGGGGTGATCTGTGGGTGACGCACTGTTATGGGGGAATCTGTGGATGACGCACTGTTATGGGGGAATCTGTGGATGACGCACTGTTATGGGGGAATCTGTGGATGACGCACTGTTATGGGGGAATCTGTGGGTGACGCACTGTTATGGGGGTGATCTGTGGATGACGCACTGTTATGGGGGTGATCTGTGGGTGACGACTGTTATGGGGTGATCTGTGGGTGACGCACTGTTATGGGGGTGATCTGTGGGTGACGCACTGTTATGGGGGGTGATCTGTGGGTGACGCACTGTTATGGGGGTGATCTGTGGGTGACGCACTGTTATGGGGGTGATCTGTGGGTGACGCACTGTTATGGGGGTGATCTGTGGGTGACGCACTGTTATGGGGGTGATCTGTGGGTGACGCACTGTTATGGGGGTGATCTGTGGGTGACGCACTGTTATGGGGGTGATCTGTGGGTGACGCACTGTTATGGGGGTGATCTGTGGGTGACGCACTGTTATGGGGGTGATCTGTGGGTGACGCACTGTTATGGGGGTGATCTGTGGGTGACGCACTGTTATGGGGGTGATCTGTGGGTGACGCACTGTTATGGGGGTGATCTGTGGGTGACGCACTGTTATGGGGGTGATCTGTGGGTGACGCACTGTTATGGGGGTAATCTGTGGGTGACGCACTGTTATGGGGGAATCTGTGGGTGACGCACTGTTATGGGGGAATCTGTGGGTGACGCACTGTTATGGGGGAATCTGTGGATGACGCACTGTTATGGGGGAATCTGTGGATGACGCACTGTTATGGGGAATCTGTGGATGACGACTGTTATGGGGGAATCTGTGGATGACGCACTGTTATGGGGGAATCTGTGGATGACGACTGTTATGGGGGAATCTGTGGATGACGCACTGTTATGGGGGAATCTGTGGATGACGCACTGTTATGGGGGAATCTGTGGATGACGCACTGTTATGGGGGAATCTGTGGATGACGACTGTTATGGGGGAATCTGTGGATGACGCACTGTTATGGGGGAATCTGTGGATGACGCACTGTTATGGGGGAATCTGTGGATGACGCACTGTTATGGGGGAATCTGTGGATGACGCACTGTTATGGGGGAATCTGTGGATGACGCACTGTTATGGGGGAATCTGTGGATGACGCACTGTTATGGGGGAATCTGTGGATGACGCACTGTTATGGGGGAATCTGTGGATGACGCACTGTTATGGGGGAATCTGTGGATGACGCACTGTTATGGGGGAATCTGTGGATGACGCACTGTTATGGGGGAATCTGTGGATGACGCACTGTTATGGGGGAATCTGTGGATGACGCACTGTTATGGGGGAATCTGTGGATGACGCACTGTTATGGGGGAATCTGTGGATGACGACTGTTATGGGGAATCTGTGGATGACGCACTGTTATGGGGGAATCTGTGGATGACGCACTGTTATGGGGGAATCTGTGGATGACGCACTGTTATGGGGGAATCTGTGGATGACGCACTGTTATGGGGGAATCTGTGGATGACGCACTGTTATGGGGGAATCTGTGGATGACGCACTGTTATGGGGGAATCTGTGGATGACGCACTGTTATGGGGGAATCTGTGGATGACGCACTGTTATGGGGGAATCTGTGGATGACGCACTGTTATGGGGGAATCTGTGGATGACGCACTGTTATGGGGGAATCTGTGGATGACGCACTGTTATGGGGGAATCTGTGGATGACGCACTGTTATGGGGGAATCTGTGGATGACGCACTGTTATGGGGAATCTGTGGATGACGCACTGTTATGGGGAATCTGTGGATGACGCACTGTTATGGGGGAATCTGTGGATGACGCACTGTTATGGGGAATCTGTGGATGACGCACTGTTATGGGGGAATCTGTGGATGACGCACTGTTATGGGGAATCTGTGGATGACGCACTGTTATGGGGGAATCTGTGGATGACGCACTGTTATGGGGAATCTGTGGATGACGCACTGTTATGGGGGAATCTGTGGATGACGCACTGTTATGGGGGAATCTGTGGATGACGCACTGTTATGGGGAATCTGTGGATGACGCACTGTTATGGGGAATCTGTGGATGACGCACTGTTATGGGGAATCTGTGGATGACGCACTGTTATGGGGAATCTGTGGATGACGCACTGTTATGGGGAATCTGTGGATGACGCACTGTTATGGGGAATCTGTGGATGACGCACTGTTATGGGGAATCTGTGGATGACGCACTGTTATGGGGGAATCTGTGGATGACGCACTGTTATGGGGGAATCTGTGGATGACGCACTGTTATGGGGGAATCTGTGGATGACGCACTGTTATGGGGGAATCTGTGGATGACGCACTGTTATGGGGAATCTGTGGATGACGCACTGTTATGGGGGAATCTGTGGATGACGCACTGTTATGGGGGAATCTGTGGATGACGCACTGTTATGGGGGGGAATCTGTGGATGACGCACTGTTATGGGGGGAAATCTGTGGATGACGCACTGTTATGGGGGGAAATCTGTGGATGATGCACTGTTATGGAGGGAAATCTGTGGATGATGCACTGCTATGGAGGGGGGACTGTGGATGATGCACTGTTATGGAGGGGGGACTGTGGATGATGCACTGCTATGGAGGGGGGACTGTGGATGATGCACTGCTATGGAGGGGGGACTGTGGATGATGCACTGTTATGGAGGGGGGACTGTGGATGATGCACTGTTATGGAGGGGGACTGTGGATGATGCACTGTCATGGAGGGGGGACTGTGGATGATGCACTGTCATGGAGGGGGACTGTGGATGATGCACTGTTATGGAGGGGGACTGTGGATGATGCACTGTTATGGAGGGGGACTGTGGATGATGCACTGTTATGGAGGGGGACTGTGGATGATGCACTGTTATGGAGGGGGACTGTGGATGATGCACTGTTATGGAGGGGGACTGTGGATGATGCACTGTTATGGAGGGGGGACTGTGGATGATGCACTGTTATGGAGGGGGGACTGTGGATGATGCACTGTTATGGAGGGGGGACTGTGGATGATGCACTGTTATGGAGGGGGGGACTGTGGATGATGCACTGTTATGGAGGGGGGACTCTGGATGATGCACTGCTATGGAGGGGGGACTGTGGATGATGCACTGTTATGGAGGGGGACTGTGGATGATGCACTGTTATGGAGGGGGGACTGTGGATGATGCACTGTTATGGAGGGGGGACTGTGGATGATGCACTGTTATGGGAGATGTGTGCTGTGACACATAGGGCCATGAGGGGGGCCAGAATAAGATGATATATGTGTGGATGACACACATATAGCATCTTATGCTGGTCCCCCTCATGGCCCTATGTGTCACAGCATTACAGTACTTTATTCTCTGTATGTAAAGATTTCTTGATACTGATAAACTAGCCTAATCACCTGCATCACTACTCACTATGACAGCGGTGCGGTCCAGCTGGTCACTCAGTAAAAATACCAGTCACTGTTCTCTTTCTCACAGCCACCTGTAGCTTCTGCTCCTCTGTCCAGCAAACTGCTGTCACGACGGGGAGTGGGGAAACCCCCTGTCGCGCACTATCTACGGCCGCTGGGCCTAAAAACAGGGACAAGGAGCAGATGACCTCCTGGCATGTCCCTAAAACTTGCCCTGGTCTCCTGGCTGTATGAGCGGACCCTGAAGGTGGGACGGCTCATACCCACGTACCTATGGCCCTGAACGCCCTGATTCGCCCTCACCTGAAATCAGGGCAGAGACCACCTGCTCACCCTAGACCGCGGATGAGCAGGAGTCTCCAGAGGCCCCCACAGCAGCCGGGACCCGAACAGTGTGTGCCCGCACGGCAGGCAAGTAACATAGGAAACATGTACAAGAAACCCACACTTACCTGCCGTGCTGAAGATAGAGGAGCAGCGCCAGGACCTCCCGGACCCCCAAGCGGACATCAGATGCCTGGGGGGGGGGAGACCTGGTCGGGCAGCACACCATCCGGTATTTGCTATACCCCTCCGGGTAAGCAAGCCCCTTCCGGAGCAGACAAACCAACATACTGCAACATACAAACCCACAACAAATACATAACCAAGTGAGGGTAAGGGTAAGCAGAAGCACACAGGAGGGGAATACAATCAAACAGTGTAAACGATATAACAAATAAGGGTGACTCACACAGACATAACATGGGTGCAAGCAACCACCTCCAGCACATGCTCACACCAAGGCTGGAGACAAACAAACTGATCTCAGGCTCCAAACACAGACACTTAAGGAGGCCAGAGGACACACCCAGCACACAGACATTAACCCTGTGTAAACCACACCCAAGGAACGTGCTCACAAACAAGGTGAGCACACACATGCTAGACGACATGTTGCCACCGGCAACAGCATGTGTGGCTTTGTGTCACCACACCAACTCAGAGTTGCCGTGGCCCTGCCCCCACATGAACTACGCAACACCACGTTGCCCACGACAAGCACGTGAGGCAGCAGGTCAAAAGCCACGACCGCAAAGAGGGTGACACGTTGCCAACGGCAACCGCACGTGAGGCAACGGGATAGCAGCCCCCACGTGCAGACGACACGTTGCCGCTGGCAACAACACAGTCGCGACCTAAACCAAGGTCGTGACAACTGCTCTGTAGAGTCTCCCACGCATGTTGAGGCCCCGCCCCCTGTATGACGAAGCTCTGCCTCTTCTGACATCAGCATACCTACTAGGAGCAACTCCATTCTACTCACTACGATTGCTCTGTTGCCTCAGGCTTCAGGCCACTAGCCTGAAGCCTATGAGGAAAAACGGAGGGGACAGGAGCCATAGGCCCCCTGCAATTTTGCGCCCGGGGCAATGGCCCCCCAACGCTACGCCCCTGCCTAGATCATTTTTCAGAATCGAGAGCGCGAGTAAGGTGGAAGACAGAGATGAGGAAGGATATGCATGTAGATGCAGCACTGAGGAGAGTTTTGTGGTTGAGAGTGAAGTAAAGTAAAGTGACTAGCACAGGCCAGAGGCACTGGTGTAATGGTTGGACAGAATGGTTGCTGCATTGAGGTCAGACTAAAGGCGAAGGAGTTTAGTGGCGGGAAGACTGATAATGATTTACAGTAATCAAGACTAGAAGGAATCAAAGCAACAACAGAAGTTTGGGCCGTATCTCCCTTGAGAAAAAGGTGAATTCTGGAGATGTTTTTGAGGTGCAAACAATAGCATGCTAGTGATTGAATATGGAAAACAAAGGAAATATCTGAGTCAAACATAACCCCAAGAAAATTGGCATGCTGGCCAGGAGCTTTAATAATACCATAGACTGAAATTGAAATGTCAGGTTTAGGTAGGTTAGTAGATAGCGGGGGGAGGGGGGGGGGGTGACAAGAATTTCAGTTTTTGAGAGTTTAATTTTCCATATAGAGAGATGGCATGATGTTAGAGACAGCTAGTGGAGATGTATGGAGAGTTTTAAGAACCTTATTGCAGTGGCTCTCCCTCAGTACAGGTTGCCCAGCCACCAGTACTTTTCCAGGTGAGCCATCCCTGCCCTGCACAACCAAGTGGCAGACAAAATCAGGTTTGCACTGTGCAACGCCATCTGTGGCAAGGTCCACATAACTACTGGTACGCGGACCAGTAAGCACGGGCAGGCAAGTTATATCTCCCTAACAGCACACTGGGTAAATGGAGTGACGGCTGGGCCTGAGGAAGATAGCAGTTTGTCGCATGTCCTTCGGCCACCAAGGATTGCAGGGCATTTCACTTTGCCTCCTGCTGCCTCCTCCTACTCTGCTTCCTCCTCCTGTAACACCTCTTCATCTGCTCAGCATAACACCTTCACCACCAACATCAGCACAGCCAGGGGGAAAACGACAGCAGGCTGTTCTGTAACTCATCGGTTTGGGGGGCAAACCCTACACTGCGTAGGAGCTGTGGACGGGCATGGAACAACAGACCGACGAGGGGTTGGTGCCACTGAGCCTCAAGCCCGGCCTGGTGTTGCAGCTATGGGCCTAGACGGTTTGACACACATCCCTTGCCCGCCACATGTGCCGAATTTGTTGGTGCAGAAATTCCTGAACACCTGACAGTGAAAATCAATTCAGTTAATCCAGCTCAGATTCTGATGGGACAAATTCACTTTTATTGGTGGTCAAGGACCCCTGGGGCCTGAGCTGCAGATGTGACAGGCAAATAATTATATTTTATTTGTGGGTTAAATTGTTGGGTAACATTTCCACGTTATCAGGACGTATTATTAATGGTAACAAAAACTATACAAGGAACCATTAAAAAAGAGAAAATTAATCCGACCAGCCTCCCACCCTACACCCCCCCATTTCACTCAAACCACTCCTTAATGCCCATTTACAAACTATTTACAAATTTACTTATAAACATAATTAAATAACTATAAGTCAGATAAACTACATGAACAAAAAAAACTATATACATGACTTACCCTTAACTTATATAAGGCCACTAGGCCAGTCATATACAGCTGGCTCGGAGGGTGGGTTCCTGCACCAATCTAGACCAGGTGGGTGCACAATTGTCCAGCCAGGGCACAGTTCTGGAGAATGATAAGGAGGAGGAGATTAAACTGTGTTCACAGCAGGGTGGCACACAAAGAAGCTCATGGCCATCACTTGAACGTGGCTGTGGGGGATACGGAGGACACAGACTATACACCTCCAACAGAGGACAGCTTGGCATTGCCTCTGGGCAGCCAGGCAAACATGACCGACTATATCCTGCAGGGCCTGCGCAATGACTGGCGAGTTACACCCACATTCTAACTTGTGCTGATTACTGGGTGTCCACCCTGCTAAATCCCTGTTAAAAGGGCAACGTGTCGTCCTTATTTCCGTCACTGAAGTGTGATCGGAAAAAGCCAGCGCTAGTAAACGCGCTGCTAATGGCATTCACACCTGACACCGGGGGCTCAGGGGAAGCACAAGGCGAAAGCAGAGGAGGCGGAGGAATAATTCACCAACGCAGCTGGGTCACCTCCCACACCTCAGAAGGCGGGGTTAGCATGGTCGAAATGTGGAAAAGCTTTGTCACCACGCTACAACAACCAGCACCACCAGCAGATATGGAACGTCTTAGCAAGAGGCAGCATTTCAGCAAAATGGTGGAATAGTCTGCCCGGGGGCGTAGCTACAGGGGAAGCAGGGAAAGCGGCTGCTTTGGGGCCCTGACCCAGACGGGGCCCATCCAGGAGGAGGAGGACTAAAAGACTTTGTCAGGGCCCCCTCAAAATTATTATACAATGAAATTATATACAATGGCAGTATAGACAGTGTAGAAAGCGGATGGAACAGCTGCCGGGCCTGTTCTGAGAGAGCCACCTTTAGTAGCCACAGGAATGGGGGTGGCGAAAAAATTACTGGGGGAGTGCGGCCCCATTCAAAAATGTGCTGTTGGGCCCAGTCATTTCTAGCTACACCGCTGGGTCTGCCGCATTCAAATTCTGGGTCTCCAAATTGGGCAAATAGCCTGAGCTTGACCTTTACACCGTGGAGGTGCTGGCCTGCCATGCAGCCAGTGTATTGTCTGAACGTGTGTTTAGCACAGCTGGGGGCGTTATCACAGACAAGCGCAGCCGCCTGTCCACAGCCAATGTGGACAATCTCATGTTTATTAAAAACAACCAGGCATGGTTCGCACCTTACTTGTTCGTACCTTATGCAGAATAGACATGTATACCAGCCTCACCCAACCATTGTTCTACCACAGCGAACTTACTCTTTGTTTTGTTTTTTATATTTCCCTATGTTTTGTGGTCTACCCCAATTTATAAAAAAAAAAAAAAAACCACAAAGAAAACCAAACACATTGTTGTTGCCACCTACCTTTGGCTTCAAAGCCAAAAAATACTTTATTTTTGGCAACAATGTAACCGCCAATTGTAATGAATTAAGTTCCCTGTCTGTTCTGCAGTGCAGGGGTACTTTGATAGAAAGAAGGGGTACAGATCCCCCTACAATCTCAATGCCAACAAGTCAGCTATGCAGTGCAGGGGTCCACATAGTCCACTCCTAACTTTTTTATATTTCCGTTCATATAGCCTTATGAGGGCTTATTTTTTGCGGGACAAGTACTTTCTAATGGCGCTATTTACGGTTGCATACAATGTAGTGGGAAGTGGAAAAAAAATTCCAAATGGGGTAGAATTGGGAAAAAACGCAATTCTGATAAAGGTTTTTATTTTATTTTTATTACACTGTAAACTATGCAGTAAAATTGACCTGTTGGATTCATTCTCCAGGTCAATACGGTTCCAACGATACCACACTTGTATAATGTTTCTTGCGTTTTAATACTGAAATTTTTTTTTTAAAACATTTGAGGAAATAATAAATTCCACATCATATCAGTTTTGGTCCACAACATAAATTGACATGCTGTGGATTTTAATATGCACACACGGAAACATTCCGCAAAGTGGACATGAGATTTGGAAAATCTCATAGACTTTAATGCTACTATTAGGCCCTATTCACACGTTCGCAAGTGTTTTGCGGATCCACGAGTCCGTGGATCCGCAAAACACGGACATCGGCGATGTGCGTTCCGCAATTTGCGGACCGCACATCGCCGACACTATATAGAAAATGCACTATATAGACTATGCGACACTATATAGAAAATGCAATTGCGGACAAGAATAGGACATGTTCTATTTTTTGGGGGAACACGATTGCGGACCCGGAAGTGCGGATCCGCAATTGTGGACCCGGGCGGGACATAGAGTGTCCCCATAGGAATGAATGGATCCGCAATTCCGTTCCACAAAATGCGGAACAGAATTGCGGATTTGCCAAACCAAAGTCTGAACGTCAAATCAGTGTGTATTATGCAATGTGTACATGTTGCCTTATAAGTGAAGAAGAACACTGAAACAAAAAATAATGCTGCATAAAAGATTCCTTAGAAAAAGTTGGGTTGCTGCCACAAGTTCAGCTTTTTTTTAAGCAGTTTTTCAAGTAAAAATCAGGAGCAGATTCAAAAAAAAAAAGTGGTATCTGGACTTAAAAACGTGTGGTCATGCCCTTAGAAGACAGGCAGACACTTCAATAAATATAGTATTTGTAGTATTATTACTAATAATGTGAATAATAATCATCATTCAATATGGAATACAAAGCATTCACTATTATATTCTCACAGACAGATTAATGCTGCTCGGCAGTTTTTGGAGTTTTATATCAAACATGATGCAGCAGCAACCCCTAGTGGTACTTTAGGTAAATTACCTTTAACTTAAATATAACAAAATATGATTGAAAAGGCTCTAAGGAGAGAGGGCATGATAGGGAACACAAACTTATATTTTATGTTGATTTCTGACTGAGATAGACACAAACGTGTGAGAGGTCATTATATTAAGGCACCAGTTCTTGAATAATTTTTAAGCTACTATTGCCAGCTTTACATTTACATGACTAGAGACAAGTATAGTAATTTCTAAGTCTCTACTGCCACTACTATCAGCATTACAGCTGTACTCTCTCCCATGCAGATATACTATTATGTCCTTTGGGAAACTAAAGGTACCTGCACATGGGTGTAAAGGGTCCGCACAAATTTCTATGAGGATTTCTTGACGTTTCTGAACCCATGCTGCACCAAAAGAAAAAACAAATTTCTAACATCAATTGATTCATTTGAAAAATGTGAAGTCTGCAGCTAAAACCGCAAACAATTGAAATGTTGTGGATTTCTGAATCCGCATGGCAGGTCAGTTTCCACGCAGAAAACCTCCACAAAGTGTACATGAGATTTGTGTAGAGTTGAGCAAACACCTGGATGTTCGGGTTCGAGAAGTTCGGCCGAACTTCACGAAAATGTTCGGGTTCGTGATCCAAACTCGATCCGAACTTCACCCCGAACCCGAACCCTATTGAAGTCAATGGGGACCCGAACTTTTGGGCACTTAAATGGCTGTAAAATTGCCCTGGAAAGGGCTAGAGGGCTGCAAAAGGCAGCAACATTTAGGTACATGCCCTGCAAAGATATGTTAATTGGGAAATGACTTAAAATAAAATAAAATAAAATACAGAAAAATAATAAATAAACATTCTAAACTTGAGCCCAAGTGAGTGACAGTGGCACCTGTCACACAGCAAACAGAGGATGTGGCAGCAACGCCACCACATCTGTCATTGTCACCAAGCATCTCCACCAAATCCCATGGAAGTGTTCAGCTATCAGCGGTCCATCTCCCAAACACTGGAGAGAAAAAGAAATAGAAAGAGGAAGTACCCCCCCACCCATGGCTCTGAATGCCTTATTTCAAACTTCCTGGTCCTTGGAAATGCTGTCATTCTGTCTGGTGGACAGTAGTGATGTCGCAAACATAAAATTTTCCGTTCGCGAATGGCGAACGCGAACTTCCGAAAATGTTCGCGAACGGGCGAACCGCCATAGACTTCAATAGGCAGGCGAATTTTAAAACCCACAGGGACTCTTTCTGGCCACAGTAGTGATGGAAAAGTTGTTTCAAGGGGACCAACACCTGGACTGTGGCATGCCAGAGGGGGATCCATGGCATAACTCCCATGGAAAATTACGTAGTGGACGCAGAGTCGGGTTTAAATCCATAACGGGCATAAATCACCTAACATTCCTAAATTGTTTGGAATAACGTGCTTTAAAACATCCAGTGTGTGTACAGTATACGATCAGGTATGATGTTGTATCGATCAGGTAGTGTAAGGGTTACGCCCGCTTCACAGTGACAGACCTAACTGTGACAGATCAAACGCCCCGTTTGACGCACCGCAAACAGTTCATTTGCACAACCACAAACTCCCCATTTGCACAAGGTTGGATACCAAGCTAGCCATGTCCCGTTCCTTGACTTCACTGACTTCAGTGAGGGTCTCTTCCTCGCGCAATGTACTTCGCGTGTTCCCAGGACGCGCCTATGACGCGCACTTCTGCCGCGAAGTGGCTGTTTTATGGAAGCGCGCGTCATATGTGCGCTCCCATAATAGAATATGGGTTGGATCGCGCGTGCTGCAGCGCGATAGTCACGGCAGCCGACGCAATTGCGTAGGGCGTTTTACAGCGCGGTCGTCCGCGCTGTAAAACGCCGACATGTGAACCATGCACATAGGGATGCATGGCTTTTCACATGTTGAGCGTTTTTCAGCGCGTATGAACGCGCTGAAAAACGCTCGGGTGTGTTCCCAGGGTATATGAGTGGTGTGTTCAGTAATCAGTAGTACTATTTTTATCAGTTTAATCCCTGTTACGTCCCCTATCAGGTGACGTGTATCAAATAGATTTTAGGAACTGGGACATGGAAAAAGAAGTTTGGGCGGTCCTCTTACTTCCAATTTGGAAACACTGCGCGTGCGCCGTGCAATATACTGTACAACCCTATATGAGTGGTGTGTTACTTAGTACTATTCTTATCAGTTTAATCCCTGTTACGTCCCCTATCAGCACTGGCAGTGGGCCAGACACACACTGGCAGGCAACTAACCTTAGATTAAAGGGTAAAAATTAAATGCCTTATTTATCGGCAAGCTATTGTGCCACCCGGTATGAGTGGTGGGCACTGGCAGTGGGCACACTACAGTCAGTAGAAGTGGGCCTGACACACAGTGGAAGGAGGCAGGCAACTGAAATTAGATTAAAGTGTAAAAATGAAATGCCTTATTTATCGGCAAGCTACTGTGTCACCCGGTATGAGTGGTGGGCACTGGCAGTGGGCACACTACAGTCAGTGGAAGTCAGCCTGATACACTGGCCGGCAACTAACCTTAGATTAAAGGGTAAAAATTAAATGTCTTTTTTTTTGCAAAGTCCTGTGTCACCCGGTATGAGTGGTGGGCACTGGCAATGGGCACACTACAGTCATTGGAAGTCAGCCTGACACACACTGGCAGGCAACTAACCTTAGATTAAAGGGTAAAAATTAAATGCCTTTTATTGATGCAAAGTCCTGTGTCACACGGTATGAGTGGTGGGCACTGGCAGTGGGCACACTACAGTCTGTGGGCCTGCAGCTCCTAACACACTGGCAGGCCAGGCAACTGCAATATACATATAGAGAAAAAATAAATAAAAGCAGACTAATGTAGCAGCCCTAAAAAGGGCTTTTTGGGGTGCTGTGACGCTGTTCTTACAGCAGATGAGTCTGTGGACACAGAACACTGGCCTAGCTAAAGCTTTCCCTATCAATTCAGAATCATCAGCACAGCAGCAGCTGCAGTCTCCCTGCTCTCACTAACATGCAGATTCAGACTGAATCTAAAATGGCTGCCCTTTTTATAGGAGGTGGTAAGGTGTGGGAGGGAGGGTGCTGATTGGCTGGAATGTGTCTGCTGACTGTGAGGTACAGGGTCAAAGTTTGCTCAATGATGATGTATAGGGGGCAGACCTATGCTAAGCTATGTTCGCCGGGAACTGTTCGCCGGCGAATAGTTCGGGACATCTCTAGTGGACAGTTTTAAAAACATTATGGCTATCCCACAGTACGTGTATCCCAGCTACCGCTACTTTTGCAGGCAAGCCATCCCTTATCTGCACAACCAAGTGGCGGACAAAATCAAGTGTGCACTGCGCAACGCTATCTGTGGCAACGTCCACATAACCAGCAACACAGTGGGTAAATGTAGCGGCTGGCCCGATGGCGGACAGCATTTTTGCGAATGTCCTTCCGCCCCAGAGGATTGCCGGGCATTTCTCTTTGTATCCTGTTACCATACACTCAGCGTAACACCTTCACCACCCACAGCAGCACAGCCAGGGGGAAACGACAGCAGGCTGTTTTAAAACTTGTGTGTTTGTGGGACAAACCCCGCACCGCGCAGGAGCTTTGGACAGGTATGGAACAATAGACCGACCATTGGTTGGTGCCACTGAGCCTCCAGCCCGGCCTGGTGTTGTGCTCTAATGGGTGAAATATAATAGCAGGTCTGGGCCTAGCCGGTTTGATGCACATCTCCTGCCTGCCACATGTGCTGAATTTGGGGTGCAGAAATTCCTAAACACCAGACAGTGAAAATCAATTCAGTTAATCGAACACACACAACACCCCCCTCCCCTTTCACTCAAACCATTAACAAACTATTTACAAATTTTCTTAAAAACATATTAAAATAACTATAATGCAGCTAAACTTACTATATAAACAAACAAAACTATATACACATCTTATGCTTAACTTAAAGGGGTTCTGCAGTTTGATACAACTGATGATATATCCTCAGGATAGATCATCAGCATCTGATCGGCCGGGGTCTGACACCCGGGACCCCCGCCGATCAGCTGTTTGAGAAGGCAGCGGCACTGCAGCAGCGCCGCGGCCTTCTCACTGTTTTTCTCTGCTAGAGCCCCGCCCAGTGACGTCACGACTTGTATCCAAGTGGCGTGGGCGAGGCTAAGCTCTGTTCACTGAATGGAGCTTAGCCCCGCCCACGCCACTTGATTCAAATCGTGACGTCACTGGGCGGGCTCTAGCAGAGGAAAACAGTGAGAAGGCCGCGGCGCTGCTGCAGCGCCGCTGCCTTCTCAAACAGCTGATCGGCGGGGGTCCCGTGTGTCAGACCCCGGCCGATCAGATGCTGATGATCTATCCTGAGGATAGATCATCAGTTGTATCAAACTGCAGAACCCCTTTAAGGCCAGTCACATCCAAGTGGCTCAAAGGATGGGTTCCTGCACCAACATAGTCCCTGGCCTGGAACACAATTGTCCAGCCAGGGCACAGTTCTGGAGGATGAGGAGGATAAGTAGGATGAGGAGGAACCGTGTTCTGAGCAGGGTGGCACCCAAGCCAGCTTACGGGCAGCTGGGTCACCATGAGCACCTCAGAAGGCTGGGTTAGCATTGGCGAAATGTGGGAAAGCTTTGTCATCACGCCACAACAACCTGCACCACCAGCAGATCTGAAACGTCTTAGCAGGAGGCAGCATTTTAGCATCATGGTAGAAGAGTACCCGTACTTACTGATGGATATGCCCAGGGGCGTAGCTACAGGGAAGCCTGGGAAGCACACTGTTTTGGGTCCCTGACCTAGAAGGGGCCCATCCAGGAGGAGGAGGAGGACTAAAAGACTTTGTCAGGGCCCCCTCAACAGTATTATACAATGAAATTAGATACAGTGGCAGTATAGACAGTGTAGAAAGTGGATGGAAAATAAACCCAAACAGCCTTACACCCTACACACTCAACTCCCCCCCCCCCCCTCCTTTCACTACATTAACCATTAACAAACTATTTACAAATTTACTTAAAAACATATTAAAATAACTATAATGCAGCTAAACTAACCATATAAAGAAACAAAACTGTATACACGTCTTATCCTTAACTTAAGGCCAACCAAATACAAGTGGCTTGGAGGGTGGGTATCTGCACCAACATAGGCCCTGGCCTTGAACACAATTGTCCAGCCAGGGCACAGTTCTGGAGAATGAGGTAGAGTAGTAATAGAGGATAGCTTGTCCTTGCCTCTGGGCAGCCTGGCAGACATGAGCGACTACATGCTGCAGTGACTGTGTAGCATCCCCACTGAGGGGACAGCAGGAGATGCCAGTGATGGAGAGGCAGACACGTGGGTCCTCTGGGGCACATTCTTGTTGTAGGGACACAGGCTAGATGTTGGGTGAGGTGCCCTTGGTGTTGTGATTTAACGTGCCTATAGCTAGGTCCCTTAAGGTTCGTGACGCCAGTGCCGGTAATGGTGGCACACCGATTGACAGTGGGAATAATGGAGGTGCAGACACTTGAGGTGAAACAGAACTCCGCTTTACTAAACGATTGAAACAGCATACATGCTCCTTGCAGTTCCACAGAAGACAATTGGTACACAGCAGGCTTTACAGTACATAGGCAGGTATTTCTTGGCAAGGTATACAGAGGGTTAATCAGAACTCACAGTACAGGCTGAACTCCACAGATTCCTGACTGGTAAAACATCCAAGGCCCGTATGCCCTATTGATGTCTTTATCCTTGGGAAATATTATAGTACCTCCTCTGGTTTCTGTAGTACTTCTTGCACTGACTTTTCCTTCCTCTTCCTCCCAGCTTTGCTTCTAACTGGTTTCTGGTGATGGCACTGCTGGTTCTCCCTCTGCTACCAGAGCAGGGTCCTCCTCAGACTCTCAGGTCTAGACTGACTTGCACAGTCTCGTGGCCTGGACTAAACTTCACAGGCTCATGGCCTGGGCCCCACTTCACAGGCTCATGGCCTTGGCTCCACTAACTTTTCCCTGACTGGGCCTGAATATATAAACTAGGGCTCCCTAGCTCCCTCTACTGACCTAGAGCAGGAATTACATCCCTAGCAGGCCTGTACATAGCAATACATTCACAGTAACAGGGTTTCTCAGTGTGCAATAAAAAGGACATACCAATCTCCCAAATGGTGGGGGGCACAACGTGACCCTTTTGTAGTGCCCACCATCACTGAGTGGGACACTACACCTGCGCAACGACCGCCCAGTTACTGCCACATTCTAACTTTTGCTGATTACTGGGTGGCCACCCTGCTGCATCCCCGTTACAAGGACAACGTGCCTTCCTTAATTCCCTCACTGGAGTGTAATAAGAAGATGAGTCCGCTAGTAGACACGCTGCTGAAGGCATTCACACCTGACACCGGGGACTCAGTGGAAGCACAAGGTGAAGGCAGAGGAGGAAGAATTTGCCAATGCAGCTGGGTCTCCAGCAACACCTCAGAAGGCAGGGTTAGCATGGACAAAATGTGGAAAAGCTTTGTCATTACGCCACAACAACCTTCACCACCAGCAGATCTGGAACATCTTAGCAGGAGGCAGCATTTCAGCAACATGGTGGAACAGTACACGTACTAAATGATGGGTCTGCCTAGGGGAATAGCTACAGGGGAAGAAGAGGAAGCAACTGCTTTGGCGCCGTGACCTAGAAAGGGCTCATCCGGGAGGAGGAGGAGGACTAACAGTATTATACAATGAAATTATATACAGTGGCAGTATAGACAGTGTAGAAAGCGAATGGAACTGCTGCTGGGCCTGGTCTGAGAGAGTGATCTTTAGTAGCCACAGGCATAGTGGCATTAAAGGAAGGGATTTGCGCAAAAAACCTGGGGGGGGGGGGCCCAATCAAAAATTTTCTGTTGTGCCCAATCATTTCTAGCTACACCACTGGGTCTGCGCCATTCAACTTCTGGGTTATCAAATTGGGCACATGTCCCGAGGTTGCCCTTTACGCCTTGGAGGTGATGGCCTACCCTGCAGCCACTGTATTGTCTGAACGTGTGTTTAGCATGGCTGGTGGAAGACAATGTGGGCAAGCTTTAGTTTATTAAAAAGAACCAGGCATGGATCCCGTAGGACTTGTTTGTACCTTTTGCAGAATAGACATCTATACCAGCCTCACCCAACCACTGTTATACTAACGGGAACTTACACTTTGTTTTATTTTATTTTTAAAATTAAAAATAAAAAAACTGTTATTGGCGACTACCTTTGGCTTCACAGCCCAAAAAGGCTTTATTTCATGCAAGAATGTAACCGCCAATTGTAAGTTCCCTGTCAGTTTTGCAGTGCAGGGGTTTGTACCTGGCAAAAATGGTAATTTTTTACCCAACAAGTTAAAATCTATCCTTTGCCGGACAGTATTAAACTTGGCCAGCCACAGCTGGAACCACTGAATAATGGTATTGCTATTTTGGCAATTGAATTTCACACCAGAACAAAATCTATCCTTTGCCGGACACTATTAAACTAGGCCAGCCACTTCTGGGACACCAGATTTAGGGGATTGCTATTTTGGCAATATAATTTCACTCCAGAACAAAATCTACCCTTTGCCGAAACACTATTAAACTTGGCCTGCCACAGCTGAAACCACTGATTTACGGTATTGCTATTTTTGCAATTGAATTTCACCCCAAAAAATAATATATCCTTTGACGGACACTATGAAACTTGTCCAGTCACAGCTGTAACACCAGATTTACGGTATTTCTATTTTTGCAACTGAATTTCACCCCAGAAAAAAATATATCCTTTGCCGGACACTATTGAACTTGGCCAGCCACTGCTGGGACACCAGATTTACGGTATTGCTATTTTGGCAATTGAATTTCACCCCATAAAATAATATATCCTTTGACGGACACTATGAAACTTGTCAAGTCACAGCTGGAACACCAGATTTACGGTATTTCTATTTTTGCAACTGAATTTCACCCCAGAAAAAAATATATCCTTTGAGGGACACTATTAAACTTGGCCAGCCACAGCTGAAACATTGATTTACGATATTGCTATTTTGGCAATTGAATTTCACCACAGAAAACAATCTATCCTTTGCCAGACACCAGACAGTATTACACTTGGCTAGCCACAGCTGGAACACCAGATTTAGGGGATTGCTATTTTGGCAATTGAATTTAACCCCTCAATAAATTATAGAAATTTCTATCCTGGGTTTCTAGGGGTGACAATAAGCACAGCCAAGCCCCTGATGTAGGATATTGCAAAAAAAAAAAAAACTAGTATTGATGGATTGATGGACTTGGTGGCAGCTTGTGCTGGTGCTCCACAAGACACAAAATGGCTGCCGATCACCCCAGAAAAAAGTGACAGAAAAACGCTGTGTGCAGCCTAAAAACCAGTGAGCAATTAACTAGCAGAAGTTGAATGATTCACAGCTGTAGATCGATCACTTCATTAGGTGTTTTTGCTGACTTTTCCCTGCCTAATCTCGCCCCCACAGCAGCTGCGTCCTATCCCTACACTAATCAGAGCAGAGTGACGTGAGGCGCTACGTGACTCCAGCTTAAATAGAGGCTGGGTCACATGTTGCACTTGGCCAATCACAGCCATGCCATTAGTAGGCATGGCTGTGATGGCTTCTTAGGGCAAGAAGTAAAACGCTAGCTGATTGCTGTGCAGCCCTTCAGAAAGCGGGAAGAAATCGCCAAACAATAGACACGAACCCAAACTTTTTTTTAAACGTTTGGGTCCGGGTCCCGAACATCCCGAAATTCGGTGCGAACCCGAACTATACAGTTCGGGTTTGCTCATCCCTAGATTTGTGTAATCTCATACACTTTGATGGTATTGTACTACACTGAGCTTTTTCTGCACAGGAATCAGCACGAAGAAAACTGGCGTTTTCTGCAATGTGTGCAGGTGACCTAATAGAGCTTTTCAACTCAATATATGTTCAGCTGTGTTCATACCTGCACTGAAAGCTCCATTAGCAGCCCCATCCCAGATGCCATCAAATACACCAGAGAAAATAACATAGCATACTGCGCTATATTTTCTGGTGAATAGACACCATGATGGAAACCCACAGATCCCATTATAGTCCAAATGGGTCTGTTTATCGCCATTAGTGTTCGTCATACGATGGATCCATCACTGCCTTCAATTTACAGAAAAAAAGAAAAGTTGATACAGATGTGAAAACAGCCGTGATGGTGCATTTCTATCAAAATTAATAACATTAACTACCATGTCATTATTAAAAACGTATCTTTACGTGATGTGTGAAAAAAACCTGTGGAAATTCTACAATGATGCAAAACTGCGAATCATACAAGGATCCTATAGGGCAGGGATCAGCAACCTCCGGCTCTCCAGGTGTTGTGAAACTACAACTCCCAGCATGCAAACTTGCCAAGCTGTTCTTGGGACACCCATAGAAGTGAATAGAGCATGCTGGGAATTGGAGTTTCACAAGTGCCGGAGGTTGCTGATCCCTGCTATAGGGTGACATGGATATGAAAACAATATTCTTTACGGTTACCATTCAAAGGGAGATTAAGGGCTCACGCACACGAATGTATTTTCTTTCCATGTCCGTTCCGTTTCCTTTGCGGTCCGTATGTGGAACCATTTATTTCAATGGGTCCACAAAAAACGGAAATTACTCTGTGTGCATTCCATATGTCAGTTCTGCAAACATTTGAACATGTCCTATTATTGTCCACATACTGAACAAGGGTAGGACTGTTCTATTAGGGGCTAGCTGTTCAGTTCCGCAAAATACGGAATGCACATGGGCGTCATTTGTATTTTTTGCGGATCCATTTTTTGCGGATGGCAAAATACATACTGTCATGTGCATGAGTCCTTAATCTAAATTTATCACCCTATTTACATGAGACTTAACCTTTATTTATCCAAAACTCAAAATGGAAAATGGAGCTTACACCAATCTTTAAAAACACAAGATCTTGGGTCTAACAAAGTGCAGTTATTAGTACTTCAATATAGCCATTAATAGACTCTCCTCCTGGAATGTCACATTTCCTATATCAATTATTAATTGTCAGGAGGACCTCTGTCTTCTTCTTTCTTAGATTTTATTAGATAGGAGAGTACTTCACGGTGTGGTATGCTATAATTCAGTATAGATTATCTTAATGCTGTCTCTCTTTCTATTTGACCCCATCTTGACAGCAATTTACAACTTGGGGTACTGTTGTTCACACAATCATTCCTATGCCATCAGGACATCATTATAAAAGTCTTGTAAAACCCCTTCAAGATAAAATATACTGCATTATAGCATACCAAGCCATGAGGTACTCCCCTATCTGATAAAATCTAAGAAAGACAGAGGGGGACTCTAGACAATTAATAATTGATCTAGGGAATGTGACAACGACATTCCATTAGGAAAGTCTTCTTACCCCCCTGCCCATTAAAGGCTATATTGAAGCACTGGGAACGGTGTTATTAGTTAGACCCAGGCTCTCGTGTTTTTGAAGGTTGATGTAAGCTCTGCTATTAACCACTTGAAGACCACAGGTTTATACCCCCCTAGTGACCAGGCCTTTTTTTACAAAGCCGCACTACACTATTTTCACCGGTTATTGCTCGGTCATGCAACTTACCACCCAAATGAATTTTACCTCCTTTTCTTCTCACTAATAGAGCTTTCATTTGGTGGTATTTCATTGTTGCTGACATTTTAACTTTTTTTGCTATTAATAAAAATGTAACGACATTTTTGCAAAAAAAGAAATTTTTCACTTTCTGTTGTAAAATTTTTAAAAAAACTACATTTCTATATAAATTTTTGGCAAAATTTATTGTTCTACAAGTCTTTGATAAAAAAAAATCCAATAAGTGTATATTTATTGGTTTGGGTAAAAGTTATAGCGTTTACAAACTATGGTGCAAAAAAGTGAATTTCCGCATTTGAAGCAGCTCTGACTTTCTGAGCACCTGTCATGTTTCTTCAGGTGCTAGAATGTCAGGATAGTATAAATACCCTCCAAATGACACCATTTTAGAAAGAAGACACCCCAAAGTATTCGCGGAGGGGCATGGTGAGTTCATGTACCATTTCATTTTTTTTGACAAGTTAGCGGAAAATGAAACTTTCTGAGGGAAAAAAAAAAATAATAATAAAGTTTCCATTTCTGCTAACTTCTGGCAAAAAAATAAAAAATAAAAATCTCAGACGGACTCACTATGCCCCTCAGTGAATACCTTGGGGTGTCTACTTTCCAAAATGGGGTCATTTTTGGGGTGTGTTTACTGTTCTGGCATCTTGGGCGGGGCTAAATTGTGAGTAGCCATGTAAAACCTAAAGGTACTCGTTGGAATTTGGGCCCCTTTGCGCACCCAGGCTGCAAAAAAGTGTCACACATGTGGTATCGCCGTACTCAGGAGAAGTAGGGCAATGTGTTTTTGGGTGTATTTTTACATATACCCATGTTGCGTGAGAGAAATATCTCTGTAAATTGTCAACTTTGTATAAAAAAACTAAAAAAGTTGTCGTTTACAGAGATATTTCTCACACAAAGTATGGGCATATATAAAAATACACCCCAAAACTCATTGCCCTACTTCTCCTGAGTATGGTGATACCACATGTGTGACACTTTTTTGCAGCCAAGATGCGCAAAGGGGCCCTAATTCCCATGAGTACCTTTAGGATTTCACAGGGCATTTTTACGCATTTGGATTCTCACGCTTTAGGACCCCTAAAATGCCAGGGCAGTATAAAAACCCCACATGTGACCCCATTTTGGAAAGAAGACACCCCAAGGTATTCCGTGAGGGGCATGGCGAGTTCACAGAAAAAAAAAATTTGGCACAAGTTAGCGGAAATTGATTTATTTTTTTTTTTTTACAAAGTCTCATATTCCACTAACTTGTGACAAAAAATAGAATTTTGCATGAACTCACCATACCCCTCACGGAATACCTTGGGGTGTCTTCTTTCTAAAATGGGGTCACATGTGAGGTTTTTGAGACTGCCCTGGTTTTGTACTGCCCTCAGCTTCTGGGCTGAAAAAAGAAAAAAAAATGAACGGCACAGATTTTATCATTCGCATCGATCAATGTGGATGAAAAAATCTCTGCCAAAATCAGTGACTGCGGTGCGGTGGGCTGGGCGCTAACTACCTAACAAGTAGCTAGCTAACTGGTTGTGATAAGGGACCCTTATGCCCCATTGACACGTCCGCAATTCTGTTTGCGGAACGGAATTGCGGACCCATTCATTTCTATAGGGACAGACTTTGTCCCGCTCGGATCCGGAATTACGGATCCGCGCTTCCGGGTCTGCACTTCTGTTCCGCAAAAATATAGAACATGTCCTATTCTTGTCCACAATTGTGGACAAGAAAAGGCATTATCTATATAGTTCTAGCAATGTGCGGATCCGCAAAATGCGGAAAGCACATTGCCGGTGTCCGTATTTTGCGGATCCGCAGATCCATGGATCCGCAAAACACATATGGATGTCTGAATGAGCCTTACAGGGGGGTGATTAGTGACAGAGGGGGGTGACAGGGGGTGATCAGGGGGGGTGACATGGGTGATCAGGGGTTAATCAGTGATGGGGGGTGGGGGGGGTGTGTGTGTAGTGATTAGTGTTACTTATGTTTCCTCTGGTGGTCCCAGACAAAGGGACCACCAGACAAAAAACAGCGTCTGATATGCGTTTTAAATGCGTTTTTTTCCGCATCTACAGCCTGCCAGCGCATGATCAGCGCTGGTAGGCTGTAGTTTCAATTGTCCCGGTCATGATCACATGAACGCACGCGCGTTCATGCTAAATCTCGGGTCTCACGAGATGACGCCGATAGGCGTGACTGAGACCTGAGAGCCGCCGCACTGATGCCCATCGGCTTTAGCATGGCGGTAAGTGGTTAAGATCTACAATGAAAATCTGAGAATTATTAGTACAAATTCAGCTGTGGAAGGCTGCAAATCCACTTTTCACGAGCAAAAAAGATTCTGCTGTGGATTTTAAAATCAGTAACACTGTCTAAAATACCCTGACTTTTTCCAAAGTATAAATGGCGCTTTGAAAAACCAATTAACTTGCATTGTACTGTTTCGGAAATATAACCTGTGTGAACTTCATACAACAAAGATGCATTGGGGCCCAACATGGGAGGGGGGCATTCCAGTACTCCAGATGGAACCAAAATGGTCGCCAATGTGACTGAAAAGTGGCAAATGGTGAGAAAACTTTTTACTTGAATACTGCAGCTGTCAAAAGGGTGTCAGGAGTAGTGATGAGCGGCAGGGGCAATATTCGAATTCGCGATATTTCGCGAATATTTGGGCGAATATTCGCCATATATTCGAAAATTCGCATATTCGTAATGTCCAGCCATTATTTTCTTGTTTGCGAAAACTCGCATAAAAATTCGCATAAATTAGCATAAAAATTCGCATAAATTAACATAAAAATTCGCATAAACTGGCATTTAAGATACCTTTTAAATACCAGCTTATGCGAATTTTATGCTAATTTATGCGAATTTTTACGCTAATTTATGCGAATTTTTATGCGAATTTTCGCAAACAAGAAAATAATGCCATTATTTTCTTGCATGCGAAAATTTGCATATAAAAAATTCTCATAAAGCGAATATTCGCGATTGCGAATATATTTTGCGATATTCTAAATATTCGCGAATTCTCGAAGTGCTGATATTCGCGATTAAAATTCGCAATTCGAAAATTCGTGATCAACACTAGTCAGGAGCCACGTCTGACTCCGTTATACCCGGGGTCAGGAAGTCTCAGCGAGTGGCTGCGCGCTCCATGTCTAAAGATCATGCTGTTACTTAATCGTAGCTTTCTGTGCTTGCCTTGCAATCCTTTTTGTCTCACTCAGGGATCCGTAGCGTCTTCTCCTCAGCTGTTTCTTGTCCGTCACTCCCAACCTCCTTATATTCCCCCTTCCCACTTCTCTGGTTGCCAGATATAGAGCTTGCTGCCTGGACTTCTATACTGACCCACTGGAGCTGTGTAGCTGTTGTTCCTGGTTGTCGTAGCAGAGCGTTACCCTCCGAATCCCTGTTGGGCTTTTGTTGTCCGCTGTTGTCGCCCACCTGGGCTTATATGTTTTGTCTGTATTGTCTGTCCTCTCCCTGGTGTTTTCCTTTAGTGTTAGTGGTGAGGACTAGTGCTCCCACCCAGGGCTGGGACAAGGTCCACCACCAACAGAGGCTGAGCTGCCCAAGTGCGCCCCCCCCCCCCCGCCATTTAGATATGTATGTTTGTTATTAATCATCATCCACCTGACAGTCCTCAGGCGGCCATATTGGTTCGTCCAGGCTCCTGCCCCACGGGTAGACCCGTCACTACAACACTCAGCATTCTGATAGACCTGAGCTTCTCACTAAGATATCTGCTTGATGTGTGAACGGGGTCAAATACTTCTACAGCTGAGGTTCTGTTACAATGTACAAGTCCAGAGCAGTAATCACAGATCTCCAACTAAAGCAAAACTACAGTTCCCAACGTGCCCACCATGCTGGGAGTTGTAGTTAAGATCAGCAGTGCTGCCGCCATATTTATACCCCTTAACAGACTGAGCGGAATACAGTGCAGCATAACAATCACAGGGGGGCCCCCATCCAGTCAGGGGACCCAGCACCTACGATGGCGAGGGCATCCGATGGGGCCCCAGCACCTACGATGGCGAAAGACATCCGATGGGGCCCCGGCGCCTATGATGGCAGAGGACATCTGAGGGGCCCCAGCGCCTATGATGGCGGAGGACATCTGAGGGGCCCCAGCGCCTATGATGGAGGAGGACATCTGAGGGGCCCCAGCGCCTATGATGGAGGAGGACATCTAAAGGGGCCCCAGCGCCTATGATGGAGGAGGACATCTAAGGGGCCACACATACCTCTGCAGCCCAGGGGCCACACTCTAAGGACATCCACACCTGCCCCGTTACATGCCTGCCTCTCCCGGTACCTGACCCCCCCATCCCCCGCCCTGTCAGGCTCCCCTGTCATCCCCTTGCCTTCCCCGCGGTGATCAGTACTTGGTGCTGACCTCCCCCTTGCAGTGATGGCAGAAGAAGCGATGCTAAGACACCGCCGCCGCCTCCACCATTTTCCTTTCCTCCTCCACCCGCCCCTGCCGCCGCTGCTCCTCCACTCGTCAAGTCAGGAGTGTCTGGGCATTCCGTTATAAACGAAACCTATAACGGAAAGCCAGAACGCACGTGCAAACCCACCCTTATTTGCTTGTATACAGTAGTTTCTGGTTTGGTATTGACAATTGATGGTGCGGGCAGCGGGTGAGAATGCAAGACCTGTGCCCGCATCATAATTGCAACCTAAAATTACAGCAAGTTGTATAAAGGAAAACTACAACTCCCAGTAGGTCCGCATCTGACAAGGCATGCTGGGAGTTGTACTTTCCAAGGGGCAAGGCAATAAAATGTGCATTTTTTAACAGTATTTTAACTTTTATTATAGAGGCTGTCTGTAACTATCAAGCATTGTGCTTCTGTTGGAGTAAAATTTTACACAGTAAAATTCTTTGTTGTAAACTTCTCAAGTTGGATCCCTTTATCAGGTCACACACAGAACTGACGCTCTTATAGCCAAATAAACACCATAAAGTGGTCCCCTGCTCAGGATCCCTTTCTGTTCATCAGAGCTGAGGGCCACAAAGCAAGAGGAGGACAGTGTCTGTCCACGTGTTCTCCTTGAACACTCACCAATGCTTCTTTCTGGAACCCTTTCTGGTTGTGGAGGCTGTGCTGCATAGGTAGCAGGGATGCAGACTCTGGCAGTGGGTCTGGACGGGACTGTGAAGCTGCAGCAGCTAATAGGAGGAGGGGCTAGAGGAAAGGGGCGGAGCCACGACGGAGACTGAGCTGAGCTTAGCCTACTGATTTCTGATTGTCATAAAGAGTAAGGAGTAATGCGATCTGCTGCAGCGCGATGCGATCGGAGGGGAGGCGGCTGTGAATAGTGGCGAGGTGATTATCAGTTATCTCGCACTTGCTATTAAGGGTGTATGTGCTTTTTGAAATGGCAGGCAGCGGCACTGGAGCTGCCTGCTGCACAATTAACTATTTCCCTGGCTACCCGGTGGGACAGTCCGGCTGCCACCCAGAAGCTGGGGAGCTGGCCTGCGCCCTGAGGCTGGAGCGCCCTGAGGCTGGAGCCTCCCCAGCCTCTATGTCGGCCCGGCCCTGCTCCCACCGCCCGATTCACTACTTAGGGCTCAGCTTAAGGAAAGCCAGGGTTTAGGCACGTGATCGGAGTACGGGTGAAGAACCCGTCTAGGGACATCAGGGCAGTCAGGTGCCAGCTTCTTGGCGAGTTAGGGGTCACCACCTTTCCCTCTCCTTTGGACAGGGCTTTCCCTTTTCCCTCCCTTTGCGTCACACGTTTGTGATCGGCATACCGGTCATGATAGCAGCGGGGCACAGGATCCAACAGTTCCCTGCTCCGCTAATCACCCTCATAGGCCTCAGGTAGTGAATGCCGGTGTGCCTGAAGATGTCATCATGCCCGATGCAGGGATGCGTGCCACCTTCACCGGTACATGTCAACCCACCATCCCAGGCCATAGACCAGAAGAGTTTGTGGCCTGCATTATGAACTCCAGCGAACGGGACATAGTTGAGTATTAGCTTTTGATCTTTTTATTTACAGTGCCCACTTGGGGGACATTTGGGGGACATTACACAAGAGGGTGGTGAGCACTATGAGAGACATTACTGGGGGCAAAGTGTTGGATATTACTGAGGGGAGAGAAGAGCACTGTGAGGTTTATTACTGGAGGGGCACTGTACACAGTGGCGGATTACAATAGGGATGTTCGGGTCAGCCGCCCCGAGCCCAGCACCGCCGGGGGGGCCCAACGCCGACCCGAACGCCAACATACTGCAGCGGGGCACGGTAGCGCATAGTTCCCTGCCCCACTGCCGATTACTTCCATAGGCTTCAGGCCTAGTAGGGCTGAGGCCTATGCGGTAGTGAAATCCTGGCGCAGTTGGGCATGATGATCATCGTGCTCCATTGCCGGGACGCAGCACTGTGACGTGTGCGTGCCTGCCTCATCCCGCCTTCCTCTGCGAGAAAGCACCTGCCCCTGGACATAGGTGAGTGTTTAGCTTTTATTTTTTTTTCATTTATTTTTTTAATTTCATGTGCCTACTTTGCGGGACATGTCTGGTGGGGACACACAGGAGGACATATTAAGAGACATCGGAGGAAATTGCTATATTGGGGCAAATTACTATGTGGGGAAAAATTGTTATGGAATGATTACTATGTGAGGGCTCTGTGGGGGCAAATTATTATGGGAGGGTCTACTATGTGGGGGGCAAATTACTATGTGGGGCAGTGTGGGGTAAGTTACTGTGTGGGGGCAGTGTGGGGTGGGTTACTGTGTGGGAGCAGTGTGGGGTAAATTACTATGTGGGGGTAGTGTGGGGTAAATTACTGTGTAGGGGCAGTGTGAGGTAAATTACTGTGTGGGGGCAGTGTGGGGTAAATTACTGTGTGGGGGCAGTGTGGGGTAAATTGCAGTGTTGGGTACATTACTGTGTGGGGGCAGTGTGGAGGAAATTACTATGTGGGGGCAGTGTGGGGGAAATTACTATGTGGGGCAGTGTGGGGGAAACTACTGTCTGACGGCAGTCTAGGGGAAATTGCTATATGGGGAAGTGTGCGGAAATAACTATGTGGGGGCAGTGTGGGGGAAATTACTATTTGGGGGAAATTACTGTGTGGGAGAAACTACTGTGTTGGAGCAGTGTGGAGAAAATTACTATATGGGGCAGTGTGGGGGAAATTACTATGTGGAGGCAGTGTGGGGGAAATTACTATGTGGAGGCAGTAGGGGGAAATAACTGTGTGGGGGAAAATTACTATGGGGTGATTACTATGTGGGGGCAGTGTGGGAGAAATTACTAGCCTGGGTAAATGCAGAGGGACATAAAAGACAAACAACAGATATGTCAGCAAGCCGAGTCAGAACCAGGATGTCACTAATGTACAAAAGGCTAATCAAAGAGAAGTCAAGTCCACGCCAAAGGTCAAACCAGGAGAAGCCAATATACGCAGGGAGCAAGCGGGGACAGAATTGGGAACGTAGCCGTGAATCTAGCCACATGTAAGGCTGAACAAGTTCAGGATAGAGACTGAATTCACAGGCAACCTTTGGCCAGCAAGCTGCCTGTTAAATAGTGGAGAAGAGAAGTCATGTGACGTGACCAGCGTCACATGACTCATTCTCCTGAACCCAGCCGAGCACCGAGTGGTTAGCTCAGCGCTCAGGCTTACCGCAGTTGCCATGGACGCAAAGGATGCTGACCGCACCAAGGGAATGCGCGTGGCCAGATTATCCCTGCCCCTTGTTGCTGTGGAGACGAGGGCGTAGGGCACATACTCGCTCCGTATGAACATCAGAGCGCTGACGGCAGTGAATGGGGGGAACCTGCAGTTGACGCCCTGTGACAGTACACCCCTTCTATGTTGGGTCACAGGACCCAAAGCCAATGGAGCAGGTTTATCAGGATGATCACGATGAAGCCTTTGAATCAGCCTATTAGCGTGAATCTTATTCATTGGTACTAGAGTTGAGCGGACACCTGGATGTTTGGGGGTTGACGAGTTAGGCCAAACTTTACTGAAATATTCGGATTCGGGATCCGAACTTTTATTTTTTTTTTTTTTACTTTTCATTATCATATTGGAATTACAAAAGGTTCGATACACTTACTAAACATGCGAGAATTATGTAATTTAACCCCCAATAACCCTACCCACCCCTCCCCACATGCAAAGAAAAAAAAAAAAAAAAAAAAAAAAAAAAAGACCTCTCTTCATTCTCTCATTCATTCCGTCCTTTCGAGATCTTCAGCCATTTATCGTATGTACCTCTTTGTTTAAAGAGGATTGCCTCATAATTTTTGACTTTTTTTTACCAACTCCAACCATTTATTGTAGTCTGGGGGAGACTGAGAAAACCATGTCCTGGAGATAATAAGCCTTGCCAAAAACATTATTTTTATCAATAAGCAGCACTTTGAGCTCTGGCACTCGACTTCGGATAAATCACCCAGGATCCAAACTCCTGAGAGAAATGGAATCTAAACTCGCAAACGTTGAACTACATATTTCTGGACAGCCCGCCAGAACTCATTCACATGAAGGCAGTTCCAGAACATGTGGAGGTAGTCAGCACTAAAATCTCCACAGTGTGGACAAGCAGATGAAGCCCTGAGACCTCTCCTCTGGAGCCAAAGAGGGGTAACATATATCCTGTGAATAATATTGAATTGAACAACAATGTGATTAAAGTTGTACGATACTAAAATTGCATTCCTCAAAATATTTTCCCAAACCGGAAGGTGAAAATCTACAAGAGTGGTGTTCCAGGACCTTTGTCTGTGTGAAAAACAACCAGAAAAAAAACTGCTAATCAAGTGTTTATAGCATTGGGAAATCTTAACCCTAGTGTAACTTTTCCTTAAAATTAAATTATGTAGAAATTCAGCAGTGTCTATAATATAAAAATATTTATCTAAACAAGTAAAAAATGCAGAACGTAATTGAAGATATGTGTACCATGGTACCCCACCTAAATTTTTCTTTTTTGTGAAAGCTCCAAGAGAGAGAGGATTTCCCCGTTCTTCACTACTTGACTTAAATAATTAATATTCTTTGCCATCCAGTACTGCCGGCATTCCAAATTATTGAGGATGGGGAGTTTCCGATTATTCCATAACGGAGTACACGCTAGGGAGGCTTTAACCTTAAACCACTTTTTAATCATAGTCCAAGCCTTAGTGGCCATCCTAGAAAAGGATTTATAATACTGTGCAAATCTGGGTAAATATCCAGATTCCAACAGAAGGAAAAAAAATAAAAAAAAATAAAGGCCTGAATCTTCCACCAATTTCTTACAAAGCGGGCTATATCCCCAGTCATTAAAGAGGCATAATTGGGAGGCAAGAAAATATCCCCTGAAATGGGGGAGATTTAGGCCCCCTTGCTCATATGACATAGAGAAGTAGTCCACCTTTAATCTAACTTGTTTCCTCCCCCACAACAAATCCTTAATTATTCTTTCTATCATCTTAAAAAATTTCTCCTCAATCCATATAGGTGAATTTCGACCCACATAAAGAAGTTGGGGAAGAACCGCCATCTTTACCAAGGAAACTCTGTCCGCTCCTGTAAGAAAGAGCCATTGCCAAGTTTTAATTTTGGATCTAAGCTTCATGAGAACAGTAAGCAAATTAAGCTGAGCATAATCCGGTAATCGTGATCCCCAAATACTTCATTGAGTTTGAAACCATCAGACCCTGGGCTAGACCCTGACCTCATATACATGTAGAGTCAAGTGGCAGGATGCTGGTTTTCACCCAGTTAACTTCCAGACCTGATATCTTGCAAAAGGAGTCTTCAATCTCCATGACACGAGGGAGAGTAGTTTCAGTCTGTTGGATAAAAAACAAGACATCATCTGCATACAGCGATATTCGATCTGCCTCACCCAGAACTCCAAAACCAAAAACTCCCATATCCTGTCTAATTTTGGCCGCGAGAGGTTTAATGTAAATGTTGAATAGGAGTGGAGATAGCGGATAACCCTGATCGGTGCCTCTCTCCAATGCAAAACTCCTAGTCAACATGTCACCAATCCTAAGTCTAGCGGCCGGAGATTTATAAAGAAGCTGTACCATGGAGATATATCTGGGACCAAACCCCATTTTTTCCATCACCTTCCAGAGGAACCCCCACTCGACCCTGTCAAAGGCCTTAGTGGCATCAAGAGACAGGATGGAGCGGGAGCTACCTCCAGGAGACTGGATGTTAGCAAAGAGGCGACCATTTTCATCAGGGTGGATTACAGATGAAATAACACCGGCTGATCTGTTAGCAAGGACTTTGGAGAGCAACTTGACGTCTGTGTATTAAGTAAAGAAAGTGGCCTATCCGAACTTAACCCGAACCCCATTGAAGTCAATGGGGACCTGAACTTTTGGGCACTAAAATGGCTGTAAAATAGCCCTGGAAAGGGCTAGATGGCTGCAAAAGGCAGCAAAATGTCGGTAAATGCCCGGGCTGCAAACAAATGTGGAAATGACTTAAAATAAAATGAATACAAATTAAACATTATTAATTGGCAACTCGGAGGAGGAGGTGGAATAGGAGGTTGGGGAGGCGTCAGGTGGGAACGCCATCTTTTGATCAGTAACAGACGTTTTTACAAAATTCGGTTTCCTGCCAGCAATGCACAGCTATGGCTTATCACTGGCAAAACTGGGTTAATGTCACCCACCAATGGAACAGGTGATATTCAGAAATGTTAGGCCCCTGGCACCCAGACAGAGGAGAGGTCAATTCACGGCAAAAAGAGGTCAATGTCACCCACGAATGCAACATGCCATTATCAGAAATGTAGGCCCCTGGCACCCAGACAGAGGAGAGGTCAATTCACGGCAAAACAGGCTTCATGTGACCCACCAATGGAACAGGCGATTATCAGAAATGTAGCCCCTGGCACCCAGACAGAGGAGAGGTCAATTCACGGCAAAACAGGCTTCATGTCACCCACCAATGGAACAGGCGATTATCAGAAATGTAGGCCCCTGGCACCTAGACAGAGGAGAGGTTCATTCACGGCAAAACAGGCTTAATGTCATCCACCAATGCAACAAGTGATTTTCAGAAATGTAGGCAGCTGGCATCCATACAGAGGAGAGGTTCATTCACGGCAAAACATGCTTCATGTCACAAACTAATGGAACAGGCGATTGTCACTCTTGTAGGCCCCTGGCACCCAGACAGAGGAGAGGTCAATTTATGGCAAAACAGACTTAATTTCACCCACCAATGGAACAGGCGATTATCAGAAATGTAGGCCCCTGGTACCCAGACAGAGGAGAGGTTAATTCACGGCAAAACAGGCTTCATATCATCCACTAATGCAACAGGTGATTTTCAGAAATGTAGGCCCCTGGAACCCAGACAGAGAAGAGGTTTAGTCACGGCAAAACAGGCTTCATATCATCCACCAATGCAACATTCGATATTTAGAAATGTAGACCTCTAGTACCCAGACAGAAGAGAGGTTCATTCACAGCAAAAAGAGGTTAATGTCACCCACCAATGAAACAGGCGATTTTTATTAAGTTAGGCCCCTGGCACCCAGACAGAGGAGAGGTCAGTTCACGGCAAAACAGGCTTCATGTCATCCACCAATGCATCAGGCCACTATCAGAAATGTAGGCTCCTTGCACCCAGACAGAGGAGAGGTTCACTCAAATTGGGGTAGACACCAAAATAATGGTACAAATAAAATAAAGGATTCAATGAATAAGTGCACTGGAGTAAAAGAATGTATGGTCGAGGCGGTTATAAATGTCTATTCTGCACAAAGTACGGACAAGTCCTGTGGGATCCATGCCTGGTTCATTTTAATGAACGGGAGCTTGTCCACGTTGGCTGTGGACAGGAGGCTGCGTTTGTCTTTTATGATTCTCCCTGCCGTGCTAAATACACGTTCAGACAATACACTAGCTGCAGGTCAGGCCAGCACCTCCAAGGCATAAAGGGCAAGCTCAGGCCATGTGAACAATTTGGAGACCCAGAAGTTGAATGGTGCAGAACCATCATTCAGTACGTGGAGGCATGTGCACATGTACTGTTCCACCATGTTGTTCAAATGCTGCCTCCTGCTAAGACGTTCCATATCACTATTTCAGTGCTGCAATTTAACATCGGTATTTGTACGCTGTATGCACAACTGCTTTGTGGACCCACAACAAGGCTTTTTTCACTAAAACACACAAATGCAGTATTTAACTGCTGGAAATTAAACGTAGGTATTTCTACGCTCTATGCACAACTGGTTTGGGAACCCAAAACACGGCTTTTGTCACCAAAATTCACAAATGCAGTATTAAAAGGCTGGAAATTAAATGTAGGTATTTCTACACTTTATGCACAACTGTTTTGTGGGCCTAGAACACAGCTTTTTTTCCCCTAAAACACACTGATGCACTATTTCCGTACTGCAATTTAAAATTGGTATTTGCACGCTGTATGCACAACTGCTTTGTGGACCCACAACACGGCTTTTTTCACTAAAACACACAAATGCAGTATTTAACTGCTGGAAATTAAACGTAGGTATTTATATGCTGTATGCACAACTGGTTTGGGAACCCAGAACACGGCTTTTTTCACCAAAATACACAAATGCAGTATTTAAAGGCTGGAAATTAAACGTAGGTATTTCTACGCTCTATGCACAACTGCTTTGTGAACCAAGAACACAGCTTTTTTTCCCTAAAAACACTAATGCACTATTTCAGTGCTGCAATTTAACATTGGTATTTGCACGCTGTATGCACAACTGCTTTGTAGACCCAGAACACGGCTTTTTTTCAGTAAAACACACTAACGCACTATTTCAGTGCTGCAATTTAACATTGGTATTTGTATGCACAACTGCTTTGTGGACCCACAACAAGGCTTTTTTCATTAAAACACACAAATGCAGTATTTAACTTCTGGAAATTAAACATCAGTATTTATACGCTGTATGCACAACTGGTTTGGGGACCCAGAACACAGCTTTTTTCACCAAAATTCACAAATGCAGTATTTAAAGGCTGGAAATTAAACGTAGGTATTTCTACACTTTATGCACAACTGTTTTGTGGGCCTAGAACGCGGCTTTTTTTCCATAAAACACACGGATACACTATTTCCATGCTGCAATTTAAAATTGGTATTTGTACACTGTATGCACAACTGCTTTGTAGACCCAGAACACGGCTTTTTTTCAGTAACACACACTAAAGCACTATTTCCGTGGCATACTTATCTTGCTCATTCACCAGCACTGGGGGAAGAGCACTTTTCGGCGGAACCACGGGTGAAACATACTTTTTAAGCAAAGATTTATGAAACAAATTGTGAATACGAAACAAATCTGGCAACTTCAACCTGAAAGATACGGGATTAATAATTTCGAGGACTTCATACGGACCAACAAATCATGGTGCAAACTTCCTGGAGGACACTCTCAGAGACAAATTATTAGTGGACAGCCAAACTTTTTCTCCGACCTTAAACCCTCCTCCTTTGGAAGGTTTTCTATTAGCATAGGTTTTCTGACTCTCTTGAGCTTTTTCTAGGTTCGGCTGAACCCAAGCCCAAACTGTGCACAGTTCTGAAGTTACAAACTGAACACCTCTGTCAGACACAATATTTTCAGGAATACCATGTAATCGTACCACCTATTCAATAAACACAGAAGCCAGAGTCTTGGCATCAAGAAGTTTGGATAGTGTAACAAAGTGTACCATCTTACTGAATCTGTCGACCACTACCCAAACCACAACTTCCCTTCCGAGGGAGGTAGATCAGTGATGAAATTCATCGAAATACTGTATGTGACCAGGGTTTACTCAGAATGGGTAGTGGTCGTAATTCACCAGCAGGACATGATCTGGGCGTTTTGGACCTGGCACATACCTCACATGCAGAAACATAAGATTTGACATCCCTGGATAGTGTGGGCCACCAATAAGACCTGGACACAAGTTCGTTGGTGCCCTCAATACCGGGATGTCCGTACAAGGCTGAGGCATGACACTCACTGAGCAAACGGAGACAAAACTGCTCAGAAACAGAAAACTTATCAGAAGGTGTTAGTGGCGGTGCTAGATGTTGCTGCGCTTCAATGAGAGAAGCCAGTTCCTTGGACAAAGCTGCCACAATTAGTGTTGAGCGCGAATATTCAAATAGCGAATTTCTTTTGCGAATATCGCAAATCGAATATTCATTTTTTGTTGTTTTTTAGATGTTAATCCTTGCTGCTCTCTGGTTGTCTTCCCACTTCCCAAAAGCTGTTCTTACCTGTCCGGAGGATTCCTGGCTCCCTGCCCGCTCCAGTCAATGCCCGTTGCCGCTTCTGCCGACTCCCTGTGTGCATGGAAACGCCTCTATGCTAAAATGTAATGTCGGATGTGAGAATCACAATCTCACAAATTTGACTTAGTTGTAATCGCAATGCGATTAATATAACCTGAATTATTCGCATTGCGATATTCGTTATATTCTAGCAATACAACCATTAGGTACCCAGCTTTAAGTTGAATTCGCAATGTGAGCAATACAGGTTATATTAATCGCATTGCGAATTCAACTTAGAGCTGAGTTCATAATGGTTGTATTGATAGAATATAACGAAGATTGAGAATATAGTGCTATATTCGTGAATTCGTGATATTCGTCGTCTTCGTTATATTCTAGCAATACAACCATTAGGAACTTAGCTCTAAGATAAATTCGCAATGTGAGTATATGTTTGCTTCGCGAATGAAACTTTGAGCTGAGTTCCTAATGGTCGTTGCTAGAATATAACGAGGATTGAGAATATAGTGCTATATTCGTTATATTCTAGCAATACAGCCATTAGGAATTGAGCTCTAAGTTGAATTCGCAATGCGAGTAATATAGGTTATATTAATCGCATGGCGAATTGAACTTAGAGCTGAGTTCCTAATGGTTGTATTGCTAGAATATAACAAAGATGACTGTATTACTCGCATTGCGAATTCAACTTAGAGCTGGGTTCCTAATGGTTGTATTGCTAGAATATAACAAAGATTGAGAATATAGTGCTATATTCGTGATATTTGTTATCTTCGTCAATTATAGCAATACAATACAACCATTAGGAACTCAGCTCTAAGTTGAATTTGCGATGCGAATATAAATCCGCGTAAAATTCGCAATATATAGAATAATGACGAATATTCGATTTCGACGAATATATGACAAATATTCAATCGAATATTCGCGAAATATCGCAAAATTGAATATGGCCCCTCCCGCTCATCACTAGCCACAATCATGTTAGCTGGTAGGATGGATTCAGGAGGAATTCCAGGGGGTTGAAATGCACAGAAACTTTGAGACAAGGCATTAGCCTTTACGTTCTTACTTCCTAGCTTAAAAGTAATCAAGGAGTTAAAACACGTGAAAAACAAAGCCCATCTGGGTTGACGTGGATTAAGGCGTTTAGCAGATTCGAGGAACAATACATTTTTATGGTCAGTGAGCACAGTGATACAATGTTTAGCCCACTCCAAAAAATGTCTCCATTCCTCAAATGCCCATTTAATGGCTAACAATTCTCGATTACTAATGTCATAATTCCTCTCAGTAGGAGAGAATTTCTGTGAAAAAAAAAGCACAGGTCTTAAATTGGTAAGATTAGAGGGTCCCTGCGAAAGCACCACCTCCACCCCATCCAGAAGCGTCAACCTCTACAGTGGTTGATCAGGCTGAATCAAAATTTGGGCATTCTTAAAAGACCTTTTAAGGGTCTCAAAGGCCTCAATAGCCTCTACAGACCAGTTCTCCAGATCTGCCCCCTTCTTAATGAGATCGGTCAAAGGTTTGGCAACTACTGAATTTTTTAAAATAAATTTGCGGTAATAGTTGGAAAACCCTAAAAAGCGTTGTAAGGCATTCAGGGATGATCGTCTTACCCAATATAAAATAGCCTGTACCTTACCAAGGTCCATTTTAAAAGGCATGAGGAGTGAGAACATAACCCAGATACAAGATTTCCTGAACCTCAAAGACGCATTTTTCAAACTTAACAGACAGTTGATTCTTTCTGAGAATCTCCGGAACTTTTCTGGTATGCACAACATGAGATTCCCAACTCGAAGAAAAAATCTAAATGTCATCGAGATATACAATCATAAATTTGACAATAATGTCTCTGAAGATGTCGTTCATGAAATTTTGAAAAACTGCAGGAGCATTACTAAGCCTAAAAGATATGACCAGGTATTTAAAATGCCCCTCCGTAGTATTAAAAGCAGTTTTCCATTCGTCCCCATCTTTAATTCAAACTAATTTGTAAGCTCCCCTTAGGTCAAGTTTGGAGAACCATGAAGCCCCTAGAACTTGATTGAACAGATCGGGAATCAATGGAAGAGCATATTGATTTTTAACAGAAATTTTGTTCAATTCTTGATAGTCAATACAAAGCTGAAGCCCTCCGTCCTTTTTCTTAACAAAAAAGAACCCTTCCCCCATAGGAGATACAGAGGGCCTAATATGTCCTTTAACCAAACTTTCCTTGACATATTTTTAATGGAATCACGTTCTGGAGTAGATAGATTATATATACGCCCCTTGGGAAACCTTAAAACCTCCACTAATTCAATAGCGCAGTCATAAGGTCTATAGTCATAATCCTCTATGAATTGAGGTAATAGTTTGGATTCTGCTGAGACATGGACAATAGACAAACAAGAATCACATTTAGGGCCCCATTTGACTAGTTCACCTCTGGTCCAATCAATCACAGGGTTGTGTACTTGGAGCCATGGCATACCTAGTACCACATCAACAGGCAAATTCTCCAGGGCACAACAATTAATGACATCCCCCTACCGTTAGCAAAATCTCGGGAGTAGAAAACTTCACGGTACCTCCTAATAATAGGGTAGAATCAATAGCAACAATGTATATAGGATCAGGAAGGGTCAGGATAGGAATTCCCACCTGACGGGATCAATAAAGCTAGCAGCTGATACAGATTTAGAATCAATAAAAGCTTTACCTGAACCCTTATTGAGCCCTTCAGAAAGAGTAACAGGCACCAAGAATTTACCTTTAACAATATCCAGGAGTACCTTGTAATTAGATGTCCCAGGTTTGAGTGATCTACTGGGAGTAGACTTCTTGGGACATTGTCGAATCCAATGGTCGGAACCGTCACAATAGAAACATGTCCCCTGATGGCATTATTGTTCCCTTCAGGACATACCAATCTACATGGGTTCTTCGGTACCAGGTTCAGATTGGATACTCACAAGACTGACCTTAGATTTAAAGGTCACCTAGGAGGAAAGCAAAAACTCCTGCTGTCTCTCCCTAATGCGTCTTAGAGCAAGTGTCATGGTCTGCTCCAAAGTCTCAGGAAGGGGATAACCTATAAGCATATCTAAGTTTATCGGATAAGCCTGACCTGAACTGAGGGCAGGTTCATTCCAGTCGGAGGGAGCACACCATCTCTTAAGTTGAGTACAGTACTCCTCTACAGGTCGGCCACCCTGTACCAAAGCCTTTAACTGCGTCTCTGCTACGGTAGCTCTGTCTGGTTTATCATACAGAGCACCTAGGGCCTGAAAGAAAGCATCGACTGACCAAAGACACAACGAGTCAGGGGGTAATGAAAACGCCCACTCTTGGGGGTCACCTTGTAACAGAGAAATTATAATTCCCACTTGCTGTGGCCCTAGGCCAGAAGAAAGAGGTCGTAGCATGAAATATAATTTGCAGCTTTCTTTAAAGCCTGGAAGCTCTTGCGGTCTCCTGAAAACCGCTCAGGAAGTTTAACAAATGGTTCTGCCTGCATGACGGACAGAGGGGGAACCGTGAGGTTATGGCCCGCTTCTTGGACTTGTGACCTCTCCCCTAATTCCTGAACTATATGGGCCAAGTTCCGGACATGATCCATCAGGTGTTGTAGCAGATCCATAGTGGTTGTATGGGGCAGTGAATCTGACACAAGGAGGGGTAGAGGGTAGTGACCACTGGCTCCACCCACACCCCTGTCCCTGCCTACTTGCACCATTCATCCTAGGCAATGAGGTACAACTGGGCGATGTTACCTAGCCTGAGTAAGTGCGGAGGAGCATACAAGACAAACAACAGATATGTCAGCAAGCCGAGTCAGAACCAGGATGTCACTAAAGGTTAAAAGGATAATCAAAGAGAAGTCAAGTCCACGCCAAAGGTCAAACCAGGAGAAGCCAATATACGCAGGGAGCAAGCAGGGACAGAGTCGGGAACGGAGTCTGGAATTTAGCCACGTGTCACGCTGAACAAGTTTAGGATAGAGACTGAATTTACAGGCAACCTGTGGCCAGAAAGCAGCCTGTTAAATAGTGGAGAAGAGGAGTCATGTGATGTGGCCACCGTCACATGACTCATTCTCCTGAACCCAGCCGAGCACCGAGGGATCAGCTCGGCCCTCAGGCTTACCACAGTTGCCATGGACGCTAACCATGCCAAGGGAATGCGCACGGCATGATCCTCCCCGCCCCTCGTTGCTGTGGAGACAAGGGCGTAGCGCATGTCCTCGCTCCGTATGAACAGCAGAGCGCTGACGGCGGTGAATGGGGGAACCTGTCGTCGACGCCCCGTGACACCTCCATGTCTTTTTTATTATAATTCTATGTATTTTAAATTTGGTGACCACATTTTTCAGTTTAGGGCCCATTTTTGGATAATTTGCTTCTTCATACAAAAAAAACTAAACTAAAATGGAGGGAGGGGCTAAAAATGGGTAGACAGCCCGGGCCTGTCATGCACTTAATCCGCCACTGACTGTACATTACTAATGTCGGGCAGTGAGGGGGACTTTACCGCTGTAGGGGCACTGTGAGGGACATTACTGCTGCAGGGGCACTGTGAAGGACATTACTACTGTAGCGGCACTGTGGCGGACATTACTGCTCTAAGGGGCACTGAGATGAATATTACTGCTGTGGGGGCATTGTGGAGGACATTGCTATTGGGTGGCACTATGAGGCACATTACCACTGTGGGGCACATTGAAGGTTGGGTGGTATTGTGAGGGACATTACTACTGTGGGGCACTGTGGTGGATATTGTTACTCGAGACGTATTTTAGGGGACATTACTAATGTACGGACACAGTGGGGGACAAAACTGGCAGCATTATTGGGGTCACCTTAGGGGAATTAATACTGAGGACATAATAAGGGTCATTACTGGTGGCACTGGGACTTCTAATGCTGAGGCACTTTGTAATGGGGCATTTTGTAATATGAGGGCACTAAATGGGGTATTATTGGAGGCACTGGGAGGATTTTATTACTGGGGGACACAATAGATGGATTTTTTTTGTACAAGACATTACTACTGGGGGCACTATAGAGGACATTATTAATTCTGGGGGCACAAGAATGGCATTTTTACTGGGGGTAAAATAGAGGATATTAATGCTGAAGGCACTGTATTTGCAATTCTATTACAGGGGCATTACAGGACATTATTTTGGGGACACTATAAAAGCATTATTGCTGGGAGCACAATGTAAGGTTTTATTATAACTGGGGCATTTTAGAAGATATTATTATTACTGGGGGCATATTAGCGGACATTATTATTACTGGGGGCATATTAGCGGACATTATTATTACTGGTGGACATTCTAATTGCTGGAGGCACTATAGGGACATTATTTCTACAAGAACGTTCTAAGAGAACGTCTACATCACAGGAGATGTCATTGGATGTAAGAGAGATGTATATGTTTATGTATGTATGTGTGGTTTAGTGGGGGGCCCTCTGCTGTCTGTTTGTCCTGATGTGACTGTATTATAGCATTCTTTACAGAACCAAAATAGGGCTCACATATAGCTACATGGGCCCACTACTCTATCTCTGTTCATACCCAACAGAAAAAAAATGTATCCAAAAAATATAAAATTTAAGTCCAGCGCCTATCTATGATATAAACAACTTTGCCTTAAATACTACATAGTTAAAATCCACATGGCATCCCTCTGCTAACATGTTTCATGCACATGGTGCTTACTGAAGCATTAAAAATGAGAACATTAAAATCATTTAAAAACCAAATGCCATCTAATAGTGGGTGTGAACGTAGTCACATGATTAACCCATGTTACATGGTTGTAATAAATAATGAATGTGCAAAATAGACTTCACATCAGAGCACAAACCACAAACTAGAATGTAAAAAAATAAATGCATATGCAGATCTGCATCATGCACTGTGTACCGAACAGCAATATGCGCACGTCAGATATGGTGAAATGTCAAGTCTTTACGAGGCCAGCAAAATTGAAGATACACTACGCACAAAAAGTTAGGGATACTTGGCTTGTGGATGGAATTTCAGGATGAACCTAAAATGCACTTAACCTTTACAGGTGAACTTAATGGGATCTTCTCAAAACTTTTCAATGCACATATCCACACTGTTCAATGTTTCAGTACTTTTTGCACAACTTGCTGTTCTCAAACAAGGGGCTTAATGACAAAATTCCCAACATGTGTTTGATCAATGAATCACCCCAATAAATTGCATTGTTCGATTAGAATTGGTATTTAAACAGTCCTCCTCAACATTTTGACATCAGGAAACCAAGACGACATCTAACAGCTGATCAACAGTAGTGATGAGCGAGCATGCTCGGCCGAATATTGGTTCGAGTCTCCTCCCCGCACATTTGGCGCCTTCTAAGAAGCCAATAAAGGTCCAGGCAAGTAATTCCCCTCAGTGTAAGGCCATAGCCATGTTAGCTATAAGCCTTAGGCTACATTCACACGACCGTATGGGTTTTGCGGTCCGCAAATTGCAGACCCGCAAAACACATATACCGGCCGTGTGAATGTAGCCGGGCCTATGATAGAAATGCCTATACTTGTCCGCGGACAAGTATAGGACATGCTCTATCTTTTTTGCGGGGCCGCAGATCAGATCTACGGATGCGGACAGCACACTGTGTGCTGTCCGCATCTTTTGCGGCCCCATTGAAATGAATGGGTCCGCACCCGTTCCGCAAAATTGCAGAACGGATGCGGAGCCATTCATACGGTCGTGTGAATGTAGCCTTACACTGATTGGCTGGCCGAAACACGTGATACCATTTCATATAGGAGCTAACACTACTACACCATCATAAAGCAGTGTTTTGGGCAGTCATTATAAAATAGGGCTCATTCACTACGGTGTGCCTGGTACTGAGATATGCACTGCACCATCATAAAGCAGTGTGTTGGGCAGACATTATAAAAAGGGGCTTATTCACTACAGTATGCCTGGTAATGAGATATACACATTTTTTCTGGGTAAATTAACCAAACTTGTGCCACATCTGTGTGTGCGTTCAATCTGCAACCGATATATTAATTTCTCCAGCAGAGAGTGATTTATATTTTGGCCACTAGTTTTGGGCACATCTGTGTGTGTGTGTAGGCCGCAACCGCATATACAGTATTCCTGCAGAGAATACATTTTATTTGGGACAAATTTGTATCCAATATAGAACTACATCCGAATACAGTGTATGTTGTCAAAAATACATTACCTCTGGCCTAGTGTAGTGCCGAAAATCTGTATTTTTCTGTATCCAGTACCTTACTCGAAGCCAATACAGTGTGTATTGTAAAAATTACATTATCTCTGGGCTAGTGTAGTGCCGAAAATCTGTATTTTTCTGTATCCAGTACATTAACGCAAGCAAATACAGTGTGTATTGTCAAAGTGACATTATCTTTGACCTAGTGTAGTGCCGAAAATCTGTATTTTTCTGTATCCAGTACATTAACGCAAGCAAATACAGTGTGTATTGTAAAAATTACATTATATCTGGTCTAGTGTAGTGCCGAAAATCTTTAGTGGACAGTAAAACAATCTGCGACACATCTACAGACAAAACCATTAATATGAAGAAGGCGAGCACAAAGGGAGGGGGAAGTGGGCGTGATGCTGATGGTGCAAGCAGAGGCCATGGCCCTAGGCGTGATGCTGATGGTGCAAGCAGAGGCCGTGGCCCTGGGCGTGATGCTGATGGTGCAAGCAGAGGCCGTGGCCCTGGGCGTGATGCTGATGGTGCAAGCAGAGGCCGTGGCCCTGGGCGTGATGCTGATGGTGTAAGCAGAGGCCGTGGCCCTGGGCGTGATGCTGATGGTGCAAGTAGAGGCCATGGCCCTGGGTGCAATGAAACTGTGCCTGCTGCCAGTGCACCAGAAAAACAAAAAAAATCCACCTTACCCATGTCCAACTTAGCTGGGCGACGCAGGTCAACACTGTCCAAGTTGGACCAGTGCGAACAGGTGGTCGTTTGGATTGCAGAAGATAATGCTTCCAGTCAGTTAAGCACCACCCTCTCTTCTATGAAGTCCAGTCTCTGTAGCCAAGAGTCTGGTCAGCCGAATCCTCACTCTGATCCTCCGTCCTCCCACCATGTCGAGTCTGGCCAAACAAGTGATCCCACACTCGGATATTCACATGACCTCTTTTCATCGCCAGTACTTGGTTTGGCCCTCTCGCCAAGCACGCTTGAAGAGGAACCTGAGATATTGTGCCCTAATTCCCAACCTCTTGAGCTTTTACAATCTCAAAAAGATGACAGTGGTGAATGGCAATCATTCGTTCACGAGGTGGATGATGATGATACACAGTTGCCAATCACTGAGGTGGTGTTAGGTCAAGTCAGGAGGATGAGCAGAGTGAGGAAGTGGAAGAGGAGGTGGTGGAGGATGAGGTCACTGACCCAACATGGGAAGGTGAAAAGCCGAGCGAGGACAGCAGTACAGAGAGGAAGGGATCCGCAGCACCGCAACAGTCTGGAAGAGGTAGTGGGGTTGCAAAAGGGAGATGTCGGCCAACACCAAACAGGCCCGCAACTTTACACCAAGTACCCCCATGCGTAAATATACCTTGCCAAGGGGTAGGTGTTCCGCAGTATGGTGCTTTTTAAGGAAAGCACAGATGACAAATGAGTGGTAGTTTGCAACTTGTGCCGTACCAAAATTAGCCGGGGAGTGAACACTAGCAACCTCACCACCACCAGTATGATCTGCCATATGGCATCCAAGCACCCTAATAAGTGGGCCAAATGCCTAGGTCCACACTCTGGGTCTGCGGGTCACACCACTGCCTCCTTTTCCTCTGTGTTATGCACTGCGGGCCAATCCCATGTCGAAGGCGCAGGCCCAGATGCCCCTCGCCCTGCACCTGGACCATCGCATGAACCGTCAGCAACAACATCCACTTCCCTGTCCCAGCGCAGCTGTAACGGTCCTTGGCTCACCTGAGTGAGAGGACAGCCGGCTGGTGGTTGGAGTCCAGTGGCAAAGACCCACAGAAGCAGGAGGCAGGTAGCGTGGTCGATCAGTCCGGGTCGGCAGTAGAGATGGCAGCGAGGTAACAGCAGGAGTAGACAGAGGCGTGGTCGGTGGAAGGCAAAGGGTCAATGCAGGCGGCAGTTCAGCGAGGTCAAACGGTCCGGGTCGGCAACAAAGGTAAACAGCAGTAGTCGTGGAGGAGCAGAGAGGAAGCTTGCTACAGGCTTGGAGGCACAATAACCAGCAGAGGTCTGGTGCTAGAGGCTGGGCTTATAAAGGGGAAGTAACAGGTGCACGGAATCAAGACTGATGAACAAGAGTAGGCTGGAGCAAGATAGATCAAAGAGTTCAGCAGGAGAAAAAGTCCAGAAGGGCTGGTAGTCTAGTGGCTAGAGCTACCGCCTGGGACATGACTGGTCACAGGTTCGATTCCCGACAGTACTCCCCCCCTTCCAAGGTGACCTCCGGGCACCATGGGGGAAGGCTTACCGGGTTGCTGTTGGTGAAACTCTTTTACCAGTCTGGGGGCGTGGACATTTTCTTCAGGCTCCCAGGAGTTATCCTCGGGAGGGTAGCCCTCCCACCCAATTAGATATTGCAATTTTCCTCGGTGGATCCTGGAGTCGAGGATCTTCTCAACAACGAACTCTTCCTCACCTTGTACCCTCCCGGGTGGTGGAGGGGGCGGGTGGCGGCCAGTGAAGGTATTCTCCACGTATGGCTTGAGGAGGAAGCAATGGAAGACAGGGTGCACCCTAATGGAATCCGGAAGGTCAAGCCGGAACGTGACCTCATTGATTTGTGCGGTGACCTGGAACGGACCCATGTATTTTGGGGCTAACTTTTTGGAGGGGACCTTCAGTCTGAGGTTCCTGGTGGACAGCCATACCTTGTCTCCTACATGGAAGCCCGGGGTGGGTTTGCGGCGTCTGTCTGCTCCCTGTTTAAAGCGCCTCTGGGCGAGCTGGAGGTTGTCTATTATGTCCTTTTGTGCCTCCTGTAGGGTTGTTAGGCGCTCGGCCACTGCTGGGAGGGTGGAGGCAACGGGCAGGTGGGGAATGAACATGGGGTGCGAGCCTGTGTTAGCAAAGAAAGGGCTGTGCTTGGTTGAGCTGTGCTCAGCATTGTTGTAGGCAAACTCGGCTGTGGGGAGATGGTCAAGCCAGTCATTCTGCAGGTGGGAGCTGAAACAGCGTAGGTACTGCTCTAAGGTCTGGTTAGTTCTCTCCGTCTGCCCGTTTGACTGAGGGTGGAAAGCGGAGGAAAGGTTCACTTTAACCCTGAGCGCCAGCCAGAAGTCCTTCCAGAACTTTGAGGTAAATTGTACGCCTCGGTCTGAGACCACGTCGTCCGGAATCCCATGCAGCCTGAAGACCTCTTTGAGGACAAGATCAGCCATCTGTTTGGCCGTGGGTAGGCCCTTGTAGGGGATGAAATGGGCCATTTTGGTGAGGCGGTCGACCACGACCAGGATGGTGTTCATCCCTTTTGAAGGAGGAAGGTCTACCACAAAGTCCATGGAGATCGAGCCCCAGGGGCGGGAGGGAGTGGGAGGGGTTGTAACAGACCCACGGGAGAGGAACGAGGAGTCTTATTGCGGGCACAGACCGTGCACGAGGAGATGTACTTCTTGGTGTCCTCCTTGTATGTTGGCCACCAGAAGGAGCGGGAGAGAAGCTCCTGGGTCTTTCTTGTGCCCAGATGGCCGGCCAGCTTGGAGTCATGGTTAAGTTTGAGCACTTCGAGTCGTGCGATTTCTGGTACATAAAGTTGTAGGTCCTGATGAAACCAATGACCATTTTTAAACGTGAGGCTGACATTCCTTGTGGGGTGGGTGAGGAAGAGGTCATTTTCGTATCCTTCTTTGATTGTGACCAGGAGTTCTTTAGAGTAGGTGGCCCCCACAACACTTTTCTCGGATAGGATGTTGTCTTGGCCCTTATTACTCTGTGAGGGCTCCGAAAACATTCTGGAGAGGGCGTCAGCCTTGCCGTTTTTGATCCGGGCGATATGTGATGAGAAAGTTGAAGCGGGAAAGAATAGGCTCCATCTGGCCTGTCTGGCTGTGAGTCTCTTAGCGCTGCGGATGAACTCGAGGTTTTTGTGGTCGGTTAGTACGATTATGGGGTTGGCAGCTCCCTCCAGCAGGTGTCTCCACTCGGAGAAGGCTTCCTTGATCGCCAGTAGTTCTTTGTTCCCGATGTCGTAGTTCTTCTCGGAGGGGGACATCTGGCGAGAGAAATATGCGCACGGGTGTAGTAGCATCTTCTCCCCTGTCCGTTGTGACAGAACTGCCCCTACCGCGGAGTCAGATGCATCCACTTCGATAGTAAAGGCAACTCGGGGTTCGGGTGGACTAGGATTGGAGCAGAAGTGAAGAGGAGTTTCAACCGTGAAGGCCTCCTGGGCCTCGGGTGTCCAGGAGAAGGGGACTGCCTTTTGGTGAGTTGGGTGATCGGTGCGATGACCTTGGAGAAGTCCTGGATAAACTTCCGATAGAAGTTGGCGAAGCCAATAAATCTTTGTACCTCCTTCACGTTTCTTGGAATGGGCCAGTCCAACACGGCTTGGACCTTCCCTGGGTCCATACTTAGGCCCTCTGGGGAGATGATGTACCCGAGGAACTGAGTGGTGGTTCGCTCAAACTCACATTTCTCGAGTTTGATATAAAGAGAGTTCTGGCGGAGTCTCTGCAATACCCTGCGGACATGTTCGCGGTGCTGTTTGAGGTCTTCTGAGAAGATCAAGATGTCGTCCAGGTAAACGACTACAAACAGATCCAGCATGTCCCTGAGGACATCATTAATGAAGTGCTGGAAGGTGGCGGGAGCATTACAAAGTCCGAAAGGCATGACCAGGTACTCGAAGTGACCATAACGTGTCCGGAAGGCGGTCTTCCATTCGTCTCCAGGGCGGATTCGGACAAGGTTGTAGGCCCCTCGAAGGTCAAGTTTGGTGAAGATTTTCGCTACCCGGAGTCTCTCGAGGAGTTCAGAAATCAGCGGGAGCGGGTACCGGTTCTTAACGGTTATGTCGTTTAGCTTCCTGTAGTCAATGCAGGGACGCAAGGATGAGTCTTTTTCTCCACAAAGAAAAAGGGGGCTCCTGCTGGGGAGGTAGAGGGCCGGATGAACCCTTTCTTTAGGTCCTCGTCCAGGTATTCTTTCAGAGCCTTGAGTTCAGGCTCTGAGAGGGAATAGATACTGCCAAAGGGTATTTCGGCCCTGGGCAACAGTTCTATTGGGCAGTCGTAGGGTCGGTGTGGCGGCAGCTTGTCTGCGTTTTCTTGTCGCAGACATCTTGGAACTCACGGTATTGAGGGGGTAGTAGATTCCTGACGGATACTTCAGAGATAGTCGTGTCTTCGGATGGAAGGACGGGTTTGTGGGAGCAATTGAGCGAACAAAACTCAGACGGAAACCGTAAGCAGCGGGTTTCCCAATCCACCGAGGGGTTGTGGGTGGCCAACCATGGAATGCCCAGGATCACCGGGAACTTTGGGGAGGCGATCAGGGAGAAGTGAATGGTCTCCTGATGATCGGGTTTGATGAAGAGTTGAAGGTCAGCGGTCTGGTGCGTAACCAGCCCAGAAGAGAGCGGGGTCCCATCGACAGTTTCCAGATCGAAGGGGCTGCCCTGGTTACCAGTGGTATGTTGTTCTCATGGGCGAAGGTCAAGTCCATGAAATTTCCGCCGGCCCCGAGTCAAGCATTGCAGAGCAGGGAAGCTGTCGTTCCCCAATGGTGATAAGGATGGATACAATGAAGTGGGACCCGGTACCTGTAGTGTCTATGGTTTCAGAGGCCAAGGGTGAGGTTGTGGCCTTTGTAACTCCCGTAATTCTGTGACAGCGATGGTTCGGCGAGTCTTATTGGGGCACCTAATAGCGAAGTGCCCTGGCTCGCCACAGTAAAGACAAAGGCCTGCGGATAGTCGTCTCTCCTTTTCAGCAGCCGATAGAGTCTTGCGCAGTGCGTCGACCTGCATGGGCTCGGTGGAGGATTGGTGAGCCGGCTGAGTCGTTGGAGTGAAAGGGTACACGGGCCTGTTATCTAGGGACCAGAGTCTTTCTCTCCTTCTTTCTGCCAGTCTCCGGTCAATCCGGATGCACAGTTGGACGAAATCATCCAGATCGTCTGGGGCGTCTACCCTGGCGAGCTCATCCTTTATAGGTTCGGAGAGTCCACGGCGAAATTGACTCTTCTGGGCAGCTGGGTTCCAGGTGGTGTCCGTGACCCAGCGGCGGAACTCTGAGGAATACTCGGCTACAGAGCGTCTTCCCTGCCGTAGACTGTGCAGCCTAGCCTCGGCCGTCGCGCAGCGGTTAGGGTCGTCGAACACTTGGCTCATGGCTGTGGTGAAGTTGTCTAGGTTATTCAATACGAGACTGTGGGATTCCACATATGGGGATGCCCATGCCAGGGCCTCATCAGTTAGAAGGTTGATGATGAACAGGATCTTCTTTCTGTCTGAGGTAAAAGAGCCCGGCTGCATCTGAAAGTAAATACGGCACTGGTTGAGGAACCCCGAAATTGGTTCCGATCGCCGTTAAACTTTGACGGGAGAGGCATACGGGTGTCGGTGACCGCGCCGCGTACGTCCAGTAGTTGACGCTGCAAGTCGATAATTTCCCTCTGTTGGCTCTGGATTGCGCCTTTAAGTTGAGTAATTTCCTCTTGGGCAGTGGTGCCAAACTCCTGAAGTTCGGAGACCTGCTTGCGCAGAGTGGCCATTGCGGACTCCATGGTAGGGCTGGTTATTCTGTAACGGTCCTTGGCTCACCTGAGTCAGAGGACAGCCGGCTGGTGGTTGGAGTCCAGTGGCAAAGACCCACAGAAGCAGGAGGCAGGTAGCGTGGTCGATCAGTCCGGGTCGGCAGTAGAGATGGCAGCGAGGTAACAGCAGGAGTAGACAGAGGCGTGGTCGGTGGAAGGCAAAGGGTCAATGCAGGCGGCAGTTCAGCGAGGTCAAACGGTCCGGGTCGGCAACAAAGGTAAACAGCAGTAGTCATGGAGGAGCAGAGAGGAAGCTTGCTACAGGCTTGGAGGCACAATAACCAGCAGAGGTCTGGTGCTAGAGGCTGGGCTTATAAAGGGGAAGTAACAGGTGCACGGAATCAAGACTGATGAACAAGAGTAGGCTGGAGCAAGATAGATCAAAGAGTTCAGCAGGAGGAAAAGTCCAGAAGGGCTGGTAGTCTAGTGGCTAGAGCTACCGCCTGGGACATGACTGGTCACAGGTTCGATTCCCTACAGCAGCGTTCAAATGTCGGTAACACAGGCATTTCAATGCAAGTGCAAGTACCCACACAGCCACAGGCCATAGCACTAAATGCGCAAGTTTTGAAATTACTGGCCCTTGATATGTTGCCATTTAGGCTTGTGGACACTGAGGCCTCCCGCAGCCTGATGTCGGTGGCCGTCCCTCGGTACGCAGTCCCCAGCCACCACTATTTTTCACGCTGTGCCCTCCTTACACCAGTATGTGTCCAAGAACATCACCCGTGCCCTGATCAACGCACTTACTATGAAGGTCCACCTCACCACAAACACATGGACAAGTGCTGGTGGCCAGGGACGCTACATTTCCCTGACCGCACACTGGGTGAATGTTGTGGAGGCTGGGAGTGAGTTGTACCCTGGGATGGACCCTACATCCATCAGGCTCTAACCCCCACTACTGGCTCCAACCCCCACTTCTCCTCCTCCGCCGCCTCCTTCTCCACTTCCATCTCCAACAGCAGTCAGTCATCAGTGGCTAGATAGAAGCAGTGTAGCACTGCTGTGGGTAAGCGTCAACAGGCCGCTTTGAAACTGATCTGCTTAGGGGCCAAACAGCACACTGCCGCAGAGCTGTGGCTGGGTATAAGGGACCAGACCGAGCTGTGGCTCTCGCCACTTAACCTACAAACAGGCATGGTTGTGTCTGACAATGGCCGTAATTTGGTGGCGGCTTTGGAGCTAGGCAACCTAACACACATTCCATGTCTAGCCCACATCTTAAACTTAGTGGTTCAGCGGTTTATCAAAACCTACCCCAATTTGCAGGAGCTACTAGTCTAGGCGTGCTGCTTGTGTGCCCATTTCCAAAAGTCGTCCACAGCTTCAGCATGTCTGTCAACGCTGCAGCAGCGCTTGCGGCTTCCAGCTCACCGACTGTTGTGCGACATGAGCACGCGCTGGAACTCTACGTTCTACATATTGGCCAGGCTTTGTGAGCAGTAGAGGGCAGTTGCGGAATACCAGCTGCAACATGGTCGTCGTCTTTCCAGTCAACTGACACTTCACAAGCGAGGAGTGGGAATTGATGTTAGATATATGTGAGGTTTTAAAAAACTTTGATGAATCCACACAGATGGTTAGTGGCGATAACGCTATTATCACTGTAAACAATCCCACTGCTGTGTCAACTCAGTGATCGCTGATTATAATTAAGGAGGATGCTTTGAATGTGGCAGGTGAGGTAATGGGGGAGGAGATGACACAGGGTGATAGCCCGACCACCCCCAGTTCGTCTTCTCAGCGCAAATTGGGCCATGAAGAGGAGGAGCTGGAGACACTTGCCTCTGCTACAGAGGCTAGTACCCATGGAACTTTAATTACATCTGTTCAGCGTGGATGGGCAGAAGAGGAGGAGAAGGAGGATGAGGGTATGGAGAGTCATCCTGAAGTTAACATCGACGTCTTGCCCATTGGTACTCTGGCACACATGTCTGACTTCATGTTAGGCTGCCTTTACTGTGACCCTCGCGTTACACGCATTTTAGGCAATCCAGATTACTGGTTGTTCACTCTTCTCGATCCCTGCTACAAAGTAAGCTTCTCATCTCTCATTTCTGTGGTGGAGAGGATGAGTAAAACCAGAAGGTACTTGTTAACAGATTACTCCAAAATTTTCCATCTGACAATGCGGCCGCCAGAGTCCGTACTTCCTTAGGCAACCGAGGAAGGGAGACAAGGGGAACACAAAGTAGTTCCAACAAAGGCAGGGCAATACTTTCTAAGGCATGGGACACTTTTATGACTCCCCACCAACAATCTCATCCTGAAGTGCAGCCTAGTGCTGCAAGGAGGGAAAAGTTTTGGAACATGGTGAAGGAATACATTGCAGACTGTGTCAGAGTCCCAAATGATCGCTCAGTGCCTTATAACTACTGGGTGTCCAAGCGGGACACGTGGCACAAACTTGCGCTCTACGCCTTAGAGGTGCTGGCCTGCCCTGCCTCCAGCATATTGTCTGAGCGCTTATTTAGTGCTGCTGGTGGCATTCTAACAGATAAGCGTTTCCGCTTGTCCACTGAGAATGCTGACAGGTTGACTCAGATAAAAATGAACAAGGTCTGTATTTCCCCTGACTTCTCCACTCCACCAGAGGAATGCTGAGCTAATGAGGAACAAAAACACAATTTAAATGTATGCTTTATAAGGTATTCAATCCACAAGATTCAGATCCACCCTTTTCACCGCAAAAAAAAGGGTATTTGTTTGTCTCTTGTTTTCTCATCTGCCTCCTCCTCTTCCATACAGATTATATATGCCCTAACCATTATTGCAATGTTGTATGGGGTTCGCTCGGCTTCAGGCCCTCTTCTCTAATATTTTGTACAGTCTGCTTATCTGTAGGCCATTGATGCAATGTTTTATGGGGTTCGCTCGGCTATGGGCCCTCATCGCCAATGCTTTATATGGTCTGCTCACCTTTAGGCAATCACTGCAATATTTAATGGTGTTCGCTCACCTTCAGTCCCTTACCTCCAATGCTTTATACGGTCTGCTCACCTGTAGGCAATTACTGCAATGTTTTATGGGGTTTGCTCGGCTTTAGGCCCTCACCTCTAATGTTTTAAATGGTCTGCTCAACATTAGGCAATCACTGCAATGTTTTATGGGGTTCGCTCGGCCTCAGGCCCTCACCTCTAATGTTTTATACAGTCTGCTCACCTCTAGGCCATAACTGCAATATTTAATGGGGTTCGCTCACCTTCAGTCCCTTGCCTCCAATGTTTTATACGGTCTGCTCACCGCCAGGCCCTCCCTGCAATTTTTTATGAGGTTTGCTCGGCTTCAGGCCCTCACCTAGACGCCCGTGATGGGAACATAGTCCTACCACTTTACAAATCGCTAGTCAGACCACACATGGATGCTGTGTACAGTTCTGGGCTCCTGTGAACAAGGCAGACATAGCAGAGCTGGAGAGAGTTCAGAGGAGGGCAACTAGAGTAATAACTGGAATGGGGCAACTACAGTACCCTTAAAGATTATCAAAATTAGGGTTATTTTTTTTAGAAAAACGACGACTGAGAGGAAGATCTAATAACTATGTATAAATATATCAGGGGTCAGTACAGAGATCTCTCACATCATCTATTTACCCCCAGGACTGTGACGAGGGGACATCCTTTGCGTCTGGTGGAAAGAAGGTTTGTACACAAACATAGAAGAGGATTCTTTACGGTAAGAGCAGTGAGACTATGGAACGCTCTGCCTGAGGATGTGGTGATGGTGAGTACAATAAAGGAATTCAAGAGAGGCCTGGATATATTTCTGGAGTATAATAATATTACAGACTATAGCTACTAGAGGTGGGTCGTTGATCCAGGCACTTATTCTGATTGCTCGATCGGAGTCGGGAAGGAATTTTTTATTCTCCTTAACTGGGGAAAATTGGCTTCTACCTCACAGGGTTTTTTGCCTTCCTCTGGATCAACTAGCAGGATAAAAGGCCGAACTGGATGGACAGATGTCTTTTTTCGGCCTTATGTACTATTTTACTATGTTACTATGTTACCTCCAATGTTTTAAATGGTCTGCTCACCTGTAAGCCATTACTGCAATGTTTTATGGGGTTTTCTCTTCTTCAGGCCCTCACCTTCAATGCTTTATACGGTCTGCTCACCTTTAGCCCATCACTGCAATGTTTAATGGGGTTTTCCCACCATAAGTCCCTTACCTCCAATGCTTCATACGGTCTGCTCACCTGTAGGCAATTACTGCAACTTTTATGGGGTTCGCTTGGCTTCAGGCCTTCACCTCCAATGTTTTATTCGGTCTGCTCACCTGTAAGCCATTACTGCAATGTTTTATGGGGTTCTCTGGGCTTCAGGCCCTCACCTCTAATGTTTTGTACGGTCTGCTCACCTGTAGGCCATCTCTGCAATGTTTTATAGGGTTTGCTAAGCTTCAGGCCCTCACCTCTAGAGTTGAGTGGACACCTGGATGTTCAGGTTCGAGAAGTTCAGACAAACTTCACGAAAATGTTTGGGTTTGGGATCCGAACTTGACCCGAACTTGATACCGAACCCGAGCTCCATTGAAGTCAATGAAGACCCGAACTTTTGGGCACTAAAATGGCTGTAAAATAGCCCTGGAAAGGGCTAGAGAGCTGAAAAATGTAGATAAGTCCCCTGAAAACAAATGTGGATAGGGAAATGACTTAAAATAAAATAAATAAAAATTAACCAATATTAATTGACAACTTGGAGGAGGAGGTGGAATAGGAGGTTGGCGTGGCGTCAGTTGGGAATGCTATGGTAGTTGAAGTTCTCCTCACAGCCATAAAGGATTCATGTCTGCCTGCAGCGCCACAGGCCTCATTCACAGCTTCAGGCCCATGGCAACCATACATGGGAGTTGGAGAAGTTCTCATCACAGCCAAAAAGGATTCATTTCTGCCAGCCGTCCCACAGGCCACATTCACAGATTCAGGCCCAAGGAAACCATACATGGGAGCTGGAGAAGTTCTCATCACAGCCAAAAAGGATTCATGTCTGCATGCAGTGCCACAGGCCTCACTCACAGACTCAGGCCCAAGACAACCATACATGGGAGTTGGAGAAGTTGTCATCACAGCCAAAAAGGATTCATGCCTGCCTGCAATGTCACAGGCCTCATGCACAGACTCAGGCCCCTGGCACCCACAAATAGGAGAGTTCAAATCATGCCACAACAGTATTGTTTTCACCCAGCAGTGCCACAGGCAACAATCACTCATTCAGGCCCATGGCTCCCGCAAAGAGGAGAGCGGTCCCGTAACAGCAACATAGGCCTCAAGTCAACCTGCAATGGAACAGGCCATTATCATTTAAGTAGGCCCTAGCACCCAGACAGAGGTGAGAGGTCCCATAACAGCAAAACAGGCATCATGTTACCCAGCAATGGAATAGGTGATTATCATTAATGTAGGCCCCTGGCACCCAGATAGAGGAGAGAGGTCCCATAAAAGCAAAACAGGCATCATGTCACCCACCAATGCAGCAGGCGATTATCATTTATGTAGGCCCCTGGCACCCAGACAGAGGAGAGAGGTCACATAACAGCAAAACAGGCATCATGTCACCCACCAATGCAACAGGCCACTTTCAGGAATTTAGGCACTAGCAACCAGACAGAGGAGAGGTCCCCTAACAGCAAAACAGGCATCATGTCACCCACCAATGCAGCAGGCAATTATCATTAATGTAGGCCCCTGGCACCCAGACAGAGGAGAAGTCATTTGACAGTAAAAAGAGGTTAATGTCACGTACCAAAGCAGCAGGCGATTAGCTGAAATGTAGGCCCATGGCACCCAGACAGAGGAAAGGTTCATTCAACTTGGGGTTGCCCCCAAAATAATGGTACAATTAAAAAATAGGATTCAATAAAGAAGTGCCCTGGAGTACAAGAATGTATGGTTAAGGGTGAGGCAATTATAAATGTCTACTCTGCACAAGGTACGGACAAGTCCTGTGGGATCCATGCCTGATTCATTTTAATGAACGTGAGCTTGTCCATGTTGGCTGTGGACAGGGGGCTGCATTTATTTGTAATGACACCCCCTGCTATGCTAAATACACGTTCAGACAATACACTGGCCGCAGGGCAGGCCAGCACCTCCAAGGCATAAAGGGCAAGCTCTCGTCATGTGGACAATTTGGAGACCCAGAAGTAAAATGGGGCAGAACCATCAGTCAGTACGTGGAGGCGTGTGCACACGTACTGTTCCACCATGTTGTTGAAATCCTGCCTCCTGCTAACACGTTCCCTATCAGCTGGTGGTGCAGATTGCTGTGGCGCGGTGACAAAACTTTTACACATCTCGACCATGCTAACCCTGCTGTCTGAGGAGCTGGCCGTGACATAGCTGCGTTGTTGACCTTTTCCTCCTCCTCCTCTGCCTTCGCCTTGTGCTTCCACTTGTTCCCCCGTGTCAGTTGGGAATGCCCTCAGGAGCGTGTCTAGCAGCGTGCGCTTGTAATCGCGCATCTTCTTATCATGCTCCAGTGCTGGAATTAAGGTGGGCACGTTGTCCTTGTACCGGGAATCCAGCATGGTGGCAACCCAGTAGTCAGCACAAGTTAAAATGTGGGCAAATCTGCTGTCGTTGCGCAGGCACTGCGGCATGTAGTCGCTCATGTGTGCCAGGCTGCCCAGAGGTAATGATAAGCTGTCCTCTGTGGCTGGTGTATCGTCTGTGTCCTCCGTATCCCCCCAGCCTTGCTCCAGTGGTGGCCCTGAGTTGCGTAGGGTGCCACCCTGCAATGAAACCGGTTCTCCTCTACCTCATCCTCCTCCTTCTCATCCCCCAGAAGTGTGCCCTGGCTGTCCAAATGTGCACCTGGCCTCTGCTGGTGCAGGAACCCACCCTCTGAGCCACTTCTGTAAGACCTGCCTGAAACCTTGTGAAATGCCCCCTCTTCCTCCTCCTCCTCTGCTGCATCCTCTTCCATCATCGTCGTAATATTTTTTTCAAGGAGACATAGAAGGGGTATTGTAATGCTAACAAAGGAGTCATCAGCACTGGCCATGTTGGTTGAGTACTCCAAAGACCGCCAGAAGGTAAACAGGTCCCACACGCAGAGCGACTGACCCGTGCATACTGCATCTGCTGAAGTTATGGGTGATTTTCTTTCGATGACCGGATATGGGGGTGGTAGAAGAGGAGTAGGAAGAGGAAGCAACAGGAGGCAATGAATAATGCCCTGCGAACCTCAGTGGTGAAAGGACATGCGCCAAACCGCTATCCGCCTCGGGCCAAGCCGCCACTATGTTTACCTGGTGTGCAGTGCACACTTGATTTTATCCTGCACTTGGTTGTGCAGGGAAGGGACTGCTCGCCTGGAAAAGTAGTGGCGGCTGGGAACAACATACTGGGGGACAGCCACCCCCATAAGCTGTTTGAAACAGTCCGTCTCCACCAGATGGAATGACAGCATTTCAAAGGACAGTAATTTTGAAATGCTGGCATTCAGAGCAAGGGCTCGAGGGTGGGGAGGTGGGTATTTCCTTCTTCTCTCCAATGTTTGGGAGATGGACAGCTGAATGCTGCCATGTGACATGGTAGAGATTCTTGGTGATGGTGTCGTATGTGGTGGTGTTTGTGGAACATCCTCTGTTCGCTGGTCGCCCGTTGCCACGGTGACGTCAGAGGTGGAGGGAGAGGCCGAGCCAGCAGCAGAAGAGGTGGATGGGCCGGGGAAACCCTGCCAACAGAGTCATCAAAAAGCATGAGACTTTCATGCATGATTTGGGGCTCTGACTGCTTGGCTGGTTTGCAAAGGGGTGAGGTGGAAGACTGATGGGCCAGGGCTGCAGGTGCCAACTCTGAGCTTTCTGCAGAGGACTGGGTGTTAGATACTGTGAAGGAACTGGAGGCACTATCAGCCACCCAATCTACTATCGCCTGTACATGTTCTGGCTTCACCATCCGTAGAGCGGCATTTGGGCCTAACAAATAACGCTGCAGATTCTGTCACCTCTTTGTACCAGAGGAAGGCGTTTGACTTGGAGCGGAAGTTGGCGCTGAACAGCGATGTCCTCTCCCAGCAACAGGAGCTCCACCAACACCACCACGACCATGCCCACGTCCCTTATTTGATGTTCTCCTCATTATTTGCGTTCACCCACCAAGCTGAAAGATTGGTCTCTCTCCAGTGTCAATTTACCTGCCACTAGTCGAAAATTACGTTCGCTAAGGCAGTGCCCGTGTCATGAAAATGCTCTGTGGACCCAGAATAATGTGTTTTGGGCCCAAAATACACTGATTCTCAATTTCTATACGGAAATATAAAAATTTCTTGGGTACGCTGTATGCACAAGTGGTTTGTGGAACAAGAATAAGTATTTTTGTAATAAAATACAGAAAATTAGCAGTTTACTGATGTAAATTGAAATTAATTATTTATACGCCGGATGCACAACAGTTTTTTCGGCCTAAAACATGGCTTTTTTCAATAAAACCCCAAAATACAGTTTTTAACTGCTGTATAGAGTTGAACAAACATCTGGATGTTTGGGTTCGAGAAGTTCGGCCAAACTTCCCGAAAATGTTCGGGTTCGGGATCCGAACTCGACCCGAACTTCACCCCGAACCTGAACCCCATTGAAGTCAATGGGGACCCAAACTTTTGGGCACTAAAAAGGCTGTAAAATAGCCCAGGAAAGGGCTAGAGGGCTGCAAAAGGCAGCAAAATGCAGGCGAGCCATCCTTTCCCTGCACAACCAAGGTGGACAAAATCAGATGTGCACTGCGCAACGCTATCTATGGCAACGTCCACATAACCAACAACACAGTGGGTAAATGTAGCGGCTAGCCCAGAGGTGGATAGCAGTTTTGCGAATGGACTTGTTTGAACCTTATGCAGAATAGACATGTATACCGACCTCACCCAACCATTGTTGTAAAATTAAAAATAAAAAACCAGTTATTGGAGACTACCTTGGCTTTACAGCCCAAAAAGGCTTCATATCATGCAAGAATGTAACCGCCAATTGGAAGTTTCCTGTCAGTTATGCAGTGCAGGGGATTGTACCTGGCAAAAATGGTAATATTTCACCCAACAATTTAAAATGTATCCTTTGCCGGGCAGTATTAAACTTGTCCAGCCACAGCTGAAACCAATGATTTACGGTATTGCTATTTTGGCAATTGAATTTAACCCCAGAACAAAAGCTATTCTTTGACGGACACTATGAAACTTGTCCAGCCACAGCTGAAACCCCAGATTTACTCAATTTCTATTTTTGCAACTGATTTTCACCCCAGAAAAAAATATATCCTTTGATGGACACAATGAAACTTGTCCAGTCACAGCTGAAACAACAGATTTACTGTATTTCTATTTTTGCAACTGTATTTCACCACAAAACAAAATCTATCCTTTGACGGACACAAGGGAAATTGTCCAGTCACAGCTGGAACACCAGAGTCAGGGTATTGCTATTTTTGCAACTGATTTTCACCCCAGAAAATAATATATCCTTTGACGGACACTATGAAACTTGTCCAGTCACAGCTGGAACACCAGATTTACTGTATTTCTATTTTTGCAACTGTATTTCACCACAGAACAAAATCTATCATTTGACGGACACTAGGGAAATTGTCCAGTCACAGCTGGAACACCAGATTCAGGGTATTGCTATTTTGGCAATTAAATTTCACCCCAGAAAAAAATATACCCTTTTACAGACAGAATTAAACTAGGCCTGCAACAGCTGGAACACGGTATTATAGATTTACGGTATTTTTATTTTTGAAACTGAATTTCACCCCATAAAATAATAAATCCTTTGCGGGACACTATGAAACTTGTCCAGTCACAGCTGGAACACCAGATTTACGGTATTTCTATTTTGGCAACTGAATTTCATCCCATAAAATAATAAATCCTTCGCCGGAACTATGAAACTTGTCCAGTCACAGCTGGAACACCAGATTTACGGTATTTATATTTTTGAAACTGAATTTCACCCCAGAAAATAATAAATCCTTTGCCTGACACTATGAAACTTGTCCAGTCACAGCTGGAACACCAGATTTACGGTATTTCTATTTTGGCAACTGAATTTCAACCCATAAAATAATAAATCCTTTGCCGGACACTATGAAACTTGTCCAGTCACAGCTGGAACACCAGATTTATGGTATTTCCATTTTTGCAACTGAATTTCAACCCATAAAATAATAAATCCTTTGCCGGACACTATTAAACTTGGCCAGCCACTGCTGGGACACCAGATTTACAGTATTGCTATTTTGGCAATTGAATTTCACCCCAGAAAAAAATATATCCTTTGCCGGAAACTATGAAACTTGTCCAGTCACAGCTGAAACACCAGATTTATGGTATTTCAATTTTTGCAACTGAATTTCACCGCAGAAAATAATAAATCCTATGACGGACCCTATGAAATTTGTCCAGTCACAGCTGGAACACCAGATTTACAGTAGTGCTATTTTGGCAACTGAATTTCAACCCATAAAATGATAAATCCTTTGCCGGACACTATTAAACTTGGCCAGCCACTGCTGGGACACGAGATTTACGGTATTGCTATTTTGGCAATTGAATTTCACCCCAGAAAAAAATATATCCTTTGCCGGACACTATTAAACTTGGCCAGCCACTGCTGGGAGACCAGATTGACGGTATTGCTTTTTTGGCAACTGAATTTCACCCCAGAAAATAATAAATCCTTTGCCGGACACTATTAAACTTTTCTAGCCACTGCTGGTACACCAGATTTAGGGGATTGCTATTTTGGCAATTGAATTTCACCACAGAAAAAAATCTATCCTTTGTCAGACAGCAGACAGTATTACACTTGGCTAGCCACAGCTGGAACACCAGATTTAGGGGATTGCTATTTTGGCAATTGAATTTAACCCCTCAATAAAATATAGAAATTCCTATCCTGAGTTTCTAGGGTGACAATAAGTACAGCCAAGCCCCTGATGTAGGATATAGCAAAAAAAAAAAACCCTAGTATTGATGGATTGATGGACTTGGTGGCAGCTTGTGCTGGTGCACCTCAAGACACAAAATGGCCGCCGATCACCCCACAAAAAAAGTGATAGAAAAACGCTCTGCAGCCTAAAAACCAGTGAGCAATTAACTAGCAGAAGTTGAATGATTCACAGCTGTAGATTGATCACTTCATTAGGTGTTTTTGCTAAGTTTTCCCTGCCTAATCTCGCCCTCACAGCAGCTGCGTCCTATCCCTACACTAATCAGAGCAGAGTGACTTTTGGCGCTACTTTGCTCCAGCTTAAATAGAGGCTGGGTCACATGCTGCACTTGGCCAATCACAGCCATGCCATTAGTAGGCATGGCTGTGATGGCTTCTTAGGGCAAGAAGTAAAATGCTAGCTGATTGGCTGCTGTTCAGCCCTTCAGAAAGCGGGAAGAAATCACTGAACAACGAACCCAAACTTTTTTGAAAATGTCCGGGTCCGGGTCCCGAACACCCCAAAATTCTGTATTACCCGAACTATGTAGTTCGGGTTCGCTCATCCCTACTGCTGTACATTAACAGTAGAGATTTATACTATGTATGGACACCAGATTCGGCGACCCAGAACATGGATTTGGTCACCAAAATTCACAAATGCAGTATTTAACTGCTATAAATTGCAAATAATTATTTAAACGACAGATGCACAACTGTTTTTTTGGCCTAAAACACAGCTTTTGTCAATAAAACCCCAAAATGCATTTTTTTACTGCTGTAAATTTAAATTAGATATTTATACCGTGTAAAAGCAAGAATATTGCTTTTTTCTCACAAAAAAAGAATAATGCACTATTTCTCAGCTGTAATTTGAAATTGGTATTTATGCGGTATATTTCAAGATGCTCTGTGTATCAGGATTACCACTTTTTTGTCAAAAAACATACACTTATGCTGTATTTCACAGTAGCAATGTAAAATATTTGGTTGGAATGGGTATTTCAGACTGTTTGGTGGACCTTGAATAAAGTTTTTTTTCAATAAAAAACAAAGAAGCACTATTTCATAAAATATGTCGTTGGACAGTGTATGCAGAACTGTTTTGTGGACAAGGAATACGTTTTTTCCCCCAAAATTACATGGATTCTCTATTTCACCACAAAAGTGTCAAATTTATATTTTAGCCGTGTAAAATTGGCTTGTTGGATCAGGATGACCACTTATTTTTTAACTAAAATACACTGATGCACTATTTGATAGCTGAAATGGAAGATACGATTTAGTGCATTGTATACACAAGTGCTCTGTGGCACCACAGATCCCAGACTAGACAAATAGACTATGTCACCCCTTAAACATACAAAAGGCAATATAGGGGACTTGAGCAGCCAGAAAAAAAAATTTTTTCTTCACTGAGCTACAAAATAGGATTCGGCTGATGTCCCTGGCTGGCTGGCACACACACAGTACAACTCTACTCACCTCCAATGTTTTATACGGTCTTCTCACCCGGTCTTATCACCTGTAGGCCATGAAATGTTTTTGGGGTTTGCTCTTCTTCAGGCCCTCACCTCTAATGTTTTATACGGTCTGCTCACCTGTAGGCCATCACTGCAATGTTTTATGGGGTTCGCTCACCTTCAGTCCCTCACCTCCAATGCTTTATACAGTCTGCTCACCTGTAGACCATTACTGCAATGTTTTATAGGGTTTGCTCACCTTTACGCCCTCACCTCTTATGTTTTATATGTTCTGCTCACCTGTAGGCCATTACTGGAATGGTTTATGGGGTTTGCTTGGCTTTAGGCCCTCACCTCTAATGTTTTATACAGTCTGCTCACCTATAGGCCATCACTGCAATGTTTTATGGGGTTTGCTCATCTTCAGGCACTCACCTCTACTTTTGTATATGGTCTGCTCACCTGTAGGCCATAACTGCAATGTTTAAGGGGTTCGCTTACCTTCAGGCCCTCACTACAATTTTTTTTATAGGGTCCGCTCACCTTCAGGCCCTCAACTATAATGTTTTAGAGGGTAACCAGCAGGCCCTTGCTACAAATGTTTGAGGGTCACCAGCAGGCCATCAATGATAATTTTTCAAGGGTGTGTATGATGCCCTCCTTTATGTGTAATAAAGGGTGTATTGGAGTGCCAATTCCTTGTAATTTTTGCCAGCCCTTTTACTTAGTGCATAGGCTTTAGTAGTGTAGCAGTGTACCTTAACAATTGTAGCACCATGTGAATGAGGCCCTCCTTTATGTGATATACAGGCTGTATCGGAATGCTTCTTCCTTGTAATTTTTGCCATCATTTGCACTGTATATACAATTAAATATACAGGAAAGAATGTTTCCTAACAATTACCTCTAAAAATGTCTTTTTATTTAGGGAGCAGGATTTTGGCCGTGATTTTGTCGCTATGTAAAAGTTGCGGACAACTGGGACAATATGGTTCCCAGCAGCGACATTGGAGTCCAAGATGCACACAGACATGGTCCCCATGCTGTTCCAGATCCATTTCGGTGGTGTTTGTCACTTTCTGACCTTTTCCAATGGACCAGGCAACCTCCGCTCCACTGAGATGGGGGTGCCTGGTTGTCTCCCATTGACTTCCATTATACTCGGGTACTCGGCCGAGCGCACGAATATCGCTATGTGTTCGGACCAAGTACCCGAACACTTTGGTGCTCGCTCATCACAAATCAACAGTACTTTGCCATTGTGAGGCTTCAAGCAGGATATTCCCATATAGAAGTGGCCACTGAGCTTAGAATGTCACAGAGCATCATTAGCAGCTTGCAACAGTGATACCGAGAGACTGGAAAAGTCACAGAAAGGCTTCAAAGTGGATGTCCTTTGGCCACATCCCACACTGATGACCGCTTCATTGTGAACAATGCCCTGCGGAACTGGATGATGAATTCCACACAACTCCAGGCACATTTAAGAGAGGTGAGAGGCACCCAAGTGTCATGTCAGACCATTCAAAACCGTTTACATCAGCATGGTGTGCGTGCTAGACGACCTGCGAGGGTACCTGACCACACAACTAGGCACAGGAGTCATTGTCTTGCAAGGGAGCCACTATGCTGGAAGAGGGACCAGTGGGCCTCAGTGCTGTTCACTGATGAAAGTCAATTCACACTGAGCAGAAATGAATCAAGGAGAGCAGTATACATTAGCCACTGTTGTCACCAGATGATCCTTTGATGGTGGTGGTGGTGGTGTTACAGTGTGGGCAGGTGTGTCTAGTCAATACAGAACTATCCTACACTTTCTTAATGGTACAGTGACAAGCCCATACTACTTGAATAACATTGTTAATACAGTCATTGTGCCTCTGCATGAAGAACACAGGCCTGATTTCAACTTCATGGACGACAATGCGCCAGCTCATCGAGATCGCATCATTAGGGAACAGCTGCTGGAGACTGGGGTACCTCAAATGTAGTGGCCTGCACTTTTTTCAGACCTGAATCCTATGGGATCAGCTGACTCAGCAGACAATAAGTCGACTTGTGAACAGCAGCGACGTTGTTGTCAAACTGTAATTGATGCTCAAGGCCACGACAAGTTATTGAGACACTGAAATTTTTTGTGAGGTTATACCCACCACTGTTGTTGGTTTTTGTTTCAATAAATTGTTTGATATGAGGAAGTCACCATTGCATGCTTCGTGTGAACTTTTAAGTTTTCCATAAATTTCACCCGAATATCCGAGTGCTAAATATTCCTTTCTTCGTGTTTCAAGCTTTCCAGCTATTTTCCGTTAACCCAGAAGACTACAATTAAGAAGCCAAGTGAGCTGACTACAAGTATGTACTTACCCACTTCCAGACCAGGCCATATACCCCATTCCTGACCAAGTCAAATTTTGCAAATCTGATGTGTCACTTTAGGTGCTAATATTTTTGGAATGCTTTTACTGATCCAAGCCATTTTGAGATTGTTTTTCGCGACACATTGTATGTTATGATAATGGTAAATGGGAGTCTATATTTTACCTTTATTTATAAAAAACCTACAATTTACCAAAAATTTTGAAAAAATTACTATTTTCTAAATCTGAATTTCTCTGCTTTTAAGATAGATAACTCATAAAATAGTTATCAATTAACATTCACCATATGTCTACTTTATGTTGGCATCATTTTAGTCACATTATTTTATTATTTTAGGATGTTAAAAGGTTTAGAATTTTAGAAGCAATTTTTGAAATTTTCAAGACAATTTCCAAAATCGACTTTTTTATAGACCAAATCAATTCTGCAGTCATTTTGATGAGCTGACATAATAGAAACCACCATAAACCCATTGTAGAAACTACATCCCTCAAACTATTTAAACTGATTTTTAGAAATCTGGTTAATCCTTTTGGTATTCCAAAGGAATTAAAGCAAAATGGAGGGGAGATTTCAAAATGTCACTACTTTTTAGATTTTACATTTTAATCAATTTTTTCCTGTAACACATCAAGGGTTAGCAGCAAAACAGACCTCTATATTTATTACCCTGATTCAGCAGTTTACCCCACATATAATTGTAAACTTCTGTATGGGCACACAGCTTTGCTCAGAAGGCAAGGAGCACTGTATTGTTTTTGGAGGGCAGATTTTGCTGAAGTAGTTTTTGGGCACCATGCAGCCTTTGAAGAAACCCTGAAGTACTCCCACAGTGGAAACCCCCAAAAAGTGAACACATTTTGGAAACTACACCACCCAAAGAACTTTTAAGGGGCATAGTGAGCACTTTGACCCAACAGGCGTTTCATAGAATTTATAAGACTTGGCTATGAAAATGAAACTTTCTTTTTCATAAGGGATAACAGGAGAATATCACCCCACAATTTGCTACCCACTTTCTACTAAATACAGTAACATCCCCTTTGTGGTCGTAAATAGTGATGAGCGGCAGGTGCCATATTCGATTTCGACGAAATTCGCGAATATTCAAAAGAATATCTGTTTCATATTCGTCAAAATCGAATATTCATCATTATTCTAGTTATCGCGATTAATATGCGATTTAAATAATCGCGTATTGCAATTTTAAATTAGGCTAATTTCCTATTGGTTTCATATCTAGAATTATAGCGAAGAAGTATTCTCCATCTTCATTTTAGCAACCATAGTAAACCATGTCTGTTGAAATCGCTATGCGATTAATTCAAGTTATATTAATCGCATTGCGATTACAACTTAGCACTGCTATCTTACATATTAGGCTAGAATTAACGAATATGGAATATAGCAGCAGTGCTAAGTAGAATTCGCAATGCGATTACTTCAAGTTATATTAATCGCATTGCGATTTCAACTTAGAGCTGGGTTTATAATGGGTCAGCTTGCTAGAATTAACGAAGTTAACGAATATGGAATATATTATAGCAGTGCTAATTGAAATCGCAATGCGATTAATGTAACTTGGAGTAATCGCATTGCGATTTCTACTTAGCCCTGCTGCTATATTCCATATTTGTTAATTCTTTGTTAATTTGTTAATTCCCATGGTGATGGGGACGCTCCATGAGCACGGAAGTCGGCAGAAGCGGCAACGGGCACTGACTGGAGCAGCCAGGAAGCCAGGAATCCTCAGGACAGGTAAGAACTACTTTTGGAAAGTGGGAAAGAAAAAAATATAACAAAAAAAAACACGAATATTCGAAATAGCGAATTTATAGCGCTATATTCGAAATATTCGCGAATTAGCGAAGTGCCGATATTCACGATAAAAATTCGCTATTCGAATATTCGCGCTCAACACTGCTGTTTGAGGATAAGCCAGTATTTAGAAGGGAAGGAAGGCATCTGGAGTCTCTAAAATGGTTTTCAAAAGCGATATTTTTTTTATTTTTTTGTTGACTTTACTGTGTAAGGGTCTATTTTTGGGGGGATAAGTTGTAGTTTTTATTGGCACCATTTTGGAGTACATTTGGCTTTCTGATCGCTTTTTATCTTATTTTTTGGGAGGTGAGGAAAAATTGTGACAGTATATTTTTTTAATGAGGTTACCATGTGGTACAGTATATATGATAATTTCAGTTTCCTATTAACAAAGATGTTTGGGTGCTTGTTTTTTGCAGGATAGATTGTACTTTTTATCAGCATTTTCGGGTAAATAAGATTTTTTAATGAGTTGATATGAGGCGATGTAACAAAACAAATAAAAGCTGTTTTGGCATCCATTCAAATATTAATAGTGATGAACGAGCATGCTTGGCCGAATATTTGTTCGGCTCGAGCATCGCTATGCTCGGCACATGGCGGTACTTGACCCAGTACCGCATGTGCTCGAGCGCAATGTTTGAGTCTCCGCCCCGCACGTTTCACGGACTTTAAGCAGCCAATAAAGGTGCAGGTAAGTACTGCCCTAACTGTAATGCCAGTAGCCATGTTGACTGCTGACTTTACAGTGATTGGCTTGCCAGAACATGTCATCGGGTGCTATATAGTTCCCGATGACGCATGTTCGGCTTAGACATAGACAGGGAGAGCAGAGCGTAGGTAGGGAGAGATAGAGTAGGGAGCAAATTTCACAGTTTTTATTCTAAGAAAGCTTTTCCAAGATCCAAAATTCCTTTTAACCACTTGCCGCCACGCTAACGCCGATGGGCGTCAGCGCGGCGGCTCTCTCAGGTCTCAGTCACGCCTATCGGCGTCATCTCGTGAGACCTGAGATTTCACATGAACGCGCGCGTCTCGTGCGCGCGCGTTCATGTGATCGGAGCCGGGACAACTGAAACTACAGCCTGCCAGCGCTGATCATGCGCTGGCAGGCTGTAGATGCGGAAAAAAACGCATTTAAATCGCATATCAGACGCTGTTTTTTAAACAGCTTCTGATATGCCTGCTGTCTGCTCGTCTGGTGGTCCCATTGTTTGGGACCACCAGAGGAAACATAGGAAAAGTGCACCAATCACTACACACACCCCCACCCCCATCACTGATTAACCCCTGATCACCCATGTCACCCCCTGATCACCCCCTGTCACCCCCCCTGTCACTAATCACCCCCCTACAGGCTCATTCAGACGTCCGTATGTGTTTTGCGGATCTATGGATCTGCGGATCTATGGATCTGCGGATCCATGGATCTACAGATCCGCAAAATACGGACACCGGCAATGTGCTTTCCGCATTTTGCAGATCCGCACAGAACTATATAGAAAATGCTTTTTTTGTCCGCAATTGCGACAAGAATAGGACATGTTCTATATTTTTGCGGAACGGAAGTGCAGACCCGGAAGCCGAATCCGGATCCGTAATTCCGATCCGAGCGGGACAAAGTCTGTCCCCATAGAAATGAATGGGTCCGCAATTCCGCTCCGCAAACAGAATTTCGGACGTGTGAATGGGGCATAAGGGTCCCTTATCACCGCCAGTTAGTTAGCTACTTGTTAGGTAGTTAGCGCCCACCGCCCCGCAGTCACTGATTTGGCAGAGATTTTTCATCCACATTGATCGATGCGAATGAAAAAATCTGTGCCGCTTCATTTTTTTTTTTTCAGCGCAGAGGCTGAACGGAAAAAAATCTCATTACCCGTATGGTCAATATAAGCAGAATCGCAGATACTCCTAATGCTGGCCATACGTGTAATGATTATGGAGACCCTCAAATGCCAGGGCAGTATAAATACCCCACATGTGACCCCATTTTAGAAAGAAGACACCCCAAGGTATTCCGTGAGGGGTATGGCGAGTTCATGCAAAATTTTATTTTTGTCACAAGTTAGTGGAATATGAGACTGTAAAAAAAAAAAAAAACATTTCCGCTAACTTGTGCCAAATTTTTTTTTCTGTGAACTCGCCATACCCCTCACAGAATACCTTGGGGTGTCTTCTTTCCACAATGGGGTCACTTGTAGGGTATTTATACTGCCCTGGCATTTTAGGGGTCCTAAAGCGTGAGAATCCAAATACGTAAAAATGCCCTGTGAAATCCTAAAGGTACTCATGGGAATTTGGGCCCCTTTGCGCATCTTGGCTGTAAAAAAGTGTCACACATGTGGTATCGCCGTACTCAGGAGAAGTAGGGCAATGTGTTTTGGGGTGTATTTTTATATATACCCATACTTTGTGTGAGAAATATCACTGTAAACGACAACTTTTAAAAAAAATGTATACAAAGTTGTCAATTTACAGAGATATTTCTCTCACCTAACATGGGTATATGTAAAAATACACCCCAAAACATATTGCCCTACTTCTCCTGAGTACGGCGATACCACATGAGTGACACTTTTTTGCAGCCTGGGTGCGCAAAGGGGCCCAAATTCCAACGAGTACCTTTAGCTTTTACATGGCTGCTCACAATTTAGCCCCGCCCAAAATGCCAGAACAGTAAACACACCACAAATGACCCCATTTTGAAAAGAAGACACCCCAAGGAATTCGCTAAGGGGTGTGGTGAGTCCATGAAAAATTGAACTTTTTGTCAAAAGTTAGCGTAAAGGGAGACTTTGTGAGAAAAAACAATACAAAATCAATTTCTGCTAACTTGTGCCAAAAAAAAATCTGTGAAATCCTAAAGGTACTCATTGGTTTTAGGGCCCCTTTGCGCACCAAGGCTGCAAAAAAGTGCCACACATGTGGTATCGCCGTACTCAGGAGAAGGAGGGCAATGAGTTTTGGGGTGTATTTTTATATATACTGATGCTGGGTGTGAGAAATATCTCTGTAAACGACAACTTTTAAAAATTTTTTATACAAAGTTGACAATTTACAGAGATATTTCTCTCCAGCATGGGTATTTGTAAAAATACACCCCAAAACATATTGCCCTACTTCTCCTGAGTACGGCGATACCACGTGTGTGACACTTTTTTGCTGCCTGGGTGCGCAAAGGGGCCCAAATTCCAATTAGTACCTTTAGGTTTTACAGGGCTGCTAACAATTTAGCCCCGCCCAAAATGCCAAAGCAGTAAACACACCCCACAAATGACCCCATTTCGGAAAGTAGACACCCCAAGGTATTCACTGAGGGGCATAGTGAGTCCGTCTGAGATTTTATATTTTTTTGCCAGAAGTTAGCAGAAATTGAAACTTTATTATTATTATTTTTTCCTCAGAAAGTGTCATTTTCCGCTAACTTGTGAAAAAAAATGAAATGATACATGAACTCACCAAGCCCCTCCGTGAATACTTTGGGGTGTCCTTTTAAGGACTACTGTGTGTGTCTGTCAGCAGCAAGAAATTTTTATTTTATACCTATCAGCGACATATACTGTACATTATGCGCAGTCTGTGTCTTTAATAATCTGGGCCACATCTAGCGTCCATAGTGTGTGGCTTTGTGTCAAAAATACTGAACTACATTTGCAAACAGTGTCTGTATTATAATTTCCAATAATCTGGGACTTATATAGTGTCCGTAATCTGGTGTTCTGTAACCAATACTGTACAACATCTGCAAACAGTGTATATTACAAATTCCAATAATCTGGGCCCAATCTAGTGTACATTATCTGTGGTGTTCTGTAACCAATGCCGTGCTACATCTGCAAACAGTGTCTGTATTATAAATTCCAATAATCTGGACCTAATATAGTGTCCATAATCTGTTGTGTTCAGTAACCAATACTGTAAATTTGCAAACAGTGTCTCTATTACAAATTCCAATAATCTGGGCCTAATATAGTGTCCATAATCTGTGGTGTTCTGTAACCAATACTGTATCACATCTACAAACAGTGTCTGTATTACAAATTCCAATAATATGGGCCTAATCTAGTGTACATAATCTGTGGTGTTCTGTAACCAATGCCGTGCTACATCTGCAAACAGTGTCTGTATTATAAATTCCAATAATCTGGGCCTAATATAGTGTCCATAATCTTTGGGGTTCTGTAACCAATACTGTACCACAACTACAAACAGTGTCTGTATTACAAATTCCAATAACCTGGGCCTAATATAGTGTCCCTAATCTGTGGTGTTCTGTAACTAATTCTGTACTATATCAGAAAACAGTGTCTGTATTGCAAATTACAATAATCTGGGCATAATATAGTGTCCATAATCTGTGGTGTTCTGTAACACGTACTGTACTATATCAAAAAACAGTGTCTGTATTGCAAATTTCAATAACCTGGGCATAATATAGTGTCCATAATCGGTGGTGTTCTGTAACAAATACTGTACTACATCTGCAAACAGTGTCTGTATTACAAACTCCAATAATCTGGGCCTAATATACTGTCCATAATCTGTGGTGTTCTTTAACCAATACTGTACTACATCAGAAAACAGTGTCTGTATTGCAAATTCAAATAATCTGGGCCTAATATAGTGTCCATCTTCCTTGGGTTTCTGTGACATATACTGTCCAGCATCCGAAAACTGTGTCTTTAGCGGACAGTAAAACAATCTGCGCCACATCTAGTGACAAATCCATTAATATGAAGAAGGTGAGCACTAAGGGACGGGAAAGTGGGCGTGATGCTGATGGGGCACGCAAAGGCCTTGGCCCTGGGCGCAATGAAACCGTGCCTGCTGCCAGTACACCATAAAAAAAACAAAAAAAACATCCACCGTACCCAGCTTTATGTCCAACTTAGCTGGGTGGCGCAGGACAACACTGTCCAAATCAGACCAGTGCGAACAGTTGGTCGGTTGGATTGCTGAAGATAATGCTTCCAGTAAGTTAAGCACCACCCTCTCATCTAGTCTTTGCAGCCAAGAGTCTGGTCAACCGAATTATCACTCTGATCATCCTTCCTCCCACCATGGAGAGGCTTGACAAACAAGTGATCCCTCACTCGAATATTCCGAGAAGCTCTTTCCAGCGCCACTATTAGATTTGGCCCTCACACCCAGCATGCTTAAAGAGGGACCTGAGACATTGTGCCCTAATTCCCAACCTCTTGAGCAGTCTCAAGAAGATGACGTTGGTGAACAGCAAACATTCGTTCACGAGGTGGATGATGATGAGACACAGTTGTCAGTCACTGAGGTTGTGGTTAGGTCAAGTCAGGAGGATGAGCAGAGTGAGGAAGTGGAAGAGGAGGTGGTGGACGATGAGGTCACTGACCCAACATGGGAACGTGAAAAGCCGAGCGAGGACAGCAGTACAGAGGGGGAGGGATCCGCAGCACAGCAACAGTCCGGAAGAGGCAGTGGGGTTGCAAAAGGGAGAAGTCGGCCCACACCAAACAGGCCAGCAACCGTTACGCCGAGCACCCCATGCATAAATCTTCCTTGCCAAGGGGTAGGTGTCCCGCAGTATGACGCTTTTTTGAGGAAAGTGCAGACGACAAAAGAGTGCAACCTGTGCCATACCAAAATGAGCCAGGGCGTGAACACTAGCAACCTCACCACCACCAGCATGATCCGCCACATGGCATCCAAGTACCCTAATAAGTGGGCCGAATGCCTGGGTGCACAATATGGGTCAACGTGTCACACTACTGCCTACTCTGCCCCTGTGTTATGCACTGCTGGACAATTCCCTGTCGTAGGCGCAGGCCCGGATGCCCCTCGCCCTGCACCTTGACCTTTGCATGAACCGTCAGCAACAACATCCACTTCCCTGTCCCAGCGCAGCGTCCAAATGTCGATAACACAGGCATTTGAACGCAAGTGCAAATACCCACCCACAGGCCATAGCAATAAATGCGCAACTTTCAAAATTACTGGCCCTTGAAATGTTGCCATTAAGGCTTCTGGACACTGAGTCCTTCCGCAGCCTGATGTCGGCAGCCATCCCTTGGTATCCACGCCACGGATTGCGGGCCCTACGTCTATCAGGGTCTCTGCCAGCAGCTAGGTTACTGGTTCCATCCCCCACTTCTCCTCCTCCTCCGCCTCCTCCACTTCCAGCACCAGTCAGCCATCAGTCGCTAGCTGGAAACAGTGTAGCACTGCTGTGGGTAAGCGTCAACAGGCCATGCTGAAACTGATCTGCTTAGGGACAAACAGCACACCACCGCAGAGCTGTGGCAGGGTATAAGGGACCAGACCGAGCTGTGGCTCTCGCCACTCAACCTACAACCAGGCATGGTTATGTCTAACAATGGCCGTAACTTGGTGGCGGCTTTGCAGCTCAGCAACCTAACACACATCCCATGCCTAGCCCACGTCTTAAACTTAGTGGTTCAGCGGTTTATCAAAACCTACCCCAATTTGCAGGAGCTACTATTGAAGCCGCGCCGATTGTGTGCCCATTTCCATAAGTCGTCCACAGCTTTATCCAATCTGTCAACCCTGCAGCAGCGCTTGCGGGTCCCAGCTCACTGACTGTTGTGCGATGTGAGCACACGCTGGAACTGTGCGATTAACATGTTGGCCAGGCTTTGTGAGCAGCAGAGAGTAGTTGTGGAATACCACCTGCAACATGGTAGTCGCCTTTTCAGTCAACTGCCACTATTCACAAGCGAGGAGTAGGCATTGATTTCAGACCTCTGTGAGGTTTTAATAAACTTTGAAGAATCCAGACAGATGGTTAGTGTCGATAACGCTATTATTAGCGTAACCATCCCACTGCTGTGTCTACTCAAACGATTGCTGTTCACAATTAAGGAGGACACTCTGAATGTGGCAGACAAGGAAATGGGGGAGGATACTACACAGGGTGATAGCCAGACCACCCACAGTTCATTTTCTCAGCGCAAATTGGACCATGAAGGAGGAGGAGCTGGAGACAGTTGCCTCTGCTACAGAGGTTAGTACTCATGGAACTTTAATTACATTTGTTCAGCGTGGATGGGCAGAGGAGGAAGAGGAGGACGAGGATGTGGAGAGTCATCCTTATGTCGACATCTTGCCTGTTTGTACTCTGGCACACTTGGCTGACTTGGGCTGCCTTTCCTGTGACCCTCGCATTATATGCATTTTAGCTAACACAGATTACAGGGGGTTCACCCTTCTCGGCCCCAGCTACAAAGAGAACTTCTCATCTCTCGTTCCTGTGGTGGAGAGGATGAGTAAAACGGTGCAATACCAGAAGGTACTTGTTGAGAGATTGCTCCAAAATGTTTAATCTGACAACGCGGCCGTACTTCCTCAGGCAACCAGGGAATGGAAACAAGGGGAACACACAGCAATTCCAACAAAGGCAGGGAAACACTCTCCAAGGCATGGGACACTTTCATTATACCCAGCAACCTCACCCTGAAGCGTGGATTATTGGTACAAGGAGGGAAAAGTTAGTCAGCGTCCTAAATGATCCCTCAGTGCCTTACAAGTACTGGGTGTCCAAGCTGGACACTTGGCACAAACTTTTGCTCTACGCCTTGGAGGTGCTGGCCTACCCTGCCACCAGCGTTTGGTTCGAGCGTGTATTTAGTGCTGCTGGTGGCATTATAACAGATAAGCGTATCCGCTTGTCCACTGGCAATTCTGACAGGTTGACTCAGATAAAAATGAGCAAGGCCTGGATTGCCCCTGACTTCTCAACTGCACCAGAGGAGAGCTGAGCTGATGAACATAAATGCAATTTCAGTCGATCATTTATAATGTACTCAACTACCGTAGTGTAGTATATATTTGAATCTTGTTTTCTCCTCCTCCTCATATATATCATCCTATTGTATATATTCCCTCCACTAATTTTTTTTAATAGGGTCAGCTCAACTGGAGGCCCTCAACTCAAATTTTTTTTATAGTGTCAGCTGAACAGCATTAACTCGCATATAATGTTTTAGAACGTCATTTGAACAGCATGCATTTACATATAATCTTTTAGAGCGTCAGCTGAACAACATGCACTCGCATATAATGGTTTAGAGTGTCAGCTCACCTGCAAGCACTCACATATAATTTTTTAGAGCGTCAGCTCACCTGCAGGCACTAGCATAGAATGTTTTAAACCATGTATTTAAGTTGTATGCATAAACAACATGTCACATACTTTCTCCCCACTGGGGAACTCACGATAGGAGCCTCTGTTGAGGGATCGGGGTTATCCATGCATCCTGCCACTGGATCTGCTACAGACATGCTGGACCTAAGTCTCGGTCCTTCTGCTGCCTTTTAAGGGGCTGGTTCAGCGTCTGACGTCACTTTCCCAGCTCTGCCACACTTCCAGTGTGTGTAGGGCCGAGCTCCGCCTCCTCATGTGACGCGTTCACGCCGGTCACATGGCCACCCCCTGTGATTGCTGTACTACACTCGCGGCCCCCAGACTTCCCCCTTAATACCACATGGGGGAGCTTTTCCCGACTTGTCTCCCACTGAGGGAAAGAGAGTGTGGGAGCTTTTTAGGGGCGGTGGAGGCTATGGCTGGGCAGTGAGCACCCCCTTTATTTCCCTGCACAGCTTTAGCATAGACCGCAGGAGGACAGGGGGATCCAGGATGTTTCAATGTTTGGTAAGATCTAAGGAGGGTTGTCCGCCCACCGATAGACCCATCCTGGAATAAAAAACAAAATCTTCACCTCCCTTCATGAGAGAGGCCTCTCTCTGACCTGATCCCTGTAGGGACAGGAAACACTGAGGGGAAATGGTGGGTGGGGTCATTTAAACTCTCTCTGTGTTCCTGCCCCTACAGAGGTCATGGGTCAATTTCCTTGTGGCCTTCATGGTGGATGAAATGGAAATACCCCTTTATAGTGTGCACCAGTAAGCAAATAGCCCCTTATATTTACAAGTACAAAAATGCCCCCTTATAATGTGTGTCAGTGTAAAAAATGCCCCTTATAAAGAATTCCAGTGCAAAAAATGCCCCCTTAAAATGTGTGCCAGTAACAATAATGCCCCCTTCTGTGTGCTAGTATAAAAAATTTCCCTATTAGTGCCCCCAGTAGAGCCAATATCCCCATAATGCCCCCCATAAAGTGTGCCAGAACAAGAACATGTCCCCCTGAGTGTCAATACAAAATTTCCTGTATTTAGTGCCTCCAGTGGATGCCTGTAAAGTGCTTCACCCCCCTCCCCGCCATGGTGGCCCAACAGCATGGTGCCAAACAAAAAACAATTACTCAAATACTTACCTCCATGCGGCTGTCAGTGATACAATGCAGGTCTCTTCCGGCCTGTTTCCTGAGCTGTATGCTGCCCGGCTCAGGTGCCGCTATGATGACAGGAACTCCTGAAGCCTATCATAAGGAAAAGTGGGACAGGGAGACATTGCTTCCTTGCCTCATTGCAGCAATAACTGCATTGCCGTTCTGAGGATGGCGATGCATAATTAACTACAATTATGAGAGTTATGCTTCCCCGTATGTACTCACCCTTAGTGATATGTGTGATAGTCATGTAAGGATCATGGAATAGTGAGGTATTCTCACCTTACAGGCATTTATAACTTAATTGGGGTAGGGGTTTTTCCCGCTAGGGGTGCTAGAACATCTTTTTAGAATACTATTTAGTATATTTACTATTATATATATATTTTTTTTAACCCATCTATATAAGCCTATTAAAGATAATATCCAGTATATTCTATTTTATAATTTTTAAGACCTCTTTTAGATATATTTTCTAGATCCATATATGTTTAGATCCCCTTCTTGCATCTATTTATATTTTTTCTGTATCTATGTATTTTTATTTTTTCAGTAGCTAATTCTAAGTATTAATTGATATTGTACTTTATGTGATAGCTCCACCCACATTTTTACTTGGGTGATTGTAGGGACAAAATTTAAATTCAAATTTATTTACACCTAATTTATTTATTTCTACAGTTTCTAGTTTTGTTAGAATCAGTGTATTAAGTTTGCAGGCACCAGACATGTATACATATACATTCTGAGCTCTCAATGTATTCATATATAATTTCATATATATTTACCCTTTGTCTATATAGTACCACAGATATGCGGGAGATGGATGGGAGTTATATCCGGTCTGGTTGCGTCCCACTGTGGAACGCACGGCCATATTTAGGGCAGCTTCAACCTACCGCGCTTGCCCGGCTTGAGAAGAACTTCCGGTTAGCGTGCGTTCCACTGTGGAACGCACAACCATCTTGAGGCCATTGCGCATGCCCGTAGCTTCCGGCTTGTGCGCTCCAGGCAGGAGCGCTGGAAAGCTACATGGATATAAAATTTTGTGTCCTCATCCAGCTCGATACTCTTTACAAGTTTTACAAGTTTTCACCAATGATGGGGCCTGTTTTGTACATTAGAACATGACGTGCGTTCCATACGTAGCGTTCCAGAGAACCGGAAGTGACGTGAATAACGTCATTTCCCGCTCACCCCACCACAGTTGGCGGGAATTTTGAGGTTAATTGTTTTGTATGTCTAGCTATAAATATGTAAGTGTCTATTGCTTATGTTATACTGCTCCTGAGGAAGGGGTTAATGGATACCCCGAAACGCGTTGAGCCTTGATGTTATTAAAGTGGATTTGAAGAAGATCCTCGTCCGAGTGGTGACTTCAGCCTCTAAGATTCTACGTGCGATCCTGGCCAGGGGGTTCTTTGTCTCAGGTGTCTTGAATTTAACCTGCAAGACAGCCCCCCCAGTGAAGTGAGTACCCTTCCCTTCATTCAGCCCTTGGAAATCCACGGATAGTTCTTTTATTACAATCATTATTTCATTTATATGATTTCTCTACTTTTAACTCATCAGTTTCAAGTGGGTCACTCATTTCACCTACTGGAGATCAAGTTACACCCCTATTGGGGAAGTAGTCTGGCGCTTATAGACCCATATATTTGGGACACCAAAAAGGGGGTTCTAACCATCACCTTTTTTTCTTTCCTTTTTCTTTTTTCTTGACATAATTGGTGGTGTGCCACTAGTAGTGAGGGTCTTGTGGGTCCCTCTGGCTTAGGGGCCAAATCGCAAAGTGAGACCGCTGAGACCACTATAGCTATGCCCCTGCCCCTTCAAACAAAATTAAAAATAATTTTCCCCCATTGGAACATCTCGGAAGAGACCTGAAAATGGCTGTCCACCCACTGTTCACATCAAACCTGATGGAGCTTGAGAGGATCAACACGGAAGAGTGGCAGGAAATCACAAAATCCATGTGGCATCATGCTCAAAAAGACTGGGGGCTGTAATAGGACAAGGCTGCAACATAAAAAAAAGTTTAAACATCTGAAGACTTACCAAATGCATTATATAATTGTTGAATGCACATGTCCAACTGTTCAATGTTTCAGTACTTTTAGCACACTTGCTGTTCTGATGAGGAGCTTAACAGCAAAATTTACAAGTGTTTGATCCATGAGACGCCCAATAAATTACCTAGTTCAATTAGAATTGGTATGTAAACAGTCCTCCTCATCATGATGTTCACATTTTGACATCATGAGACCAAGACGACACCTAAGACGCCATTTTGAAGCTTCAAGTAGGATCTTCTTAGATGGATATGGCCACTGAGCTTAGAGTGTCAAAGAGCGTCATCAGCAGGTTGCAACAGAGATACAGAGAGACTGAAAGAGTCACAGAAAGGCAGAGAAGTGGATGTCCTTTGGCCACATCTCACACTGAGGATTACTTTATTGGGAACAATGCCCTACTGAACTGGATGATGAATTCTGGTGAGAGGCACTTAAGTGACCCAAAAGACCATTTGAAACCGTTTACATCAGCGTGGAGATGTTAAGGAGAGCGCTATGCATCAGCCACTGTTTGCCTTTGGTGGTGGTGGTGTTACAGTATGGACAGGTCTGTCTGGTCGATACAGAATTGCACTACACTACAACATATATTACTCTGATTGTTCTTGTTTTCAAGTAAGACTGGGTTCAGGAGACAAACAAAATATGAATAGAAATATCTTTTTTAATTTTGGCATGGACTTTGACCAATGGTTAGGTCCGGGTTCACTATGTTCTGGCTCCTGAAGACCCGGATAAGGAAGATAAGGAAGAAAAATACGGATAAGAAAATAATCTGCTTACCTGTAAGCTACAAAATAAATAATACCTTAATAATTACAGTGAAAAAGTATTTAACCCCTTACAGATTTCTTTTGTTTTTTGACATATGTCACAGATTATTGTTTCAGATTATATAACAAATTTGAATATCAAATAATTTGACTAAATACAAAACGCAGTTTTAAAATTATTTTGTTTATTAAGGAAAAAAAAGCTATCCCAGACAACCTGGTCCTATGTGAAAGTATAATTGCCCCCCCTCCCCCCCATAAATTAACTGTTATTAACCACAGTTTTTGGAAAGTGGCATTCAATTTTACTAGCCACACCCAGACGTGATTGCTGCCAGACCTGTAGAATCAATAAATCACATAAAGATAACCTGTCTAACAACATGAAGTAGACAAAAAGATTTTAAAAAGAAACACATCATGTCCCGATCTAAAGAAATTCAAGAACAGATGAGAAAGAAAGTCATTGACATCTATCAGTCTAGAAAAGGTTACAAAGCCATTTCTAAGGCTTTGGGATTCCAGCAAACCACTGTAAGAGCTACTGTATTATCCACCAATTGAGAAAACATTGAACAGTGTTGACCCTTTCCAGAAGTGGCCGGCCTACCATAATTACTCCAAGAGCACTTTGATGACTCATCCAGGGGGACACAAAAGAACCCAGAACAATCTAAAGCACTGCAGTCCTCACTTGCCTCAGTTAAGGTCAGTGTTCATATTTCAACAATAAGAATGAGACTGGGCAAAAATGGTATCCATGTGAGAGTTCCAAGATGAAAACCACTGCTGACCAAAAAGAACACAATGGCCAATCTCACATTCACCCAAAAACATCTTGTTAATCCCAAAGTCTTTTGGGAAAACAGTCTGTGGACTTAAACAAAAGTGGAACTTTTTTGAAGGTGTGCATCTAATAAATCTGGCATAAAACTAACACTGCAGTTTAGGAAAAAAACATCATGCCGACAGTCAAACATGGTGGTGTTAGTGTAATGGTCTGTGGCTGCTTTGCTGCTTTAGATGCTGGATGACTTGCTGTAATTAATGGAACCATGAATTCTGCTTTCAGAAAATCCTGAAGAAGAATGTCAGCCCATCAGTTTGTGACCTTAAGCCCAAGTGTACTTAGGTTCTGCAGTAGGACAATGATTTGAAGCACACCAGCAAGTCCACCTCTGAATGGGTGAAAAAAACAAAATTAAGGTTTATGGAGTGGCCTAGTCAAAGACCAGATTAAAATCCAATTGAGATGCTATGGTATGACGTCAATCTTGCTGTTCATGCTCAAAAACCATCCAATGTGGCTAACTTAAAGGGAGGCCGTCACCTACTCTGAGCATTTTAGACTGCTCAGATTGCATTAAAGAACGTTTGCCCCCTCCATTAAAATAGTACCTCTCGTGTCTGTCCCACGTAAAGATCCTGAAAAAAGTACTTTATAAAGTTATGTAAATGAGCTCTCGCAAGTGCCCAGGGGTGGAGTTACAGACGCAAGTGCCCAAGCACCTCAGCTATGTGCCCGGATAATCGCTCTCCTTGCAGTTCTCTGGTCCGCTCTCCTCTCCTACTTTGTATTCCTCCTCTAGCTTGTAGGCCAGTGCACCCTCCTCAGTATTAAAATCATTGGTCGCCAGTGCGCCCTCCCCAGTATTAAAATCATTGGTGGCCACCTGAGGGGTTAATTGTGCGGATCACAGCGCCCTGTCAGAGGTCGGGTGCTGCTCCTGTTGGTATATTCTAACTTCAAGCGTCCCCATCACCACGGGAATGCCTCTGTGTTAGAATATACTATCTATCGTGAAAACTCAAATCCGAAAAAGCTGGCTGTTTTTTGGGGAACCAGACACCTTCTCTTCTTCCGTGCAGGGGGTGCCTGGGGTTCTCCTATTGACTTACATTGTGCTCAATGGCACACAAGCACATGCAGTGTTCGGCCGAATACTCGGATGAACACGAGCATGCTCGCTCATGACTGATTGCCAGTTATCACAAATGCTTGATTACAGTTGTTGCCACCAAAGGTGGCACAACCACTTATTAGGTTTAGGGGGCAATTACTTTGTTACATAGGGCCAGGTTGGTTTGGATAGCTTTTTTCACTTAAATGAAACCATTTCAAAACTGCACATTTTTTTATTTACTCAGGTTTTCTTTAATATTCAAATTTGTTTTATAATTTAAAATATGTACTGTATTTTTCGCCATATAAGACGCACTTCTTTTCCCCCAAAAGTGGGGGGAAAATGGCAGTGTGTCTTATATGGCGAATTCTACCATTTTCCTATAGTTAAAGCTGATACATCGCACAGCATGCGATGTATCAGCATGGAAGGAGAAGGGGGCGGAGCCTGGTAACACGCGGCGGGCGGCCCGCCGCTAACAGCGTGACTGCTTTCATAACATTTATAATCTTTAATCATGTCCCCTTATTCCCTATAAACCCAGTACAGTAGCGCTCTGCTAACCTGCTATACCGATCCTCTAGCAGGCAGAGCGGTGCTGTGTAACGTCCTCACTGACGTCATCTGCCTGCTCCTTTCACTTTATGAATGAAGCAGGAGGAGCAGGCAGATGACGTCAGTGAGGATGCTACACAGCAGCCTGCCGCTGCACTGCTCTGCCTGCTAGAGGATCGGTATAGCAGGTTAGCAGAGCGCTACTGTACTGGGATTATAGGGAATAAGGGGACATGATTAAAGATTATAAATGTTATGAAAGCAGTCAAGCTGTTAGCGGCGGGCCGCCTGCCATGTGTTGCCAGGCTCCGCCCCCTAAGCAGTCACTATGGGCCAGATCTGTGGATAGAACTTTGATGGGGGCATTTATGAATGACACTGTAATTGGGGTGATCTGTGGATGACACATATAGCATAAGATGCTATATATGTGTCATCCACAGATCCAATCCATTACAGTGTCATTCATAAATGCCCCCATCACAGTGCTATCCACAGATCCCCCCATCACAGTGTCATCCACAGATCCCCCCATAACAGTGCCATCCACATCTCCCCCACATAACAGTGCCATCCACAGATCCCCCCCATAATACTGTCATGCACAGACCACCATTACTTCAAAAGCACACCTTTTGCTTAAAAAAATTTTTTTTTTTCTCCTCAAAAACCCAGGTGCGTCTTATAGGCCGGTGCGTCTTATAGGGTGAAAAATACGTTATGTGTGACAAATGTGCACAAGCAACAGAAATCTGTAAGGAGCAAATACCTACTTTTCCACAGCACTGTATAATTGCTTCCTGTATAACATGGTAGGACTTCATATACATTGGACTGATTTATAGTAAATCAAACTAGGAAAAATCTGCAATGGAAAAATATCTTTACCACTAAAGTCATATTGCTTTGTGAAGCCACATCAAAAGGTGTAAAATGAAAAAATATGCCAGTTAACATCCTCTACTGAAAACATGTTCGACGCAGAGCAAGTCTCTTACCTCATTTCAGGGTAGAGATGATCTGAGGCTTTTGGTTTTATCTGTTGTAACAATCCAAGATTAGAAGAGATAGATGTTAACAAAAATAGTCTTTGTAATGAATACTTGTCTAGCTGGCTTATTTATGCTGATTACAATGGAAGTTTCGGGTGAGTTTTACAATTTTCATATTATTTTTAATACCAACATTATATTATAATATAAAACACAATGTACATAACATATACAAATGTTAAATCAGCATTAACCAAGGGAACTTCTGCTACTGGATGGTTAATTCTTTATTATGTATGAACATTTCATTTCTCTTCTCATGCAAATCTATAGTATATACTCTGAGCCCCAGTATTTGCACAACATGTGGTTCTCCAAACTTACCGTGCTTAACTGAACGGCACAAATTATATCAACCATCTGAAATACACATTATTTAAGAAAGAGATCAAACACATAAAACATTTAAAATATTACAACTCTTTTATGAAACACACTAACTATATGGCAAAAACATTTATATAGCTGACCAAATTTGTAGTTGTTCTGTTTTTAGTTTAGTTGGCTTTTGCTGTTATTTCTATTGTATAGTAGTGATATCTACCTAGAGCAAGTACTTGATGTCCAATTGCATTTTGTGTTGGATTATCCATAATTAGTTATTTAAGGTCACTTTCACACTAATATTTTTGTGATTATTTTGCACCAGTATTCATAAGCCAAAAGAAGGAATAGAACATAAACAAAGAACCATGGGTGAAATCAGCCTTTTCTACCTATTTAAGTTATCAGTATAATTTTATCAAACAGTTAAACAAAGCTTATTTTGAAAGCACTGGTGTTGGATTAGCACAGGTTACCAAAATCTTCACGTCAAAACAAAGCCACGCAGGTTGTCAGAAGCAAATATAGGAATATTGTTAGATGCAAACTTCTTAACAGATATGGTTGCTACCTGTTGATTGCAACTTTTTATTAGTGATGAGCGGCATAGGCAATATTCTAATTCGCGATATTTCGTGAATTTTTGGCCGAATATTCCCCATAAATTAGCAAATTTGAGAATTCGTGATCTCCAGTCATTATTTACTTGATTGTGAAAATTGGCAATGTAATATATTCGAGATAAAAATTCGGGATTAGAATATTCGCGATCCACACTAAGGGGTAGGCAACTTTCCTATTGGTTGCTATGGATGTTGCTAAGTGCCAATATTCATGATAATTTTGCAATAAATTCACGATAAATTTGCGATTAGAATATTGGCGATCAACACTATTCACGAATACGAATATATAGCACTATATTCTAAATATTCGCAAATTCTCGAGGTGGCGATATTCGCGATAAAAATTTGCCATTCGAATATTCACACTCAACACTACTGTTTATCGATGTGACATAAGTTATGGTTTCTTATTATATATGCAAATAATTATAGAATGTTTCCAATAAAGTTTTCAGTTATAGAACAATAACAGTTCTACATCTACATCAACTGAAATTGATCTGCCTATACTTGTAACATGAGTGGTTTATGATGCCTGCTTAATTATTAAATTAATATTTGGATAATATTAAGTAAATATTAACTAATAGAATAGAATGTTACCATGCTTTTGTGCTTTGAATGTATTATTATTATTTTTTTCATTACATATAAGGGATGAAAATGGTTAAGGTACTTTGAGGAATTTTGTTGTGGTTGGAAGAAAACTGCAAAGAATATGAAGTCTTAATTGTGTCTCCGTATGATTTAGCCCAAGTTTTCTTTATGGCACTTAAACTTTGTCAATAGCACCTTTTTATCTTATAGTGACTTTGATAAAAGTTTAGCAATATGTCTGAAATTAACATGTGCCACTATTGAGGCAATTGATCACTTATTAAATGCATTGTTCTCTGTGAGGGATTTTATAATGGCTGAGCCCTCAGCAAATACAGTTTTTTGTGTGCACATTATGGCTTATGGATTGGCATCTAGCTATTTTGCAGGTTCACATTTTATTACAGCAGCTTGACCCCATAGTTCCCTTGGCCCCTGACCTATAACACACAGTAATACCTACATTGGACAATACCTCTATAATATCACATGGATTAACACATGCCTACATTGAATCCCCCTTGTGCTTTCTTGTAAAACTGGAGGGACAGTTCTTCAAAAATTGTCAGATTCTCATATGCCCATAAGCCTAGTCAGTCAACTGCACACTGTGGGACCCATATTCCTAAGCTGAAAGTCAAATACCAGCAAAATTCTGTTACAAACTGGTATATAGTAAGAGGGTTACTATTGACATGTTTTAACAGGGGGATCCCATCCCAGATCATAGCGGACAGTATTGTTATTAACTGCCCACCTTTGGAAAAGCTACACTTATATATTGAGGGAATATGTTATGGGCAAATGTTTATTTTATATCCATTATATAATAACATAATATAAAAGCTGTGTAACAGACCTAAAAGTGACAAAAACAGCCTAAGGGCTCTTTCACACGAACGTGTGACCCTTGTGCCCATGCTGCAGGCCGCAAATTGCGGCCCGCAATGCACGGGCACCGTCCGTGGGGCAGCCACAGCGGAGTGAATGGGTCCGCCATCTGCCCGTTCCACAAAAAGATAGGACATGTTCTATCTTTTTGCGGGATGGAAGTATGGAACGGAACCCCACGGAAGCACTCCATAGTGCTACCGTAGTGTCCCGTTCCGTCATTCCATTCCGCATCTCTGGATTTGTGGACCCATTGAAATGAATGGATGTGCGTCCGTGATGCAGAACGGCCACGGAATGGTGCCCGTGAATTGCGGATCCGCAAATGTGGTCCGCAATACGGGCATGGGGCGCACACGTTCGTGTGCAATAGGCCTAAAAGGGATTTTTGTGGTTTATATATTATTTGAATAAAGAATGTACTCTAAAGTCCAAAGCACAAAATTTTTGATCCGCATCAAATCTTCATTTTTTGCGGTTAGTATGTGGACTCATTTGTATATCTGTTCCACTGCCCCTAAAAAAATAACAAGATACAAACATGGCAGAAAACTGGATTAGCAGGTAACGGACCAGTGGAAGGAAATACCAATAGACGAAGTGCATCAGAGGGTAGAGACTCAGCGAGGCCTGTTTTTCAAAGAGCCCCAAATGGTGGGCATGAACTTAGCCGAGGGCTGACTAGTTGCACCTCCAGGATGGTCCCGGTGCACTTGGCCACTTACCTGCAGAGACTGATGGTGCAAGCACCAGCTGTCCACACAAACATGGACTGAAAACCCAGGCACACATACTGGAACCCGAACAAACCGCACAGGACACAGTACAGACAAGACAATTGGGAACCAGCACAAAAGCAGCTGCCTGGACCCCATGCAGAACTGATGTATGGAGGTCTCAGGCAGAGCTGCCATAACAGGCAGACAAGCAGATGTCTGGCCCCCATGCAGAACTACACATGGCGGTCACAGGCAGAGCTGCACACAGACTAGATTTACTCCCTCCGGAGAACCCAGGAGCCCTCTCACCAAAGCTGAATATACACAAGACAGGATAAGAAGCAGTTAAGCACCGCCAGGCAAACAGACATAGACACTGAACAAATACAGATAAGACAGAAATGTCCTCCCTCTGGAGAAACCAGAAGCCCTCTCAGCAAAGGCGCAGACAGAACTAGCAGATGCCTGTTCCCTATGCAGAGTTAGTCCATGGGCGAACAAACAGAGCTACACACAAGGCACACCATGGTCACAGACCAGACATGGAACAGACAAAGTGACCTTAATGTCTTACTGGGTGGCCATATAGACAGGGCAGATGGAATAACCCAGGTCAAGTGCATAGCTTCTGCACTCAGCAAGATTGAAAACAGACTCACCCCCAGGCCCACAACAGGAATATAAAGCACCTAGTGACGACATCCAGACCAGGACATTAACCCCACACAAACCAGGAGACAAGGAGGGTAAAGCATACACAAGTAGAAAGTACACACACGTGCTACTGTTACTACACGTCGCCCATGGCAACCAGCCTTCATGGAATCCACTGTAGCCAGTATACCAGAAAACAAACGTGAGCAACACGGCAACTCGTGTCACAGTGAAACAAACTATGACACTATCCATGTGCATTTTGCGGACAAGAATAGACATTTCTAATATAGGGTAGGATAAGTGGAAGAGATAATTGCAGGATGTATACTTCCGCGATTTGCAGACTATGAAACGGATATTGTTGTGTGCATGAGGTCTAATGGTACTGTGAGAGCAGCTGCTGGGATTTTTTTTGTGGAATCTACACTATCGACAGCTATTCTCATTTATTTCTTACTTGGTTACTGCTTTTGAAGGAAGTCTCTCAGAATGCAAGTAGATTGGAGCCATAATACCACCATATAGTATGAAATGTATAAAGAAATCTCCCATGTGTTTGTCAACCTTTTTGTTACAAACCTGTCTGGCTATAAGACAATTGACTACTGGAGTTGAGCGAACACCTGGATGTTCGGGTTCGAGAAGTTCGGCCGAACTTCCCGAAAATGTTCGGGTTCAGGATCCGAACTCGAGCCGAACTTCACCTCAAATCCCGAACCTGAACCCCATTGAAGTCAATAAGGACCTGAACTTTTGGGCACTAAAAAGGCTGTAAAATAGCCCAGGAAAGGGCTAGAGGGCTGCAAAAGGCAGCAAAATGTAGGTAAATCCCATGCAAACAAATGTGGATAGGGAAATGAATTAAAATAAATAAAATAAATAAAAATTAATCAATATCAATTGAAGAGAGTTCCCATAGCAGAGAATCAGGCTTCATGTCACCCACCAATGGAGAAGGCCACTTTCAGATATTTAGGCACCGGCGACAAGACAGAGGAGAGAGGTTCCATAGCAGAGAATCAGGCTTCATGTCACCCATCAATGAAAAAGTCAACTTTCAGTTATTTAGGCCCCAGCACCCAGACAGAGGAGAGAGGTCCCATAGCAGAGAATCAGGCTTCATGACACCCACCACTGCAACAGGCCACTTTCAGATATTTAGGCCCCGGCACCAAGACAGAGGAAAGAGGTCGCATAGCATAGAATGAGGCATCATGTCAGCCACCAATGGAACAGGCCACTTTCAGATATTTAGGCCCGGGCACCAAGACAGAGCAGAGAGATTGCATAGCAGAGAATCAGGCTTCATGTCACCCACCAATTGAACAGGCCACTTTCAGATATTCAGGCCCCAGCACCCAGAAAGAGGAGAGAGGTCCCATAGCAGAGAATCAGGCTTCATGTCACCCACCACTAGTGATGTCGCGAACATAAAATTTTCCGTTCGCGAACGGCGAACAGCCATAGACTTCAATAGGCAGGCGAATTTTAAAACCCACAGGGACTCTTTCTGGCCATAATAGTGATGGAAAAGTTGTTTCAAGGGGACTAACACCTGGACTGTGGCATGCCGGAGGGGGATCCATGGCAAAACTTCCATGGAAAATTACATAGTTGACGCAGAGTTGGGTTTTAATCCATAAAAGGCATAAATCACCTAACAATCCTAAATTTTTTTGAACAACGTGGTTTAAAACATCTAGTGTGTGTATACAATCAGGTATGATGTTGTATCGATCAGTATTACGGGGTTGTATCGATAAGGGTTACGGCCGCTTCACAGACATTGACAGACCAAACTCCCCTTTTAATGCACCGCAAACAACCGCAAACAGTTCATTTGCACAACCGCCAACTCCCCATTTGCACAAGGTTGGATACCAAGCTAGCCACGTCCCGGTGATGTCATTGAAGGTTTCTTCCTCCACCCAGCCACGTACAACACCAAGGGTCCCCGAAAGGTGAATTGAATTGATTTTTCGAACAGGGAGATGGTTAAAAAAATGCTGGCTCCCTCCCCTTTGTTTTTATCCATGGTCACTGCGTCTGCGCCGTGCAATTTACTGTCACACCCGATATGAGTGGTATTTTCTGTAGTACTATTCTCATCAGTTTAATCCCTCTAACGTCCCCAATCTGGGGGCCATTTATTGAATTGATTTTTTGAACGGGGAGGTGGTCAAAAAAACGCTGGCTCCCTCCCCTTTGTTTTTATTCACGGTCACTGCGTCTGCGCTGTGCAATTTACTGTCACACCCGATATGAGTGGAATTTTCTGTAGTACTATTCTCATCAGTTTAATCCCTCTAACGTCCCCAATCTGGGGGCCATTTATTGAATTGATTTTTCGAACGGGGAGATGGTTAAAAAAACGCTGGCTCCCTCCACTTTGTTTTAATCCACGGTGACTGCGTCTGCGCTGTGCAATTTACTGTCACACCCGATATGAGTGGTATTTTCTGTAGTACTATTCTCATCAGTTTAATCCCTGTTACATCCCATATCAGGGATTGCCTTTTGTGAAAAAAAATTTAGGCCGGGTACCTTCGACTGCTTTTACAGTGACAGACCAAACTCTCATACACCAAACTGAATTGATTTCAGGAACCAGGAGATGGAAAAAGCAGCTTGGTCGGTCCTCTTACTCCCAAATTGGGGCACTGCGCGTGCACAGAGCACTGTGCTGTGACACCCTATATGAGTGGTGTATTAACTAGTACTATTCCTATCAGTTTAATCCCTGTTACGTACCCTATCCGGGGACGTCTGTCGAATTGATTAACCATTGTCGATTTAGCGAACCATTGCGACATCATGAAATAATTTAGTTCTGAGCTCTGTACTTGCTTTGTATTGGAATTGATGGGGATTTTTTTAATTGTCTGCATTATTTCTAATAAACTATTAAGAGACTTTATTATGATTTTTTATTTTATGTATTAAAAACCCATACAACATTTAAAAAAAAAAAGGTAAATTAATGTTTTTTCTATGAAATATTATCCAGCCGTCCGATCGCTTTTGGTCTGACCATAATGAAGCAACGGCCTTATTATCTGGGGTGTGGCAACATTACCAACACACTCAGAGAGGTGATGATTGCTTCATTGTGAAACGCAAGCCCCTTCACCACAACAAGGTAACGATCACGAAGGGGAATTGACACTTGTATGTGCCTTTGTTTTTGGTTTGTTTTTGCAGCCACAGTGCTGCACCATAGGACAGAAAAATTAGGCATGTACACATGCCTGAAAAATAATGGCATTGTTGCAGCCGCTATTGTAGCAACGGCCGGAAAAATTGATGTTTTCCAGGCAGAAAAGTGACTAAAACATTGCGGCTTGAACCCTAGTTGGTGGTGGAGAATTCATGAAAGTCATCCGGTATGCAGACATTAAATACAGCAGCGTGGGGACCATTTTGAGGCCAAGGCATGTAATCAGGCCTTTTGTTAGTCAAACGTATCCCCCACTGTCAGTCCCTTCGGGATCCATGCCTTATTCATCTTTATGAAGGTGAGGTAATCAACACTTTTTTGACCGAGGCGACTTCTCTTGTCAGTGACAATGCCTCCTGCTGCACTGAAGGTCCTTTCTGACAGGACACTTGAAGCAGGGCAGGCCAGAAGTTCTATCGCAAACTGGGATAGCTCAGGCCACAGGTCAAGCCTGCACACCCAGTAGTGAAGGGGTTCATTGCTCCTTAGAGTGTCGATATCTGCTGTTAAGGCGAGGTAGTCTGCTACCTGTCGGTCGAGTCGTTCTCTAAGGCTGGATCCCGAAGGGCTGTGGCGATGAGTAGGACTGAAAAAGCTCCGCATGTCCTCCATCAACAACACATCTGTAAATCGTCCAGTCCTTGCCGCCGTGGTAGGAGGAGGATTACACTCACCTCTTCCCCTGTTAGATTCCCGTTGTGCTGTGACATCACCCTTATAAGCTGTGTAAAGCATATTTTTTAGTTTGGTTTTGAACTGCTGCATCCTTTCCGACTTTCGGTAATTTGGTAACATTTCTGCCACTTTCTGCTTATACCGGGGGTCTAGTAGTGTGGCCACCCAGTACAGATCGCTCTCCTTTATCCTTTTTATAAGTGGGTCCCTCAACAGACATGACAGCATGAAAGACCCCATTTGAACAAGGTTGGATGCAGAGCTACTCATTTCCCGTTCCTCGTCCTCACTGATGTCATTGACGGTCTGTTCTTCCCCCCAGCCACGTACAACACCATGGGTCCCAGATAGGTGACAACAACGAGCACTCTGGGGTGCCTGCTGTGGTTGGTCTTCCTCCTCCTCAAAGCCGCCACATTCCTCCTCTGACTCCTCTTCCTCATACTCCTCTTCCAGCGTTGCCGCAGGTCCGGCAAGCGATGATGACAAGGCTGTTTCTGGTGGTGATGGTGACCACAACTCTTCCTCTTCCTCTTCCCGCTCATCTACAGCCTGATCCAGCACTCTTCGCAGGGCACGCTCCAGGAAGAAAACAAATGGGCTGAGGTCGCTGATGGTGCCTTCGGTTCGACTGACTAGGTTTGTCACCTCCTCAAAAGGACGCATGAGCCTACAGGCATTGCGCATGAGTGTCCAGTAAGGTGGCAAAAAAATTCCCAGCTCCGCAGAGGCTGTCCTAGCACCCCGGTCATACGAATACTTGTTGACGGCTTTTTCTTTTTGGAATAGGTGGTCGAACATTAGGAGTGTTGAATTCCAACGTGTCGGGCTGTCGCATATCAAGCGCCTCATTGGCATGTTGTTTCGCCGCTGAATATCGGAAAAGTGCGCCATGGCCGTGTAGGAACGCCTAAAATAGCCACACACCTTCCTGGCCTGCTTGAGGACGTCCTGTAAGCCTGGGTACTTAGACACAAAACGTTGTACGATGAGATTCAACACATGTGCCATGCACGGCACATGTGACAACTTGCCCAAATTCAATACCGACAACAAATTTGTTCCATTGTCAAACACCACTTTGCCGATCTCCAGTTGGTGTGGGGTCAGCCACTGATCCACCTGTGCGTTCAGGGCAGACAGGAGTGCTGGTCCTGTGTGGCTCTCTGCTTTCAGGCAAGTCAACCCCAAGACAGCGTGACACTGTCGTATCCGGGATGTGGAATAGCCCCTGGGGAGCTGGGGGGATTCAGTTGATGTGCAGCCAGACGCCGCAGCAGAAGAGGACTCAGCCGAGGAGGATATCGAAGAGGATGGAGTAGGAGTAGAGGAGGTGGCAGTAGGTCTGCCTGCAAGTCGTGGCGGTGTCACCAACTCCGCTGCGGAGCCACGCATTCCATGCCTGTCACCCTTCAGCAGGTTGACCCAATGCGCAGTGTACGTGATATACCTGCCCTGACCGTGCTTTGCAGACCAGGTATCAGTGGTCAGATGGACCCTTGCCCCAACACTGTATGCCAGAGATGCTATGACTTCCTTTTCAATGATATTGTAGAGGTTTGGGATTGCCTTTTTTGAAAAAAAAATTTCGTCTGGGTACCTTCCACTGTGTTGTCCCAATAGCGACAAATTTTTTGAAGGCCTCAGACTCCACCAGCTGGTATGGTAAAAGCTGGCGGGCTAAGAGTTCCGTCAAGCCAGCTGTCAGTCGCCGGGCAAGGGGGTGACTTTGTGACATTGGCTTCTTATGCTCAAACATGTCCTTGACAGACACCTGACTATGGGCAGATGAGCAGGAACTGCTGAAGGTGAGATGCGGAGTGCCGGTTGGTTGACAGGGGGCAGGGAGGACATCAGTGGTTGACGTGGCTGAAGATGCTGGACCAGGAGGAGCATTGTGGCTTTGAGTTTGTGTGCTGCTTGTACTCATGTGTTGATCCCATAGGCGTTTGTGATGTGAGATCATGTGCCTTCGCAAAGCAGTTGTACCGAGGTGGGTGTTGGACTTCCCACGACTCAGTTTCTTTTGGCACAGGTTGCAAATGGCATTGCTGTTATCAGAGGCAGACACACAAAAAAAATGCCACACTGCTGAGCTTTGCAATGACGGCATTCTGGTGGTTGCAACTGCATGTGTTGATTGGCGTGCTGTCTGGTTGACCCCGGGTGCCGATACATGCTGTCTGACTGTGCCACTAACTCCTTGCGATGACCTCCCCCTGCTTCCAACTCATCTCCTCATTCTCTCTGTCTCCCCTTCTGAACTTTCCCCCTCTTCTTCTCTTCGAGCAGGCACCAACGTGGCATCCGTGGACACATCGTCATCATCAACCGCTTCACTTGTATCTGACACCTCAGCAAAGGAAGCAGCAGCGGGTACAACATCATCATCACACTGTACGTCCATGTGTGTAATCCTGCCTGACTGAGACATATCCCTGTAATCTTCATCATCTGGCAATAATGGTTGCGCATCACTAATTGCATCCAACTGATGTGTAAATAACTCCTCTGACGGATCAAGTGAAGTGGTTGTGGTGGCTGTGGTGGTAGTGGTGGTGGTTGAGGCGGGCGGGAGCGTGGTAACTTGAGAGCAGGTGACCGAAGCTGAGCTGGAGGAGGATGGTGCGTCAAGGTTCTTAGCGGAAGCTGTTGAAGATTGGGTGTCCTGTCTAAGCCAGTCAACTATGTCCTCAGAATTTTTCGGGTTCAGGGTACGTGGCCTCTGAACACTAGGCATTATTCCAGGGACAGTGGAAATCAGAGCACCACGACCACGACGGCACCTGCGGCGTGGCCTGCCATTTTTTTTTAGATTAGGTACTACGCGTGCTAGGTACTGTTTCACCCGGTATGAGTGGTTGGCACTGGCAGTGGGCATACTACAGTCTGTGGAAGTGGGCCTGACACACACTGGCAGCAGGCAAGCAACTGAATTTAGACTGTCTAAAAATTAAATGCCTTATTTATCGGCAAGCTACTGTGCCACCCAGTATCAGTGGTGGGCACTGGCAGTGGGCACACTACAGTCAGTGGAAGTGGGCCTGACACACACTGGCAGCAGGCAAGCAACTGAATTTAGACTACTGTCTAAAAATTAAATGCCCTATTTATCGGCAAGCTACTGTGCCACCCGGTATCAGTGGTGGGCACTGGCAGTGGGCACACTACAGTTAGTGGAAGTGGGCCTGACACACACTGGCAGCAGGCAAGCAACTGAAATTAGACTACTGTCTAAAAATTAAATGCTTTATTTATCGGCAAGCTACTGTGCCACCCGGTATCAGTGGTTGGCACTGGCAGTGGGCACACTACAGTCTGTGAAAGTGGGCCTGACACACACTGGCAGCAGGCAAGCAACTGAAATTAGAATACTGTCTAAAAATTAAATGCCTTATTTATCGGCAAGCTACTGTGCCACCCGGTATCAGTGGTGGGCACTGGCAGTGGGCACACTACAGTTAGTGGAAGTGGGCCTGACACACACTGGCAGCAGGCAAGCAACTGAAATTAGACTACTGTCTAAAAATTAAATGCTTTATTTATCGGCAAGCTACTGAGCCACCCGGTATGAGTGGTTGGCATTGGCAGTGGGCACACTACAGTATGTGGAAGTGGGCCTGACACACACTGGCAGCATGTAAGCAACTGAAATTACACTAAAGTGTAAAAATTAAATGCCTTTTTTTGATGCAAAGTCCTGTGCCACACGGGATGACAGGGGTGGGCACTGGCAGTGGGCACACTACAGTCATTGGAAGTCGGCTTGACACACACTAGCAGGCAAGCAACTGAATTTACACTAAAGTGTAAAAATTAAATGCCATTTTTTGATGCAAAGTCCTGTGCCACACGGTATGACAAGGGTGGGCACTGGCAGTGGGCACACTACAGTCAGTGGAAGTCGGCCTGACACACACTAGCAGGTAAGCAACTGAAATGACACTAAAGTGTAAAAATGAAATGCCTTTTTTGGATGCAAAGTCCTGTGCCACACGGGATGACAGGGGTGGGCACTGGCAGTGGGCACACTACAGTCTGTGGGCCTGCAGCTCCTCACACACAGGCAGGCCAGGCAACTGCAATATATATATATATGCAGAAAAAAAAAAGCAGACTAATGTTGCAGCCCTAAAATGGGCTTTTTGGGGTGCTGTCAGGACGCTGTCCTTACAGCAGAGATCAGATGAGTCTTTCAGGACTGGAGTGGACACTGAATTCACTAGCCTAGCTATCGATTTCCCAATTAAATCAGCAGCAACTACACTCTCCCTCCTCTCACTAAGACTGCAGCTTCCGAATGAATCTAAAAAGGATGCTGTTCAGGAGATGGGAGGGTCTAGGAGGGAGGGTATGCTGCTGATTGGCTAGAATGTGTCTGCTGACTGTGAGGTACAGGGTCAAAGTTTGCTCAATGATGATGTATAGGGGGCGGACCGAACATCGCATGTGTTCGCCCTCTACGGCGAATGGGAACAAGCTATGTTCGCCGGGAACTGTTCACCGGCGGATAGTTTGGGCCATCTCTACCCACCACTGGAACAGGCCACTTTCAGATATTTAGGCCCCGGCACCAAGACAGAGGAGAGAGGTCCCATAGCAGAGAATCAGGCTTAATGTCACCCAGCAATAGAGAAGGCCACTTCCAGATATTTAGCCCACGGCACCCAGACAGAGTACAGAGGTCGCATAGCAGAGAATCAGGCTTCATGTCACCCAACACTGGAACAGGCCAATTTCAGATAATTAGGCCCCTGGCACTTAGATGTAGGAGAGGTTCATTCAACTTCTGGTTGCACCGCAATATAATGGTAAAATTAAAAAAAGAGGATTCAATAAAGAAGTGCCCCGGAGTACAAGAATATATGGTTGAGGAGGAGGCAGTTATAAATGTATATTCAGCACGAGGGATGGACAGGTCCTGTGGGATCCATACCTGCTTCATTTTTATGAATGTCAGCTTGTCCACGTTGGCTGTGGACAGGCGGCTGCGTTTGTCAGTAATGACGCCCCTTGCCTTGCTGAATACACGTTCAGACAAAATGCTGGCCGCCGGGCAGGCCAGCACCTCCAAGGCATAAAAAGCTAGCTCTGGTCACTTGGACAATTTAGAGACCCAGAAGTTGAATGGGGCCGAACCATCAGTCAGTACGTGGAGGGGTGTGCTGTGGGGCACGTACTGTTTAACCATGTTAGTAAAATGCTGCCTCCTGCTAACACGTTCCGTATCAGGTGGTGGTGCAGTCAGCTGTGGCGTGGTGACAAAACGTTTCCACATTTCTGCCATGCTAACCCTGCCCTCATAGGAGCTGGCTGTGACACAGCTGCATTGGTGACCTCTTGCTCTTCCTCTGCCTTCGCCTTGGGCTTCCACTTGTTCCCCTGTGACATTTGGGAATGCTCTCAGGAGCGCGTCTACCAGCGTGCGCTTGTACTCGCGCATCTTCCTATCACGCTCCAGTGCAGGAAGTAAGGTGGGCACATTGTCTTTGTACTGGGGATCCAGCAGGGTGGCAACCCAGTAGTCCACACAAGTTAAAATGTGGGTAACTCTGCTGTCATTGCGCAGGCACTGCAGCATGTAGTCGCTCATGTGTGCAAGGCTGCCCAGAGGTAAGGACAAGCTGTCCTCTGTGGCAGGCGTATCGTCATCGTTCTCAGTATCCCCCCAGCCAGTGATGGGCCTGAGCTGTGTTGGGTGCCACCCCACTGTGAACCTGCTTTATCCTCATACTCCTCCACCTCCTTCAGTAGTGGGCCCTGGCTGGCCACATTTGTACCTGGCCTCTGCTGCAAAAAACCTCCCTCTGAGGCACTTCAAACAGACTGGTCTGAAAGTGCTAAAAATGACCCCTCATCCTCCTCCTCCTCCTCCTACTCCTCCTGGGCCACCTTCTCTTCCATCAACGCCCTAAGTGTTTTCTCAAGGAGACATAGAAGTTGTATTGTAATGCTGATAACGGCGTCATCGCTACTGGCCATGTTGGTGGAGTACTCAAACAGCACAACAGGGCACACAGGACTCGCATGGAGGCCCAGTCATTGGTGGTAAAGTGGTGCTGTTCCGTAGTGCGACTGACGCGTGCGTTCTGCAGCTGAAACTCCACTACAGCCTGCTGGCTGCTGCTGCTCGCACAGTCTCTCCAGCATGTGCAAGGTGGAGTTCCACCTGGTGGGCACGTCGCATATGAGCGCAGACAGGCGAGCAGCAGCAGCATGTGAACGCCTGAAGTGCGCAAAGACGGCCCGCACTTTATGCAGCAGCTCTGACATGTCGGGGTAGTTGTGAAGGAACTTCTGCACCACCAAATTCAGCACATGTGCCAGGAAAGGGATGTGCGTCAAACCGGCTAGTCCCAGAGCTATGACGAGATTTCGCCCATTATCGCACACCACCAGGCCGGACTTGAGGCCCACCGGCAGCATCCACTGGTCGGTCTGTTGTTCAATACCCCGCCACAACTCCTGCGCAGTGTGGGGCCTGTCCCCCAAACATATGAGTTTCAGAACGGCCTGCTGACGTTTACCACGGGCTGTGCTGAAGTTGGTGGTGAAGGTGTGTGGCTGACTGGATGAGCAGGTGGAAGCAGAGGAGGAGGAAGCCGAGTAGGAGGCAGAGAATGATGCCCTGCGTTCCTTGGCGGCGAAAGGACGTACGCCAAAGAACTCTCCTCCTGGGGCCCAGCTGCCACTACATTTACCCAGTGTGCAGTTAGGGAGATATAGCGTCCCTGGCCGTGCTTACTGGTCCACGTATCTGTGGTTAGGTGGACCTTGCCACAGATGGCGTTGCGCAGTGCACACTTGATTTTATCCGATACTTGGTTGTGCTGGGAAGGCACGGCTCTCTTGGAGAAGTAGTGGCGGCTGGGAACAACATACTGTGGGACAGCCATCGCCATCAGCTGTTTTAAGCTGTCTGTGTCCACTAGCCTGAATGACAGAATTTCAAAGGCCAGTAGTTTAGAAATGCTGGCATTCAGGCCCAGTGCTCGAGGGTGGCTAGGTGTGAATTTACACTTTCTCTCCAAGGTATGTGAGATGGAGAGCTGAACGCTGCCGTGTGACATGTTGGAGATGCTTGGTGACGCAGGTGGTGGTGTCGGTGGCACATCCTCTGTTTGGTGGGCGGGAGGTGCCAACATTCCTCCCGAGGCGGAGGAAGAGGCCGAGGCAGCAGCAGAAGAAGGAGAAGGGGGAGCCTGAGTGAGTTCCTTGTTTTTAAGGTGTTTACTCCACTGCAGTTCATGCTTTGCATGTAGATGCCTGGTCATGCAGGTTGTGCTAAGGTTCAGAATGTTAATGCCTCGCTTCAGGCTCTGATGGCACAGCGTGCAAACCACTCGGGTCTTGTCGTCAGCACATTGTTTAAAGAAGTGCCGTGCCAGGGAGCTCCTTGAAGCTGCCTTTGGGGTGCTCGGTCCCTGGTGGCAGTGGCCAGTAGCAGGTGAACTCTCTTGGTGGCGGCTGTTCTGCTTTTGCCCCCTGCTCCCTATTTTGCTACGCTGTTGGCTCGGTCTCACCACTGCCTCTTCCTCTGAACTATGAAAGTCAGTGGCACGACCTTCATTCCATGTGGGGTCTAGGACCTCATCGTCCCCTGCATAGTCTTCCACATAGTCTTCCTCCCTGACCTCCTGTTCAGTCTGCACACTGCAGAAAGACGCAGCAGTTGGCACCTGTGTTTCGTCATCAGAGACGTGCAGACTCCGATGAGGTCGTATTCCCATGTCCTCATCATCAGGAAACATCAGTGGTTGTGCATCAGTGCATTCTATGTCTTCCACCACTGGGGAAGGGCTAGGTGGTTTCTCTTGGGAAACCCTGCCAACAGAGTCTTCAAACAGCATAAGAGACTGCTGCATAACTTGAGGCTCAGACAGTTTCCCTGATATGCATGGGGGTGATGTGACAGACTGATGGGCTTGGTTTTGCGCGCCACCTGTGCGCTTTCTGCAGAAGACTGGGTGAGAGATAATGTTGTGAACGTGCTGGATCCACTGTTGGCCACCCAATTGACTAGCGCCTGTACCTGCTCAGGCCTTACCATCCTTATAACGGCATTGGGCCCCACCAAATATCTCTGTAAATTCTGGCTGGTACTGGAACCTGAGGTAGTTGGTTCACTAGGACGTGTGGCTGTGGCAGAATGGCCACGTCCTCTCCCAGCACCATAGGGTCCACTAACACCACCACGACCATGTCAGCGTCCCTTAATAGATGTTTTCCTCATTGTTACCGTTCACCAAGCACCACAATAGGAAAACAAATATTTGGTCCAATGTATTGATTTTAAATTCAGGCCTTTTTTTACCGACACCTAAAACTATCTGCCTATTTATTTATGTACCGTATTACACTAATCCAGGCACAGCAGTAACCACTGATTTAGGGGAATATCAATTGTAGGGCTAGTATTTAGGCCCTGGATGAAAGGTATCCTTTTATGGACAGATTTACACTTGGAAATGCACAGTAGCGTCTGAAAAAAATATGTAGGATTTTGCCTTGAGCAATTGTATTTTATCACTTTGGGTAATATACCCTTTAACGGACAGAAGTACACTTGGAGATGCACGGTAGCGTGTGAAGTTATTGAGGATGACCCTCTCAGCACTTGTATATACATCTTGAGTGTATAGTGCGTGCAGATTTACAGGATTATGCTTTCAGCAATTGTAATGTAACACTTTTTGTAATATTCCCTTTTACAGAAAGAAATATACTTGGAGATGCACGCTGAGTGTAATATACCCTTTTACTGACAGATTAACACGTGGCCTGCAACAGCTGGAACACCAGATTCAGGGTATTGCTATATTGGCAAGTGAATTTCACCCCAGAACAAAATCTATCCTTTGACGGATACTATTAAACTTGTCCAGTCACAGCTGGAACACCGGATTTACTGTATTTCTATTTTGGCAACTGAATTTCACCGCAGAAAATAATAAATCCTTTGACGGACACTATTAAATTTGGCCAGCCACTGCTGGGACACCAGATTTACGGCATTGCTATTTTTGCAACTGAATTTCTCCCCGGAAAATAATATATCCTTTGATGGACACTATGAAACTTGTCCAGTCACAGCTGGAACACCAGATTTACGGTATTGCTATTTTGGTAATTGAATTTCAACCCAGAACAAAAGCTGTACTTTTACGGACACTATGAAACTTGTCCAGCCACAGCTGAAACCACTGATTTAGGATATTGCTATTTTGGCAATTTAATTTCACCCCAGCACAAAAGCTATCCTTTGACGGACACTATAAAACTTGTCCTGCCACAGCAGAAACCACTGATTTAGGGTATTGCCATTTTGGAAATTGAATTTCACCCCAGAAAAAAAAAATATATTCTTTGCCAGACAGTATTAGACTTGGCTAGCCACAGCTGGAACACCAGATTTAGGGGATTGCTAATTTTTGAAGTGAATTTCACTTCTCAATAAAATATAGAAAATTCTATCCTGAGTTTCTAGGGTTGACAATAAGCACAGCCAAGCCTCTGATGTAGGATATAGCAAAAAAAAAACCCTACTATTGATGAATTAATGGACTTGGTGGCAGCTTGTGCTGGCGCACCACAAGACGCAATATGGCCGCCGATCACCCCAGAAAAAAGTGACAGAAAAACGCTCTGGGCAGCCTGAAAACAGTGAGCAATTAACTAGCAGAAGTTGAATGATTCACAGCTGTAGATCGATCACTTCAAGTGTTTTTTCTGATTTAATCCCTGACTAATCTCGCCCTAACAGCAGCTGCATCCTCTCCCTACACTAATCAGAGCAGAGTGACGTGTGGCGTGACGTGACTCCAGATTAAATAGAGGCTGGGTCACATGCTGCACTTGGCCAATCACAGCCATGCCAATAGTAGGCATGGCTGTGATGGCCTCTTGTGGCAAGTAGTATGACGCTTGTTGATTGGCTGCTTTGCAGGCTTTCAAAATGCGCCATAGAAATCGCCGAACAACGAACCCGAACTTTTACGGAAATGTTCGGTTTCGGGTCCGTGTCACGAAAACCCCAAAATTCGGTACGAACCCGAACTATACAGTTCGGGTTCGCTCATTCCTATTGACTACTAAAGGAGCCTCCTACCACTGCTAGGAGGCAAATAATGTTAAGCCTGCCTACATTATGAAATAAGTCCGACCACCTACCTATCTTAAATGAAAGGTTAGATAAGAAATATGTGAAAAAAGTCTAGAAGACAATGTATCACTAATTTGTCAATGTATTACTTTAGTTACTAGATCGTGGTAGATATACTAGATCACTAGATTTATATCTAAACATTACATATGTAACAAAGGGAAATGTATATTATGCTTTATAACATTGTTAGTAACGGTCACAAATAACAGTCCATCATTTTGCATAGTTATTTATAGTAAATTATGGACAATTATGGTAAACTATTCGATTAGATTTTAGATGTACCACAGATATACCACTTTATTTTAATGACTGCTGATTTTCTTTTTTTTACAGGACAAGGTACTGAGAGTGGCAACCCATTTCCACATCTTGTTGTTGCCTCCCATATGGGAGAAGTGGAACTCTGCCGATATAGTCTTCCAGACATTTATAAGTTTAACTTGACTCTAGAAAAAGATGGAAATTTGGTGTGTTTGGTGTATACTTCAGGCACTAAACTAAAATTACACAACTGGTCAAATAGATCACAATGTCATATTTCTCCATTTAATGGCAGTTTTTCTGTTAGTCTTACTAACCTTGCAAAAATGCACACTGGCAACTATATTTGTCATATACAATCATTTGTTCCACCCCCTGTTACAAATGCAACTGTAAATAGGACACTTTTGTACGTCCATGGTAAGTCATCCTTTTTCTTATATTTGATAAATTGTGTGATTATGAGACTTGATTCACACATGCACTTCTTGGTGCAGTTTTAGCCAAAGCCAGGGGTTGATCCAACAAGAGGTGAGTATAAAAAAAAAATGTATATATCTTCTCTGTTGGATCAATTCATGAGTTTGGTTCAACAAGCTGCCTCATACCTCACACCAAAAACTGTATTTGTGAATCTAAGCTAACATTTGTTGTCTAACAATGAGTCCTCAGGATGAACTAAATATTAAAAGCATCGCATTATTATTGGCATTACTGAAACATGAAATAAAGTGAGAGAAGTTATAGTATTTCATTTGATGATAATTAAAGTTTTTGTACCTCAGGATGGTTTTATGTTTCATTCAGCTAAAAAAAAGTTTTAGACCTATTTTATAAAGATCAGTGTGAGTAAAGGTATGACAGTATGTTGAAATATGAAGAAGAAGGGTAGATTATCAGGATAGAATCTTCTAAAATAGATGCATTTCTGTAGATCTAAATATGGTGTAATGCGATGGACCTTATTATCTTGCACTGTGGGTAACACATTTCATGATATTGTCTGTCTCCACTCTCCAACAACCTTTACAAGACACTTAAAAGTGTTTTCCGGAATATTTTTACCGATGACCTATAGTCATCAATATCTGATCGTGGGGGTTTGACACCTGGAACCCTGGCTGAACAGCTGTTTTAGAAGGCAGTAGTGCACCTGTGAGCGCCGCAGCCTTCTCCGTGCTCACCAAGCCCAGCTCCATCCATTTGATAGGGGCTGTGCTTGGTATCGCAGCTCAGCCCTATTCACTTCAATGGGCCTGTGCTACCCCTAGGTCATACAATCAATGAATGTGACATCATATGGCCTAGGGAAAGCTGTAAGTAGGCCCGATGCTACGGAGAGCACCGGTATCTTCTAAAACAGCTGATTGGTTGGGGTCCCGGGTGTCGGACCTCCACCGCTCAGATACTGATGACATATCCAAAGGATAGGTCATCAGTAAAAATATCTAGGAAAAACCCTTTCATTTATCCAGAAACATGTTGTTCTTTTTTTGTTTATGTTTAACTCATAAATCACAAATAACAATTGTAAAAAAAATGGACTCTAACTAATATAACCTATAATCAAAGTCCTATTGCTCAGGGTCACAAAAACACATTAGCTACCAGTAGGGTTGTTTAGATACAAAAATTTTGATTCGGTTACCATAAAAAAGGATTGTGATACTCGATACCACGCAAAAAAAATAAAACGCCAAAAAAAGCCGCGTGCATTCCGCATTTTATGAAATGTCTGGCCCATAATCGAACAGTCCTATCCTATTTTTTGGGGGGACAAGGTGACAAAAAAATGGCGAATCACGCAGTTTTTCTTTTTTCTTTTACGGCGCTCACCGCATAGGAGATTTTTTAAATATTTTAATACTTTGGAATTTTCTGACGTGGCGATATGTAATATGTTTATTTATTTATTGTTTATATATTTTATATGTAAAATTGGGAAATGGGGTGATTTATACTTAATATTTTGGCGTGTTTTTTTTTTATATCTAATTATTAACTATTTCCCCCTTAGGGGCTAGAACCTGGGATATTTTAATCCCTTGTCCTATTCACCTTAATAGAGCTCTATTAGGGTGAATAGGATCTTACACTCTCCCTGCTGCCCTGTGCATAGTGCACACGGCAGCAGGGAGCTGACCATGGCAGTCAGGGCTTCAGCAGCCTCCTGGCTGTCATGGTAACCAATCAGAGCCCCAGGCTTACACTGCTGGGGCTCCGATCAGAATATGCCACTGCCACCAATGAAGAGGAGGTGAGGGGACTCTGTGGCCACTGCCACCAATAATTTTAATACTGGGGGGTGGGGGGGCAAGGGGCGCACTGCACCACCAATTTTTTTAATACTGGGGGGTGGGGGAGGGGGCACACTGCGCCACCAATGTTTTTAATACTGGCAGGTGGGGGGACATTAGTGGCAGTGGCAGCGGCAGCACAGGGGGAGGGAGAGACTGCTTCCTTCTCCCCATAGCTGCCGACAACACAGAACATGCTGAGAGCAGCGCGATCCTTGTTGTCTGATACTAGACTGCGCAATAGCGAAGCCTAGTACCGACAAAAGGCAAATCCTGGTATCAAGGTCGATACCAGACAAAAGTATCGATTGGGTATGGAAAATTCTTAGATTCAGATATTTATGACCTATCGTCAGGGTAGGTCATCAATATCAGATCGGTGAGGAGACAACTTCCAGCACTCCCGCCGGATAACTGCTTGAAAAGGAGGAGGCACTCTAATGAGTTCTTCTGTCACATGGCTTAGGTGCAGCTCTATAAATTCAAGTGAATGGGGATGAGCTGCAATACTCCAATGGAAGTTGGTAAACTGCAAGACATCAGCAGTAGTGATGGACAAACATGTTTGCAAACCGCACATTCGCGGTGGGCCCCATTTACTTTAATGGCAGGCGAACCTGAAAAACCTTCAGGTCATATTTGCAGCTACCAAATACTTACTAGAGGTGCACAAATAGTCCCACAAAATGGACAGTGACATACCAGAGTGGGATCAATGGCAAAATTTTCCACAAAAAATATGTATTTTAATCAGGGGCCATTTCTATGCATCTTAAAGGGAAACTCTCAAAAATGTGCCCTGATGGAGCCTAGAAACTCTTTATTTTAGGCCACTTGAGCCAAAAAATTAGGCATTCACCTGACAGAAAAGAACAAGTGATTATGTGGCTGGAGGTATATGAGGCAGTCAGTGGATAACAATTTTACTGTAGGCCAGTTGAGTACAGGCCCCAAACATTAGGCATTCACCGGACAGAAAAGAACAAGTGATTATGTGGCTGGAGGTATATTAGGCGGTCAGTGGAAAACAATTTTACTGTAGGCCAGTGGAGTACAGGCCCCAAACATTAGGCATTCACCGGACAGAAAAGGCCTTTTATGCCACTGTATATGCATAAGACAAGGACCATTCTTTGTTCTCGGTGGTGGCAGATATGTGTTGGCTGGCATTAGGAAATTCAGTTAAACATGGTTGTCACAGGTGTTGAATTCCTCTGAGATTCATGCCTCATTCATTTTTAGACATGTCAGGTAGTCCACACTGTCGTGATCTAGGCGAGTGCGCTTATCGGTCACGATCCCCCCCGGTCACTGAACATCCTTTCGGACAGGACACTCGAAGAGTTCCATGGCAAAATGTGCCAGCTCTGGCCACAGGTCAAGCCTGCACACCCAGTAGTCCAGGGGTTCCTCGCTTCTCAGAGTGTCCACATCGGCCGTTAAGCCGATGTAGTCGGACACCTGTCAGTTTAGGCGTGCCCTGAGGCTGGATCCAGGTGGCGGCTGTCGATGGGTTGGCTGCAAGAATGATCTCATATCCGAAGTGACCAACAAATCTTCAAACCGCCCTCTTATTACAGGCGTGTTAGGATTGGTACTTGCACCTGTTTCGCTGTGGGTGGAAATTCCTCTGCCAGCACCCGCAACAGCAGAATGCAGCATCTCTCGCAGCAAGGCCTGGAAAAGCTGCATTCTGCCAGCCCTCTGTGATGCTGGTAACATGTCCGCCATTTTGTGTTTGTACCGGGGGTCTAAGTACGTTGCCACTCAGTACTGGTCCTTGCCCTTTATGCTTTTTATACAGGGGTCCCTCTTCAAACACTGGAGAATGAAGGCCCCAATTTGCACGAAATTGGAAGCGGTGGAGCACCCTGGCTCCTGCTCATCGCCCAGGAGTATGTCGTCATTGGTCTCCTCCCACCAGCCACAGACAACACCAGGGATCCCATAAAAGTTTAATGTAAAGGGGTAAAAACTTCTGCTCAGGTCGGCGCAAATCCACAGGTTCCTCACACTGGTTTGGTGCGGATTATTTCTTTTAATTCAAAGGTGCATTACAACGCGTTTCGGGGACAATAGTTCCCCTTCATCAGGTAGATACAAGTGCATACATTAGTGACATATTTAAAAGCATAAAAAGGCGCCAAAAGACACATGTGTGGGCGTGGCCACGCCCACAGGGGGGCGTGCCCAACGTCAGAAAAATAAAATGTAATATATATATAAAATAGGAGCCTGAAGATCTATATAAGTTAATAATTTAATAAGTCATATTATGTGGACCGCTATTTTAGATTTTAAATTTTAAACATGCGGTAGACGTTCTTCTTTATTTCTATATTGAGGGCGGTTGCGGCATTCCCGGTCTTTGCTTGCCGCTTCTGCCCTTACTAGGTCACATGACCGCTACTGCGGTCACGTGATCACTCTCTGTTGCGGCCGGCAGTGCCGCCTGGTGTTGGGGGAGGCGGCCGCCTGCATTTAAGTTGGCCACGTGACCGCGGTGATCTGTAATGGCTCACATCCGACGTCGCTGCCCAGCAACGGGGGACGCGGCCAGGCAGCCTCTTTGGGCACGTGACTGCTGACGTGACCGCGTTGCCCGTCGCCCTATGATCATAAATCTATGATCTCTCTCTTTGCATTAGGAAATGATGAAAAAAACTCCTCCTCCCCTACCCCACTTGAATAAGCCTTAGGATGAAAATATACATATATGTAATAAAATAATATATATATATATTATACATATGGACGCTCTGTTCTGCGTATGTACATGTATTTATAGATATTTATATATGTATATATATGTATATATATAGTGCACTCAGTGTATCGTAATCTATGGTACTACATTTTGGGTACCCTTCTTGTACCCAGTTTTTATAATCTCTTATAATCTTTTATAATCTTTTATAATTTAACATATGCTATTCAAGATATGAACCACCTTTATATATTATGTATTAATTTGTGATGTAATTCAATCTCCGCCGCGGTGCCGGGTTCCTATGACGACGGGTGACGCGGTCACGTCAGCAGTCACGTGCCCAAAGAGGCTGCCTGGCCGCGCCCCGCTGCTGGGCGACGGGCAACGCGGTCACGTCAGCAGTCACGTGCCCAAAGAGGCTGCCTGGCCGCGTCCCCGTTGCTGGGCAGCGACGCCGGATGTGAGCCATTACAGATCACCGCGGTCACGTGGCCAACTTAGATGCAGGCGGCCGCCTCCCCCAACACCAGGCGGCACTGCCGGCCGCAACAGAGAGTGATCACGTGACCGCAGTAGCGGTCATGTGACCTAGTAAGGGCGGAAGCGGCAAGCAAAGACCGGGAATGCCGCAACCGCCCTCAATATAGAAATAAAGAAGAACGTCTACCGCATGTTTAAAATTTAAAATCTAAAATAGCGGTCCACATAATATGACTTATTAAATTATTAACTTATATAGATCTTCAGGCTCCTATTTTATATATATATTACATTTTATTTTTCTGACGTTGGGCACGCCCCCCTGTGGGCATGGCCACGCCCACACATTTGTCTTTTGGCGCCTTTTTATGCTTTTAAATATGTCACTAATGTATGCACTTGTATCTACCTGATGAAGGGGAACTATTGTCCCCGAAACGCGTTGCAATGCACCTTTGAATTAAAAGAAATAATCCGCACCAAACCAGTGTGAGGAACCTGTGGATTTGCGCTGACCTGAGCAGAAGTATTTACCCCTTGTGGGGAGTCGCTCTGGTAGACAGCGGTGCGGGTGCAGTTTAGAGGCAAAACAAGGAGTCCAGATTGTGCAACAAACAGTGTTTTATTCACACTTGCACACCATAAATGAAAAACAGTCTCTTTGGTGACAGTTCACACACAACGGAAATAACGTGGCAAAACAAAAACAGGCCAACACAGGTTCAGTCACCTGGGAGGTGTAGGTGCAGGTTCGCACCAGGCTGTCGGCCCAGCCGCAGGAGAATCCAGCTTCAGGTAGCCAGGAACAAAACACCTCCTTGCTGAGCTCTTTCCTCCAGGACAGAGAACTCCTCAGCCCTGTTAGCAGCTCCAGGATAATCACGGCCTCCAGCTGCTGAGCTGGCTGAGCTTTTAAACCCAGCCCAAAACCAGGACTGGGCCGTGGGGAGCAGCCACCCACCCTACACTTTAGCTGCTCCCGGTAAGAGCCGGCCCGGATCGGCTTTGCAGCCATGCTATTTAAACTCTGTCAGTAGCACTAGCTGCTGCTGACATCAACAAAAACGGGTTCTTACCTCACCGAGGCTATGAACCTCGGTGACACATACCTGCCATCCACGACGGCACCCTGCACCTTACCACACACCCCCCTTTGTTCAACCCTGAGGGGTGGACACATGTGAGGCAGTGGACGCGGAAAGGGCATCTGCATTTCCCTGCAAGCGACCTGCCCTATGTTCCACGGAGAACTTGAAATTTTGAAGGGATAGGAACCACCTGGTGACCCGAGCATTCCTCTCCTTGGCCTGACTCATCCATTTGAGGGGGAATGGTCGGTCACCAGACGGAACCTCCTCCCTAACAGGTAGTAGCGAGAGATTCGAGTGCCCACTTGATAGCCAGGCACTCCCTCTCCACTATACTATATCTGGACTCGGCGGGACTGAGCTTACGGCTCAGGAAGACAACGGGATGTTCTTCCCCGTTGACCTCCTGCGACAGTACCGCACCGAGGCCTACCTCCGAGGCGTCGGTCTGTACGACAAACTCCTTGTTGAAGTCGGGTGTCACCAAAACCGGGACCCACACAGGGCCGACTTCAACGCGGAGAAAGCCTCCTCCGCCTTCTCACTCCAGCTAACCCTCCCAGACTTTCGTCCCTTCAACAGGTCTGTCAATGGCGCTGCTATTGTGGCAAAGTGGGGCACAAACCTCATGTAGTATCCTACAATCCCCAGGAACGACTTTACCTGCCTGGTGGTGACCGGTCGGGGCCAGCTACGAATGGCCTCTACCTTAGTTACCTGAGGTTTGATGACTCCCCGCCCAATTACATATCCCAGATATTTGGTCTCTTCCAACCCAATCGCACACTTTTTGGATTGGCGGTTAGTCCAGCTTTCCTCAGGGCATCCACTACCGCCTGCACCTTGGGTAAATGGCTTTCCCAGTCGGTGCTGTGGATGACTACATCATCTAAGTAGGCCGAGGCGCACCGACGATGTGGTCGCAGCACTATGTCCATTAACCTCTGGAAAGTGGCGGGGGCGCCATGCAGGCCAAAGGGTAACACCTTGTAGTGATACAGGCCCTGCGGGTAACAAACGCGGTTTTTTCCTTAGCCGCCTCCGTTAAGGGTACCTGCCAGTACCCTTTAGTGAGGTCCAGCACAGAAAATAACGGGCTTGTCCTAAATTTTCAACAAGCTCGTCTACTCGGGCATGGGATACGCGCCAAACTTGGATACTTCATTTAACTTGCGAAAGTCGTTGCAGAACCGCAACGTCCCATCCGGCTTGGGTATTAGGACTATGGGACTGGCCCACTCACTTTTCGACTCCTCAATGACATCGAGCTTCAACATTAACTGCACTTCCTCCGCGATGGCCCGCCGCCGAGCCTCGGGTACCCGGTATGGTTTTAACCGACCTTGGCCTGAGGCTCAGTGACGATGTCATGTCGGATGAGAGACGTGCGGCCAGGGAGGTCCGAGAACACATCCGTGTTCCGACTGAGGAACTCCCTGACTTCCTGAACTTGTGTGGAAGACAGGCTGTCTGCAATTTTTACCGTGGTTACGGCTTCACAGGCCTCGAACTGTGGGGCTGGACCCTTTTCACCTAGAAGCCCTGGCCGGGGCTGTGGTCGTCGGCCGTGTCCCTATCTTTCCACGGCTTTAGCAAATTCACATGGTACACCTGCTCGGCTTGCGCCGCCCTGGCTGGTGTACTTTGTAATTTACTTCCCTACCTTCTCGACCACCTCATAGGGGCCCTGCCACCTAGCTAGGAATTTGCTGTCAAGGGTGGGTACCAGAACCAACACTCGATCTCCCGGATTGAAGCCCCGCACCCGAGCCTGACGATTATACACCCTACTCTGGGCTTGTTGCGCTGCCTCCATATGCTCCCCGACCAACGGCAACACCCTTTCTATCCGTTCCTGCATCTGGGTGACATACTCAATGACACTTTTGTGGGGGACAGGCTGTTGTTCCCATGCTTCCTTGGCGATATCCAACAGGCCCCGAGGGTGTCTGCTATAAAGCAGTTCGAAGGGCGAGAACCCAGTAGAGGCCTGGGGTACCTCTCGCACTGCGAACATGAGATAGGGCAGAAGCAGGTCCCAGTCCTTCCCATCTCTAGACACCACCCTTTTTAACATATTCTTTAGAGTTTGGTTAAACTCTCTCAACAAGACCGTCTGTTTGCGGATGGTAAACGGACGTCCGTAACTGCTTTATACGCAACAATTTACACAGTTCCTTCATTACTTTGGACATAAAAGGGGTCCCTTGGTCTGTCAGAACCTCTTTGGCAGGCCCACACGGGAAAACATCTCCATTAACTCTTTGGCAATGAGCTTAGCTGAGGTATGTCGCAGAGGCACCGCCTCCGGATACCGAGTGGCATAGTCGAGAACTACCAGAATGTGTTGGTGGCCCCTAGCAGACTTTGGTACAGGCCCAACTAAATCCATAGCAATTCGCTCAAACGGTACTTCAATAATTGGCAGAGGTACCAGAGGACTACGGAAATGTGGCTGGGGGCTAGTTACCTGACAGGTTGGACAGGACTTACAATAATTTTCTACTTCCTTGAACACACTGGGCCAATAAAACCGCTGCAGTATGCGGTCCTGGGTTTTCTGCCACCCCAGGTGTCCCCAAGAACATGTTGGTGGGCAAGCTCCATGACAAGCTTGCGATACGCTGTGGGCACCACCAACTGTTCAACAGGTTCACCTCGGATTTGGTTCACCCGATACAACATATCCTGCAGAACAATAAATCGTGGGAACATTAATTCAGCCCCTGGTTTCTGGGGTTTACCATCAATTTCCAGCACATTCTCCCAGGCCCTGGTTAGGGTTTGGTCCCGGTGTTGTGCGGTCCCAAAATTTTCCCCGGAGACATTGAGGTCTGCCAACTCAGGTCCCGGTGGCAAGTCCTCCGTGTCTCCCACCATTACACTCAGTGGGGTTGTCTCCCCACTACCGCTGCAGCAGTGGTCACCCCTACCGCTGGCCCTTCAGACTCGGGCTCCCAGGGTTCTGGCCTTCCAGGGGTATCAGGCCACTCTGCTAGGGTTACCCCTGTCTCAGGGCTATTAGTCACTTTCATCTCAGGCCACAGTGACGGAAAACCAGGGAAGTCTCTCCCAATTATTAGTTCATAGGGCAGCTTTGTGGAGATCGCCACTTCACAAGTCCAGGTGCCGACCGCCGTGGACAGAGACATTACAGCAGTGGGATAGTCCTTAAGTCTCCGTATGCACACCACACCCACTGTCCGGCCCGTATACTGGGTGGGCTGTACCAGGGCAGCACTTACCAGGGTTACCAGGCTCCCTGAGTCCAACAGCGCCACTGCCAGGTTATCCCCGACTTGCACCTGGCACAGATGACGATTGTCTATTGTCCCGGGATGCCGGTCGCACACAGTCTCCGGGCATACATGGAAGCCCGGTACCCATAATTAGTCTCCATGGGTTCCCCCACTGTGGACAGTTGGCCCTTATGTGTCCAGGCTCCCGACACTGCCAGCAGACCACTGGGGACGGATCTGCAAGAGGTACATCCCGGGCGGGTTTGGCCGGCCGCGGGACTGGGGTGGAGATTTCCGGGGTTTGACTGGCCCTCCCAAAAGAACCCCCTGCAGGTTTCTGGTGGCCTCATATCGCTCCACCAGGTCGACCATCTCAAGGGCATTGGTGGGGGATACCTGGCCGATCCAGTGTTGAAGGGGGTAAGGCAAGGCCCTCCAAAACATGTCAGCCAGCAGCCGGTCCAGCATAGCAGTCGGACTTAGAACCTCAGGCTGCAGCCATTTTTGCAACCTGTGCAGCAACTCATAGTACTGCGGCCTGGCGGGTTCAGCCACTTTGAAGTCCCACTGGTGGACCCGCTGAGCCCGGACCAACACGTTTACCCCCAGTCTGGCCAGGATCTCCCCTTCACCGTGGAATAGTCAGCAGCCTGGTCGTCTGCCAAATCAAAAACTTGCTGGGGTCCGGATGCCAGGAACGGAGCAACCACCTCGGCCCACTGGTCACGGGGTAACTTTTCCCTCACGGCGACCTTCTCAAAAACCGCCAGGTACGCCTCAACGCCGTCTGCGGGGGTCATTTTTGGGATCGCCGCACGGACCGCTTCCGGGCATCATGGACGTGGTGGGACGCTCCTGCCGCCTGTAACGCCATCACATGTTGTAGCAGTAGTTGGTTGGTCTCCCGCTGCTGCACGTTAGCCTCTATGAGAGCCTTCACAGCAGCCTCCATGTTGCCAGAAACTCCTGCTTGCAGCTTTGCTGGCTTAATATATTCCATGCACTTTAGAAAACAAAACTTCGGCGTTCACGCCAGCCTCACTGCGCATGCCCGCATCCGACACCAAATGTGGGGAGTCGCTCTGGTAGACAGCGGTGCGGGTGCAGTTTAGAGGCAAAACAAGGAGTCCAGATTGTGCAACAAACAGTGTTTTATTCACACTTGCACACCATAAATGAAAAACAGTCTCTTTGGTGACAGTTCACACACAACGGAAATAACGTGGCAAAACAAAAACAGGCCAACACAGGTTCAGTCACCTGGGAGGTGTAGGTGCAGGTTCGCACCAGGCTGTCGGCCCAGCCGCAGGAGAATCCAGCTTCAGGTAGCCAGGAACAAAACACCTCCTTGCTGAGCTCTTTCCTCCAGGACAGAGAACTCCTCAGCCCTGTTAGCAGCTCCAGGATAATCACAGCCTCCAGCTGCTGAGCTGGCTGAGCTTTTAAACCCAGCCCAAAACCAGGACTGGGTCGTGGGGAGCAGCCACCCACCCTACACTTTAGCTGCTCCCGGTAAGAGCCGGCCCGGATCGGCTTTGCAGCCATGCTATTTAAACTCTGTCAGTAGCACTAGCTGCTGCTGACATCAACAAAAACGGGCTCTTACCTCACCGAGGCTATGAACCTCGGTGACACATACCTGCCATCCACGACGGCACCCTGCACCTTACCACACCCTTTACATGTCCTTCGCCTCTGAGGGCCTGAACACCCCTGATAGACGGAAAACCTCTTCTGCGGCTGCATTCCTGGGATACTTTCCAACGATACAAGCACTAAATAGTGTTGTGCCTATCCTTCGCACAACCGGCAAAGGTGAGCAAGGTTCTTACCCACTATTTATTTATCATCTCTATCTGTACAGTACTACCCTATTGTGCGCACCCGCACTTGTTTATGTTCCTCTTCCCCCACCGCAACAACGGGGTGGGCTACAGAAACACCTGAAATACCATAAAAGTTTAATGTCTCCCTCAAAGCCTGCTCTTCTTGCTCCTCCTGCCCCCAATAGTGTTTGCCCCTCTATATACCTGCGCTATCGCAGCAGAACCGCACACAACTGCTGCACAATACAAATGCACTATAATATACTTTCTGTGTTAAAAAGTATATTATAAGTATATTCCACCCCTCAGTATGTCACACCTATCGATAGCACACCTATACCAGTCCTTAAAAGGACTTTTGTGGCCCTGTTAGCTTGTGTTTGTTGTCCCTAACTGTCTGTCCCTGCTCCACAAAACAACCTCTCCCTACACTGGCAAAACACAGATTGTAAAATGGCTGCCAGATCTGATTCATTTATAGGGTGGGGGTGTGTCCATGTGCTGAAACGTCTCAATTGGCTGTCCTGTCCCACCTGATGGATGTGTCATGGGTCAAAGTTAAGCGCAATGCAAAATAATATGGCGCATGCGAATATCGCCATATATTCGCATGTTCGGCGAATCGCGAACGCGCAAAGTTTGCCACGAAACGACCGCCGGGCGAACCGCAAGACCATCTCTAGTCAGCAGCCTCCACAAATAGCTGTTCAGTTGGGGTGCTGGGAGTTGGATTCTCACCAATCTGATTTGATGATTATCATCAATGTTAAACGCTTGGAAAACCCCTTTAAAGGAAGTCTACCACAAACCTGACCAGTTTTTAACCGATTCCATAGTTCAGTGGGATACAAACACATGACACAGATGGTACCTTTATTTTGTTTTTCAGATCATCCAAATTGCCTAAAAAGTAGTTTTTATGATATGCTAACTAGCATGAAATCGGCACATGCGCACTTCATATCTCAGTGCCTCTGCCCACAGTGGGCAGAACACTGCACATGCATGGGCCCGTCAGTGATGCGCGAATGGCCTGTAGGGAAATATGATGTCCCAGAGCCACAAGGCTGGCTGGAGTTTACTGAGGGGCGGAGTTAGGCGCAAAAGAGGCAGGGGAACTTGGGCACTTTCAGCAAACTCTCTGCCCCTGGGCTCTTGCGACAGCTCATTAGCATATCATAAACCATACTTTTTGGGCAAATAATAAACAAAGGTACCATCTGTGTCATGTCTTTGTGTCCCACTGAACTATGGGATTAGTTTAAACGGGTCAGGTTGTTGACAGACTCCCTTTAAAGTAAGTGTCACAAAGTGTATTCTGCTCTTTGATAGCTGCGTGAACTATTACGCATAAAGACTAAAGACTTAATACTGTAGCTTTAGTATCTTATGTTTAATAGCTTTATTACATACTGTTTTTATAAACTGCAGGCGTAACCAGCCCAAACCTACCAATATGGATGCAAAATTTAGGGTTTAGGAGACAATATTTTAAAAGGGTAAAACCCATATAACACGCTAATAAGTGACTCATTTAATTCTGTAAAAAAGGACCACACTTACATAAACCATTTAAAATAATAAGTTTCTTTTAAGATTGTAAAAACCAATACAGGATATAGGGTGCTCACAGTTGCAAAATAGGCCAGTCTGCTCAATCCACTAAGCATATAGATACAGAAAAGTATATTACCAAATGACTGGCTCAATCCAATGACGTTAATATCACATTTAATACGTAACAACTCAAAAGTACCTTGCATAAAACATCAATCATAAAAAAACATAATTGATAAAACAAATATCACAATATAAAACAATATGTTTGGTCACAGTCCCTCCATTTAATTCGTGGTGCAGAGCTCTCGCACCACCATATATCAGTGTAATTAGTATAATAAGATCTATTGCGAAAATTTGATCCGAAAGTTCAATATTTTCAAGTTCTTCTTCTGGAAGTGTGCGAATTGTTATACAAATATCTGACAGCAAGCAAAGATTTGATCCGAAAGTTCAATACTTTTAAACTCTCCTTGTGATAGTATGAGAATTATTGTGCGAATATCGGACAACAGATGAGCTATATGTCAAACTTTGTATGCCTGTTATTTCGAATATCCAGTGCTTGTATATTTGTTATTATAGCACTATAACCTCTTGCCGCCACGCTAACGCCGATGGGCGTCAGCGCGGCTGCTCTCTCAGGTCTTACTGCCGCCTATCGGCGTCATCTCGTGAGACCTGAGATTTCACATGAACGTGCGCGCAAAGCTAATCATGCGCTGATCATGCGCTGGCAGGCTGTAGATGCGAATAAAAACACATTTAAAACGCATATCAGACGCTGTTTTGTAAACAGCGTCTGATATGCCTGCTGTTTGCTCCTCTGGTGGTCCATTTGTCTGGGACCACCAGGGCAAACATAAGTAAAGTGCACCAATCACTACACCCCCCCCCTCACCCCCCATCACTGATTAACCCCTGATCACCCATGTCACCCCCCCCTGATCACCCCCTGTCACCCCCCCTGTCACTAATCACCCCCCTGTAAGGCTCATTCAGACGTCCATATGTGTTTTGCGGATCCATGGATCTGCGGATCTGCAAAATACGGACACCGGCAATGTGCTTTCCGCATTTTGCGGATCCGCACATTGCCAGAACTATATAGAAAATGCCTTTTCTTGTCCACAATTGCGGACAAGAATAGGACATGTTCTATATTTTTGCGGATCCGGAAGTGCATATCCGCAATTCCGGATCCGAGCGGGACAAAGTCTGTCCCCATAGAATTGAATGTATCTACAATTCCGTTCCGCAAAATTTTGCGGAACAGAATTGTGGACGTGTGAATGAGGCCTAAGGGTCCCTTAGCTATCGCAGCTTTACAGCTTTCCCCTCTTTTTTTTTTTTTGCACATTTTTTAGAGATTTTTTCATCCACATTGATCAATGTGAATGAAGAAATCTGTGCCGTTCATTTTTTTCTTTCAGCCCAGCGGCTGAACGGAAAAAAAAAATCTCATTACCCGTATGCTCAATATAAGGAGAATAGCAGAAACTCCTAATTCTGGCCATACAGGTAATGATTGCGGAGACCCTCAAATGCCAGGGCAGTGGAAAAACCTCACAAGTCACCCCATTTTAGAAAGTAGACACCCCAAGGTATTCGCTAAGGGGCATAGTAAGTTCATGGAAGTTTTTATTTTTTGACACAAGTTAGCGGAAAATGAATTTTTTTTAAAAAAAATATAAAAAATTCCATGAACTCACTATGCCCCTTAGCGAATACCTTAGGGTGTCTACTTTCCGAAATGGGGTCATTTATGGGGTGTTTCTACTGTCTGGGCATTGTAGTCCGTCAGGAAACATGACAGGTGCTCAGAAAATCAAAGTGCGGAAACTCACTTTTTTGCACCATAGTTTGTAAACGCTATAACTTTTACCCAAACCAATAAATATACACTTAGTGCATTTTTTTTTATCAAAGACATGTAGAACAATAAATTTAGAGAAAAATTTAAATTGAAATGTAGTGTTATTTGAACATTTTTACAACAGAAAGCGAAAAATGTTGTTTTTTTGCAAAAATTTTGTCAAAAAAAGTAAAATATCAAAAAAAGTTAAAATGTCAGCAAGAATGAAATACCACCAAATGAAAGCTCTATTAGTGAGAAGAAAAGGAGGTAAAATTCATTTGGGTGGTAAGTTGTATGACGGAGCAATAAACGGTGAAAGTAGTGTAGTGCAGATTTGTAAAAAAGGGCCTGGTCACTAGGGGGGTATAAACCTGTGGTCTTCAAGTGGATAAACAGGTATAGTAGGTGGGGGGGGGAGAGGGAGTATAATGTTTGTTCTTATGTATCCACGGAGAGACAGACTGGATCGCACATCCACAACGCCTAACCCTTGATATGTGCTATTCAGCTAACTAACTATAGTACTAGTCCCCCATATCGCATGCAAATATTGGAGACATTAGTGTACATTTTGATCAAAATGTAATAAGCCCACTCACCCCGTCACCGTTGTCTCCTAGAGTGGGTCCCTACTCTGTCCATAATCTGATAAAGGCGCCGCGCTGCATGGCGACACATGGCACCGTCCTAGCAGGCTGCAGTTACGCTGGCCAGCCAAAAGGGCACCACAACAGCAAAGGCCACCATGCAGTACAGCACTGTCTGAACAGGAGCCTGATGCAACCTGCTCAGTACTACCAGAAACCAGGACTAACCCTGGGTTCAGACCTGAGCGTTCTGGAAACGCGCGTTTTACGCGCGTTTTTGTCACGCGTATTTCATCGCGTTTTTGAAAATAGGAAACGCGCGTTCGTAAGCGCGTTCTTGTGATTGACTACTGTGGTGTCAATCACAAAACGCGCGACAAACGCCCCAAAAAAAGCTCAAGTACTTGTTTATGCGTCGGGAGTTTTACCGCGCGTTCAAACGCGCGGTAAAACGCTCAAGTGAGAACCAGGGCCATAGAAAAGCATTGGTTTTCATGTGTTGAGCGTTTTACAGCGCGTTTGAACGCGCTGTAAAACGCTCAGGTGTGAACCCAGGGTAACAGCTAGTGGGTCCATTACACTCTTATGCAGTGTCCTGCTGATTAATTAAAACCGCCTGCGGCAAGTGGGAGGAGTGCTGATACCAGGAAAAAAAAAAAAGAAGGAAGATCAATAAATATGTATCCACGGAGAGACAGACTGGATCGCACATCCACAACGCTTAACCCTTGATATGTGCTATTCAGCTAACTTACTATAGTACTAGTGAAAGAAGAAAGTTCCTGGACACCACTGCTGTTGTTTTCTTGTGTCTTTATTGTATAGCTTAGATTACAGTATGCGGTATGCCAGTTGTGGATAAATATTGTAACAACGTTTCGGCGATAAACGCCTTCATCAGGACACTGGTCGTGCCGCACTATGTGGAAATCCGTATGAATAGCTGTTGTGTGGAGCTCTATGGCTCTAGTGGCAGGGCTATGTGGAATCAATATTTGAAGTCTCCTAGCTGCCAAGCTGACTTCAAATATTGATTCCACATAGCCTTGCCACTAGAGCCATAGAGCTCCACACAACAGCTATTCATACGGATTTCCACATAGTGTGGCACGACCAGTGTCCTGATGAAGGCGTTGCTCGACCAACATTGTTACAATATTTATCCACAACTGGCATACCGCATACTGTAATCTAAGCTGTACAATAAAGACACAAGAAAACAACAGCAGTGGTGTCCAGGAACTTTCTTCTTTCACTTATATACCTGGCCTGGGAACCTTTTCCTGTGACCCACACCTCGCAAGGAGAGCACCACCCAACCTATATAGAATGACTATAGTACTAGTCCCCCATATCGCATGCAAATATTGGAGACATTAGTGTACATATAATGTTTGTTCTTACCGCACCTCAGACTTATAGTCTTCACATTATGTTTCACATGCGGCTTCCCCACTCACCACGCTATGCTCACAGGTGTGCACCGCTCCTCGCTTATTAGTCCTGCGCTTGTGCCGGCAAGTATTTGTGGCGCTTGCTTTTCTCAAGCAGGATTTTTAAAAAGGTATCTTGCATTCCGACTTTATTCAGATATTCGCTGTCGGTATAATATGTTCTTGTTCGCTTAGATCCAATATCTCATTCACCAGACGCGTTTCAAAATCAAAAGAGATTTCTTACTCAGTGGTGTATGTATTAGAGGGACTGCAAGCCCTATTTATGTTAAAAAAAGTACGTTCGAAAGTTTGGACTGGATTAGGGCTTGACCGTGCAACAATTAAAACGTGAGTCCGGACCATATAAATTTACTTGCTATATTTTCGTATCATATTTTTACAAGACTACTTTAAATCACAAAATATTAAACATTATGTATAATCTCATATTTCATTGGTCCCTGATTACTCAGAGGGTTAAAAGATTTAAAGTAGTCTTGTAAAAATAAGATACGAAAATATAGCAAGTAAATTTACATGGTCCGGTCCCACGTTGTAATTGTTGCACTGTCAAACCCTAATCCAGTCCAAACTTTCGAACATACTTCGAACGTACTTCGTACCCTTTAAAAATCCTGCTTGAGAAAAAAAAGCGCTACAAATACGTGCCGGCACAAGCGCAGGACTAATAAGCGAGGAGCGGTGGACACCTGTGAGCATAGCGTGGTGAGTGGGGAAGACGCATGTGAAACATACTGTGAAGACTATACGTCTGAGGTGCGGTAAGAACAAACATTATACTCCCCCCCACCTACTATACCTGTTTATAGTGCTATAGTAACAAATATACAAGCACTGGACATTCGAAATAACAGGCATACGAAGTTTGACATATAGCTCACCTGTTGTCCGATATTCACACAATAATTCTCATACTATCATAAGGAGAGTTTAAAAGCATTGAACTTTCAGATCAAATCTTTGCTTGTTGTCTGATATTTGTATAACAATTCGCACACTTCCAGAAGGAGAACTTGAAAATATTGAACTTTTTTCGCAATAGATCTTATTATAATATAATTACACTGATATATGGTGGTGCAAGAGCTCCGCACCACGAATTTAAGGAGGGACCGTGACCAAACATATTGTTTTATATTGTGATATTTATTTTATTAATTATGTTTTTTTATGATTGATGTTGTATGCAAGGTACTTTAGAGTTGTTACGTATTAAATGTGATATTAACGTCATCGGATTGAGCAAGTCATTTAATAATATTCTTTTAAGAGTGTATATATACCGTCAGATATGGATTGTGTTCGTAGTTCTATTAATATATAGAAGATCTAACATGGAAAACAACGATCCAGCACTGCCTTTCTCCGAACTGTAGACTTTATTGAAGCATAGACATGAAATTAAAAAGACTGAGTTTTCTCAAAGCGTTTTGGGCAACACTAGCCCTTTGTCAAAAGAATAAAATCTCACACAAAGCAGCAGATAAAATACACGTTTGAAAATCAGGTAACCAATAGTGAATCAACACATACATGATCAGGTGAATATCATTAGGTCTCCACAGGTTCATGACTAATTATTCAGAAAGAGGGAGGAGGGTAAGACGCATAAAATAAAAAAAATTAAAAAAAAGACAATACTTCATATGCATAATATCTTCGAAAATTACGTCTGTCACTGCTCACTCTACAATGAAGTGCCTAATTTATCATGATAAAATATCCAACTATCCAAATATCCAAATAAATTAATAGTAAAAAATTACATCCTGTCTCTTATTTAGACCAGTCGGGGCTCTTGTTTCTAACATAAAGATCCAGTATGTTTCCCTGGCCAAGAGCTTTCTCCTATGGTCTTCACCTCTAAATGGTCTAGACACCCTTTCAATTCCACTAAACGTAAAGGACGATAAATCTCTCTTGTGGATCTCAGTGAATTGTTTAGACACAGCAGAAATATTCAACGCCTTCTCATTATTGACATCAGAAAGATGTTTGCATATCCTTGTCTTTCTGACAAAACCCGCTATACATGGTTAGACACAAAATGTTTTTTTATATGAAGCCATATCATATGTAGTTGTTGCAACTTCGCGAAAAATTTCAAAAACCTTTTCCTCTTTCAAAACTAATAACACCTATAAAATATCTTTAAAAAAGCGATTAGTGACGTATTTCAGTACAAAAGGAAAAATATATATATGCACTTCACTGTTGCAGTTATTTGCAGCAAAAGTGTTTAGTGGCCTATTTCTGTACAAAAAGATAAATATATACAGAGTTCACTGTGGCAGTTATATGTGTTGAAAGCATTTAGTGGCCTATTTCAGTACAAAAAGAAAAATATATACGCATTTCACTGTTGCAGTTATTTGTGGTGAAAGCGTTTAGTGGCCAATTTCTGTACAAAAAAAAAGTATATACACGCACTTCACTGTTGCAGTTATTTGTGGTGAAAGCATTTAGTGACCTTTTTCAGTACAAAAAGAAAAATATATACGCATTTTACTGTTGCAGTTATTTGTGGTTAAAGCGTTTAGTGGCCTATTTCAGTAAAAAAAGAAAAATATATAACATTTCACTTTTGCAGTTATTTGTGGTGAAAGCGTTTAGTAGTCTATTTCAGTACAAAAATTAAAATATATTCTCAGTTCACTTCTACGGTTATATGTGCTGAAAGTGTTTAGTTGCCTATTTCAGTACAAAAGGATAAATATACACACACTTCACTATTGCATTTATTTGTGGTGAAAGCGTTTAGTGGCCTATTTCAAAACTGAAAAAAATATATATAAGTACCTAACTGTTGCAGTTACTTGTGGTGAAAGCATTTGGTGACCTATTTCAGTACAAAAAGAAAAATATATAACATTTCACTGTTGCAGTTATTTGTGGTGAAAATGTTTAGTGGCCTGTTTCAGTACAAAAAGAAAAATATACATTTACTTCACTGTTGCAGTTATTTATGGTGAAAGCCTTTAGTGTCCTACTTCAGTACAAAAAGAAAAATATATACGCACTTCACTGTGGCAGCTCTATGTGTTGAAAGCATTTAGTGGCCTACTTCAGTACAAAAAGAAAAATATATACGCATTTCACTGTTGTAGTTATTTGTGGTGAAAGCGTTTAGTGGCCTATTTCAGTACAAAAAAAAAATATATTCATTACTTTTAGGGGTGTTTTCATTTGCTTTTAATTTATTTAGTTCAGCTAAAAGTATGTCAGACAGAGAAGTGCCAGGCCATGCACAGAGGAGTGGCAAAGGTCTAAATGTTTCTGGCGCAGGCAGAGGTCGCAGCAGAGCAAGGGGGCTTAGCATCAGGAGTTGCAGTGAGAGGCCTGAGCTCTCGGTGTCATCTAGCGGTCATGTCTTGGCCAGAAACCCAGCGGTTCTTGATTGGTTAACTCGGTCATCCACTTCATCCCAAGTAACATTTGAAACCCCCAGCCAATAGTCGGTGGGTTCGTCAGACACAACCCTTAGTTGACATGGCCCGGGAGCAGACACTGTGACCTTACCTGTCCTCAACTTACCTCTGTCTTTTGCTGTTCCCTCAGCCACAGAAGTATTGTATGCTGTGGGCTAAGCTCCACTATATAGCAAGGACGAGCTACTAGAGGACAGTCAGCAGCTACTGCCCAGACAAGATCTGGAGGAGACATCTGCCACTTCCTCCGCTAGGTGGGCAAGTAGTGATGCTCAGAATGCCGTGGGAGCTGGCGTTGCGAGTGGTCAGGCTCCTGACCCAGAGACTGTTGAGGAGGATATCAGTGATGTGCAGACACTACTCGATTATGATGAAGCTGATCACACTTGGGACCCGGGTGCAGAAGGGACTTCATCATCATCATCAGGAGAAGAGTGTGGCAGCTTGTCTGCGAGGCAGCAGCTGAGCCAGCAAGGTGGTAGCAGGGCTGGGAGTCAGCAGGCTTGCAGCAGTGGGAGGTCGGGAGCCAAACGTGCCTGGGGTAGACCACCTGCTTTGCAGCGGCCTACCTGACTGGGAAGTAGTGGTGCACGGGTTCACAGAGGCAGCGGCGGTAGCAGTCAGCCAGTGTGGACTGTTGGGGGGAAAATCACCTACTCGGCGGTGTGGTAGTTTTTTGTTAAGTGATTGCCAAAAGACAGCAGTATGCATGCACTCATCCAACGGCGTAGAAGCTGAACGTGCTCCTGGCCAAGTTGCTGGTGCTGCAGTCCCTCCCTTTCCAAGTGGTGGACTCTGCACCTTTCAGAGAACTGATGGCTTGTGCCAAGCCGAGGTGGAGAGTTCCAAGCCTTCATTTCTCTGCGAAAAAGGCAGTACCAGCCCTGCATAAATATGTAGAAAAGAAGGTGGGCCAGTCCTTGAGCCTGTCGGTACACGGCAGCGCCGACGTGTGGAGCTGTAACTATGGTCAGGGACAGTACATGTCCTTTACGGCCCACTGGGTGAATGTGGTTCCTGCACAGCCACACCAGCAACTTGCCCAGGCCACGCCGCTTCCGCCTCCTCGTTGTCACTCTGTTGGTCCTGCGACAATGTCTGCCTCTGCATCCTCATCCTCCACCATGTCCTCAGCCTCCACTGCAGGGACAAGTCACAGTGCCCCTCAAGCATACCACATGTGCAGGGAACAGTGTGGTCATGCTGTTCTACACCTGGTTTGCCTTGGTGTAATTCATCAAGAAATTGAATCCTGGATTTCTCAGCCACAACTGAAAATCAGAACTATGGTGACCGACAACAGGAAGAACATCGTGTCGGCGCTGCATCAAGCAAAGCTGAGCCATGCGCCCTGGGTGGGACACGTGTTCAATCTGGTTGTCAAGTGGTTCCTGAAGTCTTCCACACATCTGCAAGACATCCTAAAAATGGCCAGGAAACTTTGCATGCACTTCAGGCACTCGTACACCGCAAAGCACACCCACCTTGAGCTGCAGTGGCAGAACGGCATCTCTCAACATAGGCTGATATGCGATGTTTCCACACGTTGAAATTCCACCCTCCATATTTTTGACCGACTATACAAACAGAGAAAGGCCATCAACGATTTCTTGAAGATCCAACCAGATATGAGTACTCCCCTGTGTAACTCTGATGTCGGCCAGTGGAAGCTCATGCGTGACACCTGCCGTTTGCTCAGGCCCTTTGAGGATGCCATGTTATTTGTCAGTCTATGGGATGAATGACGTCATTCCACTGCTTCATGTCCTGGAACAGATGGTGGTAACAATGGCTGGTCAGGGGACAGGAGATGAGGCACCTAGATCTCACAGCTACATGAGCCCTGTGGGGGCTGAACTGGAAGAGGAGGAGGGGGAGGAGGACATTGGATCATAGGCAATGTGTAGCGAAATGGGTGCTTTTTGCTACTTAGCTGACAGGAGAGGAGGAGCAGGAGCAGCTACTACAGAGACATCCTATGTAGAGAGTGGGCCACTGCCTATTTGCACCATCGTTCATCCTCTTGCAGGTCTCACCGGGGGGGGGGAGATGGAGGGTTCGTGGCCCTCTGCGCTCATGTTCCACTACCATGGCTTTTGGGAAGGGGTAAGGTGGCAGGAGCAGTGCCAGCTCCATCAGCAGCAGTCTGAGTCTACAGTCGTTGATGAGCAGCTTTCTTCACCCACATAGTGAAGAAACTACTCACCAGTAGCAGCAGGTATTCCTGAAGCAGGCCCTGAACCAGCAGGTGGTGGTATACTTGGACAGCATCCTTAAAGCCATCATTGAAGATCTGCCCGGCCAGTAGTGTGGCATTAGAGAGGGTGTTTAGTGCGGCGGGGGCCATAGTTACCCCAAGAAGAACTCGCCTGCCCACCCAAAATGTGGAGAGACTGACCTTTATCAAGATAAATCAGGCCTGGATCAGCCAGGATTTCCACCCACCAATTCCTGATGCATCTGATTAGTTTATCCATGCCACCTCACCCAAACCTTGACAAAAGAGACTGGTTTCTTCTGGCTACTTGCCTCAGCTACTTCTCTGATGCTGCCACTCGCCTGATGCCACACATCTGATGCCAAGTGCTTCTTCTTTCACCCACCTTTGTCAGCGGGTACTGGTATTGCCACCAACCTCCCCACTTTGTCACCGGGTCACTTTGTGATCTCCTGATGCTGCTGCTGCCATCTCCACACTATGTCATTGTGCCACTCTGTGGCCTTCTCCTGACACTGCTACTGCTGCTGCCGCCACCTCCAGACTCTGTCACTGTGCCACTCGGTGGCCTCCTCATACTGCCGCCACCTCCAGACTCTGTCACTGTGCCACTCGGTGGCCTACTCATACTGCTGCCACCTCCAGACTCTGGCATTGTGTCACTCGGTGGCCTTCTCCTGATGCTGCTACTGCTGCTGCCGCCACCTCCAGGCTGTCATTGTGCCGCTCTGTGGCCTCCTGTGCTGCCGCCACCTCCACACTCTCATTATGCCACTCTGTGGCCTCCTCCTGATGCTGCTGCCACCTCCAGACTCTGTCATTGGCCCACTCTGTGGTCTCCTCATTCTGCCTCCACCTCACCACCATGTCATAGGGCCACTCTATGGACTTCTCATACTTTTCCCACACTCCCCACTTCATGACTGGGCCGCTATTTTGCCTTTCGACAGGGCTGACATCATCATTTATTTGACCTTTCTTCTTATCTGTCAGAAGGAAGGAAAAATGAGACGCACAACGGATCCTGTTTGTGTAGCAGCTGTAAGGCCTGTATGGTCTCATCAGAATTGGCTTATGATTTAGTAGCCAAAAGCAGGGGTGGATACAAAACACAGAAGACATGCAAATATTCTATTCATGTGTCATCTCTGTTTTAGATCCACTCCTGTTATATTTGGCATTAGCAATACAGATAGATTATTGAGCAAATGCTGGACAATCAACACAAACTTACTGCTGACACCCTCTAAACTCTGTCAGGGGTGCTCTACTTGTATAAGCATTTCAGAGATCTGGTTCTGTAGACATCTATGTGGAATCAGTTGACGAAGGTGTCAAAAGAGTGCGCTTCTTCTTGACGCTAACATCGACCTGTAGGGCTGAGTTAATACTTGAGTTATTTGGTCAATTTTGGTCACTTGACTGTCTAAATAAAGTGAAGTGTGCAGTGATTCTTAGAGCGACGCCTGTCATCTGCATGTCATACTGACTTATATTATATAGTGTTATTTCACTACCACAGCACACTCCCTATGTGTGTTACTAGGCACCGTGTTCTACACCCATATAAAGGCTCTCTGTAGCCGTTTTTTAACGACATTCGCAACAAATAAATTCGGATGGAAGCAAATTTTTCCGGAAATTTTTTGAGAAATTCGCTCCTCTCTAATTGTAATGCCAAATTTGTGGTGTACCTTGTGAACTGCAGTTTGTGTAAACTGCAGTACGTAGGTTGCACCACAAATACCCTGAAGACAAGCATACGCAAGAATCTTTCTGATGTCAATAATGAGAAGGCGTTGAATATTTCTGCTGTGTTTAAACACTAATATCCACAAGGGAGATTTATCCTCCTTTACTTTTAGTGAAATTAAAAGGGTGTCTAGACCAGTGATGGGCAACGTGCGGCTCTCCAGCTGTTGCAGAACTACAACTCCCAGCATGCAAAGCCTGTCTATAGCTATCAGCCTACTGCAGGGCATGGTGGGAGTTGTAGTTTAGCAACAGCTGGAGAGCCGCACGTTGCCCATCACTGGTCTAGACCATTTAGAGGATAAAACCATAGTAGAAAGCTCTTGGCCAGGGAAACATACTGGATCTTTATGTTAGAAACTAGAGCCCTGACTGGTCTAAATAAAAGACAGGATGTAATTTTTTACTATTAATTTAATTTATATAATTTAAATATTTTATCATGATAAATTATGCACTTCCTTGTAGGGTGAGCAGTGACAGCCGTCATTTTCGAAGATATTATGTATATGAAGTATTGTTTTTTTGTTTTTGCTTTTTAATTTAGGCATCTTCCCCTCCACCCTGTCTTTCATTCTGAATATATAGTCATGAACCTGTGGAGACCTAATAATATTCACTTGATCATATATGTGTTGATTCACTATTGGTTACCTGATTTTCCAAACGTGTACTTTATCTGCTGCTTTGTGTGAAATTTTATTCTTTTGACACAGGGCTAATGTTGCCTGAAATGAGTCAAGAAAACTCAGTCTTTTTAAATTGCATGTGTACGCTTCAATAAAGTCTACAGTTCGGAGACAGGCAGTGCTGGATGCTTGTTTTCCATTTTGGGAGTATTTACTCACCATGACACGTTGTACCTACTGACATATAATTTAATCCTGGGTTGGAGCTGATAAGGGACTTTTTTCCTCCGTATATTCGTTAATAGAAAATCTAACACTGTTATAATACCTTCATAAAAAGTCTTACCTATCTGTATCACATGGTCAGAAGTTACTACACACTCAAATCTTCAGCCTGTCTTTTTTTCTTGTTTTCCCAGCAATAATGAATGTATTTTTGACTGGTACTGCACTGCATATTAAATGCTAATAAGAATGTGGCAAAATTTTTGATGGAGTTTACATATAATGTACGGTTGTTTTTATTGGTTAACATTAAGAAAGCTGATCTATGATCTTATTAACAGTGCATTTGTTCAAAGTTTTTGTACATTCTGTGCAGAATGTAGATATTGATTTATATGTTTATTAGGGATGATTCACTTCTACCTTTAACTGATCCGGCGGGCTGTGTCGACTGTTCACTGGATTCAACATAGCCTAACATGGCTGTTCACGGTCAAAACCATTTGACTATAATGGGATCTAATGATGATCTGGTCACTTTCCGGAGTAAGTGCCGACTTCGAAAGGCCAAAAAGTCATGCTTGCAGAGCTTTTTGTCCGGCTGAAGCCGGCACTTATGCCTGAAAGCGGCCAGCTGGATCCCATTATAGTCAATCGTGTTCTGCCGTACATGGCCGGGTTCAGCTATGCTGGATCCTGTGGACTATAGCAAGCTGTTACTCTGAGGGAACAGCCTGCTGGATCAGTTAAACTCAGATGTGAATCAGCCTTTAGCTGAAATATTTAATTTTTCTACTCCTAGATGTTGGCGTGCAACCCCCGGGTTGTCATATACTGTCTTTTGTGGAAATATGGGTTTTGACTGGCGTTTCTATCTTCCTGCTTGCATGTTTCATGGTGGTATTAATCATAAGTGCCAAAAGGAAGGTGAGTATTAACACTTTAATAAAACACTTTATTTCTTACAAGCACTAAGACTGCATACACGTGACAGAGTGCATAAAGCCTGTACAGAAGGGCACAGAGGGGCAGACTTAATAATTTAGATGGTGTAGAATTAGGCAGTCTAGACATGCACCAGATTTATCACAGTGGCTCAGAATGGATCATAAATTTGCTGCACAGCTAGACAGTTTTGTCTATCTTTATACTAATTACTGATTACTTTTGCAACAGAATATTATTCCATAATTAGATAACACTATATCCCAATAAGCCACACTTTTTTTTTTTTTTTTTACTAAGCCCCTGGAAATTAGCTGTCTTCAGGTTAATTAGAGCTTTTGTCCCATTTACTTAAATGGGAGAAGGAACTGTAATCACCCTGAACTGGCTCTATAATGAGGATGCAATGCTTGCACAAGTGCAACACATTCAAATAGCTTATTAGTGGGGGTGCCAGGAGTTGGACCTCCACCGATCTGATTTTGATGACCTATCTTGAGAATCAATATCATGACACCAGAAAATCCTTTTAAACTGCCTAAAGCTGCCACTAGTGGGCGTGTAGGTGCTTACTGTATATTACGTTGATTTTGGGTTCCATGTATAAACAGTGTGCAGCAAGCTTTCCGGTGGCTGACAGAATTTTCTTATTTACCCTCAATATAAAACAAACTGCATACATTCTCCTAGTAAACTAACTACTTATACAGTAACTGGAATTAAATAAGAATAGCTAAAAGTTTGGGTAAAGTTGGATAAGTTCTTCTTTAAACTGGATTACATGGCAAATCTCAATAAGAGTCAAATAGCTATTTGACTGTGTTAAAAACAGCATTAAAAAAGAGGGTTGATATAATTGATAATTGAACAATAAAAATTAGAAAAATCTGAAACTGACAAATGATGCAGGCATTCTCGGCTCGCTTGTGCAAACTTAGTGTTGATCGAATCGAAGTGAAATTAATTAAATTTGATCTGAATTTTTGGAAAAATTTGATTCACCATGAATTCCAATTTCCTTGCACTTCATAGTAACAAATCATTATTTTCCTAAAATAGCAGCCACATGTGTTATAAAGTGAAATTAAGAAGCTTGAGAACATGATATAACACATAATGCTGTGCAGCCATCCTATGTGATGTCACATGCCTATAAAAGCCTCACCCCACCTGGTCTCTGCCATGTAACTGTGAGCTGAGCATAGGAACAGATGAAGCACAGTGTAAGGAGATCGTAAGGAGAGTTTTCACACACTGTAGGGAGAGCGTAGGGAGAGCGTAGGGAGACTGCGGGGACAGTTGCGGCTCAGTGTAATCGTCCCTATGTTTCTTGTTCATCTGCTACACTATTTATTCTTAATCTGTTCTGTTATACATAGACTTACTGTGTATCAGACTTAGTCTCAACAGGCGGTGTAATATATAGGTACATTTACCAAGTTCATCGCACCATTTATACTTATTCGATTGTGTTGTACATAGAGTTATTGTGCATCAGACTCATTGTTAACAAGCAGTCTAATATAAAGGCGGATTTACCTAGTTTGCACCTACTGCACCTTTAATCACTAATCTTTTCAGTTATACATAGACTTAGTGTACATCAGACTCATTGTCAACAGGTTGTCTAATATAAAGGCATGTTTAATTAGTTCATTTGCTGCACCATTTATACTTAATCTTTTCTGTTATACATAGACTTAGAGGGTCATTTATTATTCTGAAATACACCTAACTTAGGTGTATTTTAGGCGCAGATTGCTGCCATAATCTACAACTTCGGCCCGCTTATGCCAGGTCTAAATAAGTGGGAGCTGGCAGGCCCGTCTCATTCACCATTTTCTATGCCTGTTTCAGACAAAGAAGTTGTCTTACATTAAGAACTGGTGCTGGATTCGCCGATGTTATGGAGAGGCCTACTTCTCTTAGGGCTTTTTTAAGACCGGCATCTAAAATGCCAGTCTTAATAAATGTGCCCCTTAGTGTGCATCAGACTCATTGTCAACAGGCGGCCTAATATATAAGCGCATTTACCTAGTTCATCTACTGTGCCATTAATAATTATTCTATTCTGTTATACATAGACTTACTGTGTATCAGACTTCATTGCACAAGGTTGGATACTAAGCTAGCCATGTCCGGTTCCTTGTCCTCACTGACGTCATTGAAAGTCTCTTCCTCCACCCAGCCACGTACAACACCAAGGGTCCCCGAAAGGTGACAACAAGCTCCCTGGGACGCCTGCTGTGGTTGGTCTTCCACCTCCTCAAAGCCACCTTCCTCCTCTGACTCCTCTTCTTCAGACTCCTCTCTCTGTGTTGCTGCAGGTCCAGCAATCGACGACGACATGGCTGCTTCTGGTGGTGATGGTGACCACAACCCTTCCTCTTCATGCTCATCTACAGCCTGATCCAGCACTCTTCGCAGGGCACGCTCCAATGAGGTTGATGATGTTGCCTTGGGTTTGACTGACCAGGTTTGTCACCTCCGTAAAAGGACGCATGAGTCTACAGCCATTGTGCATGAGCGTTCAGTAACGCGGCCAAAAAATACCCAGCTCAGCAGAGGCTGTCCGCTTTTTTTTTAATTAAAAAAATATTTTCTTACCAGTTTAATCTCTGTTTTGTCCCCTATCAGGGGCCGGCGTATGGAATAGATTTTAGGAACCGGGAGATGGAAAAAGATGGTCCTCTTCCTTCCAATTTTGGGCACTACGCATGCGCCGTGCAATGTACTGTGCCACCCTATATGAGTGGTGTGTTAACTAGTACTATTCCTACAAGTTTAATCCCTGTTACGTCCCCTATCAGGGGACGTGTATCGAATAGATTTTAGTAACCGGGAGATGGAAAAAGATGATTGGTCGGTCTTCTTACTTCCAATTTGGGGCACTGCGCGTGCCACCAATACAAATAGTGTGAACTACTATACTTACCATTTTAATCTTTTAAGTCCCCTATCAGGGGACGTGTATAGAATTGAATCCTTGCATGGGGAGATAGAGAAAAAAGTTTGGTCTGTCCGCTTCCTTCTAATTTTGGGCACTTGTAATGTAATTTGCCACCAATGCAACTAGTGTTAACTAAGTACTATTCCTATCAGTTTAATCTCTGTTTTGTCCCTTACCAGGGCCAGGGTCGGTGTAGTAAATAGATTTTTGGAACCGGGAGATGGAAAAAGACCCATGCTCAGTCCGCTTCGTTTGAACTTTTGGTCACTAAGCGTGCGCCATGCAATGTACTGTGACACCCTATATGAGTGTTGGGCAGTGGGCACAGTACAGTCTGTGGACCTGACACACCCTGGCAGGCAACTGCAATTATATTAAAGGGTAAAAATTAAATGACTTTTTTATCTGCAAGGTACTGTGCCACCTGATATGAGTGGTGGGCATTGGCAGTGGGCACAGTACAGTCTGTGGGCCTGACACTCACTGGCAGGCAACTGCAATTATATTAAAAGGTAAAAATTAAATGACTTTTTTATCTGCAAGGTACTGTGCCACACAATATGAGTAGTGGGCACTGGCCATGGGCACAGTACAATCTGTGGGCCTGACACTAACTGGCAGGCAACTGCAATTATATTAAAGGGTAAAAATTAAATGACTTTTTATCTGCAAGGTACTGTGCCACCCTATATGAGTGGTGGGGAGTGGGCACAGTACAGTCAGTGGGCGTGACACACACTGGCAGGCAACTGCAATTATATTAAAGGGTAAAAATTAAATGACTTTTCTATCTGCAAGGTAGTGTGGCACCCGATATAAGTGGTGGGCACTGGCAGTGGGCACAGTACAGTCTGTGGGCCTGACACACACTGGCAGGCAACTGCAATTATATTAAAGGGTAAAAATTAAATGACTTTTTTATCTGCAAGGTACTATGCCACCCTATATGAGTGGTGTGCACACAGTAAAGTCTGTGGGCCTGCGGCCTCTCACACACGGGCAGGAAACTGCAATATAAATATATAGAAAAAATATAAAAAACAGACTGATGTACCAGCCCTAAAAAGGTGCTTTTTGGGGTGCTGTCAGGACACTGTCCTTATAGCAGATGGCCCCTTTCACACGAGCGAGTTTTCCGCGTGGGTGCAATGCGTGACGTGAATGCATAGCATCCACACTGAATGCTGACCCATTCATTTCAATGGGTCTGTGTACATGAGTGTTTTTTTTTCACGCATCACTTGTGCGTTGCGTGAAAATCGCAGCATGTTCTATATTCTGCGTTTTTAACGCAGCCCTAGCCCCATAGAAGTGAATGGGGCTGCTTGAAAAACGCATTGCATCCGCAAGCAAGTGCGGGTGCGTTGCGTTTTTCACTGATGGTTGCTAGGAGATGTTATTTGTAAACCTTCAGTTTTTTATCACGCGCGTGAAAAACGCATCAAAAAGAATTGCACCTGCGCAGAAAAAACTTAACAACTGAACGTAATCGCAGGCAAAACTGAATGGCTTTGCCTGTGAAATCGCACAGTTTTCATTGAAGGCATCCGCAAAGCATATCCGGACCTAAGGCCCCATTCACACATCTGCAATTTTTGTCCGCATCCATTCCGCAATTGTGCCCGAAACATTCGGCCGCGGCTTCGCAAAAGATAGAGCATGTCCTATTCTTGTCCGCAGCCTGCGGACAAGAATAGGCATCTCTATGGGGAATGCCGGCATGGTGTGTTGCGGATCTGCAACACACTACTGACGTGTGAATAGGGCCTAATCCGGACACGCTCGTGTGAAAGAGGTCGATGAGTCTTTGAGGACTGGAGTGGACACAGAACACTGGCCTAGCTAACGCTTTCCCTATTAATTCAGCAGCAACAGCAGCAGCACTCTCCCTGCTCTAACTAACACTGCAGCTTCAGAATGAATCTAAGATTGATGCTGTCCTTGCTTTTTGATAGGAGGTGGGAGGGTCTGGGAGGGAGGGTATGCTGATTGGCTGGAATGTGTCTGCTGACTGTGAGGTACAGGGTCAAAGTTTGCTCAATGATGACGTATAGGGGGCGAACCGAACATCACATATTGTTCGCCGGCGAATAGTTCGGAACATCTCTAGCGAGGACTAGCTTAGTGAGGACAGTCAGCACAGACTTGGAGAAGAGGTCTGTGGCATCCTCCCTTAGGCGTGCAACTAGCAATGATGACAGTCAGGAGGAGTGTAATGCCCTGGAGCAGGGGTACTGTGAAGTCTGGTCATTTGTGGAAGTTTGCCCCTGTTTCCCCTATGCAAAGATAAACTTCTTACTTTATTTTACTTAAAAAGGGTTAACTTGCACTGTTTAATACTGTTTAACTGCATTTATATGAATGTTGTGATCTATATCCTGTTCATTAGCACTGTATTTGCGAGGCGCTGTAAAAAAAGGTTAATGATACTGAGGGACTTTTGGCACTTTGCATAAGAAGCTGGTAATTTTCAACAGCTACCATAAGGTTTAAAGAAGAGCGTGTTTTGGAGGGAAAAAGCCAGACTTGTTTACCACCAAAACCAGACAGTCTGACCTTTTGAATGTCTGGTTTTAGCTAGAAAACGTGAAACTTGTTTTTATCTGGAAAAACCGCAGTGTCATTGCCATTAAGAATCATTGAATCTCTAATGTACGTCTATGACAGATGGGAGTGGTCACTTTGTAATTGTTTGTGCTGAGTTTCTTCACTCCCCCCCTCCCAGTAGAAGGTTCCAGTCTAGCTAGAAATGGTATATAAGGAAAACAGTCAGAGCCCCTAGTGTTCTGCAGCTAGGGACCAGTGTTTGCAGGGGAAGACTCATGCCAGTCTGCATGAGTGACCAGAAAAAGACACTAATATGCGGACATTGAGCCACACACCATGGGCCTCCAGACTTTGACCAGTGTACCAGCCTTCTGAGAGAGAGAGGGCCAGCTAGCTCAGGCCTTTCCTCAGCAATAGAGTTGAGCGAACACCTGGAAGTTCGGGTTCGCTGGATTCGGCCGAACTTTGCAAAAAAGTTCGAGTTCGAGACCCGAACTTGACCCTGGACCCCATTAAAGTCAATGAGGATCCAAATTTTTGGGCACTAAAATGGCTCTAAAAATGTCATGGAAAGGGCTAGAGGGCTGCAAAAGGCAGCAACATGTGCTTAAAAGCATGGCAAGTGCTCTGAAAACAAATGTGGTCACTCGCATGACCTTGATTTCATGTGGGGTCTAAGACCTCATCATCCTCCACCTCATCTTCCACCCAGTCTTCACCCCTGCCCTCCTTGTCGGTTTGCACACTACAGAAAGCCGCAGCAGTTGGCACCTGTGTTTTGTCATCATCAGAGACGGGCTGCGATGGTCTTCCCATGTCCTCTTCCTCAAACATAAGTGGTTGGGCATCGATGCACTCAATCTCTTCCACTTCTGGGACAGGGATAGGTGGATGGCCCTGGAAAACCCTGCCAGCAGAGTCATCAAAAAGCATAAGAGACTGCTGCATGACTTGGGGCTATGACTGCTTGGCTGATTTGCAAGGGGGGAGGTGCTAGATAGATGCCAATGGCCTGCAGGTGCCAACTCTGAGATTTCAGCAGTGGACCGGGTGGGAAACAAGGTGAAGGTACTGGTGGCACTGTCAGCCACCCAATCTACTAGCGACTGTACTTGTTCTGGCCTCAACATTCGTAGAGCGGCATTTGGGCCTACTAAATAACGCTGAAGGCTCTGTCATCTACGCACACCTGAGAAAGGTGTTTCAAGTTGGCATATAGTTGGCACAGATTGACCACGTCCTCTCCCTGCAACAGGAGCTCCACCAACAAGTGGATACGGCAAAACTGGCAAAATGTCACCCACCAATGTAACAGATGATTTTTTGAAATTTACCTCCCTTTCACCTATGCAGTGCAGGGGTTTGTATACCTCAAAACTGGCAAAATGTCACCAAACAATGTAACAGATGATTTTTAGAAATTTACCTACCTGTCACCTATGTAGAGCAGGGGTTTGTAAACGGCAAAACTGGCAAAATGTCACCCACCAATGTAACAGATGATTTTTAGAAATTTACCTCCCTGTCATCTATGCAGAGCAGGGGTTTGTATACGGCAAAACTGGCAAAATGTCACCCACCAATGTAACAGACGATTTAAACAAATTTACGTCCCTCTCACCTATCTAGCACAAAAAGTGTGTTTTTTTTATAGCACCAATTTTAATGCAGTATGTTACGGTTGTATTGGACTGTCAGGAATGCAGCATAGCCCGCAAATTTGCTATCTAGCACAAAAAAATGTGTTTTTTTATAGCAGCAATGTAACTGCAGTATGTAACGTTTTAATTGGACTGTCAGAAATGCACCATAGCCGAAATTTACTATTTTGTAAAAAAAAGTGTGCTTTTTTATATCAGCAAGGTAACTGCAGTATTTAGCGGTTCTATTAAACTATCAGATATGCATTGCCTGTTGCAGACAGATAAAAAATGTGACAGACTGATGTAATTGAATCATTTTCACTGCCAGGTATGCACTGCAAGCCACAGAGGTAGTTGAACAGCCAAAAAAGGGAATTTGTCCTCCACTGTGCTACCAGAACAGAATTTAAGTAATGTCTCTGGCACACATGCAGTTCACATGAAGTAACAAGGGCACTGCACTTGCTAAAATGGCCACCGACGCCAACCTTACTAGCAGATGGATTACAACTTATTTTTTCAGTGTCACTGGGCTCAGGGCTGGGTACAAAAATGTGGCATAGCACCCTCAATAATCTCTGTAGTTTTAAGATTGAACACACCACCAAGTTCAACAGAATTCTTCCCTAATCTCTGACTCACAGCAGCAGCAGCATCCTATCCCTACACTGAGAAGAGACTGGGTCACATGCTACTCTTGGCCAATCACAGCCATGCCATTAGTAGGCATGGCTGTGATGGCGTCTAAGGGCAGACTAGTGAAACACTTGTTGATTGGCTGCCCTGCAGCCTTTCAAAAAGCGCCAAGAAATTGACGGACACCGAACTGGAACCCGAACTTCTACGGAAATGTCCGGGTTCGGGTCGGGGTACCAAAAACCCTGAAGTTCGGTTCAGTTAGAAACTTGATACTGGTCAAAAATGGGCCTTTTTACACCTTCTGAGAGGGGTGAAAAACTGAACTACTGTACTATTAAGATACCCTTTGCAGTCAGTTGGTCGCTGCCTACACCGCCCATCCTCACAAAGGTCTCTGAGCTCACGCTCCACTGCCATCACTGTAGGATGTGGGTGAGAGTGCAGTAGCAGCTCAGTCAACAGCAGCTTAAGTCTTGAGTTTCTAATGAGCACTTTTCTTCACTCGCCTACTGAAGAAACCACCCAAAATCAGTAGGACATGGAGCAGAACCTGAAACAGCAGGTGATGACATACTTTGACTGCACTCTGTCATCCCAGATACAAAATCCCCTGGACTACTGGGCAGCCAAACTTGAATTGTGGCTGCAACTGGCTTTCCCAGTTTGCCCTGGGCAAGCTTCAGCCAGTAGTGTGGCATCAAAGTGAGTGTCTAGTGTGGCGGATAGCATAGTTACCCCAAAGAGAACTCTCCTTTCAACTCAAAATGTTGAGAGACTAACCTTTATAAAGATGAGTCAAGCCTGGATCAACCAGGATTTTCAGAAATCGGTGCCTGATACAATTATGATCTGGCATTAATGATCTGACTGAAGTGTGCTGCAACACTGGAACATTGTGACAAATGGTAAATTACTTCTAGTGTTGAGCGAACAGTTCGAGCATAGTTCGGGTTCGTACCGAATTTTGGGGTGTTCGGGACCCGGACCTGAACATTTTCAAAAAAGTTCGGGTTCATTGTTCGGCGATTACTTCCCGCTTTCTGAAGGGCTGCACAGCAGCCAATCAGCTAGCGTTTTACTTCTTGCCCTAAGAGCCCATCACAGCCATGCCTACTAATGGCATGGCTGTGATTGGCCAAGTGCAGCATGTGACCTAGCCTCTATTTAAGCTGGAGTCACGTAGCGCCGCACGTCACACTGCTCTGATTAGTGAAGGGAGAGGACGCAGCTTCTGTGAGGGCGAGATTAGGCAGGGAAAAGTTAGCAACAGCACCTAATGAACTGATCGATCTACAGCTGTGAATGATTGAACTTCTGCTAGTTACTTGCTCACTGGTTTTTAGGCTGCACAGAGCGTTTTTCTGTCACTTATTTTCTGGGGTGATCGGCGGCCATTTTGTGACTTGTGGTGCACCAGAACAAGCTGTCACCAAGTCCATCAATCCATCAATACTAGTTTTTTTTTGCTATATCCTACATCAGGGGCTTGGCTGTGCTAATTGTCACCCCTAGAAACTCAGGATAGCAATTTCTATATTTTATTAAAGGGTTAAATACAATTGCCCAAATACCAATCCCCTAAATCTGGTGTTCCAGCTTTGGCTAGCCAAGTATAATACTGTCTGTTGTCTGGCAAACGATAGATTATTTTCTGTGGTGAAATTCAATTGCCAAAATAGCAATACCATAAATCAGTGGTTTGAGCTGTGGCTGGCCAAGTTTCATAGTGTCCTGCAAAGGATATATTTAGTTCTGGGGTGAAATTCAATTGCCAAAATAGCAATACCCTGAATCTGGTGTCCCATAGCAATACCCTGAATCTGGTGTCTGGCAAACCATATATTTTGTTCTGGGGTGAAATTCAATTGCCAAAATAGCAATACCATAAATCAGTGGTTTCAGCTGTGGCTGGCCAAGTTTCATAGTGTCCGAAAAAACATATATTTTGTTGTGGTGTGAAATTCAATTGCCAAAATAGCAATACCATAATTCAGTGGTTTCAGCTGTGGCTGGCCAAGATTCATAGTGTCCGCAAAAACTTATATTTTGTTGTGGGGTGAAATTCAATTGCCAAAGTAGCAATACCCTGAATCTGGTGTCCCAGCTGTTGCAGGCCAAGTTTCATAGTGTCCGCAAAAACATATATTTTGTTCTGGGGTGAAATTCAATTGCCAAAATAGCAATACCCTGAATCTGGTGTCCCAGCTGTTGCAGGCCAAGTTTCATAGTGTCCGCAAAAACATATATTTTGTTCTGGGGTGAAATTCAATTGCCAAAATAGCAATACCATAAATCAGTGATTTCAGCTGTGGTTGGCCAAGATTCATAGTGTCCACAAAAATATATATTTTGTTGTGGGGTGAAATTCAATTGCCAAAATAGCAATACCCTGAATCTGGTGTCCCAGCTGTTGCAGGCCAAGTTTCATAGTGTCAGCAAAAACATATATTTTGTTCTGGGGTGAAATTCAATTGCCAAAATAGCAATACCATAAATCAGTGGTTTCAGCTGTGGCTGGCCAAGTTTCATAGTGCCCGCAAAAACATATATTTTGTTCTGGGGTGAAATTCAATTGCCAAAATAGCAATACCATAAATCTGTGTTTTCAGCTGTGGCTGGCCAAGTTTCATAGTGCCCGCAAAAACATATATTTTGTCCTGGGGTGAAATTTAATTGCCAAAATAGCAATACCATAAATCAGTGGTTTCATCTGTGGCTGGCCAAGTTTCATAGTGTCCTGCAAATTATATATTTTGTTGTGGTGTGAAATTCAATTGCCAAAATAGCAATACCTTGAATCTGGTGTTCCAGCTGTTTCGGGCCTAGTTTAAATCTGTCCGTAACAGGGTATATTTTGTTGTGGGGTGAAATTCAATTGCCAAAATAGCAATACCATATATCAGTGGTTTCAGCTCTGGCTGGCAAACTATAATAGTGTCCGCAAAAACATATATTTTGTTCTGGGGTGAAATTCAATTGCCAAAATAGCAATACCATGAATCAGTGGTTTCAGCTGTGGCTGGCCAAGTTTCATAGTGTCCGCAAAAACATATTTTTGTTCTGGGGTGAAATTCAATTGCCAAAATAGCAATACCATAAATCTGTGGTTTCAGCTGTGGCTGGCCAAGTTACATAGTGTCTTGCAAATTATATATTTTGTTGTGGTGTGAAATTCAATTGCCAAAATAGCAATACCCTGAATCTGGTGTCCCAGCTGTTGCAGGCCAAGTTTCATAGTGTTAGCAAAAACATATATTTTGTTCTGGGGTGAAATTCAATTGCCAAAATAGCAATACCATAAATCAGTGGTTTCAGCTGTGGCTGGCCAAGTTTCATAGTGTCCCGCAAATTATATATTTTGTTGTGGGGTGAAATTCAATTGCCAAAATAGCAATACACTGAATCTGGTGTTCCAGCTGTTGCAGGCCTAGTTTAAATCTGTCCATAAAAGGATACCTTTCATCCAGGGCCTAAATACTAGCCCTAAAAGCGATATTCCCCTAAATCAGTGGTTACTGCTGTGCCTGGATTAGTGAAATACGCTACATAAATAAATAGGCAGATAGTGTTAGGTGCCTGTTAAAAAATAGCCTGAATTTGAAATCAATACATTGGGCCAAATATTTTTTTTTCTTATTGTGGTGCTTGGTGAATAGTAACAATGAGGAAAACATCTAGTAAGGGACGCGGACGCGGTGGTGGTGGTGTTAGTGTACCCTCTGGTGCTGGGAGAGGACGTGGCCATTCTGCCACAGCCAGACGTCCTATTGAACCAACTACCTCAGGTTCCAGTACCCGCCAGAATTTACATCGATATTTGGTGGGGCCCAATGCCGTTCTAAGGATGGTAAGGCCTGAGCAGGTACAGGCGCTAGTCAATTGGGTGGCCGACAGTGGATCCAGCACGTTCACAACATTATCTCCCACCCAGTCTTCTGCAGAAAGCGCACAGGTTGCGCCTGAAAACCAAGCCCATCAGTCTGTCACATCACCCCCATGCATATCAGGGAAACTGTCTGAGCCTCAAGTTATGCAGCAGTCTCTTATGCAGTTTGAAGACTCTGCTGGCAGGGTTTCCCAAGGGAATCCACCTAGCCCTTTCCCAGTGGTGGAAGACATAGAATGCACTGATGCACAACTACTGACGTTTCCTGATGATGAGATCATGGGAATACCATGTCATCGCAGTCCGCACGTCTCTGATGATGAGGAAACACAGGTGCCAAATGCTGCGTCTTTCTGCAGTGTGCAGACCGAACAGGAGGTCAGGGAGGAAGACTGTGTGAAAGACGATGCAGGGGACGATGAGGTCCTAGACCCCACATGGAATGAAGGTCGTGCCACTGACTTTCAAAGTTCAGAGGAAGAGGCAGTGGTGAGACCGAGCCAACAGCGTAGCAAAAGAGGGAGCAGGGGGCAAAAGCAAAACATCCGCCTCCAAGAAAGTTCGCCTGCTACTGGCCACCGCCACCAGGGACCGAGCACCCCAAAGGCAGCTTCAAGGAGTTCCCTGGCATGGCACTTCTTTAAACAATGTGCTGACGACAAGACCCGAGTGGTTTGCACGCTGCGCCATCAGATCCTGAAGCGAGGCATTAACGTTCTGAACCTTAGCACAACCTGCATGACCAGGCATCTACATGCAAAGCATGAACTGCAGTGAAGTAAACACCTTAAAAGCAAGGAACTCACTCTGGCTCCCCCTGCATCCTCTTCTGCTGCTGCCTCGGCCTCTTCCTCCGCCTCGGGAGGAATGTTGGCACCTGCCGCCCACCAAACAGAGGATGTGCCACCGACAACACCACCTGCGTCACCAAGCATCTCCACCATGTCACACGGCAGCGTTCAGCTCTCCATCTCACAAACCTTGGAGAGAAAGCGTAAATTCCCACCTAGCCACCCTCGAGCCCTGGGCCTGAATGTCAGCATTTCTAAACTACTGGCCTTTGAAATGCTGTCATTCAGGCTGGTGGACACAGACAGCTTCAAACAGCTGATGTCCATGGCTGTCCCACAGTATGTTGTTCCCAGCCGCCACTACTTCTCCAAGACTGCCGTGCCTTCCCTGAACAACCAAGTATCCGATAATATCAAGTGTGCACTGCCCAACGCCATCTGTGGCAAGGTCTACCTAACCACAGATACGTGGACCAGTAAGCACGGCCAGGGACGCTATATCTCCCTAACTGCACACTGGGTAAATGTAGTGGCGGCTGGGCCCCAGGCGGAGAGTTCCTTGGCACACGTCCTTCCGCCGCCAAGGATCGCAGGGCATTATTCTTTGCCTCCTGTAGCCTCCTCCTCCTATTTGGATTCCTCCCCCTTTGCTTCCACCAGCTCATCCAGTCAGCCACACACCTTCACCACCAACTTCAGCACAGCCCGGGGTAAACGTCAGCAGGCCATTCTGAAACTCATATGTTTGGGGGACAGGCCCCACACTGCGCAGGAGTTGTGGCGGGGTATTGAACAACAGACCGACAAGTGCTTTCTGCCGGTGGGCCTCAAGTCCGGCCTGGTGGTGTGCGATAATGGGCAAAATCTCGTCGCAGCTCTGGGACTAGCCGGTTTGACGCACATCCCTTGCCTGGCGCATGTGCTGAATTTGGTGGTGCAGAAGTTCATTCACAACTACCCCGACATGTCAGAGCTGTTGCATAAAGTGAGGGCTGTCTGTGCGGGCTTCCGGCGTTCACATCCTGCCGCTGCTCGCCTGTCTGCGCTACAGCGGAACTTCGGCCTTCCCGCTCACCGCCTCATATGCGACGTGCCCACCAGGTGGAACTCCACCTTGCACATGCTGGAGAGACTGTGCGAGCAGCAGCAGGCCATAGTGGAGTTTCAGCTGCAGCACACACGCGTCAGTCGCACTGCGGAACAGCACCACTTCACCACCAATGATTGGGCCTCCATGCGAGACCTGTGTGCCCTGTTGCGCTGTTTTGAGTACTCCACCAACATGGCCAGTGGCGATGACACCGTTATCAGCATTACAATACCACTTCTATGTCTCCTTGAGAAAACGCTTAGGGCGATGATGGAAGAGGAGGTGGCCCAGGAGGAGGAGGAGGAGGAGGGGTAATTTTTTGCACTTTCAGGCCAGTCTGTTAGAAGTGGCTCAGAGGGAGGTATTTTGCAACAGCAGAGGCCAGGTACAAATGTGGCCAGCCAGGGCCCACTACTGGAGGACGAGGAGGATAAGGAGGAGGTGGAGGAGGATGAGGATGAAGCAGGTTCACAGCGGGGTGGCACCCGACACAGCTCAGGCCCATCACTGGTGCTTGGCTGGGGGGATACGGAGGACGATGACGATACGCCTCCCACAGAGGACAGCTTGTCCTTACCTCTGGGGAGCCTGGCACACATGAGCGACTACATGCTGCAGTGCCTGCGCAATAACAGCAGAGTTGCCCACATTTTAACGTCTGTGGACTACTGCTTTGCCACCCTGCTGGATCCCCGGTACAAAGACAATGTGCCCACCTTACTTCCTGCACTGGAGCTGATAGGAAGATGCGCGAGTACAAGCTGGGTGGTGGGCCGAAATAACTGAAAGTGGTCTTCTCCAGTGGTGGGTGATATGACGCATGATTCCTTGCTTTGGGACCTCTCTCCTCTGTCTGGGTGCTGGGGCCGAAATAACTGAAAGTGGCCTTCTCCAGTGGTGAGTGATATGTCGCATGATTCCTTGCTGTGGGACCTGTATCCTCGGTATGGGTTCTGGGCCAAAATAACTGAAAGTGGCCTTCTCCAGTGGTGGGTGATATGACGCATGATTCCTTGCTGTGGGACCTCTCTCATTTGTCTAGGTGCTGGGTCCGAAATAACTGAAAGTGGCCTTCTCCAGTGGTGGGTGATATGATGCATGATTCCTTGCTGTGGGACCTCTCTCCTCTGTCTGGGTGCTGGGTCCGAAATAACTGAAAGTGGCCTTCTCCAGTGGTGGGTGATATGATGCATGATTCCTTGCTGTGGGACCTCTCTCCTCTGTCTGGGTGCTGGGGCCAAAATAACTGAAAGTGGCCTTCTCCAGTGTTGGATGATATGACGCATGATTCCTTGCAGTGGGACCTCTCTCCAATGGATATTGGTTAAATTTTATTGATTTTATTTTATTTTAATTCATTTCCCTATCCACATTTGTTTGCAGGGGATTTACCTACATTTTGCTGCCTTTGGCAGCCCTCTAGCCCGCTCCTGGACTATTTTACAGCCTTTTTAGTGCCTAAAAGTTCCGTTCCCCATTGACTTCAATGGGGTTCGGGTTCGAGATAAAGTTCGGGTCGAGTTCGGATCCCGAACCCGACCATTTTCGGGAAGTTTGGCCGAACTTCCCGAACCTGAACTTCCAGGTGTTCGCTCATCTCTAGTTACTTCTGCTCGCGTGCTACTTCCACTATTATGATGCTGCCACCCATCTGAAGCCACACATCTGTTGCCTCTAAGTCCATCTGCTCCTACTACGATCTGTCACCATCCTGTGCTGTTACTGCCACGGCTGTTGCCCCCAACCCCCTCTGTTCAGAGCCACTATTGTGATTCTTCATGCCGTTGCCACCCTCACCAGTCTCTTACACCCACTAGTTTCCCTGTGCAGCCATCCTGACACTATTTTTCCATATTTTTGATCTGTCAGAAGAACAGAAAAATAACAAAATAAAAGGATCCTGCCGTTTGAGCTTCCATAAGGCCTCTATAACATGGTCAGTATTTTGCATCAGGATTTGGTCATGATTTGGAAGTCAAAACCAGGATTGGGTCCAAAACATAGAAGACATTCTAAAATTATATCACATGTTATCTCTATTTTGAACCCACTCCTCTTGTGCCTTACCAATACTGATCAAATACTCATGCAAATGTAACAGTGGCTGCTGTGTGCCGCTGTTCCTCTGCTTACCACCCCTGTTCTGGGCACTGTGCTCAGCGGTGATCTGTGACCAGAGTTTCCCATTTACAGCTGCAACTCTGGGCTCTGTTTGTTTAGGTGCTGTGGTTCTGAGGATCCGCTCCACAGTTTCATCCTGTCCACAGCATGCTTGCTGCTGTTTTTTTGCAGCACTTCCTTAAGGGTCGGTGCGCGTCACTTCTTGGGTTTTATGGGTTAGGTCATGTGACCTCACTGACCAATCCTAGCCCTCATGTGCATATATAACTGGCTCAGCCCCCTTCCCAGATGCCTCAGTGTCAAGGTCCTTGTGCTCTGCTTAGGTTCCTGATAGCCACTTGTGTCCCTTTGTTCCTGACTCATTCCTGTGTTCCTGGATTCTGTTTCTCGTGTGATCCCTGCCTGCTTGCCTTGACTCTCCTGTTCCCGACCCAGATTGCCTGAACTGTACCTGTGCCGCTTGCCCTGACCTTTTGCGATTCTGACTATGCCTCTTCCTCATCCTTTTGTCCTGCACTGTTGCTCCTGGTAATTAATCCGCCTGTCTGACTATGACTGTACTTCTAGTACCTTTCTCAGGAACCTGCTGGTCCACCTGGACCAGCTTCCTTGTGTACCTATCCTATTCAACGGGTAGCGACATGGTGTTCCCCTCGGGAAAGTCAATCCCCACCATCAGGGGTATTGTAAAGAATCAAGTGGTTCACTTAGACAACGCCCTTATAGGAGGTAGGACACGTAGCACAGTGGGTTCACACCTGCTGGTTCATGACAGTACTCTGAGGCCATGCACCCCGCTGGTCACCCCAAGCCTGTCAGTCAGGAATTTTTACGTGAATTGAGGCACCAGAGCTAGAGTTGAGCGAACACCTGGATGTTCAGGTTCGAGAAGTTCGGCCGAACTTCACAAAAATGTTCGGGTTCGGGATACGAACTCGACCCGAACTTGACCTCAGACCCCATTGAAGTCAATGGGGACCCGAACTTTTGGGCGCTAAAAAGGCTGTAAAATAGCCCTGGAAAGGGCTAGAGGGATGCAAAGTATATCAAAATGTAGGTAAATCCCCTGCAATTAAATGTGGATAGGGAAATGACTTAAAATAAAATAAAATAATTAAAAATTAACCAATATCAATTGGTAACTTGGAGGAGGAGGTTGAATAGGAGGTTGGAGTGACGTCAGGTGGTAATGCTATGGGAGTTGAAGTTCTCATCACAGCCAAAAAAGATTCATGTCTGCCTGCAGTGCCACAGGCCTCATTCACAGACTCAGGCCAATGGCAACCATACATGGGAGTTGAAGTTGGTATCACAGCCAAGAAGGAATCATGTCTGCCTGCAGGGCCACAGGCCTCATTCAAACATTCAGGCCCACGGGAGCCACAAAGAGGAGAGTTAAAATCACGCCAAGACAGTATTGATTTCACCCAGCAATGCCGCAGGCCTCATTCACAGATTCAGACCCTTGTCACCCATGAAGAGGAGAGCTACAATCATGCCAAAACAGTATTGATTTCACCCAGTAGTGCCACAGGCCTGATTCACTAATTCAGGAACATGGCATCCGCAAAGAGGAGAGCGATCCCGTAACAGCAACACAGGCCTCAGGTCAACCTGCAATGGAACAGGCCATTATGATTTATGTAGGCCCCTGACACCCAGACAGAGGACAGGACATTTGACAGTAAAAAGAGGTTAATGTCTCCCACCAATACATCAGGCGATGAAACAAAATATAGGCCCCTGACAACCAGACAATTTGGAGGTCATTTGACAGTATAAAGAGTTTAATGTCTCCCACCAATGCAGCAAGCGATGAAACGAAATATAAGCCCCTGACAACCAGACAATGGGGCGAACATTTGACAGTAAAAAGAGGTTAATGTCTCCCACCAATGCAGCAAGTGATGAAACAAAATATAAGCCCCTGACAACCAGACAATGGGGCGGTCATTTGACAGTAAAAAGAGTTAATGTCTCCCACCAATGCAGCAAGTGATGAAACAAAATATAGGCCCCTGACAACCAGACAATGTAGAGGTCATTTGACTATATAAAGAGTTTAATGTCTCCCACCAATGCAGCAAGTGATGAAACAAAATATAAGCCCCTGACAACCAGACAATGTAGAGGTCATTTGACAGTATAAAGAGTTTAATGTCTCCCACCAATGCAGCAAGTAATGAAATGAAATATAGGTCCCTGACAACCAGACAATGGGGCGGTCATTTGACAGTAAAAAGAGGTTAATGTCTCCCACCAATGCAGCAAGTGATGAAACAAAATATAGGCCCCTGACAACCAGACAATGTAGAGGTCATTTGACTATATAAAGAGTTTAATGTCTCCCACCAATGCAGCAAGCGATTAAACGAAATATAGGCCCCTGACAACTAGACAATGGGGCGGTTATTTGACAGTAAAAAGAGGTTAATGTCACCCACCAAAGCAACAGGTGATTGTCACGACTGTGACTGATCCAGACAGGTCTGGGAGGAGAAGGTCGCAGCGACTTGCTACTCGCAATAGCTTGTGAGTTTGCTCCGTGGTTCAGGGTATGTCATCCGGGTTTTGCCTTGTGAAACTTTTTGTCCTGACTGGGAGTTTGTAGGCATTCTTCTCAGGTTAATGCTGTCTGCCACTCCCAGCTACTATATTAGTTTCAGTTTCACTTGCAGTCATTGCCAGATATAGTCCTTACTTCCAGTGCTATTCTGACCTTTGAAGGAGATCGTTTGACGGTATTGCTGTGGAGTAGTAGGTGCTCAACACTCTCTGTAACAACTCTACCTGCCTTTCTGTCAGATTTTATGGATGTGTTCTCTGAGAAGGGTTGTCAGGGGTTACCACCTCATCGTCCATATGATTGCCCGATTAATCTGTTACCTGGGGCAAAACTACCTAAAACCCGGTTATACAATCTTTCCGGCCCGGAGAGGAAGGCTATAAAAGATTATATTTCGGAGAGTTTGGCTAAGGGACACATCAGACCCTCTTCTTCACCCGTGGCTGCAGGGTTCTTTTTTGTTAAAAAGAAAGATGGGGGCCTGCGTCCTTGCCTGGATTTCCAGAAATTAAACCGGATAACTATGACGATATTTTTAGTCACCTTATCGGGAGATTTGTTGTGATATATCTTGATGACATCCTGGTCTATTCTCCGGATCTGGATACACATAAGATCCATGTGAGACAAGTGCTGCAGATATTAAGGGCCAACAAATTGTTTGCTAAATTAGAGAAATGTGTGTTCGCCGTAAAAGAACTGCCATTTCTGGGGTATGTGTTGTCAGATTCAGGTTTCCGCATGGATCCAGAGAAAGTCCGGGCAATTATGGACTGGGATCTGCCTGAGAACCTGAAGGCATTGCAACGCTTCCTGGGGTTTGCCAATTTTTATAGAAAGTTTATAAAGAACTATTCCTTGGTGGTCAAACCACTGATGGACATGACCCGAAAGGTATCCGATTTTTCCAAATGGTCACATGCAGCCAAAACTGCCTTTACATCTCTGAAGGAGAGATTCACCTCAGCTCCTATTCTCGTACAGCCAGATGTCTCGCTTCCTTTTATTGTAGAGGTTGACGCATCAGAGGTGGGGGTGGGAGCGGTACTATCTCAGGGCCCGTCCCCTGGTGAATGGCGTCCGTGTGCTTTCTTTTCGAAGAAATGGTCTACTGCAGAAAGGAACTAGGATATTGGCAACAGGGAACTTTTGGCTATTAGGTTGGCCTTAGAGGAGTGGCGTCATTTTTTGGAGGGGGCGGTTCATCCCGTTACAGTGATTACTGATCACAAAAACTTAGTATATCTGGAGTCTGCTAAACGTCTCACCCCTAGACAGGCTCGGTGGTCGTTATTTTTTACTAGGTTTAATTTTGTAATAACCTATCGCCCGGGGGCAAAAAATACTAAGGCGGATGCATTGTCTCGAAGTTTTCCTGGAGGGTGATGTTGATGTTCCAGAGCCTATTTTGCAAAAGGGGTGGTGGTCTCTGCATTACACTCAGGTTTAGAGGGGAGGGTGTTGGAAGCTCAGGGGACGCCCGGCCTCCTGCCCCTCGGGTAAACTGTTTGTGCCAGAAAATTTACGCCTGGAGATACTAAAAGAACACCATAACTCCGCACTGGCAGGACACCCAGGTAGTAAGGCAACCTCTGAATTAGTGTCTCGTCGGTTCTGGTGGCCTAAGTGGCGCCAGGAGGTGTTGAATTTTGTGTCTGCATGTGCTACCTGTGCTCGTTCTAAGGTGGATCATACTCGTCCGGCAGGGCGTCTTTTACCTCTGGCCATCCCCAACAGGCCTTAGACGCATCTATCAATGGATTTCATTACTGATCTACTAGTATCAGCGGGGAAGACTGTTATTCTTGTAGTTGTTGACAGATTCAGTAAAATGGTGCACTTTATTGCTCTTACCGCATTGCCTAATGCTAACACACTGGCTCAGGTTTTTATTGACCACATCGTGAAGCTTCACGGGGTCCCTTCCGATATTGTTTCGGATCGTGGTACCCAATTTGTTTCTAAATTTTGGAAAGCTTTTTGTTCTCGTTTAGGGGTTCATCTGTCGTTTTCTTCATCTTTCCATCCACAGTCCAACGGTCAGACTGAACATACCAATCAAAACCTAGAAACATATTTGAGATGCTTTGTTTCCGAAAATCAGGAGGAATGGTCATCTTATTTACCGTTAGCTGAGTTTGCCATTAATAATCATCGTCAAGAATCCACCGATAAGTCACCATTTTATGGTGCGTATGGTTTCCATCCTCAGTTTTGTACGTTTAGTGAGGGGGCCGTCTGGGATTCCCGAGGAGGAACGATTTGCGTCTTCACTTTCATCAGTGTGGCAGAGTGTGCAAGAAAGTTTGAAGAGAATTGGTGGTAGATACAAACGTGTGGCTGATAAGAAGTGCTCTGAAGGTCCGGACCTTGGGGTGAATGACTTGGTGTGGATGTCTACCAGAAATATCAAGTTGAAGGTTCCCTCATGGAAATTAGGTCCGAGATTTATTGTTCCTTATAGGGTAATTAAGATCATTAACCCGGTGGCTTTTCGTCTGGAGCTACCTCAGACTCTAAGGATCCATAATGTCTTCCACAGATCTCTGCTTAAGAGATATGTAGAACCTCCTGAACCATTGCCACTGCCGCCTCCACTGGTGGTTGTTGATGGCAGTCTTGAGTTTCAGGTAGAAAAGATTGTTGATTCACGATATGTTCGCCGCTCTCTTCAGTACCTGGTGCACTGGAGAGGTTATGGTTCCGAAGAGAGAATGTGGGTGCCAGCATCAGAGATAAAGGCGGACAGACTCATTCGGGCTTTTCATAGGTACCATCCGGAGAGGCCTGGTCTTGAGGGTCCGGTGGCCCCTCGTAGAAAGGGGGGTACTGTCCAGACAGGTCTGGGAGGAGAAGGTCGCAGCGACTTGCTACTTGCGATAGCTTGTGAGTTTGCTCCGTGGTTCAGGGTATGTCATCCGGGTTTTGCCTTGTGAACCTTTTTGTCCTGACTGGGAGTTTGTAGGCATTCTTCTCAGGTTAATGCTGTCTGCCACTCCCAGCTACTATATTAGTTTCAGTTTCACTTGCAGTCATTGCCAGATATAGCCTACTTCCAGTGCTATTCTGACCTTTGAAGGAGATCGTTTGACGGTATTGCTGTGGAGCTCTTGTCTGGCGTGGACTGTCGTTATTGGGATCATCTTCTCTGCTCGTGACTGGATAAGTTTATCTCTGCTGGAGATTGTTTGTTTGTTGCTGTCTTCCCCTGTTGTTCTCCTAGACATGAGTGATGGTGACTAGTGCTCCCATCTGCCTTTCCCCAGTCTAGTCTTCTTAGGGTGACTCAGGGTTTAGGCATCCTGCTCACCGCACGGGTTCACACCCCGTCTAGTGTATCAGGGCAGACAGGTGCCAGCTTAGGGTTTGTCAGGGGTGGCAGTAGATAAGGGTCCCCCTTCCTCTCCGTCTGGTGTGACACGACTGCTGCTGGGATAGCGGTCGTGACAGTGATTATCTGAAATGTAGGCCCCTGGCACCCAGACAGCGAGAGAGGTCCCATAGCAGAAAATCAGTCTTCATGTCACCCAGCAATGGAAAAGGCCACTTTCAGTTATTTAGGCCCCAGCAGCCAGACAGAGGAGAGAGGTCCCATAGCAGAAAATGAAGCTTGATGTCACTCGCCAAAGCAGCAGGCGATTAACAGAATTTCAGGCCCCTGACACCTAGACAGAGGAGAGGTTTATTCGACTTGGGGTTGCCCCCAAAATAATGGTACAATTAAAAAAACAGGATTCAATAAAGAAGTGCCCTGGAGTACAAGAATGTATGGTTGAGTGCGAGGCAGCTATAAATGTCTATTCTGCACAAGGTATGGTACAATGGATGGACAAGTCCTGTGGGATCCATGCCTGGTTCATTTCAATGAACGTGAGCTTGTCCACGTTGGCTGTCGACAGGCGGCTGCGTTTGTCTGTAATGTCGCCCCCATGCCGTGCTAAATAGAAGTTCAGACAATACACTGGCCGCAGGGCAGGCCCGCACCTCCAAGGCATAAAGGGCAAGCTCTGGCCATGTGGACAATTTGGAGACCCAGAAGTTGAATGGGGCAGAACCATCAGTCAGTTGTCACTACCAGAGCTTTGAGACGTTCTCACAGCTCTGTTTCTCCACCCCTGTGATGATGTAACTACTAGAGCTTTGAGACGTTCCCACAGCTCTGTTTCTCCGCCCCTGTGATGAGGTCTTTACTTTCTGTTTCCTTCCTCCCAGCTGTCCCTCCTGTGTTTGATTGCTCTGCCTTTAAATCACCTCTCTTCCTTTGTACGGTGCGGATTATACTACTTCATTTGACCTGTATCTCTCGCTTGAGTATCTTCACTGGTGTGATATCTTTTCTGGACCTGTGTTCTGCTGAAGCAAGTACTTCGGACATTGTCTGCTGACTTTGGATCTGTTTTCACTGCTGCTGCAGCTCCTTCAGTTAAGTGTGCAGACATTGTGTGTTTCTGTTTGTTTTGCTGACTGGATCCGAGGCGACCCCGGTTCCGTCCATATACTGAGCAGGGCACCGGTGGCCGTGCCCCTTCCACTACTGTAGGGGTTACAGTGGTCATCAGCCTTAGGTACGCGGGCATGTCTCGATCCACCATCTGGATCTGGACATGGGCTTAGCAGCATAGGGAGAGCTTTTAGGGTCTGACAGGGGTCACCCTTTATGTTCCCTAGTTTGGGTCCGGTCAGTAGCTAACCCACTGTGTATGCTCTTGTTGCTCACATACAGCCGTGACATTATAATCCGCCGAAACCGTCCTTTTGACATGGATCCGCTTTCTGACCTGGTTGACCGCATGCAGGGTCTTTCTTTGGAGGTAGCGGATCTCCGTCAATCTATGATTCAGCTTCAAGCATTGGGCTCGGCTCCGGCCCATGGAGTCTGTTGCGAGCCAAAGGTCTCACTTCCGGAAACGTTCTCCGGGGGCAGTGAGAATTTTGTTCGCTTCAGAGAGGCATGCAAACTCCATTTTTGCTTGTGTCCCCGTTCCTCTGGTAATGAGGAGCAGAGGGTGAGGATTGTCATCTCCTTGCTCAGGGGTAATGCTCAGACTTGGGCTTTTTCACTGCCATCGGGGATCCCTCCCTTCGATCCACAGAAAGATTTTTTGTGGCCCTGGGGCAGATATATGATGACCCGGATCGTGTTGCTCTGGCTGAATCTAACTTACGTTTTTATGCCAGAACAAACTGTCTGCTGAGCTTTATTGTTCTGAATTTCGGAGATGGGCAGCTGATTCAGGTTGGAATGATGCTGCACTCCGGAGTCAGTTCTGTCATGGTCTCTCAGAGAGATTGAAAGATGCGTTTGCTTTCCATGAGAGACCAACATCTTTAGAGTCTGCCATGTCATTGGCGGTACGCCTTGACAGGCGTCTAAGAGAAAGAAACGAGACCTCTCGGTCCAGCCATTGTCACTCTAGGGGCAGTGGTGCGGACTCATTCAGTGTGCAGGGGTCTCATCCTGTCTCGGTCCCCTCTGAGGAGGAGCCTATGCAGCTAGGTCGACTTGCCCCTGATAAAGGAGGATTTAGTCCTCAGAGAATGGTGTGTTTTTGTTGTGGGGGCATTGGTCATTTGGCAAATGTTTGTCCCTCTAGGAGATTCATGAACTGTACTAAGAGTGATAATAAGAGAAAATCCTCAAAGGAAAATCATCAAACTCTGCTTCATCTGCTACCTTGGGCAAAGTTGATGTAGGAATTGGGGCTTTTCCTCTGACCTGCAGTTCTCGTTTTCTCCTTTCTGCCAGGGTGGCGCTAGAGAGCAAAGTCATTTCTTGTGAAATTTTTGTTGATAGTGGAGCGGCCGTCAATCTTATTGACACTCAATTTGTAGCCAGGCATGGTTTTCGGGTTTGCACATTAGAAAAAGATATACCTGTTTTTGCCATTGACTCTGCTCCGCTCTCACAGAGATCCCTGAAGGGCATTGTTCACAATATCCGGTTAGCTGTAGGTGACACTCATGTGGAGGATATATCTTGTTTTGTCCTTAACGGATTGCCTACTCCTCTAGTGTTGGGGTTACCCTGGCTCACTAAACATAACCCCACTATTGATTGGCAAGGAAGGCAAATAAATGAGTGGAGTGAGTTTTGTAGAGAGAATTGTCTCACAGCGACTTTTGCAGAGGTATCTACTAAAACTTTGCCATCATTTCTCTCTGATTTCTCGGACGTGTTTTCCGAGAGCGGTGTGCAGGAGCTACCTCCTCACCGGGAGTTTGACTGTCCCATTAACCTCATTCCCGGCGCCAAGCTGCCAAAAGCACGCCTGTACAATCTCTCACAACCGGAGAGAATCGCAATGCGAACCTATATCTCTGAGAGTCTCGATAAGGGGCATATTCGTCCCTCAAAATCACCGGTCGCCGCGGGTTTTTTTTTGTTAAAAAGAAAGATGGCTCTCTGAGACCTTGCCTAGATTTTAGGGAGCTGAACCGTATCACGATTCGCGATCCCTATCCCCTTCCTCTGATCCCAGACCTCTTCAACCAAATTGTTGGGGCCAAGGTTTTTCCAAATTGGATTTGAGAGGCGCGTACAACCTGGTCAGGGTCAGAGAGGGGGATGAATGGAAAACAGCCTTTAATACCCCCGAGGGGCATTTCGAGAATCTCGTTATGCCTTTTGGCTTGATGAATGCTCCGGCCGTCTTTCAGCATTTTGTTAACAGTATTTTCTACCATTTAATGGGGAAATTTGTATTGGTGTATCTTGATGATATTTTGATTTTTTCCCCTGATGTTCGGACTCATCAGGATCATCTTTTTCAGGTTCTGCAGATTCTGCGAGAAAATAAATTGTACGCCAAGCTGGAGAAATGTGTGTTTATGGTATCGGAGATTCAATTTCTGGGTTTTCTCCTCTCTGCTTCTGGTTTTCGCATGGATCCGGAGAAGGTCCGTGCTGTGCTTGAGTGGGAGCTTCCTGAGAATCAGAAGGCATTGATGCGCTTTCTGGGTTTTGCAAACTATTACAGAAAGTTCATTTTGAATTATTCCTCTGTTGTCAAACCCCTCACTGACATGACCAAAAAGGGGCGGATTTTTCCTCTTGGTCGGAGGAGGCGCTTGCAGCTTTTTCTAAGATTAAAGAGAGTTTTGCGTCTGCTCCCATCTTGGTGCATCCCGATGTTTCCTTACCTTTTATTGTTGAGGTGGATGCTTCCGAGGTGGGTGTGGGTGCGGTTTTGTCCCAGGGTCCGTCTCCTTCCAAATGGCGACCCTGTGCCTTTTTCTCTAAAAACTCTCACCGGCAGAGAAAAACTATGATGTGGGAGATAGGGAATTGTTGGCCATCAAGCTGGCTTTCGAGGAATGGCGCCATTGGTTGGAGGGGGCCAGGTACCCTATAACCGTTTTTACCGACCATAAGAATCTGGCGTACTTGGAGTCGGCCAAGCGTATGAATCCGAGACAGGCCAGATGGTCTCTGTTCTTCTCCAGATTCAATTTTGTCGTTACATTCCGCCCTGGGATCAAAAATGTGAAGGCTGACGCCTCTCTCGCTGTTTTCCGGGAGGAGGAAACTCCGAGGACCCGGGTCCCATTTTGGCGGAGGGGTAGTTGTTTCTGCTCTGTATTCTGATTTGGAGGCCGAGGTCCAGGCTGCCCAGACTGAGGCACCTGCCCGTTGTCCTTCTGGAAAGTTGTTTGTGCCTCCTGAGTTACGTCACAAACTCTTCAAGGAGCATCATGATACGGTTCTTGCTGGTCACCCGGGAGTAGAGCCACGGTAGATCTCATTGCTCGGAGATTTTGGTGGCCGGCTCTTCGTAAGTCGGTGGAGGGTTTTGTGGCTGCTTGTGAGACGTGCGCTCGCGCTAAGGTCCCTCGTTCACGGCCTTCAGGTCCCCTTCTCCCCTTACCCATACCTTCCCGTCCTTGGACACACCTGTCCATGGACTTTATCACGGATCTTCCTCGTTCCTCAGGGAAGTCGGTGATCCTGGTGGTGGTGGACCGTTTTAGCAAGATGGCACATTTCATACCCTTCCCTGGATTGCCCAATGCTAAAACGTTGGCGCAAGCTTTTGTCGACCATATTGTTAAATTGCATGGCATTCCCTCTGATATTGTTTCCGATAGAGGCACGCAGTTTGTGTCCAGATTCTGGAAGGCTTTCTGTTCTCGCCTGGGGTTCGGCTGTCCTTCTCTTCTGCTTTTCACCCGCAGTCGAATGGTCAGACTGAACGCGTCAATCAGAATCTGGAGACATATTTGCGCTGTTTTGTTGCAGAGAACCAGGAGGATTGGTGTTCGTTTCTCCCTCTTGCTGAGTTTGCTCTGAACAACCGTCGTCAGGAATCTTCTGATAAGTCACCATTCTTTGGTGCATATGGGTTCCATCCGCAGTTTGGGACATTCTCGGGAGGGGCTCCTTCTGGTTTGCCTGAGGAGGAGAGATTTTCCTCGTCTTTGTCTACCATTTGGCAAAAGATTCAGACTAATCTAAGAAAGATGAGTGAGAAATATAAGCGTGTGGCTGATAAGAGACGTGTGCCTGGTCCGGACCTGAATGTGGGTGATCTGGTGTGGTTGTCTACAAGAAATATTAAACTGAAGGTTCCCTCCTGGAAATTGGGTCCCAAGTTTATTGGGCCTTATAAAATCTTGTCAGTCATCAATCCTGTTGCCTTCCGTCTTGATCTTCCACGGGTTTGGAAGATACATAATGTATTTCACAGATCTCTCTTAAAACCATATGTCCAGCCCACGGTACCCTCCTCTTTGCCTCCTCCTCCGATTTTGGTTGATGGCAATCTGGAGTTTGAGGTTTCCAGAATTGTGGACTCTCGCATTGTCCGCGGTTCTCTTCAGTACCTCGTTCATTGGAAAGGTTATGGTCCTGAGGAGAGGATGTGGGTTCCGGTGTCGGACATTAAAGCCACTCGCCTCATCAGGACTTTTCATAGGGCTCATCCTGAGAAGGTGGGTCCTGGGTGTCCGGAGTCCACCCGTAGAGGGGGTACTGTCACTACCAGAGCTTTGAGACGTTCTCACAGCTCTGTTTCTCCACCCCTGTGATGATGTAACTACTAGAGCTTTGAGACGTTCCCACAGCTCTGTTTCTCCGCCCCTGTGATGAGGTCTTTACTTTCTGTTTCCTTCCTCCCAGCTGTCCCTCCTGTGTTTGATTGCTCTGCCTTTAAATCACCTCTCTTCCTTTGTACGGTGCGGATTATACTACTTCATTTGACCTGTATCTCTCGCTTGAGTATCTTCACTGGTGTGATATCTTTTCTGGACCTGTGTTCTGCTGAAGCAAGTACTTGGACATTGTCTGCTGACTTTGGATCTGTTTTCACTGCTGCTGCAGCTCCTTCAGTTAAGTGTGCAGACATTGTGTGTTTCTGTTTGTTTTGCTGACTGGATCCGAGGCGACCCCGGTTCCGTCCATATACTGAGCAGGGCACCGGTGGCCGTGCCCCTTCCACTACTGTAGGGGTTACAGTGGTCATCAGCCTTAGGTACGCGGGCATGTCTCGATCCACCATCTGGATCTGGACATGGGCTTAGCAGCATAGGGAGAGCTTTTAGGGTCTGACAGGGGTCACCCTTTATGTTCCCTAGTTTGGGTCCGGTCAGTAGCTAACCCACTGTGTATGCTCTTGTTGTTCACATACAGCCGTGACATCAGTACGTGGAGGCGTGTGCACACATACTGTTCCACCATCTTGTTGAAATGCTGCCTCCTGCTAACACGATCCCTATCAGCTGGTGTTGCAGTTTGCTGTGGCGCGGTGACAAAACTTTTCCAGCTCGGCCATGCTAACCCTGCTGTCTGAGGAGCTGGCCGTGACACAGCTGCGTTGGCGACCTCTTCCTCCTCTGCCTTCGCCTTGTGCTTCCACTTGTCACCCCGTGTAAGTTGGGAATGTCCTCAGGAGCGCGTCTACCAGCGTGCGCTAGTAGTCGCGCATCTTGCTATCACGATACAGTGCTGGAATTAAGGTGGGCAAGTTGTCTTTGTACTGGGGATCCAGCAGGGTGGCAACCCAGTAGTCAGCACAAGTTAAAATTTGGGCAACTCTGCTGTCGTTGCGCAGGCACTGCAGCATGTAGTCGCTCATGTGTGCCAGGTTGACCAGAGGTAAGGACAAGCTGTCCTCTGCAGGTGTTGTATCATCTGTGTCCACAGTATCCCCCCAGCCACGCTCCAGTGATGGCCATGAGCTGCGTAGGGTGCCACCCTGCAGTGAAACCGGTTCCTCCTCCTCCTCCTCCTCTACCTCATCCTCCTCCTCCTCCAGAAGTGTGCCCTTCTGTATGACCGGCCTGAAACCCTGTGAAATGCCCCCTCTTCCTCCTCCTCCTGTGCCGCATCCTCTTCCATCATCGCCGTAATATTTTTTTCAAGGAAACATAGAAGGGGTATTGCAATGCTAACAATGGCGTCATCAGCACTGGCCATGTTGGTTGAGTACTCCAAAGACCGCAACAAGGTACTGTGGGGAGTCGCTCTGGTAGACAGCGGTGCGGGTGCAGTTTAGAGGCAAAACAAGGAGTCCAGATTGTGCATCAAACAGTGTTTTATTCACACTTGCACACCAGAAATGAAAACAGTCTCTTGGTGACAGTTCACACACAACAGAAATCATGTGGCAAAACCAAAAACAGGCCAACACAGGGTCCAGTCACCTTGGGTGGTTTAAGTGCGGTTCACACCTAGCAGTCGGTTCAGCCGCAGGCGATTCCTCCTTCAGTTTGCAGGGAAACACCACCTTGCTGAGCTCCGTCCTCCAGCACAGAGAACTCCTCAGTCCTGTTAGCAGGCTCCAGGATAATCACACACAGACACAGCTGATGGCTGTGTTTTATACCCAGCCCAAAACTCGGACTGGACCGTGGGGAGCAGCCACCCACCCTACTCTTTAGCTGCTCCCAGTAAGAGCCGGCCCGGATCGGCTTTGCAGCCATGCTATTTAAAAGAGTCAAACAGCACTAGCTGCTGCAGACAAAAACCCGGCTCTCACCTCACCGAGGCCAGCAACCTCGGTGACACGTACCTGCCATCGCAAATGACACCTTGCACCTTACCACAGTACACAAGTCTCGCATGCAGGGACAATCACTGGTGGTGAAGTGGTGCTGATCCACAGAGCGACTAACCCATGCATACTGTATCTGAAACTCCACTATCGCCCGCTGCTGCTCACACAGTCTCTCCATCATATGTAAGATGGAGTTCCACCTGGTGGGCATGTCGCATATTAGGCGGTGAGCAGGAAGGCCGAAGTTACGCTGCAGTGGAGACAGGCGAGCAGCAGCAGGGTGAGAACGCCGAAAGCGAGCACAGACGGACCGCACTTTCAGCAGCAGCTTTGATATGTCTGGGTAGTTTTTAAGAAACTTCTGCACCACCCGATTCAGCACTTGCGCCAGACAAGGGATGTGCATCAAACCGGCTAGTCCCAGAGCTGCAATGAGATTTCCTGTGCGGTGTGGGGTTTATCACCCAAACACATGAGTTTTAAAATCGCCTGATAACATTTACACCAGGCTGTGCTGAAGTTAGGGGTGAGGTTCTTTCGATGACCGGATGTGGGGGTGGTAGAAGAGGAGTAGGAGGACGATGCGGAGTAGGAGACGGAAGCAACAGGAGGAAACAAATAATGCCCTGCAGTGGTGGAAGGACATGCGCCAAACCGCTATCGGCCTCGGGCCCAGCCGCCACTACGTTTAGCCAGTGTGCAGTTAGGGAGATATAGCGACCCTGGCTGTGCTTACTGGTCCATGTATCTGCGGTTATGTGGACCTTGCCACAGATGGCATTGCGCAGAGCACATTTGATTTTATCCTCCACTTGGTTGTGCAGGGAAGGGACGGCTCGCCTGGAAAAGTAGTGGCGGCTGGGAACAACGTACTGGGGGACAACCACCCCCATAAGCTGTTTGAAACAGTCCGTCTCCACCAGACGGAATGACAGCATTTCAAAGGCCAGTAATTTTGAAATGCTGGCATTCAGGGCCAAGGCTCGAGGGTGGGTAGGTGGGTATTTCCTCCTTCTCTCCAATGTTTGGGAGATGAACAGCTGAATGCTGCCGTGTGACATGGTGGAGATGCTTAGTGATGGTGTCGTATGTGGTGGTGGAACATCCTCTGTTTGCTGGTCGCCAGGTGCCACGGTGATGCCAGAGGTGCAGGGAGAGGCCGAGCCAGCAGCAGAAGAGGAAGCAGGAGGAGCATGAGAGAGTTCCTTGTCTTTAAGGTGTTTACTCCACTGCAGTTCATGCTTTGCATGTAGATGCCTGGTCATGCAGGTTGTGCTCAGGTTAAGAACGTTTATGCCTCGCTTTAGGCTCTGATGGCACAACATGCAAACCACTCGTGTCTTTCGTCAGGACATTGTGTGAAGAACTGCCATGCCAATGAACTCGTTGGAGCAGGCCTTGGTGTGCTCGGTGCCTGGGTGTGGGGGACAGTATCAGGGGTACTGTCTCTGAAAGCGCTTTTGCACCCTGCTCCCTCTTTTGCTGTGCTGTTGCCTCTGTGCGACCACCACCTCTTCCTCAGAACTGCACGCCTGACTAGCACGACCTTCAGTTCAGTCTGGGTCTAGGACTTCATCATCCTCCACATCATCTTCCACCCATTCATAACCCCTGCCCTCCTTGTCGTTCTGCACATTGTAGAAAGCCACAGCAGTTGGCACCTGTGTTTCGTCATCATCAGAGACGTTTTGTGGCGGTATTCCCATGTCCTCATCCTGCAACAGAAGTGGTTGAGCATCAGTGCATTTAAGGTCTTCCTCTTCTGAGGCAGGGCTAGGTGGATGGGCAGGGAAACCCTGCCAACAGAGTCATCAAAAAGCATGAGACTTTCCTGAATGATTTGGGGCTCTGACTGCTTGGCTGATTTGCAACAGGGTGAAGTGGAAGACTGATGGGCATGGACTGCAGGTGCCAACTCTGAGCTTTCTGCAGAGGACTGGGTATTAGATACTGTGAAGGAACTAGAGGCACTGTCAGCCACACAATCAACTATCGCCTGTACATGTTCTGGCTTCACCATCCATAGAGCGGCATTTGGGCCTATCAAATAACGCTGCAGATTCTGTGGCCTACTCACACCAGAGGAAGGTGTTTGACTTGGCGCGATAGTTGGTGCTGAACTGCCACATCCTCTCCCAGCAACAAGAGCTCCACCAACACCACCACGACCATACCCACGTCCCTTATTTGATGTTCTCCTCATTATTTGTGTTCACCCACCAAGCTGAAAGATTGGTCTCTCTCTGGTGTCATTTTACCCGCCACTAGTCGACAATTACGTTCGCTAAGGCAATGCCCGTGTCATAGAAATGCTCTGTGGACCCAGAATAATGTTTTTTGTGCCCAAAATACACAGATTGTCAATTTATATGCGGAAATGTAAAACAAATTTTTGGTACGCTGTATGCACAAGTGGTTTGTGGAAGAAGAACAAGTATTTTTGTAATAAAATACAGAAAATTAGTATTTCACTGCTGTAAATTGAAATTAAATATTAGATATTTATACTATGTATGGACACCAGATATGGGGACCTAGAACACAGATTTGTTCACCATAATTCACAAATGCAGTATTTAACTGCTATAAATTGGAAATAATTATTTAAACGACGGATGCACAACAGTTTTTTCAGCCTAAAACACAGCTTTTTTCAATAAAATGCCAAAATCCAGTTTTTATCTGCTATACATTAAAAGTAGATATTTATACTATGTATGGACACCAGATTTGGGAACTCAGAACACAAATCCGGTCACCAAAATTCACAAATGCAGTATTTAACTGCTATAAATTGTAAATAATTATTGAAACGACAGATGCATAACTGTTTTTTTGGCCTAAAACACAGCTTTTTTCTATAAAACCCCAAAATGCAGTCTTTTACTGCTGTAAATTTAAATTAGATATTTATACCGTGTATGTACAACTGCTTTGTGAAGCAAGAATGTTGCTTTTTTTCTCACAAAAAAGAATAATGCACTATTTCTCAGCTGTAATTTGAAATTTGTATTTAAGCGGTGTATTTCAAGATGCTCTGTGGATCAGGATTACCACTCTTTTGTCAAAAAAATACACTTATGCTGTATTTCACAGCAGCAATGTAAAATAGGTGGTTGTAATGGGTATTTCAGACTGTTTGGTAGACCTTCAATAACGTTTTTTCTTTCTATAATAAACAAAGAGGCTCTATTTCACCGCAGAAATGTGAAATATATATATTTTGGCGGTGTAAAATAGGCTTCAGGATGACCCCTTTTTTTTAAACTAAAATACACTGATGCACTAGGTGAAATGGAATATACGGTTTAGTGCATTATATGCACAAGTGCTCTGTGGCACCACAGATCCCAGGCTAAACAAATGGACTATGTCACCCCTTAACCATACAAAAGGCAATATAGGGGACTTGAGCAGCCAGAAAAAAAAAAAATATTTCCTTCACTGAGCTACAAAATATGATTAGGCTGATGTCCCTGGCTGGCTGGCACACATGCAGTACACTGCAGTGGCTAATATGGCCGCCGAGCACCGCCTCAGTAACAGATGGATTACAAAAAAAGATTTCCCTTGCAGTGACTGGGTACAGAAATGTCGGATTTGCTGTATCTTGTGGATTAAAGTAGCACAGGTTCTTCTGATTTCTGCCCTATTCTGTCCCTGATCGCAGCACCAACATCCTCTCGCTAAGCTCAAATCAGCAGAGTGACGTGCGGCAGTATGTGACTCCAGCTTATAAAGAGGCTGGGTCACATGCTGCACTCAGCCAATCACAGCCATGCCATAGGTAGGCATGGCTGTGATGGCTTCTTAGGGCAAGTAAAACGCTTGCTTATTGGCTGCTGTGCAGCTCTTCAGAAAGCGGGAAGAAATCACTGAACAACGGACCCGAACCCAAACTTTTGTGAAAATGTTTAGGTTCGGGTCCGTGTCCCGAACAACCCAAAATTCTGTACGAACCCAAACTATACAGAAATGGCTCGCTCAACTCTAGCCAGAGCGAATGTCAGGATGTCATGATGCAGTTCATGCAAAATTTTGCTGCTCGTCTGGATGTCATCCCTTCTCCAGCTACTTCAGGGTCGTTAGTCGCTACTACTCTACGCTACAATTTCCACAGCGGTGAATCCGGATTTTGTGTGCCGCTGGTGTGCAACTCCCTCTGCCATAATGCTATGGTGGATATCCAAAAAACCTGTTGTGGATTCATGAACCAGTGCCTGATCCACTTGCACAGGCAGAAGTTTCCCACTGAGCGGTTCAAGGTTGCCTTCATTGTGTCCCTGCTGTCTGATGAGGCCCTTGCTTGGGCAAATCCTATTTGAAGAACATGGAGGTCCAGAGACCACTAATCTTCAGTCTTTTCTGGCTACCTACTGGTCTTTGAAGAGCCTGGCCGCACATTCTCCGCTGCATCAGCTCTGCTGCGTCTATGACAGGGATCCTCGTCTGTGGGTCAATACGCTATCCAGTTTAGTACCGTGGCTGCCGAACTTGCATGGAACAATAAGGCTCAACTGGTGGTGTTCTGGGAGGGACTTTCTGACCGAACTAAGGATGAATTAGCTGGTGGCGACCGTCCGTCTACTCTGAATGACCTAATCTCACGGGCCGCAAAGATAGATATGCATTTCAGGGAATGTTCTAAGGAGGTCGCATGCACCAGAAGACCACCTCATTTGGCTCCATCGTTCCAGAGGCCAGGTCTTCCTCTATTGTCCACCTCATCTGAAGAGCCCATGCAAATAGAGCTCCTTCGATTGACCAGAAATGTTTACTCTGCAAAGTAGAGAACCTGTGTCTGTATTGTGGAGGCAAGGCCCACTTTGTGCGTAATTGTCCGCAGAAACGGGGAATCGCCAATGTCTAGGATCAGTTGGAGAGGTGGTCTTAGAAGTTCTCTCCGAAACTTTCAGTTCCAGTGAGTCTCTCTCACAATGAAGTCACACTGTCTGTGCCTGCATTCTTGGACTCTGGGTCAGCCAGTAACTTCATTCAGCAAGCTCTGTTACATCAGAACCGGCTTCCTACCTTCCGTCTAGAAAGGCCTTTGTCAGTGGCCTCCGTAAATGGAATCTGTGCTTCCTGTTACGATGCCCCTTAGGTTGCAAATAGGGGTTCTGCATTTAGAGATGATCTTCTTCTATGTGCTGCCAGCGTCCGTGAATCTGGTTATCCTTGGTCTTCCCTGGCTGCGTCTGCACACTCCAGTTCTGGACTGGTACTCCGGTCAGATTCTGCATTGAAGATCTTCCTGCCAGTCTACCTTCTTATCAGAGATCCGACCTGCTTCCTCGCCTACTGTACCTGAAGATCTGCCTGGACTTTCGCAGCAGTATGCCAGTTTTGCTGATGTCTTCAGTAAGAAAGAGACTGAGACCCTGCCTCCACATCATCCAAATGATTGTCCGATTGACCTTCTGACTGGTGCCACTCCTCCTCGTGGTCGAGTCTACCCACTCTCACTTCCTGAGACCCAAGCGATGTCTGATTACATCAAGGAGAATTTTGAGAGGGGTTTATCCGAAAATCTACTTCACTAGCCGGTGCCAGGTTCTTCTTTGTGCAGAAGAAAGATGGTTCCTTACAGCCCTGTATCGACTATTGGGGTCTGAATAAGGTAACAGTCAAGAATCAATACGCTCTCGCTAATCTACGTACTCTTTGACAAGAACCGGGGAGCTAAGCTATCACCGAATAAGTATAAGATAAGGTAAGGAAGAAGCCAATTATAACACAAATCACTGAGAAAAACGTCCTAAAATATAACTTTTAATGAAAATCAATTAAAAAAAAAAGTCCCATAGGACGAAATTGATGCTATCAAAGTGTCACCTAACAGACACACATCACGCGGGAAAAAGCACCAGTATAGAGCAGTAAAAAGGGAGGGGAAGATCGTATGAATTGATCAGATACTAATCACATAACTACAGTATCTATCCCTAAAAAATCCCTCAAAAACTGCTCAGCCCAGAGGCATCCCTTGATGGTAGGGACCCTTTGTCCTCGAACCTTGGCTATAAATTCCCTATGAGTCCCTCTGCTAATAATCGAATTACCACTTGCTATATAACTTCGATTGATATATCTGCTAAAAATCCAAAACGTGGTATGGCATAAATCCCTTATCCAATCCCGACGCGTTTTCCCTTGTAATAAAACAAGGTTCCTCAGGGGACCAAAGTGATAAAGTATTCACCAGTGTCGCCACATTAAAAAGATATCTGAGATACCACATATAACACCCAAACAGGCGCATATATTAGACAACCATAACAGGTGACACATTTAACCAACCAATGATGCATATAGCCCCCCCTCTAGCACATATGATAATGATTCAATCAGCATATATGTAAAGTACAAAAAACTAGTGTCAAAAAACACATAAAGCAGACACATATAACGCATATATGTTACACTTGTCGCGTACACCAGCTAATGGCCGCAAACAGACGATTATTCAGGCTGAACAGAGCGTACTGCCAATAGCCAAATAAATACGCATGTTTCAGTCACTAGAGAAATTGCCCAGAGCAGCAAAACACACAAACACAGATATAGTAGATATAATAAAGGATATCCTTATCTGATATAACTCCATGCAGGTCTGGAACACCACTATGGGGCTCAGCAGGTGCTGTAAGATGACTTACCTTAGTCATCTTAGTCATCTTACAGCACCTGCTGAGCCTCATAGTGTTGTTCCAGACCTGCATGGAGTTATATCAGATAAGGATATACTTTATTCTATCCCTCAAAGGGCTGAGCATTTTCTAGGGATTTTTTTAGGGATACGTAGTTTTGTGATTAGTATCTGATCAATTTATATGATCTTCCCCTACCTTTTTACTGCTCTATACTGGTGTTTTATTCCTGCGTGATGTGTATCTGTTAGGTGGCACTTTGATACCGTCATTTTCGTCCTATGGGATGTTTTTTATTGATTGATTTTCATTAAAAGTTATATTTTAGAAAGTTTTTCTCAGTGATTTGTGCTATCCCGGGGAGCTAAGGTCTACACAAAATTCGGCCTGCGCGGCACATACAACCATATCCACATTCAAGAGGGTGATGAGTGGAAGACTGGTTTAAACACTCGCGATGGACACTACGAGTAACTCGTCATGCCCTTCGGTCTGTGCAATGCTCCTGCAGTATTCCAGGAGTTGGTAAACAATATCTTCCAGGACCTTCTCTATGTCTGTGCGATAGTGTACCTGGATGACATACTAATCTATTCTTTAGATTTGACCACTCACTAAAAGCATGTACGATTAGTTTTACAGCGGTTGAGAGAGAATAGACTTTATGCCAAACTAGAGAAATGCATCTTTGAAAAATCTACCATATTGTTCCTCGGATACATAATCTCGGACGCCAGGTTGCAGATGGATCCGGACAAATTGAATGCAGTTATGGACTGGTCCCGCCCCCAGGGTCATCCTTGGATTTGCTAATTTCTATCGTCAGTTCATCCCGAATTTTTAATCTCTTACATCACCAATCTCCGCTCTTACCAGGAAAGGGGTGAATGCCAGAGACTGGACTCCTGAAACGCAGGCCGCCTTTATTCAATTTAAAAGGTCTTTTTCTTCTGCACCTGTTCAGCATCATCCCAATGTCTCCCACCGATTCTTTTTAGAAGTGGATGCCTCCTCCATAGTTGCTGGTGCTTTTTTACTTAAAAAAGGTTCCAAGGGCAAGATGTTTACGTGTGGATTCTCCTCTAAGATCTTCTCCCCTGCTGAGAGAAATTAAAGTATAGAAGACAGGAAGCTTCTGGCCATAAAACTTGCCTTGGAGGAGTGGTTTTATCTATTGAAGGGAGCCCAGCATCCAGTAATAATCTTCGCCGACCAAAAGAACCTTACATATCTGCAGACAGTCCAGCATCTGAACCCTCGCCAAGTCAGGTGGGCACTCTTCTTCTCCCGTTTTGATTTTGAGCTGCACTTTTGCCCGGCCGAGAACAACATCAAGGCGGATGCTCTGTCTCGGTCATTTGACTTCTCCAACCAGGAGGAGGAGCAACAGTACATTGTAGATCCTGCTCACTTGATCATAGTTGTTCCTGTCCTGTTAAAAGACATCTCTCCCAGGAAGACATTTGTGCCATCTTTCAAGAGAAAACGTAATCTAGCTTGGGGGCACAACTCCAAACTGGTTGATCACCCAGGGATCCTCAAGACCACAGAACTTTTGTCTCGCCACTACTTGTGGCCCACACTGTCAAAGGATGTACGTGATTATGAGTCTGCCTGCACCCTCTGTGCTCAGAATAAAGTCTTCAGGACCAAACTACCCGGGCTGTTGTTACCCTTTCCTGTTCCTGATGCCCCATGGCAACACATTGCAATGGACTTTGTTAAAGATCTGGCCTCTTCTGCCAGATGTACAGCTATTTGGGTGGTCATGGAACGCTTCTCCAAGATTGCGTACTTCGTTCCTTTCGCTGCACTGCCCTCAGCTGTTGAACTTGCTAAACTGTTCGTGAGACATATTCCGTTTGCATGGCTTACCTAAACATATTGTTTCTGATCGAAGAGTCCAGTTTACCTCTAAGCTCTGGAGAGCTCTTTGCTGGCTGCTCAAAATTAAGCTAGACTTCTCTTCCGGTTATCATCCCCAGACCCAATGGGCAAGTGAAGCAGGTCAATTAAATATTAGAGAACTATCTCCAACATTTTGTTTCAGCCCAACACGACAACTGGGTACAATTGCTACCTTGGGATGAGTTCTCATATAACAACCACACTAGTGAGTCTACTGGATCCTCTCCATTCTTTGTCGTTTTTGGTCAACACTCTCGTACTCCTCTCCCTGTTCCTACATCTTCTGGGGTACCAGCTGCGGCTTCCTCTTTTAGAGATTTTTTTAAAGATTTGGCGTGATACCAAGGTCTGCATCAACAAAGTGCTGAACCGCATGAAAACTGACAAGAGAAGAAGAAAACCACCTCAGTTCTCATGTGGAGATAAGGTATGTGTGACAACCACCCGCCAATCCCGTCGTACTATGCCACAGTTGCCATACAGGCCTCCACTAGAGACTTCTGGAGGCGAATCCACTGTGAGCACAGTAGACGTTTAAGATTGGTTGGTGGGCCCAGAAATGATACAATCGCGATTGCATATACAATCGGTAAAAATAAAACTATCAATTTCACACTGGAAATCGATTTAATTTGCTGCCACCACTCTTCGTATTGAATCGGAGCGAAGAGACCCCGTCTAGCTATTCCTAAATGGAAGAACGGGTATTGGTAACCTAGCTAGTAAATTAACAAATTATAAAAATAAAACAATTTGGTAGTATGTGTTCTGAGGACAGAGTTCTTGGCATAGATCAGATGATCAAGTAACAAGGGCAAAACTGGAACGATGAAATCGTTAGTTTTTATTCTAAACTATACACAAAAAAAATATACATTTAAACTGACAGATAAATATACCTGCCAGCTGAACAGATTGGTTTGGATAGAAATAGAAGAGATGGAAGGGAATAAAATGTCTGTAAGTTCTGAATTACCGTAGTAAAGTCCAGTAAAAGGCAAAGTCTTTGTAAGGTATAATCCAATATGGTGGTGTGCCCGTGTCCAGCGGGCAGTCGGGATGTTGTTCGACGTCAAAAGATGGAAAAGGACACAGGGCTGATTGTGTCGCAGGGTTTTACCCACTCTGTAGTGGGGAGGGGTTGTGACCCGCACAAGTCCGGCCTTGGGTAATTGGAAGAGGGGCAGTTCCTGCCCTGGACAAAATCTAGCTGAATCTTTGCCGTGCCAGTTTCTCCGTATCCGTGGGTCAAATTAGGACATAGAGGCCATATTGATGATCAGCACAATTTTACAAATCCTCTGATACCAAACAGGATAGTATTACCATTTGGATTCCTTGAGAGTGACCCAGTGACCTCTTCTTGTGTCTCAAACAGCTGCCTGATAAGAATCTGTCCTGCTCTCTTTGAAGCGCACTGGCAAGACTGAAGGTGTGAGGACCCTGCTGGTATTGGAGACACTATGGCTGCAGAAAGACCAGGTTTATGAGCTTCTGTCACTAGAGAACTAGATTGATGGCTACTCAACTTGGCATGGGGCAGGAAAGTTTTGTCACAAGGAGGTGGTAATGGCACCTCTGGTCTGTGAATTACTCCTTTAGTGAAAAGAGAAGATTTTTTGTTAAGGCTTTGGTGTCTCTGTGATTGTGAAATATGGCGCATTTGCGATTTCCTAGTATCGCTGTGGATCGCAAAGCGTCACAGTATGGCTCGTCTCCAAAACATCCGCTTAAGGGTTCCCAGTTTTAAGTTTGCTCCTAGCTTCCTTGGACCCTTTGAAGTATTGAGGAGAATCAATGAAGTGACATATAAGTTACAAAAAAAATGTTAATTCCGAATAGTCAATGCTACTTTGAGCACTACAGGTTACAGGTGTGGTGGGTCCTGTTCACACCAAGTTACAGTCTTTGCAATATTAGAACCGCACTGCTCACCAAAAGCTCCACTCAGACCACTTCAGTTTGTGCTGACATTTAACAATATAACAATAACAATAGAAAAGATGGGTGCACGCTGCGGTCTTATTAAACCCTCATTCTGATGTTAAAAGTGAGAATTAGCTAACATATCCTACTGTGGAGGACATGTCTGAGCCCGAGCACCGCACCAAGGTTTCTCAAGTAGCTCTGGACCTAACACTCACCTACCTGTGCCATATGTGCAATACCAGGTGCCAGTGGGCACATTACAGGAGTGTAAAGGCCGACTCACAGCATACCCCCAAGTTACCTCCAGCATGTTGCCATGCCTGCAATCGGAGGAGGGTGGAGGCTGTGAGCCCCACCCAAGACTGGCTCATATGGCCCAGGCCTCACGCTGCGGGCATCCTCCATTGTATACATTTTTGGGGAGTCCTGAGGAGAGGTCTTGGGAGCCTGAGCAGAACATTCATGCTCTGGACCTGTTAAAAAAGTATCTGTCTCATCGTGGACTCTGTATTTGATTAATGTGCCTTTGTGGTATGTTGGCCCGGATGCCCACCATTGCTGCTTTGAGAGGCAGGTAAGACCAATATCTGCCAATATTGTGTGGGCGTCTTGGCCCATTGGTAATACTGGGTGAATGGTATTTGGATTCCACGTTACCGCCCACCTTCAGACTTGGTGGATGGCTAGTGGTTATTGCCATATCGCCCAGTATTGTTGATAGCTATTTTAGCTGGATATTCTGCCTTGATAGTCACTTTCTGTCCAGGCCTTGAACCTGCCGGATGGCAGGTGACTGATTTATTCTCACCTTACACTTGTTTTTTTTTAGAACTTTTTATAGTAAGTAACATTAAAAGGTGTTTTCTAGTTACTAGTCCACTGTTAGTTTAGGATTTTCGAAAAGGGGTGTGACAAGAACCCCTCTCTGTGGAACAATTCATACACTGGTTTTTACAGTATTTAGTTGAAAAAGTTTTGGTGGGCTGCATTGATTGACAATGGACAATGTGTAGACTGTTGGAAGAAGCAGAACACGCTTAATCAAAGGATATAATCTAAATTACTGAAATCGTTTGCCCTGTGTTTGGTCACTTTTCACAGCTTGAATGTGTGTTTTTTGGATTTAATAATTATCATTTAATCATTTCTGTTTTTGACAGAATTGCAGAGAATGTGATACTAGAAACATGGAGCTGACAAAGGACCATAACAGCGAGTATATGCACATGGCTTCTGTCCCTCATGCAAGATGGACGCTGCGGTAAGATATTATGAATTCGTATTGTTTTTATATTATGAAGCAAGTTTTAAGTTATAGTAGTAAACTATGATAGCATCAAATATCAAGAGTAACTAGATGGTGTTGTTTCTGAAGAAACCACAGGATGTTGGCTTAAACTAAAACTGTGGGAGGAGTAGCACTCTCTTGAAAATCAATGAGAGACATTTGATTGGTTGTTGGTGGCTCCGCCCACTTTTTCTAACCTTGAAATGGAAACACCCAATGACCACATTTGTGATATTTCAGGTCCTTGACATCAATAATGTGAGAATAGCAGCATTTTTAGTTTTTCCCATTTAAATCAATAAAATAATCTGATTGGCTGTTTTTGGCTCTGCACACTTTTTAAATTTGAATTACAGTCACCCAATGACCAAATGTACCAAGTTTGAAGACCCTGCCTTTAACAGTGGAAGAATGGCAGCAATTAAAATATTTCCTTTTAATAGCAATAGGTAATATTTGATTAGCTGGTTTAAGCTCTGCCCAGTTTTCCAAATTTTAACTCTAGTCACCCAGTCATGGTCTATGCCAAGTTTGGGGCCTCTGGCTTTCAAACTGTGAGAATCGCAGTATTTGAAAGTTTTTCATTGAAGTCAATAGGTAAAATCTGATTGGCTGTTTTAGGCTCCACCCACTTTCCCTAAATTTTCACTGCAGCCACCCAGTGAGTAATTGTGCTAAGTTTGGGACACTTGGCATTTAAAAACTGTGATAATAGCTGCAGTTTATCTTTTTTTCATTAAGGTCATTGGCTGAAATCTGATTGGCTGTTGTTGTCCTACCCATTTTTTTTTCTAATTGTGAACCACAGTCACCCAGTGACTAACACTTTAAGGTTTGGGAATTATGGCATTTAACGTGTAAAAATTGCAGCAGTTTTATTTTTTCCATTGAAAATCAATGAGTGAAATTTGATTGGTTGTTGGTGGCTCCACCCACTTTTTCTAATCTTTAAGTGGAAACACCCAATGACCACTTTTGTGATATTTGTGGTCCATGACATCAATAATGTGAGAATGGCAGCATTTTTCATTTTTCCAATTTGGTTGTTTTTGGTCCCGTCCACTTTTCTGAATTTGAATCCCAGTCCTCCAGTGACCATCTGTTCCAAGTTTGAGGACCCTGCCATTAACAGTCTAAGAGCAGTGGCAGTTTTAAATTTTCCTATTTAAACAAATGGCGGAAATTTGATTGGCCATTGTAGACTCCGCCCGCTTTTTATAAATTTTAACCCCAATCACCTAGTGACCCAAAGTGTCAAGATTGGGTACTCTGGCTTAAATACTGTGAGAATTACAGCTTTTTAAATTTACTCATTGAAGTCAATAGGGAAAATCTGATTGGTTGTTTGTGGCGCCGGCCAATTTTTAACCTCTTAAGGACACAGGACCTACCCGTACTTCCTGTGTCCGGTCTTTTAAGATGGCGCCCGGTCCTGCTCCATGCGGGCGCCGTAGCTGCGGGTGTCCGCATGGTTCTTGTAGCAGACACCCACGGCTAATTTAACCCCTAAGATACAGTGGTCAATCCTGACCACGGCATCTGAGCACGCACAAACCGAAAGTTTTACTTTCGGTTTGCGCTCCGGCTCCCCTGTGTGGTGATCGGAGGAGCCGTAGCGCGCCTGTAGTAGCCTGGGTTTCTATGAATGAAACCCAGGCTGCTCTGTAGTATTTCATATGGAGCCTTGCCTGTAATAGGCTTCAAAGGAAATATGCGATTTTTTTCATACATTCCAATGCTATTGCATTGGAATGTATGATAATCGCAATCAAATGATTGTAAGTTATAGTTCCCTATGGGAACTATATAAAAGTGTAAAAAAAAAAAAAGATAAAAAAGCATAAAAGTTCAAATCACCCCCCTTTTGCTAAAATAAAAATAAAAAAATGAAAAAAATAAAAAATACACATCATGGGTGTCACAATGTGCAAAAACGCCCATACTATAAAAATATAAAAAAATATTCCCCATACGTCAAACAGCAAAACGGAAAGATGCGTCCAAATGGCGGATTCGCCATTTTTGGTCGCTTCATTTTCCACAAAAAATTACATAAAAGGTGATTAAAAATACACACCCCAGAATGGTATCAATAAAAAGATAAGATTATGATGCAAAAAATGAGCCCCCATACAGCTCTGTACATATAAATACACAAAAGTTATAGGGAGTCAAAACATGGTGACAAAAAAGTAAAACTGATTTTTTCCGCCAGATTCGTACTGACCTGTAGAGTAAAAATAACCAGTCAGTTTTATCGCACATCAATAGAGATGGCCCGAACTATTCGCCGGCGAACAGTTCTTGGCGAACATAGCTTGTTCGCGTCCGCCGTGGCGGGCGAACATATTCTATGTTCGCCCCTATACTTTATCATTGAGCAAACTTTGACCCTGTACCTCACAGTCAGCAGACACATTCCAGCCAATCAGCATACCCTCCCTCCCAGACCCTCCCACCTCCTAGCTAAACGCAAGGATAGGATCCATCTTACATTCATTCTGAAGCTGCAGTGTTAGTAATTGTAAATCGCAATGCGATTAATATAACCTGTATTATTCGCATTGCGATTACAACTTAGATCTGAGTTCCAAATGGTTGTATTGCTAGAATATATTAACGAAGATAACGAATATAGCGCTATATTCTCAATCTTCATTATAGTCTAGCAATAAAACCATTAGGAACTCAGATCTAAGTTGAATTTGCAATGCGATTAATATAACCTGCATTAATCGCATTGCGAATTCAACTTAGAGCTGAGTTCCTATTCTCAATCTTCATTATAGTCTAGCAATACAACCATTAGGAACTCAGCTTTAAGTTGAATTCACAATATTAATATAACCTGTATTAATTGCATTGCGATTACAACTTACCACACTCTGCGTCAACTAGATATTTTTCCATGGGAGTTTTGCCATGGATCCCCCTCCGGCATGCCACAGTCCAGGTGTTAGTCCCCTTGAAACAACTTTTCCATCACTATTGTGGCCACAAGGAGTCCCTTTATTTTTTAAAATTCGCCTGTCTATTGAAGTCTATGGCGGTTCGCACTGTTCACATGTTCGCGAACATTTGCGGACGATTGCGTTCGCTGTTCGCGAACGGAAAAATTTATGTTCGCGACATCACTACACATCAAACTTTGGAATTTAAAAACCCGCAAAACTGTGGTGGAATTGCTTTTTTTTGCAATTTCACCCCATTTGGAATTTTTTTCCCGCTTCCCACTACATCATATGCAATATTAAATGGTGTAGTTGGAAAGTACAACTTGTCCCGCAAAAAACAAGCCCTCATATGGCTATGTGAACCGAAAAATATAAAAGTAATGGCTCTGGGAAGGCAGGGAGCGTAAAACGAAAACGCAAAAAAAAAAAAACTACGGTCCTTAAGGGGTTAAAGTCCCTGAAATGTGACAGAAATTTTCAGGTTGACCCCATGACTAAGTGACCCAAGTTTGGTGAGTTTAACTTCAAAGCTGTACGAGTGGCAAACGTTTACAATTTTCCAATGAAAGTCTATGGCAAAAAGTGTGGTCTTCAGGGGGCCGCCCCACGAGCATGGAGAGTGGGATCGGTTAACAAAGCACAATCAACCTATTCGGGTATGTGCAGAACAAGTGTGCAAAGTTTCGTATCTGTACTCCTAAAACTGTGGGAGGAGTAGCTTATAGAAAATAGCTAAATTTTCATTGCCCGTTTCTAGCTCCGCCCACTTTTGGGTGTCCCCCAAAATGTATCTTTTTATTGGGGTTGACACCAACAATATGTGGTCCAAGTTTCGGGAGTGTAGCTTCAAATCTGATGGAGTGGCAGCGATTTGAAAATTTTCCCTGTTAAATTCAATGGCGAAAAAGGGGTCTTCGGTGGTCCGCTGCAGGGCCGCAGAGGGTGGGATCACTTATGCACCCCCAAAACTGTAGGAGAATTCGCATATAGAAAGAGAGGAGGTGCTAAGAAAAATAAAACAGAATAATAATAAGCTATAATATGAACAAAAAATCGAAAAACAATATGTTGGCCTTTTAAGCCAACATAAAAATACTGTATATCAGTAATAACATAATGCACAATACTTTCTAACGGTTCCTGTAACATCAGCGGTCTGTACTCATGGCACCTCCCTGTTCCCTGTGGAGAGAGGTGCTGGAATGCTCACCCAACCCCCTGCTCTGGTGTCTCTCTACTCCTTCCTGGGTGGCATGGCGGCTGGAGTAGCACTGATCCATCCACTCCACACTGGTTTGCTGTCTTCTGCTCGTCTACAGTGCCTCTGCTTGTAGGGTGCATGCACTCCCTCTGGGTATTAAAGGGCCAGTTCATGTCATAGTCTGCCAGATTATGACTAGCCTTTCCATGGTATTTAAAGAGAACCTGTCATCAAGAAATGCAATTGAATCTGCAGGCAGAATTTTATAGAGCAGAATGACATGAGCAGTTTGATATATAGTTTTATGTGAAAATATTCAGCAAAACTTGTAATTTATACATTGAAACAGCTAGCTATGATTACACACTTACAAAGGAAATGAAATCAATAAATGATAAGAAAGCCCCAAATGAAGTCAGAAATTAGTTTCACAGAATCTTTACCCACAAAACTATGCTGTACGTCAATCTGCTCAGCTTTTCCTACTTTATAACATGCTGTCTAAACACTGCACTGAATTTTGTGGTGACAGTTTAAGTCATCTTCCCCTGTAGGAGGGCGCCTGAGCAACAGGTACTTTAGTTTTCTAGTCCCTGTGGAGGTGTGCTATTTTTGTGTTCAAATTTCCCATTTCCAACCTCTGCCTGTTTTTGTGATTAACTTGTCCACTGACAATGATTGTCCTGGCCATTCTGGAGCAACGCACCGGTGTCTTTTGACTCACCTAAGTCAGCTTTCGTTGAACGGCGAGTACTCCAAGAGGTAGCAGCCTGACGGTTCCCCTGGAGGAGACCAGATCTCTGTATAGGGGTGAAAGGGTGAATGCCCACTTAGATAATGCCCTTAGAAGTAGCCCTAAGCCAAACTATTCCGCATTCTTAAGGAGTTAATAGATTATACTATATATCCGAAACTGATACCAATAAAAACTACAATCTGTCCCAAAAAAACAAACAAAAATTTAATGCAGTGACACAAAAATTTATTTTTATTTTATTCAAGCCTATTATTATTGTACCAAAACTAAAACGTAAAAGAAACCCTATATATATAGCTTTCTAACTTGGTCTATTTGTTCTTTTTAATGAAAAATACAACTCGTTTTGAAAAAAGAAAAAAGCTGGCGGAAGGCAGAGAAAGTGTTTATACTAATTCTTTGAAATATAATATATTTAGCAATTTAAATTATTTTTGTTCCTCATAAGATGAGAAAATGGCTTTTACTTCTCATGGATTGTTTTACCTTCTTCAATATTGCAGCATAATAGAAGTAGACTTACTGTATTTCACTAATCTTTTCATTTTGAAAATGCATAGATTTTTCTGAAGTAAATGGGCATCATGATGATTGCTTTTACGTTTGTTATGCGAATTATGCTGTGTGTTTCTGAATGTAGCATTGGTAAGCACACCTCTTTGATTTAAACACTTTTCAAATCCAGGTTGGAAGCTCTGCTTATAAATTCTGCTGTATTATAAATCAGTGAGTCCATCAGATAACTCTGGTTTGTTGTGTGATGGATCCAGTAGCATCCAACACAAATATGAACATATCCTCCTTACAATCTTATATTTAGTGCTATTTGTTCATCCTCATTGCCTTTTTAGTAATCTATATAGGTCACAATGTCCTAAATGATTTCATAATATATCTTTACAGGCAAAAGAGCTCCATTCTTAGCTGACATCAGTGGATTTAAATGATAACATTTTCAGAAACCATGCTGAAGATTAATGTGTGCAGCTTCCATTGAGTTCAACAGAAAACTTCTAAACTACTCTGCGGTTGCATTAAAGAATTGGACACAGTGCAAAATGGGGATCCCAAATAAATAATATTGCCAAAAAAAGTGACAGAATAATACCATATTGTTCCAGTAATGGAAAATTAGCCTTTGCAGAGATTCCCTTAAAGGTTTGTATAGACCCCTCCTTTACAGCATACCTCTGCCCTCACTGACAATATAAACTTGTTTTGCTTCCAAGGACATTGTTATTAATCTTCATAATAAAAAATGTGTAATTTTTACATTGTTATGATTGTACTTTGCACAATTGCCTTTTTTCCTTTGACTTCTGGTTAAAATGTGGTATACAATGGAGATTGATACTGAAAATTATAGGTTTTAGTTAGTTTTAGTATGAATACAGGATTATGCACATCTTTTCTTGCTTTTTTTCTGGCAAAGACAGATGACTCATTTCTCTTCCTTTGCAGCTAATATTATGAATGTCAAGTATAACTATATGAATTTCCCTGAAATGTATGACTCAATTATACTAACATGTTTTTTAAATCTTTTTGTGGCACTTACAGTCTAGTGCTGTCATCACAGATCAAGAAAGAGATATATTGTATATACAAATGCACATACAATGAAAATAATACATTTTAAATATTGAGTACTTTTTTTCAAAAATGAAAAGGGACAATAGGCAGAGAAACATATTAAACAGTACCTAGAATAAGGTTTAACCTAATGGATCAGCCAAGCCTATTAATACAATGGGCCTACATTTACTAATGTAATTGCACAGAGTATGTGTCTTAAAATTCTGGTGGGGTTCTAGCTTAGTTGTAAATGGTGTTGCTTAGGAGAAAGGGGAGTGGCATATTATGCAACAATTGCATCAATCGGCAGGCAGAATTTTATATAGCAGAATGACATGAGCAGTTTGATATATAGTTTTATGTGAATATATTCAGCAACATTTGTAATTTGTACATTGAAACAGCTAGCTATGAATACACACTTACAAAGGGAATGAAATCAATAACTGATAAGACAGCCCCAATTGAAGTCAGAAATTAGTTTTACTGAATCTTTACCCACAAAACTATGCTGTACGTCAATCTGCTCAGCTTTTCCTGCTTTATAACATGCTGTCTAAACACTGCACTGAATTTTGCTCTGCATCTTCCCCTGTGGGAGGGTGCCTCAGCAACAGGTACTTTGGTTTTCTAGTCCCGGTGGATGTGTGCTCTTTTTGTGTTCTAATTTCCCATTCCCAACCTCTGCCTGTTTTTGGGATTAACTTGTTCACTGACAATGATTGTCCTGGCCATTCTGGAGCAACGCACCAGTGTCTATTGACTCACCTAAGTCAGTTTTCATTGAATAGAGAGTACTCCAAGAGATAGCAGCCTGGTGGAGACCAGATTTCTGTATAGGGGTGAAAGGGTGAATGCCGGGGAAACTTAGGGATTCTTAGGGAGTTAATAGATTACACTATATATGCCAAACTGATATGAATAACAAATACAATCTGTCCCACAAAAAAAAGCAAAAATTGTTGCTCTTAAAATGAAATGACACAAAGGACATTTTTTATTTTAATTAGAGATGAGCAAATCAAAATTTTTACTAAAATGGCTGCTGCACGTGTGAGGATATGGAGAAAGGAAGTCTGGGAAGGTGGGATCACCCAGACTGACATGCATGCCAATCAGCAGCCAGACAGCCCTGTGATGTCACAGCCCTATAAATATTGTGGCCATCTTAGATTCAGAAATTTTCCTGCGTTCTGAGTGCAGGGACAGATGTGAGTAGGCGCTAGGGACAGCAATAGGAAAAACCACATTGTGAAAGAAAAAAACCCTGAAAAAACGATTTATAAGTGCAGGAAAAGGATAGGGAGGAATCATTTCACAGCATCTTAGTGCAGGGAGAGATGTCAGAAGGCACTAGGGACAGTGCGGAAAAGTGATTTACAAGTGCAGGGAAAGGATAGGAAGTACTGATGAGCGAGCATGCTCGGCCGAGTACCAGTTCGGCTCAAGCATCGCTATGCTCGGCACATGGCGGTACTCGGCCATGTACCGCATGTGCTCGAGCTAAATGCTTGAGTCTCCGCCCCGCATGTTTCACGGCTTTTAAGCAGACAGTAAAGATGCAGGTAAATACTGCCCTCACTGTAATGCCAGTAACCATGTTAGCTGCTGGAATTACAGTGATTGGCTGGCCGGAATGCGTCATCGGAGGTTATATATCACCCGATGACACGTGCTCGAATCAGTCATAGTCAGGGAGAGCATCTGGTAGGAAGGGAAAGATGAGCGAATTTCAGCGATTTTGGTTAGAGAAAGCTTTTCAGAGGAGTGTGTGTTTCACAGCAGCAAGATATTTTTATTTTATAACTATTAGTGACATATACTGTACATCATCCGCAGACTGACTCTTTAATAATCTGAGTCACATCTAGTGTCCATAATCTGTGGTGTTGTCTGTAACCAATACTGTCCTGCCTCAGAAAATTGTAGATTACAACTTCTATTAATCTGGGCCTTATAAAGTGTCCAAAATCTTTGAGTTGTTGTAACCAATACTGAACTGAATCTGAAAACAGTGTGTATATTACAACTTCCATTAACCCCTTAAGGACACGGCCATATTTTACCTTAAGGACCAGGCCATTTATTGCAAATCTGACAAGAGTCACTTTATGTGCGAATAACTTTAAAACGCTTTTACTTATCTAGGCCATTCTGAGAATGTTTTTTTTCGTCACATATTGTACTTCATGACACTGGTAAAATGGAGTCGTAAAAATCCAAAAATTTGCCAACAATTTAGAAAAAATTTCAAATTTCCAAGTTTCAATTTCTCTACTTCTATAGTACATAGTAATACCTCAAAAAATAGATAATACTTTACATTGCCCATATGTCTACTTCATGTTTGGATCATTTTGGGAATGCCATTTTTTTGGGGGGGATGTTACAAGGCTTAGAAGTTTAGAAGCAAATCTTGAACTTTTTCAGAAATTTTCCAAAACTCACTTTTTAAGGGCCAGTTCAGGTCTGAAGTCACTTTGTGAGGCTTACATAATAAAAACCACCCAAAAATTACACCATTCTAGAAACTACACCCCTCAAGGCATTCAAAACTGATTTTACAAACGTCGTTAACCCTTTAGGTCAGGCATCTTCAAACTACGGCCCTCCAGCTGTTGTAAAACTACAACTCCCACAATGCCCTGCTGTAGGCTGATACCTGTAGGCTGTTTGGGCATGCTGGGAGTTGTAGTTTTGCAACAGCTGGAGGGCCGCAGTTTGAGGATGCCTGCTTTAGGTGTTGCACAAGAGTTAATGGCAAATGGAGATAAAATTTCAGAATTTGGATTTTTTGGCAAATTTTCCATTTTGATCAATTTTTTCCAGTAACAAAGGGTTAACAGCCAAACAAAACGGAATATTTATTGCCCTTACTCTGTAGTTTGCAGAAACACCCCATATGTGGACGTAAACTACTGTATGGCCAAACGGCAGGGCATAGAATGAAGGGAATGCCTTATGGTTTTTGGAAGGCAGATTTTGCTGGACTGGCTTTTAGACACCATGTCCCATTTGAAGCCCCTTGATGCACGCCTACAGTAGAAACTCCAAAAAATGACCACATTTTGGAAACTACAGGATAAGGTGGCAGTTTTGTTGGTACTATTTTATGGTAAATATGATTTTTGGTTGCTTTATATTACACTTTTTTTGAGGCAAGGTAACAAAAAATAGAAATTCTGAAATTCCATCTCCATTTGCCAATAACTCTTGTGGAACACCTAAAGGGTTAACAGAGTTTGTAAAATCAGTTTTGAATACCTTGAGGGATGTAGTTTCTTAGATGGAGTCATTTTTTTGGAGTTTCTACTCTAGGGGTGCATCAGGGGGGCTTCAAATGGGACATGGTGTCAAAAAAACAGTCCAGCAAAATCTGCCTTCCAAAGACCGAATGGCGTTTGTCACGACCCTTGGTAAGGTCGTGACTCGGTTGATTTGCATGCTGTTGTCAGCGGCAAGGTTTCGTGGTCGCCGCATGTGTGCGCTGTGACACTGTAGCCTCACGTGCGGTTGCCGCTGGCAACATGGTGGTTTTGCATACGAGATACTTTCCCTTTAATTTGTTGTTTTCCCCATTTTGGTTTACACAGGGATAACGGTGTGTGTGTGTGTGCTAGGTGAGCTGGGTGTGGCCTCAGGGCTCTTTATATTCTGGTGTGGTTGAGCCTGAGGTCAGTTTGTATGTTATTCAGCTGGGCCTAGTAAAGTGTCCAATAACTGTGGGTTTCGCATCCAATACTGAACTGAATCTGAAAACACTGTGTCTATTACAACTTCCATTAATCTGGGCCTAGTAAAGTGGCCAAAATCTGTGGGTTTTTGTATCCAATAACGAACTGCATCTGAAAATAGTGTGTATATTACAACTTCCATTAATCTGGGCCTAGTAAAGTCGCCCGAAATCTGTGGGTTTATGTATCCAATACTGAACTGCATCTGAAAAAAGTGTGTATATTACAACTTCCATTAATCTGGGCCTAGTAAAGTGGCCGAAATCTGTGGGTGTCAGGACTCGAACCCATGGCCAGTCATGTCCCAGACGGTAGCTCTACCCACTAGGCTACTGTCTCTCCTTGGACTATTCTCTAGCTAACTTCAACTTCTACTTCTACTACCTCTCTTGTCCTTGCCTTGTCCTGCTGATTATCCCAATCTCTTGCACCTGCTACTTCCTTATAAAACCCAGCCCTTGAACCCAGCCCTTTGCTGGTTATTGTGCCTCCAAGCCTGTAGCAAGCTTCCTCCCTGCTCCTCCACGACTACTGCTGTTTACCTTTGTTGCCGACCCGGACCGTTTGACCTCGCTGAACTGCCGCCTGCATTGACCCTTTGCCTTCCACCGACTACGCCTCTGTCTACTCCTGCTGTTACCTCACTGCCATCTCTACTGCCGACCCGGACTGATCGACCACGCTACCTGCTTCTGTGGGTCTTTGCCACTGGACTCCAACCACCAGCCGGCTGTCCTCTGACTCAGGTGAGACAAGGACCGTTACAGAATAACCAGCCCTACCATGGAGTCCGCAATGGCCACTCTGCGCAAGCAGGTCTCCGAACTTCAGGAGTTTGGCACCACTGCCCAAGAGGAAATTACTCAACTTAAAGGCGCAATCCAGAGCCAACAGAGAGAAATTATCGACTTGCAGCGTCAACTACTGGACGTGCGCGGCGCGGTCACCGACACCCGTATGCCTCTCCCGTCAAAGTTTAACGGCGATCGGAACCAATTTCGGGGTTCCTCAACCAGTGCCGTATTTACTTTCAGATGCAGCCGGGCTCTTTTACCTCAGACAGAAAGAAGATCCTGTTCATCATCAACCTTCTAACTGATGAGGCCCTGGCATGGGCATCCCCATATGTGGAATCCCACAGTCTCGTATTGAATAACCTAGACAACTTCACCACAGCCATGAGCCAAGTGTTCGACGACCCTAACCGCTGCGCGACGGCCGAGGCTAGGCTGCACAGTCTACGGCAGGGAAGACGCTCTGTAGCCGAGTATTCCTCAGAGTTCCGCCGCTGGGTCACGGACACCACCTGGAACCCAGCTGCCCAGAAGAGTCAATTTCGCCGTGGACTCTCCGAACCTATAAAGGATGAGCTCGCCAGGGTAGACGCCCCAGACGATCTGGATGATTTCGTCCAACTGTGCATCCGGATTGACCGGAGACTGGCAGAAAGAAGGAGAGAAAGACTCTGGTCCCTAGATAACAGGCCCGTGTACCCTTTCACTCCAACGACTCAGCCGGCTCACCAATCCTCCACCGAGCCCATGCAGGTCGACGCACTGCGCAAGACTCTATCGGCTGCTGAAAAGGAGAGACGACTATCCGCAGGCCTTTGTCTTTACTGTGGCGAGCCAGGGCACTTCGCTATTAGGTGCCCCAATAAGACTCGCCGAACCATCGCTGTCACAGAATTACGGGAGTTACAAAGGCCACAACCTCACCCTTGGCCTCTGAAACCATAGACACTACAGGTACCGGGTCCCACTTCATTGTATCCATCCTTATCACCATTGGGGAACGACAGCTTCACTGCTCTGCAATGCTTGACTCGGGGCCGGCGGAAATTTCATGGACTTGACCTTCGCCCATGAGAACAACATACCACTGGTAACCAGGGCAGCCCCTTCGATCTGGAAACCGTCGATGGGACCCCGCTCTCTTCTGGGCCGGTTACGCACCAGACCGCTGACCTTCAACTCTTCATCAAACCCGATCATCAGGAGACCATTCACTTCTCCCTGATCGCCTCCCCAAAGTTCCCGGTGATCCTGGGCATTCCATGGTTGGCCACCCACAACCCCTCGGTGGATTGGGAAACCCGCTGCTTACGGTTTCCGTCTGAGTTTTGTTCGCTCAATTGCTCCCACAAACCCGTCCTTCCATCCGAAGACACGACTATCTCTGAAGTATCCGTCAGGAATCTACTACCCCCTCAATACCGTGAGTACCAAGATGTCTGCGACAAGAAAACGCAGACAAGCTGCCGCCACACCGACCCTACGACTGCCCAATAGAACTGTTGCCCGGGGCGAAATACCCTTTGGCAGTATCTATTCCCTCTCAGAGCCTGAACTCAAGGCTCTGAAAGAATACCTGGACGAGGACCTAAAGAAAGGGTTCATCCGGCCCTCTACCTCCCCAGCAGGAGCCCCCTTTTTCTTTGTGGAGAAAAAGACTCATCCTTGCGTCCCTGCATTGACTACAGGAAGCTAAACGACATAACCGTTAAGAACCGGTACCCGCTCCCGCTGATTTCTGAACTCCTCGAGAGACTCCGGGTAGCGAAAATCTTCACCAAACTTGACCTTCGAGGGGCCTACAACCTTGTCCGAATCCGCCCTGGAGACGAATGGAAGACCGCCTTCCGGACACGTTATGGTCACTTCGAGTACCTGGTCATGCCTTTCGGACTTTGTAATGCTCCCGCCACCTTCCAGCACTTCATTAATGATGTCCTCAGGGACATGCTGGATCTGTTTGTAGTCGTTTACCTGGACGACATCTTGATCTTCTCAGAAGACCTCGAACAGCACCGCGAACATGTCCGCAGGGTATTGCAGAGACTCCGCCAGAACTCTCTTTATATCAAACTCGAGAAATGTGAGTTTGAGCGAACCACCACTCAGTTCCTCGGGTACATCATCTCCCCAGAGGGCCTAAGTATGGACCCAGGGAAGGTCCAAGCCGTGTTGGACTGGCCCATTCCAAGAAACGTGAAGGAGGTACAAAGATTTATTGGCTTCGCCAACTTCTATCGGAAGTTTATCCGGGACTTCTCCAAGGTCATCGCACCGATCACCCAACTCACCAAAAGGCAGTCCCCTTCTCCTGGACACCCGAGGCCCAGGAGGCCTTCACGAGTTGAAACTCCTCTTCACTTCTGCTCCAATCCTAGTCCACCCGAACCCCGAGTTGCCTTTTACTATCGAAGTGGATGCATCTGACTCCGCGGTAGGGGCAGTTCTGTCACAACGGACAGGGAGAAGATGTTACTACACCCGTGCGCATATTTCTCTCGCCAGATGTCCCCCTCCGAGAAGAACTACGACATCGGGAACAAAGAACTACTGGCGATCAAGGAAGCCTTCTCCGAGTGGAGACACCTGCTGGAGGGAGCTGCCAACCCCATAATCGTACTAACCGACCACAAAAACCTCGAGTTCATCCGCAGCGCTAAGAGACTCACAGCCAGACAGGCCAGATGGAGCCTATTCTTTTCCCGCTTCAACTTTCTCATCACATATCGCCCGGATTAAAAACGGCAAGGCTGACGCCCTCTCCAGAATGTTTTGGAGCCCTCACAGAGTAATAAGGGCCAAGACAACATCCTATCCGAGAAAAAGTGTTGTGGGGGCCACCTACTCTAAAGAACTCCTGGTCACAATCAAAGAAGGATACGAAAATGACCCCTTCCTCACCCACCCCACAAGGAATGTCAGCCTCACGTTTAAAAATGGTCATTGGTTTCATCAGGACCTACAACTTTATGTACCAGAAATCGCACGACTCGAAGTGCTCAAACTTAACCATGACTCCAAGCTGGCCGGCCATCTGGGCACAAGAAAGACCCAGGAGCTTCTCTCCCGCTCTTTCTGGTGGCCAACATACAAGGAGGACACCAAGAAGTACATCTCCTCGTGCACGGTCTGTGCCCGCAATAGGACTCCTCGTTCCTCTCCCGTGGGTCTGTTACAACCCCTCCCAATTCCCTCCCGCCCCTGGGGCTCGATCTCCATGGACTTTGTGGTAGACCTTCCTCCTTCAAAAGGGATGAACACCATCCTGGTCGTGGTCGACCACCTCACCAAAATGGCCCATTTCATTCCCTACAAGGGCCTACCCACGGCCAAACAGACGGCTGATCTTGTCCTCAAAGAGGTCTTCAGGCTGCATGGGATTCCGGACGACGTGGTCTCAGACCGAGGCGTACAATTTACCTCAAAGTTCTGGAAGGACTTCTGCCTGGCGCTCGGGGTTAAAGTGAACCTTTCCTCCGCTTTCCACCCTCAGTCAAACGGGCAGACGGAGAGAACTAACCAAACCTTAGAGCAGTACCTACGCTGTTTCAGCTCCCACCTGCAGGATGACTGGCTCGACCATCTCCCCACAGCCGAGTTCGCCTACAACAATGCTGAGCACAGCTCAACCAAGCACAGCCCTTTCTTTGCTAACACAGGCTGGCACCCGTGTTCATTCCCCACCTGCCCGTTGCCTCCACCCTCCCAGCAGTGGCCGGCGCCTAACAACCCTACAGGAGGCACAAAAGGACATAATAGACAACCTCCAGCTCGCCCAGAGGCGCTTTAAACAGGGAGCAGACAGACGCCGCAAACCCACCCCGGGCTTCCATGTAGGAGACAAGGTATGGCTGTCCACCAGGAACCTCAAACTGAAGGTCCCCTCCAAAAAGTTAGCCCCAAAATACATGGGTCCGTTCCAGGTCACCGCACAAATCAATGAGGTCACGTTCCGGCTTGACCTTCCGGATTCCATTAGGGTGCACCCTGTCTTCCATTGCTCCTCCTCAAGCCATACGTGGAGAATACCTTCACTGGCCGCCACTCGCCCCCTCCACCACCCGTGAGGGTACAAGTTGAGGAAGAGTTCATTGTCGAGAAGATCCTTGACTCCAGGATCCACAGAGGAAAATTGCAATATCTAATTGGGTGGGAGGGCTACCCTCCCGAGGATAACTCTTGGGAGCCTGAAGAAAATGTTCATGCCCCCAGACTTGTCAGGGAGTTCCATCTGAGTCACCCAGATAAGGCTTCCCCTGCGGTGCCCGGAGGTCACCTTGGAAGGGGGGGAGTACTGTCAGGACTCGAACCCGTGGCCAGTCATGTCCCAGACGGTAGCTCTACCCACTAGGCTACTGTCTCTCCTTGGACTATTCTCTAGCTAACTTCTACTTCTACTTCTACTACCTCTCTTGTCCTTGCCTTGTCCTGCTGATTATCCCAATCTCTTGCGCCTGCTACTTCCTTATAAAACCCAGCCCTTGAACCCAGCCCTTTGCTGGTTATTGTGCCTCCAAGCCTGTAGCAAGCTTCCTCCCTGCTCCTCCACGACTACTGCTGTTTACCTTTGTTGCCGACCCGGACCGTTTGACCTCGCTGAACTGCCGCCTGCATTGACCCTTTGCCTTCCACCGACTACGCCTCTGTCTACTCCTGCTGTTACCTCGCTGCCATCTCTACTGCCGACCCGGACTGATCGACCACGCTACCTGCCTCCTGCTTCTGTGGGTCTTTGCCACTGGACTCCAACCACCAGCCGGCTGTCCTCTGACTCAGGTGAGCCAAGGACCGTTACAGTGGGTTTTTATATCCAATACTTAATAGCATCTAAAAACACCGTCTATATTACAAATTCCATTAATCTGGGCCTAGTGTAGTGTCCAACATCTGTGGTGTTCTGTAACCAATACTGTCCTGCATCAGAAAACTCTGTCTTTAGCGGACAGTAAAACAATCTGCACCACATCTACAGACAAAACCATTAATATGAAGAAGGCGAGCACAAAGGTACGGGGAAGTGGGCGTGTTGCTGATGGTGCAAGCAGAGGCCGTGGCTCTGGGAGCAATAAAACTGTGCCTGCTGCCGGTGCACCAGAAAAAACAAAAAAATCCACCTTACCCAGCTTCATGTCCAATATCGCTGGGTGGCGCAGGACAACACTATCCAAAATGGACCAGTGCGAACAGGAGGTCAGTTGGATTGCTGAAGATAACACAGGCATTTGAACGCAAGTGCAAATACCCACATACCCTCCCACAGGCCATAGCACTAAATGCGCAACTTTCGAAATTACTGGCCCTTGAAATGTTGCCATTTAGGCTTGTGGAAACTGAGGCCTTCCGCAGCCTGATGTCAGCGGCCATCCCTGGGTACGCACTCTCCAGCCGCCACTATTTTTCACAGTGTGCCGTGCCCGGCTTCAACCAGCATTTGTCCCAGAACATCACCCGTGCCCTGACCAACACACTTACTGGGAAGGTCCACCTCACCACGGACACATAGACAAGTGCTGGTGGCCAGGGACGCTACATTTCCCTGACCGCACATTGGGTGAATGTTGTGGAGGTGGGAAGTGAGTCGTACCCTCTGATGGCACAAGTGCTACCCACTCCCAGCATTGCGGGCCCTACATCCATCAGGGTCTCCGCCAGCAGCTATGTTACTAGATCCGAGCCCGGCTTCTCCTCCTCTGCTGTCTCCTCCTTCACTTCCACTTCCACCTCCAGCAGCAGTCAGCCATCAGTCGATAGCTGGAAGCAGTGTAGCACTGCTGTGGGTAAGTGTCAACAGGCCGTGCTGAAGCTGATCTGCTTAGGGGACAAACAGCACACCACCTCAGAGCTGTGGCAGGGTATAAGGAACCAGACAGAGCTGTGGCTCTTGCCACTCAACCTACAACCAGCCATGGTTGTGTCTGCCAATGGCCGCAATTTAGTGGTGGCTTTGGAGCTCGGAAACCTGACACACATCCCATGTCTAGCCCACATCTTAAACTTAGTGGTTCAGGTGTTTATAAAAACCTACCCCAATTTGGCAGAGCTACTAGTGAAGGCGTGCAGCATGTGTGCCCTTTTTTGCAAGTCGTCTACAGCTTCAGCCGGTCTGTCAACGCTGCAGCAGTGCTTGCGGATTACAGCTCACTGACTGTTGTGCGACGTGAGCATGCGCTAGAACTCTACGTTCTACATGTTGGCCAGGCTTTGTGAGCAGCAGAGGGCAGTTGTGGAATACCAGCTGCAACATGGTCGTCGCCTTTCCAGTCAACTGCCACTATTCACAAGTGAGGAGTGGGCATTGATGTCAGACCTCTGTGAGGTTTTAAAAACCATCCCGCCACTATGTCTACTCAAACGATCGCTGCTCACAATTAAGGAGGACACTCTGAATGTGGCAGACGAGTAAATGGGGGAGAACATTACACTGGGTGATAGCCAGGCTACCCACAGTTCGTCTTCTCAGCGCAAATTGGGCCATAAAGAGGAGGAGCAGGAACTGGAGACAGTTGCTTCTGCTACAGAGGGTAGTACCCATGGAACTTTAATTCCATCTGTTTAGCTTGGATGGGCAGAAGAGGAGGAGGATGAGGGGATGGAGAGTTATCCTGATGTTGACATCGACGTCTTGCCTGTTGGGACTGTGGCACACATGGCTGACTTCATGTTAGGCTGCCGTTCCCGCTACCCTCGCATTATACGTATTTTAGATAACACAGATTACTGGGTGTTCACCCTTCTCGACCCCCGCTACAAAGAGAACTTCTCATCTCTCATTACTGTGGTGGAGAGGATGAGTAAAACGTGCAATACCAGAAGGTACTTGTTGAGAGATTGCTCCAAAATGTTCCATCTGACAAAGCAGCCGGCAGAGTCCGTACTTCCTTAGGCAATCGAGGAAGGGAGACAAGGGGAAGACATATTAGTTCCAACAGAGGCACGACAACACTCTCCAAAGCATGGGACACTTTCATGACACCCTGCCAGCAACCTCACCCTGGAGTGCGGCCTAGTGGCACAAGCAGGGAAAAGTTTTGGAAGATGTTGAAGGAATACATCGCAGACTGTGTCAGCATCCTAAATGATCCCTCAGTGGGCTTACAACAACTGGGTGTCCAAGCTGGACACGTGGCACAAACTTGCTCTCTACGCCTGGAGGAGCTGGCCTGCCCTGCCGCCAGCATTTTGTTTGAACGTGTATTTAGTGCTACTGGTGGCATAATAAGTGATAAGCGTATCCGCATGTCCACTGACAATGCTGACAGGTGGGGTTGAGCGAACCCGAACTGTATTTTCATAAAAGTTCTGGTTCGGGTCCTTTGTTCGGCGATTCTTCCCGCTTTCTGAAGGGCTGAACAGCAGCCAATCAGCAAGCGTTTTACTTCTTTGCCCTAGGAAGTCATCACAGCCATGCCTACTAATGGCATGGCTGTGATTGGCTGATTGCAGCATGTGACCCAGCCTCTATTTAAGCTGGAGTCACGTAGCGCCACACGACACTCTGCTCTTCTCAGTGTAGGGATAGGATGCTGCTGCTTCTGTAAGGGAAAGATTAGGGAAGAAATCTGCAGAACCTGTTGTACATTAATTCACAAGATACACCAAATAAAGAAAAAAATATCTTTTTTTTTGTGGGGGAAAAAGGCAATATTCTTGCTTCACAAAGCAATTGTGCATACAGCGTACAAATACATATTTAATATTTTTTCAGGGAAATAGTGCATCAGTGTGTGTCAGGAAAAAAACACCTTTATTCTTGGTCCACAAAACAGTTTGAAATACACCGCCCAAATATACATTTGACATTTCTGCTGTGAAATAGAGCCTCAGTGTATTTTTGGGAAAAATAGAAGTATTCCTGGTTCACCAAGCAGTGTTAAAAACACCATCCAAATACATATTTTACATTTCTTCATTGAAATAGAGAATTAGTGTATTTTTGGCAAAAAAAAGTATTCCTGGTTTTCAAAACTGTTTGAAATACCCCGCCCAAATACACATTTGACATTTGTGCCGTGAAATAGAGCCTCAGCGTATTTTTAGGAAAATTAGAAGTATTCCTGGTCCACAAAGCAGTTCCAAATACACCACCCAAATACACATTTGACATTTCTGCAGTAAAATAATGAATTAATTATTATAATTTTTTTTTTGTGCGAAAAAAGCAATATTCTTGCTTCACGAAGCAGTTGTACATACAGCATAGAAATACCAACATTTTTCAGTGTTTTTTAAAAAAAATCCTTTTTCTGGGTCCACAAACCACTTGTGCATACAGCCTAAAAAATAGATAAGTTTTATTAATAGCAGTGAAATACTGATTTTCTATGTTTTATTAAAAAAATCTTTGTTCTAAGTCCACAAACCACTTTTGCATAAACCGTAGAAATAGCTACGTATTATTAATAGCAGTGAAATACTGCTTTTCTGTGTTTTATTGAAAAAAATCTGTGTTCTGGGTCCACAACCCACTTTTGCATAAACTGTAGAAATAGCTATGTTTTATTAATAGCAGAGAAATACTGCTTTTCTGTGTTTTATAAAAAAAATCTGTGTTCTGGGTCCACAAACCACTTGTGCATACAGCGTACAAATACCAATTTTAAATTGCAGCACGAAAATAGTGCTTGACTGTGTATTAGTGAAAAAAAAAAAGTGTTCTGGGTTCACCAAACAGTTGTGCATACAGAGTACAAATACATATTTTACATTTCAGCAGTGAAATTGAGAATCAGTGTGTTTTAGGCCAAAAAAACTTTATTCTTGGTCCACAGAGCATTTTTATGATACGGGCACTGCCTTAGTAAACATAATTGTTGACAATTGGCAGTTAAATTGACACCGGAGAGAAACCATCTTTCAGCTTGGTGGGTGAACGCAAATAATGAGGAGAACATCAAATAAGGGACGTGGGCATGGTCGTGGAGCTCCTGTTGCTGGGAAAGGACATAACCGTTAAGCGCCAACTACCGGTCCAAGTGAAATGCCTTCCTCTGGTGCGAGTAGGTGACAGAACCTGCAGTGTTATTTGGTAGGCCCGAATGCCACTCTGGAGATGGTGAGGCCAGAACCAGTACAGGCGATAGTAGATTGGGTTGCTGACAGTGCCTCCAGTTCCTTCACAATGTCTCCCACCCAGTCCTCTGCAGAAAGCTCAGGGTTGGCACCTGCAGCAAATGCCCATTAGTCTTTCACCTCACCCCCTTGCAAGTCAGAGGAGGAAGAAGGGGAATTTCACAGGGTTTCAGGCCGGTCATTCCAAAGTAGCTCAGAGGGTGGGATACTGCACCAGCAGAGGACAGGTACACATGTGGCCAGCCAGGGCACAGTTCTGGCGGACGAGGAGGATGAGGTAGAGAAGGAGAAGGAACCATATTAATTGCAGGGTGGCACTCAACGCAGCTCAGGGCGATCACTGGGGCGTGGCTGGGGGGGATACGGAGAACACAGACGATACACCACCTACAGAGGACAGCTTATCCCACATTGTAACTTGTGCTGACTACTGGGTTGCCACCCTGCTGGATTCCCGGTACAAAGACAACGTTGAGCGTTACAGGAAGATGCGCGAGTACAAGCGCAAGCTGGTTGACGCGCTCCTGAGGGCATTCCCAACTGACACGGGGGGACAAATAAAAGCACAAGGTGAAGGCAGAGGAGGAGAAGGAGGAGCAAGAGGTCGCCAACGCAGCTGTGTCACGGCCAGCTCCTCAGAAGGCAGGGTTAGCATGGCCGACATGTGGAAAACTTTTGTCACTGCGCCACAGCAACCTGCACCACCAGCTGATATGGAACAACTTAGCAGGAGGCAGCATTTAAACAACATTGTGGAACAGTACGTGTGCACACACCTCCACGTACTGACTGATGGGTCTGCCCCATTCAACTTCTGGGTCTCCAAATTGTCCACATGGCCTGAGCTTGCCTTTATGCCTTGGAGGCGCTGGTCTGCCCTGCAGCCAGTGTATTGTCTGAACGTGTATTTAGCACCCCAGGGGTCCTCATTACAGACAAACACAGCCGCCTGTCCACAGCCAACGTGGACAAGCTCACGTTCATTAAAATGAACCAGGCATGGATCCCACAGGACTTGTCCGTACCTTGTGCAGAATAGACATGTATAACCACCTCAACCATACATTCTTGTACTCAAGTGCAATTATTCATTGAATCCTTTTTTTATTTGTACCATTATTTCAGGGGCTACCCCAATAATTTAAATGAAACTCTCCTCTGTCTGGGTGCCTGCGGCCTAAGTTATTGAAAATGGCCTGTTGCTTTGGTGGGTGACATGAAACTTGTTTTGCCATGCATTGACCTCTCTCCTCTGTCTGGGTGCCTGCGGCCTACATTAATGATAATCGCCTGTTCCCTTGATGGGTGACATGAAGCCTGTTTTGACATGCATTGACCTCTCTCCTCTGTCTGGGTGGCTGTGGCCTACATTTATGATAATTGCCTGTTGCTTTGGTGGGTAACATTAACCTCTTTTTGTCATGCATTGACCTCTCCTCTGTCTGGGTGCCAGGGGCCTACATTTATGATAATCGACTGCTGCATTTCTGGGTGACATGATGCCTGTTTTGCTGTTACGTGACCTCTCTCCTCTGTCTGGGTGCCAGGGGCATAAATTACTGAAAATGGCCTGTTCCATTGCTGTGTGACATGAAGCCTCTTTTGCTGTGCATTGCCCTCTCCTCTGTCTGGGTGCCAGGGGTCTACATTTCAGATAATCCCCTGTTGCTTTGGTGGGTGACATTAACCTCTTTTTACCGTCCAATGACCTCTCCTCTGTCTGGGTGCCAGGGGCTTAACATTTCTGAATATCGTGTGTTCCATTGGTGGGTGACATTAACCTATTTTTGCCAGTGATAAGCCACAGCTGTGTATTGCTGGCAGGAAACCAAATTTTGTAAAAACGTATGTTACTGATCAAAAGATGCGTGACTACTGACTACAAAATTCACGCTGGTAGACGTGCTATGGCATTCCCACCTGACGCCTCCCCAACCTCCTATTCCACCTCCTCCTCCGAGTTGCCAATTAATATTGTTTAATTTTTAGTTATTTTATTTTATGTTATTTCCCTATCCACATTTGTTTGCAGTGCACTTACTCACATTTTGCTTCCTTTTCCAGGGCTATTTTTTAGTCATTTTAGTGCCCAAAAGTTTGGGTCCCTATTGAATTAAATGGGGTTCGGTGTCAAGTTCGGGTCAAGTTCGGATCACGAACCCGAATATTTCAGTGAAGTACGGCCGAACTTCTCAAACCCGAACATCCAGGTGTCTGCTCAACTCTACTGACAGGTTTACTCAGATAAAAATGAACAAGGCCTGGATTGCCCCTGACTTCTCAACTCCACCAATGGAGAGCTGAGATGATGATTAACATAAAGGCAATTTCAATGTATTTTTTATAATGTACTCAGTCTACTGTAGTGTATTCCCATGCACCTTTTCCACCACAAAAAAAATGTATATGGTTAAATCTTGTTTTCTCCTCCTCCTCATCCAGATTGTATATATTCCCTTCACTACAATTTTTAAAGAGGGTCAGCTCACCAGCAGGCCCTCAACCATAATATTTTAGAGGGTCAGCTCACCAGCAGACCCTCAACCATAATGTTTTCGAGGGTCAGCTCACCAGCAGGAAAAATAACATAAAATAATGCACTATAAAAATAGATGCAAGACATATGGACTAAGCCCTCACTCATGATAAAAACTGAGACACTTGGTCAATACATTTTTATCAAAATACATCTAAGCCCACCTACCGGCGACAAGGTGGTTTCAGCTCAGGCGGGTTCCTATGCTAACCTATTCCTGCTGTGGCGCATTTTTCAGGAGCACAGTCCCCGCACATATGGTGTGCTGCCCCTTGTTACCTCCATGTGCATCAGCAACCAGTGGGAGGAGAGACACACACACCTATATGTACCACCTTAATCAATGTCACCTATTAGATAGGTGGGGCAAAAGTGCACTTGAATATCACTCCCAGTATAGGAGCGTATTCACACATGAAGTGCACTTCATATATGCACTTCACTGTTGCAGTTATGTCTTGAAAGTTTAGTGGTCTATTTAGTTAAAAAGCCTGTTGTGTAAAAGTAGAACAAAATTTGGGCCTAATTGCCGTTCTTCGGTGCAGCGATATATTCTGAAGCCCTGTTTTCAGTGTATTAGTGGCGAAATAAAAATATATTCGGCGTCCAGCATTGTTCTTCTCTGTTGAAAAGCCTGTTGTGTAAAAGTAGAACAAAATTTCGGCCTAATTGCCGTTCTGTGGTGCAGCGATATATTCTGAAGCCCTGTTTTCAGTGTATTAGTGGAGAAATAAAAATATATTCGGCATCCAGTGTTGTACTTCTCTGTTGAAAAGCCTTTTGTGGGAAAGTGGGAAAAAATTAGGGCCTAATTGCCGCTCAGTGGTGCAGTGATATATTCGGAAACCCAGTTTGCCGTGTATTAGTGGAAGAAAAAAAATTATATTCGCAGTTCATTGTTGCATTTATCTGTTGATAGGCCTTGCATAGTGTAAAAGTTGAAAAAAATAAAGGCCTATTTGCCATTCAGCGGTGCAGTTATATGTGGTAAAGGCCTTTTGCGCTGAATTTTTTTCTGTGAAGCAGGCTTTTTTTGGGAAATTTCATGGGTACCTGAACACCTTCTTTTGCTGTATGCACCAAATTACGTAGTGGTAAAAATTTTTCTGTGAAACAGGCTTTATTTGGAGGGAAAATTCATGAGTGACTATACACCTTCTTTTGCTGTATGGACTAAAATACGTAGTGGTGGAATTTGTTATATGAAACGGGCTTTATTTTGTCAAATTCATGGGTGACTGTACACCTGCTTTTGCTGTATGGACCGAATTACTTAGTGGTGGAATTTGTTAAATGAAACTGGCTTTTTTTCTTCAAATTCATGGATGACTGTACATCTACTTTTGCGGTATGGACCAAATTACTTAGTGGTGAAATTTGTTATATGAAACTGGCTTTTATTTGTAAATTTTTTTGGAGTGATTGTACACCTCTAATTGCGGTATGGGCCGAATTACGTAGTGGTGAAATTTATTATTTGAAACAGGCTTTTTTTCGTCAAATTTATGGGTGATTGGATACCTCCTTTTGCGGTATGGTGATACAGACTTGATGAACTTCGTGACTCTTCTGGGCTCCAAGCAGGCAGGTTCCCTCAGAAGTATCTGGCTCGATGAGCAGCCGATACCACACTTGCATCAATCTTGACAGGATTCGTCTCCAGGTGGAGAGAAATGGTTTTTTTGGAATGCTTTCTCCATCGCAACCACGTCGTCGAATAAGCAGAAGACTGGCCGATTCTCTCCTGTCTTAGGCAACACTTAATTTATTTTATTAAATATGTAATATTAAATTTAACCTAACTTGAGTAAAATTATAAGAAAGTAAACTTAAATTCGCCAATATATTATCCCAATCTTCGTGGGAAATTCCCGGGCAATCAATTTGACAAGCCTTTTGTGCTGGTGAACGTGTATTATTAAATCATGTTTTAAGCAACACTTTATAATGTAGAGACATTTTAAACTTCTGTTCTGTCCCATATTGCCTATAAATTAATAGATGACGCGGCCGCTCTGTGGTCTCCTCACACTGCTGCCACCTCCGCAATCCCTTGTTGTTATGCCACTCTGTGGCCTCCTCATGCTGCTGCCACCTCTGCAAACTCTCATCATCGTGCCACTCTGTGCTCTCCTGATGCTGCCGCCACCTCCAGACTCTGTCATTGTGCCACTCTGTGGCCTCCTGATGATGCTGCTGCCACCTCCAGACTCTGTCATTGGGCCACTCTGTGGCCTCATGCTGTTCCCACCCTCCCCACTTCATGACTGGGCCACTATTTAGTCTTTTTGGCTTGGCTGATATCATCATTTATTTAACCATTCTGAGCAGAAATGAGACGCACAATGGATCCTGTCTGTGTAGCAGCTGTAAGGCCTGCATTGTCACATCAGAACTGGGTTGTGATTTGGTAGTCAAAAGCATGAGTGGGTACAAAACATAGAAGACATGCAAATATTCCATTCACGTGTCATCTCTGTTTAGGATCCACTCCTGTTTTTTTGGCATTAGCAATACTGATGGATTACTAACCAAATGCTGACCGAGTGAAGGCAAATGCTCAACAGACAGGATCCGTTTTTTTGGGGATTATTGTTCTGACAGTTCAGAGGAAGGGCAAAATAATCAGTGACATCAACACAAACTTACTGCTAACACCCTCTTCACTCTGTCAGGGGGAGCTCTACTTTTATAAGCGTTTAATAGAACAGGTTCTATTTACATCTATGTGGATGACAGTGTAAAAGGAGTGCGCTAGAGTTGAGCAAAATTCTATTTTTAGTTCGGCGTCCAAAGTTCAGGTTCGGGATATCGTAGCATCCCGTTATGGATTCCGCTACCACGGACCATAACGGCATTTGGAATACATAAGGGAATGCTTCAATGAACCCGAAGCTTGGACAACACTAAGGACCTGGGGTGACGTCACCGTCATGTGATCAGTGCAGGGGGCGTGGCTCAGCACTGGATTGGATAAGATAAGCCGAACCCGAACTTTGGACGCCGAACTAAAAATCGAAGTTCGCTCAACTCTAGAGTGCGCTTCTTCTTGACACTAACATTGACCTGTAAGGCTGAGTTCATACTTGAGTTATTTGGTCAGTTTTGGCCCTGTGACTACCCAAACAAGTGAAGTGTGCAATGATTCTAAGAGAGACGCATGTCAACTGCATGTCATACGGACTCACAGTATTATTTCACTACCAAATCAGACTCCCTATGCGTGTTACAGCAAGGCACCGTGTTCTACACCACTATAAAGGGTCTTAGCAGCCAGGAAATAGCCTATTTTTAATGTAATTCGCCACAAATACATTTGGATCGGACTGAATTTTTCCCGAAAAATTTGCTCATCTCTAATTTTAATCAAGCCTACAGTCTAGTGCTGTCATCACAGATCAAGAAAAATAAATTTTATATACAAATGAACAAACAATAAAAATAATACATTTTAAATATTGAGTACTTTTTTTTTCAAAAATGAAAAGGGACGATAGACAGAGAAACATTTCAAACAGTACCCAGAATAAGGTTTCACCTAATGGATCGACCAAGCCTATTAATACAATGGAACTATATTTACTAATGTAATCGCACGTAGAATGTGGCTTAAAATTCTGGTGGGGTTCTAGCTTAGTTGTAAATGGTGTTGCTTATGAGAGAGGGCAGTGCCCTATTATGCAACAATTTGCAGAAATTTCAGCACAAAAACAAAATTCTATTGCAAAGGAATCCCACCAACATGTGTTGTAAAGTTAGACAAAAGTGTTTAGCCATGCACCAAATTTATCATCCAGTGTTAAACTTGGCACATCTTTAAATTGTAACAGCTACAATCTGTCCTGCCCCAAATCAAGGCGCCGCCAGTATCGCCTGCTGTCAGATCCTTTGACACCGACAGACAGATAGAAGTCAGTCACAACAGACCTAATTATAAGTCTGACCTCTGGGTATTATTCAGAGTATCTGAATAATACCCGGTATCTCTACTGCCAACTTCTGGACTGGTGGTTCCAACGGTATGCTATAACATCCTGGGGAAGCTGAGAGAGCCCATGTACAAGATAAGTATAGCAAATTTTACAGTAAGGCCCCTATCAGGCTTCACGAATTTCGGCCCAGACATCCGGAACGAGAGTTCATACAAACTCCCGTTCCCAATAATATGCCCGTACAATCAAGTAGCCAATTAGTCAATGAATGAGCAAATGGTTTTTCGATGACTTGCAACTTTCAGATTGTACATTTGATTGTTAAAACTACAAGAATTCAAATCACATGTATAAGTATAAAGCATAGGATAGCATGTACTATACCATTTACATTAACAATGATAAGCACATGGTAAAATGGCTGCCTATACATAAGATTGTATACCTAGCTAACAGTAATAACTCCCCGAGTAACAACACAAGTAACTGAACAGCTCTACATAACATAATGTCCCTGAAACAGAGGTAGATCTCTTGCCAGATATGCACTTGCAAGGATAGTGGAGTTTGTGAAGGAGACATGTATAGAACAGCTCTGATGTGTCCTGGACACTGGAAACTTCTCTTTCCCAGGATGCTTTGCACTCCCACAATGCAGTGCACCACCCACAATGCAGTAGTCTTTGTTACAGGCATAACAAAGTGTAATGCAATTTAACACCGCTAGATGGGGCTATAACTACACTAAACACTTCCGAATACCCCGACTAAGGCAGAAGGTACACTCTAATGATTTTCTAACCCTGCTGGGCAGAACACTCCTCACCTGCCGTTAACAGACAAATCCTTCACTCTTAGCAACCCATTTTGGTCAATGATGGGATCAGGCTTTTTCAAAGTGTTATCCTTGGAGACTATTTGCTCTTTGCTGAGGTAATCAGAATGGGAGTGGTAAAGGCGCGTTTGCAGCGATGCCAACCTTTGCAGGACTTCTGGCTCACAGGTAATGTTAACTGAGCTATATAAACTAGTGACATCCAGGTGGATAACCTGTCGCAACGATGGGATTTGAGTTGGTGGTCTGAAGTCATCGTACGTAGAACACATACTTCAGGTCTGATTTCTTGATCGTCATTTGGGTCTACTAATTCAAATGTGTTGGATCCAATACTGCAAGACGTTGAACGGTACAGTAATGCAGGACCGTAAATCATGTTTTGTCCTTAAGGTGGCTCTCTGCAAAGGATCTAATCACGTGGTCCGCAGGACTATGGTGTGTAGGCACATAGTGCCACTGTTTAGGACAAGTGGATCTCCTGATCCTTAGCAACCGATTGCTGATATAGATGTAAAAGCGTCTGGTTTCTATGTTGTAGGGCTACCTTGCTGTCCATGTAAAACTCGACTTCTTCAATTTCCAGGTTCATTCCTGATGTTATAAGTTCAGCCAACTCCACTGCAAGCACAGCGGCGCAAAGCTCCAGTCTGGGTATCGTGTGTTCGAGGAGTAGCTCCAGTTTGGTCCAGCTCATGACAAACCCTATATGGCATCTTTCTTTGACATCAGTGGGTTTTAGGTATGCTACGACTGCAATCACCCTGACTGAAGCATCGCAGAAGATATACAGTCTTTGCATCTTGAGTTCAGTTGATGGCACGGAAGAATACGGTTGCGCCATATGAAGGCTAATTAAAGCTTCATGAGACTTCCTCCAACCTGTCCACAGGTCTTTTTTCTGCATGGGAAGCAGATCACCCCAATCAGAGGTCTCTGTGGTGAAATCTCTTAATTAGTGTTGAGCGAACAGTTCGAGCATAGTTCGGGTTCGTACCAAATTTTGGGATGTTCGGGATATGGACCCGAACCCGAACATTTTCAAAAAAGTTCGGGTTCGGGTCCGTTGTTCTGCGATTTCTTCCCGCTTTCTGAAGGGCTGCACAGCAGCCAATCAGCTAGCGTTTTAACTTCTTGCCCTAAGAGCTCATCACAGCCATGCCTACGAATGGCATGGCTGTGATTGGCCAAGTGCAGCATGTGACCCAGCCTCTATTTAAGCTGGAGTCACGTAGCGCCGCACGTCACACTGCCCTCATTAGTGTAGGGAGAGGACGCAGCTTCTGTGAGGGCGAGATTAGGCAGGGAAAAGTCAGCATTAGCACCTAATGAAGTGATCGATCTACAGCTGTGAATGATTCAAATTCTGCTAGTTAATAGCTCACTGGTTTTTAGGCTGCACAGAGCGTTTTTCTGTCACTTTTTTTCTGGGGTGATCGGCGGACATTTTGTGACTTGTGGTGCACCAGAACAAGCTGCCACCAAGTCCATCAATCCTAGTTTTATTTTTTTGCTATATCCTACATCAGGGGATTGGCTGTGCTTATTGTCACCCCAAGAAACTCAGGATAGCAATTTCTATATTTTATTAAGGGGTTAAATACAATTGCCAAAATGCCAGTCCCCTAAATCTGGTGTTACAGCTTTGGCTAGCCAAGTATAATACTGTCTGCTGTCTGGCAAAGGATAGATTATTTTCTGTGGTGAAATTCAATTGCCAAAATAGCAAACCCCTAAATCTGGTGTCACAGCTGTGGCTGGCAAAGTATAATAGTGTCCGCCAAAACATATATTTTGTTCTGGGGTGAAATTCAATTGCCAAAATAGCAATACCCTGAATCTGGTGTTCCAGCTGTTGCAGACCAAGTGTTAATCTGTCCGTAAAAGGGTATATTTAGTTCTGGGGTGAAATTCAATTGCCAAAAAAGCAATACCATAAATCTGGTGTCACAGCTGTGGCTGGCAAAGTATAATAGTGTCCGCCAAAACATATATTTTGTTCTGGGGTTAAATTCAATTGCCATAATAGCAATACCATAAATCTGGTGTCACAGCTTTGGCTGGCAAAGTATAATATTGTCCGCCAAAACATATATTTTGTTCTGGGGTGAAATTAAATTGCCAAAATAGCAATACCATAAATCTGGTGTCCCAGCTGTTGCAGGCCAAGTGTTATTCTGTCCGTAAAAGGGTATATTTTGTTCTGGGGTGAAATTCAATTTCCAAAATAGCAATACCATAAATCTGGTGTCACAGCTGTGGCTGGCAAAGTATAATAGTGTCCGCCAAAACAAACATATATTTTGTTCTGGGTGGAAATTTAATTGCCAAAATAGCAATACCCTGAATCTGGTGTTCCAGTAGTGGCTGGCAAAGTATAATAGTGTCCGCCAAAACATATATTTTGTTCTGGGGTGAAATTCAATTGCCAAAATAGCAATACCCTGAATCTGGTGTCACAGCTGTGGAAGGCAAAGTATAATGGTGTCCGCCAAAACATATATTTAGTTCTTGGGTGAAATTCAATTGCCAAAATAGCAATACCCTAAATCTGGTGCCCCAGCAGTTGCAGGCCAAGTGTTAATCTGTCCGTAAAAGGGTATATTACACTCAAGGTGTATATACAAGTGCTGAGAGTGTCATCCTCTTTAACTTCACACGCTACCGTGCATATCCCATTGTATTTCTGTCCGTTAAAGGGTATATTACACAAAGTGTTAAAATACAATTGCTGAAGGCATAATCCTACATATTTTTTCTCACGCTACTTTGCATCTCCAAGTGTAAATCTGTCCATAAAAGGATACTTTTCATCCAGGGCCAAAATACTAGCCCTAAAAGAGATATTCCCCTAAATCAGTGGTTACTGCTGTGCCTGGATTAGTGTAATACGCTACATAAATAAATAGGCAGATAGTGTTAGGGTCCTGTAAAAAAAGGGCCTGAATTTGAAATCAATACATTGGGCCAAATATCTTTTTTCTTATTGTGGTGCTTGGTGAACGGTAACAATGAGGAAAACATCTAGTAAGGGACGCGGTCGTGGTGGTGTTAGTGTACCCTTTGGTGATGGGAGAGGACGTGGCCATTCTGCCACAGCCACACATCCTAGTGAACCAACTACCTCAGGTTCCAGTACCCGCCAGAATTTACAGCGATATTTGGTGGGGCCCAATGCCGTTCTAAGGATGGTAAGGCCTGAGCAGGTACAGGCGCTAGTCAATTGGGTGGCTGACAGTGGATCCAGCACGTTCATAACATTATCTCCCACCCAGTCTTCTGCAGAAAGCGCACAGGTGGCGCCTGAAAACCAAGCCCATCAGTCTGTCACATCACCCCCATGCATATCAGGAAAACTGTCTGAGCCTCAAGTTATGCAGCAGTCTCTTATGCTGTTTGAAGACTCTGCTGGCAGGGTTTCCCAAGAGAATCCACCTAGCCCTTCCCCAGTGGTGGAAGACATAGAATGCACTGATGCACAACCACTGATGTTTCCTGATGATGAGGACATGGAAATACCACCTCATCGGAGTCCGCACGTCTCTGATGATGATGAAACACAGGTGCCAACTGCTGCGTCTTTCTGCAGTGTGCAGACCGAACAGGAGGTCAGGGAGGAAGACTGTGTGGAATATGATGCAGGGGACGATGAGGTCCTAGACCCCACATGGAATGAAGGTCGTGCCACTGAAGTTCAGAGGAAGAGGCAGTGGTGAGACCGAGCCAACAGCGTAGCAAAAGAGGGAGCAGGGGGCAAAAGTAGAACAGCAGCCTCCAAGAGAGTTCGCCTGCTATTGGCCACCGCCACCAGGGACCGAGCACCCCAAAGGCAGCTTCAAGGGGTTCCCTTGCATGGCAATTCTTTAAACAATGTGCTGATGAGATGACAAGACCCGAGTGGTTTGCACGCTGTGACATCAGAGCTTGAAGCGAGGCATTAACGTTCTGAACCTTAGCACAACCTGCATGACCAGGCATCTACATGCAAAGCATGGACTGCAGTGGAGTAAACACCTTAAAAGCAAGGAACTCACTCTGGCTCCCCCTGCTCCCTCTTCTGCTGCTGCCCCGTCCTCTTCCTCCGCCTCGGGAGGAATGTTGGCACCTGCTGCCCACCAAACAGAGGATGTGCCACCGACACCACCACCTGCGTCACCAATTATCTCCACCATGATGTAACGCACCAAATTGATCAGTTAGGATCTCAACTGCGGTGTCCTTTGACATCCACTTTTGGCACACTGATTGAGTGTTGGTGGTGTCTTTGCGGCTGCTCAGTGTGTACCCCAGGCGGCTCTCTCAGTATTAAGCGGAGAGTATGGGGTTAACAAAATCATGTACCGCGTACTAAAGATACGAGTGTAAAACTAATAGTGAGGAAAGTTTGTTTTAGGAATGAGAGTTCAGATTAAAGTTCATGTGAATAACAGCTCTTGGCAACGTTCAGTAATCCCAGGCCTGCAGTACTAATAACCACCAGCGCGAGTCCCTTCCTTTCAGTGAGCAATGTCAGTGAAACAAAATGACAGGCTTGATACTTGCTGTTGGAAGTCCTGCAGGGATCCTGCAGTGGTGGAGCCGGGTTAGGTAGGTGAGGGTTTCTCCTGGAGGTTCAGAGTTGCAGGTAGTTAGGATCTTGAGTCCTCGTGGTGAATGGAGCAGGCAGGGTGCGCACTCCATTAGTGGAACCCCCTGTGCAGCACCTGGCTCCTATTTATTGACCAAGTGTGGGTGGGCGGAGCCACCTTAGACGGCCCAGCGGCCACTGCTTCCAGCCTGGGAGGCAAACAGCGATCGTTGTCATGGTTACACAGGGCATGATCCAGGCTGGAGCGCAAACCACCGTATGCTTACACATGTCACATGGCAGCGTTGAGCTCTCCATCTCACAAACCTTGGAGAGAAAGCATAAATTTCCACCTAGCCACTCTCGAGCCCTGGGCCTGAATGCCAGCATTTCTAAACTACTGGCCTTTGAAATGCTGTCATTCATGCTGGTGGACACAGAGAGCTTCAAACAGCTGATGTTCATGGCTGTCCCACAGTATGTTGTTCCCAGCCGCCACTACTTCTCCAAGACAGCCGTGCCTTCCCTGCACAACCAAGTATCCGATAAAATCAAGTGTGCACTGCGCAACGCCATCTGTGGCAAGGTCCACCTAACCACAGATACGTGGACCAGTAAGCACTGCCAGGGATGCTATATCTCCCTAACTGATCACTGGGTAAATGTAGTGGCGGCTGGGCCCCAGGCGGAGAGTTCCTTGGCGCACATCCTTCCGCCGCCAAGGATCGCAGGGCATCATTCTTTGCCTCCTGTAGCCGCCTCCTCCTACTCGGCTTCCTCCTCCTCTGCTTCCACCAGCTCATCCAGTCAGCCACACACCTTCACCTCCAACTTCAGCACATCCCGGGGTAAACGTCAGCAGGCCATTCTGAAACTCATATGTTTGGGGGACAGGCCCCACACCGCACAGGAGTTGTGGCGGGTTATTGAACAACAGACCGACGAGTGGTTTCTGCCGGTGGGCCTCAAGCCCAGCCAGGTGGTGTGCGATAATGGGCGAAATCTCGTCGCAGCTCTGGGACTAGCCGGTTTGACGCACATCCTTTGCCTTGGCGCATGTGCTGAATGTGGTGGTGCAGAAGTTCATTTACAACTACCCTGACTTGTCAGAGCTGCTGCATAAAGTGAGGGCCGTCTGTGCACGCTTCCGGCGTTCACATCCTGCTGCTGCTCGCCTGTCTGCGCTACAGCGGAACTTCGGCCTTCCCGCTCACCGCCTCATATGCGACTTGCCCACCAGGTGGAACTCCACCTTGCACATGCTGGAGAGACTGTGCGAGCAGCAGCAGGCCATAGTGGAGTTTCAGATGCAGCACGCACGCGTCAGTCGCACTGTGGAACAGCACCACTTCACCACCAATGATTGGGCCTCCATGCGAGACCTGTGTGCACTGGTGCGCTGTTTCAAGTACTCCACCAACATGGGCAGTGGCGATGACACCGTTATCAGCGTTACAATTCCACTTCTATGTCTCCTTGAGAAAATGCTGAGGGCGATGATGGAAGAGGAGGCGTCCCAGGAGGAGGAGGAGGAGGAGGAGGAGGAGGAGGAGGAGGTGATTTTTAGCACTTTCAGGCCAGTCTGTTAGAAGTGGCTCAGAGGGAGGTTTTTTGCAGCAGCAGAGGCCAGTTAGAAATGTGGCCAGCCAGGGCCCACTACTGGAGGACGAGGATGATGAGGAGGAGGTGGAGGAGGATGAGGATGAAGCAGGTTCACAGCGGGGTGGCACCCGACACAGCTCAGGCCCATCACTGGTGCGTGGCTGGGGGGATACGGAGGACGATGACGATACGCCTCCCACAGAGGACAGCTTGTCCTTACCTCTGGGGAGCCTGGCACACATGAGCGACTACATGCTGCAGTGCCTGCGCAACAACAGCAGAGTTGCCCACATTTTAACGTGTGCGGACTACTGGGTTGCCAACCTGCTGGATCCCTGGTACAAAGACAGTGTGCCCACCTTACTTCCTGCACTGGAGCATGATAGGAAGATGCACGAGTACAAGCGCACGCTGGTAGACGCGCTCCTAAAAGCATTCTCAAATGTCACAGGGGAACAAGTGGAAGCCCAAGGCAAAGGCAGAGGAGGAGCAAGAGGTCGCCAACACAGCTGTGTCACGGCCAGCTCTTCTGAGGGCAGGATTAGCATGGCAGAAATTTGAGAAAGTTTTGTCTCCACGCCACAGCTAACTGCACCACCACTGCACCACTCTGTCTGGGTGCTGGGTCCGAATTAACTGAAAGTGGCCTTCTCCAGTGGTGGGTGATATGACGCATGATTCCTTGCTGTGGGACCTCTCTCCTCTTTCTGGGTGCTGGGTCGAAATAACTGAAAGTGGCCTTCTCTGGTGGTGGGTGATATGACGCATGATTCCATGCTGTGGGACCTCTCTCCTTTGTCTGGGTGCTGGGCCGAAATAACTGAAAGTGGCCTTCCCCAGTGGCGGGTGATATGACGCATGATTCCTTGCTGTGGAACCTCTCTCCTCGGTCTGGGTGCTGGGGCCGAAATAACTGAAAGTGGCCTTCTGCAGTGGTGGGTGATATGACGCATGATTCCTTGCTGTGGGACCTGTATCCTCGGTCTGGGTGCTGGGCCGAAATAACTGAAAGTGGCCTTCTCCAGTGGTGGGTGAAATGATGCATGATTCCTTGCTGTGGGACTGCTCTCCTCTGTCTGGGTGCTGGGTCCGAATTAACTGAAAGTGACCTTCTCCAGTGGTGGGTGAATTGACGCATGATTCCTTGCTGTGGGACTGCTCTCCTCTGTCTGGGTGCTGGGTCCGAATTAACTGAAAGTGGCCTTCTCCAGTGGTGGGTGATATGACGCATGATTCCTTGCTGTGGGACCTCTCTCCTCTTTCTGGGTGCTGGGTCGAAATAACTGAAAGTGGCCTCCTCCAGTGGTGGGTGAAATGACGCATGATTCTTTGCTGTGGGACCGCTCTCCTCTGTCTGATTGCTGGGGCCTAAATAACTCAAAGTGGCCATCTCCAGTGGTGGGTGATATGACGCATGATTCCTTGCTGTAGGACCTCTCTCCTCTGTCTGGGTGCTTGGGCTTAAATAACTGAAAGTGGCCTTCTCCAGTGGTGGGTGATATGACGCATGATTCCTTGCTGTAGGACCTCTCTCCTCTGTCTGGGTGCTGGGGCCGAAAAATAACTGAAAGTGGCCTTCTCCAGTGTTGGGTGATATGACGCATGATTCCTTGCAGTGGGACCTCTCTTCAATTGATATCGGTTAAATTTTATTTATTTTATTTTAATTAATTTCCCTATCCACATTTGTTTGCAGGGGATTTACCTATATTTTGCTGCCTTTGGCAGCCCTCTAGCCCATTCCTGGACTATTTTACAGCCTTTTTAGTGCCTAAAAGTTCTGGTCCCTATTGACTTCAATGGGGTTCGGTATAAAGTTCGGGTCGAGTTCGGATCCCGAACCCGAACATTTTTGGGAAGTTCGGCCGAACTTCCCGAACCCGAACTTCCAGGAGTTCACTTATCTCTACTTGTGACAGTAATCCCAAATAGATGCGCTGTGCCTTACATATGTCCGATACTGCTTATCAACACACACTTAGCGATAATTGGGCAATAGTTCCAGCAGACAATATATTAGATGAATGGGATGAATAGGAGCATTTGGTATACATTTCCCCCTTAGAGTAGAACAATGTGGCTGCCTGTCCTGGTAGTTGCTTCAGACCTGCACGGCGTCTCGGCCGTCTCCCGGTCTGTTTCACGGGGTCCTGTGTGACCGGATAGTGTGATGTCCACAGGAACTGGGGTACGGTGCTGTAAGGCTTCTCTGGGTCCTACTGCTCCTCAGAAAATTGCAACTTGGCAAAATCATTTATTATAAAAGTTCATTATTATGTCCATAGAATGGCACGGACTTCTCATACGCGTTTCGGGTGGTTAGAATTGTGAGCCCAATTTTGCGTTCTTTTATAGCGGTTACGTGGATAGTGATAGCGCTAGCTGGAAAACATGGTTAGGAATCATGTCACTGTTCTCATTGACATAATACTGTACTATCATTCCTTTGATTCAATTTTGCACTGTTATATCATACCACTCTTTTGTCCTCTGCGCTTTCCTCAAAAAAGCGCCATATTGCGGAACCCCTACCCCTTGGCAAGGTAGATTTACGCATGGGGGTGCTCGGTGTAACGGTTGCGGGCCTGTTTGGTGTGGGCTGACATCTCCCTTTTGCAACCCCACTGCCTCTTCCAGACTGTTGCGGTGCTACAGATCCTTCCCCTACTGTACTGCTGTCCTCGCTCGGCTTTACACCTAACCATGTTGGGTCAGTGACCCCATCGTCCACCACCTCCTCTTCCACTTCTTCACTCTGCTCATCCTCCTGACTTGACCTAACACCACCTCAGTGATAGGCAACTGTGTCTCATCATCATCCACCTCGTGAACGAATGATTGCTGTTCACCACCGTCATCTTCTTGAGACTGTGAAGGCTCAAGAGGTTAGGAATCAGAGCACAAAATCTCAGGTACCTCTTCAAGCGTGCTTGGCGAGAGAGCCAAACCAAGTACTGGCGATGAATAGCGGTCATGTGAATATCCGAGTGTGGGATCACTTGTTTGGCCAGACACGACATGGTGGGAGGAAGGAGGATCAGTGTAAGGATTCGGTTGACAAGACTCTTGGCTACAGAGACTGGACTTCGTGGAAGAGAGGGTGGTGCTTAACCAATTGGAAGCATTATCTGCTGCAATCCAACCGACCACCTATTTGCACTGGTCCGACTTTGACAGTGTTTCCTGCACCAGAAAAAACTAAAAAATCCACCTTACCCAGCTTCATGTCCAACTTAGCTGGTTTTATCTGTAGATGAGGCGCAGATTGTTTTGTTGTCCGCTAAAGACACAATTTTCTGATGCAGGACAGTACTGGATACAGAAAAATACAGATTTTCGGCACTACACTAGCCCAGAGATAATGTAATTTTTACAGTACACACTGAATTGGCTTGCTGTAATGTACTGGAGACAGAGAAATATAAATTTTCGGCACTACAGTAGACCACAGATAATTAAATGTTTACAGTAAACACTGTATTTGCTTGTTTTAATGTACTGAATACAGAAAAATAAAAAATTTCAGGAGTACACTAGCCCAGAGATAATGTAATTTTTACAATACACACTGTACTGGCTTGCTGTAATGTCAGACAGAGAAATACAAATTTTCGGCACAACAGTAGGTCACATATAATGTAATTTTCACTATACACACTGTATTCGGATGTTAGGTTGGGTTTACACTAGCGTTAGACATTCCGTTATTTATTTCCGTTATAACATGGTTATAACGGAAAATAACGGAATGCCCAGACAGAATGCAAAACGGAAGCCTTTAAAAGGCATTCCGTTTGCTTTCCGTAATAATACAGGTCTATGAAAAAGCATAACGGATCCGTCTGGGTCCCGTTATGCAAGACGGAAAACAAAGTCCTGTCCACAGGACTTTGTTTTCCGTCTTGCATAATGGGAACCAGACAGATCCGTTATGCTTTCCCATAGACTTGTATTATGACGGAAAGCAAACGAAATGCCTTTTAAAGGCTTCCGTTTTGCATTCCGTCATAATTGAAGTCTATCCGTCCTTCTGTCTTATGGATTCCGTTATGTTCCGTTATAACCACGTTATAACGGAAGGCCATAATGGAAACCATAACGCTAGTATGAACCCACCCTTACTGGATACAAATTTGTCCCAAATAAAATGCATTCTTTGCGTGAATACTGTATATATGGTTCCGGCCTAAACGCACACACATGTGCCCAAAACTAGTTAACTATAGCCAAAATATAAATCACACTCTGCTGGAGTAATTAATACGACGGTTGCAGATTGAACGCACACACAGATGTGGCACAAGTTAGGTTAATTTCCCCAGAACAAAAAAATTTCTCTGATGGTGCAGTGTATATCTCGGTAGCAGGAACACTGTCGTGAATAAGCCACTTTTTATAATGTCTGCCCAACAGACTACTTTATGATGGTGCAGTGTATATCTCAGTACCAAGGAAAACTGTAGTGAATAAGTCCCTTTTTATAATGTCTGCCAAACACACTGCTTTATGATGGTGCAGTGTATATCTCAGTACCAAGGAACACTGTTGTGAATAAGCCTCTTTTTATAATATCTGCCCAACACGCTGATTTTTGATGGCGCAATGTATATCTCAATACCAAGAAACACTCTAGTGAATAAGCCCCTTTTTATATAGTCTGCCCAACACACTACTTTATGATGGTGCAGTGTATATCTTAGTACCAAGGAACAATGTAGTGAATAAGCCCCTTTTTATAATATCTGCCCAACACACTGCTTAATGATGGCGTATTGTAGATGTCACTAAACGGAAATCTTTCTGTCTTTTAGAAGTTAGTGCAGGGCTTGAAAATCGCTTTTATATCTGTCCCTTCCTGGTGACGCCTGTCCCTGATAGTGCTAAAGCAAACCCCTTCTTAAAAAAATAAAATAAAAGGTGCTGCACTGCTGTTAAACACATACTCTAGTCCTTAAAAGGACTGTTAGGTCTTTCAATAAGGTTTTTGGAGTAAAATTAGTAAGTTTAGAGCAAAACGCTATCTGTCCCTGCCTACTGTCTGCTCTCCCTGACGCTGAATGAGCCGAGCGCCAGATGTCAGCATCTATATGAAATGGTATCACGTGTTCCTGCCAGCCAATCAGTGTAAGGCTTACAGCTATGGCCTTACACTGAGGGGAATTACTTAACTGGACTGGCTGCTTAGAAGGCGTCAAACGTGCGGGGAGGAGACTCGAGCAATGCGACGAATACATGTGGTGCTCAGCAGAGTAAAGCCGAGCGCCGGCATAGTGATGCTCGAGCCGAACCGATACTCGGCCGAGCATGCCCGCACATCACTAATATGCACCTGTTCTGTGTTTAGCCCCCCACCTGGTTTGGCTCGCAATCACTGATAGAAATCACTGATCAAAACACTGATGTGTAAATGAGGCTTTATAGGCTGGGTTTACAAGTTCAGGGTTTTAAAGCAGTTTCTGAAGCCAAAATCAGGTACGGATCATACAGAGAGAAAAAGTGTAAAGGACAGATGCTGTCTCACCACCTGTTTTTGGGTTCACAACTGCATCAGACCTGATCAAAACCTGATCAAAACCTAAATGTGTATGGACAGCATTATTTTAGTGTATGTAAATTGTGTTAATGAGTAATGAAGAAATCTAAACTCAAAACAAAATGTGTTTTCTAGGTCACCAGGTAGTACACAATATATAAAGATAAATGCTTAATTGCAAAATCAGTACGATTTTGTGTCATTCTTGGAACATGTTAATTGTGGACGTGACAAAGCTATACATTTCTTAGGGTTACACATTAACCACTGAAAGTTCTCTACTGCTATCTTGTTGCTCACAAATGCAAAGTCATGCATGCCACACATTTGAAGCCCAAGCCCAACATATATTTTCTAGACACAAAGAGGAGATGTGACATAGCCTTTGATTTCCTGTTTTCAGTATGCTGCAGATGTTAACATTTGAAAAAAAATCAAATTAAATACATATAAAACCTAATACTGTACTGTATATCTAATACTAGATTATGTTTAACGGGAACCTATCATTAGAGATGAACAAATTTCATATTTTGAAATTCATTCACGCGTCTTTACTGGTAAAAGGTAAATTGCATTATGGATTCCTTTACCACGGACCATAACGTAATTCTATGACGGAATGCATAATGGAATGCCTTTAGAGGCATTCCGTTATTCATTCCGTCATAATAGAAGTCTATGGGCTGCAAAATGGATCCATTCCATTTCCATTATGCAGAGGAGTACGCTCCTCCATACCCGAAACCGGACAGATCCGTTATGCAGCCCATAGACTTCTATTAAGATGGAATGAAAAACTGAATGCCTTTAAAGGCATTCCGATATGCATTCCGTCATAGAATTGCGTTATGGTCTGTGGTAACGGAACCCATAACTGAATTCACCTTTTACCAGTAAACGAATTGCAAACGATTTTCATAACCAGAAATTCGCTCATCTCTATCTGTCATCTTGCCATGTGATTTGTAATGGTCATAATTTCCATAAGCCCAGAAGCTTGTGTTCCCTGATGGTATGTTTCTTTTTTTCATTGTGTTGGTTTCAGAATTAATAATGTTTTTCGTTTGGTTTTGCCATATGTAGATTTTCTGTAACTAATCAAGGAGGGGAAAATTAAGGAGAAAAAAGAAAAATAGGCATATTAAGTATCTGCTGTGTCTGTATAGTATCGTCCATATAAAAATAAAAAAATATGGCTCTCAGAAAATGGCAACACAAAAACACGATTTTTTTCTCTTTTCAAAAATGCTTTTACTGGGTAAAACTTAACAAAAATAAAAAAACTGTCCGTAAACAACCTGCTCTATAAAAATATCACATCATCTACCCCCTCAGGTGAGGGCTGTAAAAAAATTAAAACAGAGACTGTGCCAAAACAGCCATTTTTGGTCACCTTGCCTCACAAAAAGTGTAATAGCAAGCAAACAAAAAGGCGTATGTATCCCAAAATAACATCAATCAAACCATCATCTCATTCTGCAAAAAATGAGCCCCTACTTAAGACAATCACCTGAAAAAAAAATATGGCTCTTGAAATATGGCATCACAAAAACAAGATATTTTTCTTTTCAAAAATGCTTATACTTAACAAAAAATGTATCTCCGCATCCGTAACAACCAACTGTATAAATATATCTCATGATACACCCTGTCAGGTGAACACTGTAAAAATAAACAAATAAAAACAGTGCCAGAACAGTCATTTTTGTCACCTCATCTTACAAAATGCATAATATGATCAAAAAGTCATATGTACAGTGGATATAAAATGTCAGGTTTCTGTGCTGTAAAAAAAACGATACAAATATAAATAATTTCAGAACTTTTTCCACCTTTAATGTGACCTATAAACTTCACCACTCAATTGAAAAACAAACTGAAATCTTTTAGGTGGAGAGAAGAAAACAAAAAAAAACTAAAATAATGTGGTTGCATACGTGTGCACACCCTTTTATAACTGGGGATGTAGCTGTGTTCAGAATTAAGCAATCACATTCAAAATCATATTAAATAGTAATCAGCATACGCCTGCCATCATTTAAAGTGCCTCTGATTAACCCTAAATAAAGTTCAGCTGCTCTAGTTGGTCTTTCCTGAAATTTTCTTAGTCGCATCCCACAGCAAAAGCCATGGTCCACAGAGAGCTTCCAAAGCACCAGAGGGATCTCATTGTTAAAAGGTATCAGTCAGGAGAAGGGTACAAAGACTTTCCAAGGCATTATATATACCATGGAACACAGTGAAGACAGTCATCATCAAGTAGAGAAAATATTGCACAACAGTGACATTACCAAGAACTGGACGTCCCTCCAAAATTGATGAAAAGACGAGAAGAAAGCTAGTCTGGGAGGCTACCAAGAGGCCTACAGCAACATTAAAGGAGCTGCAGGAATATCTGGCAAGTAATGGCTGTGTGGTACATGTGACAACAATCTCCCGTATTCTTCATATGTCTGGGCTATGGGGTAGAGTGGCAAGACGAAAGCCTTTTCTTATGAAGAAAAACATCCAAGCCAGGCTACATTTTGCAAAAACACATCTGAAGTCTCCCAAAAGCATGTGGGAAAAGGTGTTATGGTCTGATGAAACCAAGGTTGAACTTTTTGGCCATAATTCCAAAAGATATGTTTGGAGCAAAAACAACACTGCACATAACCAAAAGAACATCATACCCACAGTGAAGCATGGTGGTGGCAGCATCATGCTTTGGGGCTGTTTTTCTTAAGCTGGAGCTGGGGCCTTAGTTGGGGAATTATGAAAAGTTCCAAATACCAGTCAATATTGGCACAAAACCTTCAGGCTTCAGCTAGAAAGCTGAACATGAAGAGGAACTTCATCTTTCAGCATGACAATGACCCAAAGCATACATCCAAATCAACAAAGGAATGGCTTCACCAGAAGAAGATTAAAGTTTTAGAATGGCCCAGCCAGAGCCCAGACCTGAATCCGATTGAAAATCTGTGGGGTAATCTGAAGAGGGCTGTGCATAGAGGATGCCCTCGCAATCTGACAGATTTGGAGTGTTTTTGCAAAGAAGAGTGGGCAAATCTTGCCAAGTCAAAATGTGCCATGCTGATAGACTTATAGCCAAAAAGACTGAGTGCTCTAATAAAAATCAAAAGGGGCTTCAACAAGTATTCGTTTAAGGGTGTGAACACTTATGCAACCATATTATTTTATTTTAATATTTTTTCTTCCCTCTAACTAAAAGATTTCAGTTTGTTTTTCAATTGAGTTGTACAGTTTATAGGTCACGTTAAAGGTTTTTTACAGCACAGAAACCTGACATTCTAACAGGGGTGTGTAGACTTTTTATATCCACTATACCCCAAAATGGTACCAATGAAAATGTCACCTTATCCTGCAAAAAATGAGCTTCCAAATAAGGCAATCACCTAAAAAATTATTGCTGATGCAAGAACATGACTTTTCTTTATAAAAATGCTTTATGAAAAAGTGGTAAAATGTAAAAAAAAATCTATAAATATATTAGTGGTTTATGGGTGGTTTCTATTAACGTAAGTCCCTCAGAATCACTTTATAAGTTACTTGGTGCTTAACCACTTGCCGACCGCCCATAGTATATTAATGTCCTATGGGTGGTTGTTTAACTAGATATGGCAGCTGCACGCTAATCGTACAGCTGCTGAGCTGGTTGCCTGCTGTCAGTGACAGCAGGGCAACCCAGGGAGAAGGCAGGGACAGTTCCTAGGTGTCCCTGCCTTCTAAATTGCTGCATACACAGCGCTCACCGAGCGCTATGTATGCAGAGCAGGAAGAGCTATGCGCTTCCTGTCCCAGTCCGGTGGTCATGTGTCTGCCGAGGCCAGTTAAGTGCAGGAGCTGTCGGGTCTTTCACAGACGTAATACATCGCTGTACAGCCTCTCTTGGAGCTGTATTTCCCTTGTAACTGGGGCTATTATGTCAGCCCCAGTTTCAGGAGAAATCAATAGTGAAAAAAAAAGTTAAATGTCCCCCAGGGGTCTTTTTGCCCTTATGGGGGACGCAAAATGTAAAATAAAAAATAAAAATATAAAGTGCTTTGTAAAAAATAATAAAAATAATAAAAATAAAAAGTTTCACATGTTAAAAATAGAAAAAAATAAAATAAAATAGACATATTTGGTATTGCCACGTCCATAACGACCGGCTCTATAAATATATCATACGATCCACCCTGTCCAATAAACACCATAAAAAAAAAAAAACTGTCAAAAAAAGCCATTTTTGTCACCTTACATCACAAAAAGTGCAACACCAAGTGATCAAAAAGGTGTGTGTTCCACAAATTGGTATCAATAAAACAGTCACCTCATCCCACAAAAAATGAGCCCCTATATAAGAAAATCGTTCAAAAAAGAAAAAACTATAGCTCTCAGAAAATAGAGACATTAAAACATAAGTTTTTGTTTGAAAATGATATTATTGTGCTAAAGTGAAATTAAAAAAATATATACATATTAGGTATTGCCGTGTCCGTTACAACCAGTTCCATAAAAATATCACATGATCTAATCCCTCAGGTGAACAACGTAAAAAAAAACTAAAAAAGTGCCCCAAAAAAACATTTTTTTGTCACCTTACATAACAAAAATTGCAACACCAAGCGATCAAAATGGCCTATGCCCTCCAGAAGAGTATCAATCAAACCATCACCTCATCCTGCAAAAAATGAGACCCTACCTAAGACAATCAGTGCAAAAATAAAAATCCTATGACTCTCAGACACTAAAATAATATTTTTTGCTTCAAAACTGCTATTATTGTATTAAAATGAAATAAATAAGTAAAAAAGTTGATATATTAAGTATCGCCACATCCATAACAACCGGCTCTATAAAAATATCACATGATCTAACAACTCAGGTAATTCCCGTCAAAAAAATTTAATAAAAACAGTGCCAAAAAAGCAATTTTGGCACCTAACATCACATAAAGTGTAACAACAAGCGACTAAAAAGGCATATACTCCCCAAAATAGTACCAATTAAACTCTCACCTCATCCTGCAAAAAAATGAGACCCTATCTAAGACAATCGGCCAAAAAATAAAAAAACTATAGCTCTCAGACTATGGAGATACTAAAATATAATTTTTTTTGTTTCAAAAATGCTATTTATTGTGTAAAACTTAAATAAAGAAAAAGTTTACATATTAGGTATTGCCACATCCATAGCGATCTGCACTATAAAAATGTCACATGACCTAACCCTTCTGGTAAATGCTGTAAAAATTAATAAATATAAACTGTGCTAAAACAACCAATTTTTTGGTCACCGTGCCCCATAAAGTGTAATAATGAATGATCAAAAAATCATATGTACCCAAAAATGGTAGCAATAAAAACGTCAACTCTTCCTGCAAAAAACGAGCCCCTGCATAAGACGATCGGCAGAAAAGTAAAAAAAAATATGGCGTTCAGAAAATGGAGACACAAAAGCATAATTTTTTTTCAAAAATGCTTTATTATGCAAAACTCAAACAAACAAATAAAAAAAGTAGACGTATTTGATAACATTGCGTCCATAACAACCTGCGCTATAAAAATAGCACATGATCTACCCTGTCAGATGAATGTTGTAAAATAAGAAATAAAAACAGTGCCAAAACAGCCATTTTTTTGTTACCTTGCCTCACAAAAACGTAATATAGAGCAATTAAAAATCATATGTACCCCAAAATAGTACCAATAAAACTGGCACCTTATCCCCTAGTTTCCAAATTGGGGTCACTTTCTGGTAGTTTCTACTGTAAGGATGCATTATGGGGGCTTCAAATGGGACATGGCATCTAGAAACCAGTTCAGCAAAATCTGCTTCCAAAAACCATACGGCACTCATTTTCTTCTGCGCGCTTCCATTTGCCCTTACATCAGTTTACGACTACATGTGCGGTGTTTCTGTAAACTGCAGAATTAGGGTAATAAATATTGAGTTTTTTTTGTCTGTTAATCCTTGATGTGTTAAAGAAAAAAATGGATTAAAATGGAAAATCTGTCAAAAAAGTGAAATTTAGAAATTTAATCTCCATTTTCCTTTAATTCTTGTGGAACACCTAAAGGGTTAACAAAGTTTGTAAAATTAGTTTTGATTTATGGGGGGTTTCCACTATGTAAGCCCCACAAAGGGACTTCAGACCTGAACTGATCCTTAAAAAGTGGTCTTTGGAAATTTTCATAAAAATTTTAAGAATTGATTCTAAAATTCTAAACCTTCTAACGCCCTAAAAAAATAAAATGACATTTACAAAATGATGGCAACATAAAGTAGACATATGGGGAATGTTAAGTAATAAATATTTTATGAGGTATCACTTTCTGTTTTGAAAGCAGAGAAATGTTTGGTAAATTTGGGATTATTTTATAATTAAAAGTGAAATATATTGACTCATATACTGAATAAGTGTTCCAAAGTTATTACCAAATAAAGTGGTTGAAAAAATAGCTTTTGAAATTTACTTGAAAATTTTAAAATTGCTTCTAAAACTTTAAGCCTTCTAACGTCCTAAAAATTAAAATGACATTTACAAAATGATGCCAACATAAAGTAGACATATGGGGAATGTTGATTAATAACTATTTTTAGTGATGAGCGAGCATGCTCAGCTGTGTATTGGTTTGGATCGAGCATCGCTATGCTCTGCGCTTGGCTTTACTAGGCCGAGCACCACGTGTATTCGTCGCATTGCTCGAGTCTCCTCCCCGCACTTTTGGCGTCTTCTAAGCAGCCAATCAAGGTCCAGGTAAGTAATTCCCCTCAGTGTAAGGCCGTAGCCATGTTAGCTGTAAGCCTTACACTGATTGGCTGGCTGGAACATGTGATACCTTTTCATATAGGAGATGAGGTCCGGCGCTCGGCTCATTCAGTGTCAGGGAGAGCAGAGCAGGGACAGATAGCGTTTTGCTCTAAACTTACTGATTTTACTCCAAAAACCTATTGAAAGAACTAACAGTTCTTTTAAGGACTACAGTGTGTGTTTGACAACAGTGCAGCACCTTTTTTTTTTTAAGAAGGGGTTTGCTTCACCACTATCAGGGACAGATAGTGCAGAGCTTGAAAATCACCTTTTTAACTTCTAAAAGACAGAAAAATTTCCGATTAGTGACATCTACAATACGCCATCATTAAGCAGTGTGTTGGGCAGATATTATAAAAAGGGGCTTATTCACTACAGTGTGCCTGGTACTGAGATATACACTGCATCAGAGAAATTATTTTTTCTGGGGAAATTAACCTAACTTGTGCCACATCTGTGTGTGCGTTCAATCCGCAACCGTTATATTAACTACTCCAGCAGAGAGTGATTTATATTTTGGCTATAGTTAACTAATTTTGGCCACATCTGTGTGTGCGTTTAGGCCGCAACTGTATATACATTATTCCACAGAGAATACATTTTATTTGGGACAAATTTGTATCCAATATAAACCTACATCCGAATACAGTGTGTATTGTCAAAATTATATTATTTTTGGCCTAGTGTAGTGCCCAAAATCTGTATTTTTCTGTATCCAGAACCTTACTTGAAGCCAATACAGTGTGTATTGTAAAAATTACATTATCTCTGGCTTAGTGTAGTGCTGAAAATCTTTATTTTTCTGTATCCAATACCTTACTGGAAGCCAATAGAGTGTGTATTGTTAAAATTACATTATCTCTGGCCTAGTGTAGTGCTGAAAATCTTTATTTTTCTGTATCCAGTACCTTACTGGAAGCCAATACAGTGTGTATTGTAAAAATTACATTATCTCTGGGCTAGTGTGGTGCCTAAAATCTGTATTTTTTGGTATCCAGTACATTACAGCAAGCCAATACAGTGTTTATTGTAAAAATTACACTATCTCTGGCTTAGTGTAGTGCCGAAAATCTGTATTTTTCTGTATCCAGTACCTTAATGTAAGCCAATAGAGTGTGTATTGTCAAAATTACAATATCTCTGGGCTAGTGTAGTGCCGAAAATCAGTATTTTTCTGTATCCAGTACTGTCCTGATTCAGAAAACTGTGTCTTTAGCGGATAGTAAAACAAACTGCGCCACATTTACAGACAAAACCATTAATATGAAGAAGGCGAGCACAAATGGAGGGGGAAGTGGTCGTGATGCTGATGACACAAGCAGAGGCCGTGGCCTTGGGCGTGATGCTGATGGTGCAAGCAGAGGCCATGGCCCTGGGCGTGATGCTGATGGTGCAAGCAGAGGCCATGGCCCTGGGCGTGATGCTAATGGTGCAAGCAGAGGCCGTGGCCCTGGGTGTGATGCTGATGGTGGAAGAAGAGGCCGTGGCCATGGGCGCAATGAAACTGTGCCTGCTGCCAGTGCACCAGAAAAAACAAAAAAATCCACATTACCCAGCTTCATGTCCAACTTAGCTGGGTGGTGCAGGACAACTCTGTCCAAGTCGGACCAGTGTTAACAGGTGGTCAATTGGATTGCAGAAGATAATGCTTCCAGTCGGTTAAGCACTACCCTCTCTTCCACGAAGTCCAGTCTCTGTAGCAAAGAACCTGGTCAACCGAATCCTCACTCTGATCCTCCTTCCTCCCACCATGTCGCGTCTGGCCAATCAAGTGATCTCACACTCGGATAGTCACATGACCTCTTTTCATCGCCAGTACTTGGTTTGGCTCTCTCGCCAAGCATGCTTGAAGAGGTACCTGAGATATTATGCCCTGATTCCCAACCACTTAAGCCTTCAGTCTCAAGAAGATGACGGTGGTGAACGGCAATCATTCGGTCACAAGGTAGATGATGATGAGACACAGTTGCCAATCACTGAGGTGGTGGATAGGTCAAGTCAGGAGGATGAGCAGAGTGAGGAAGTGAAAGAGGAGGTGGTGGACTTTAAGGTTACTGACCCAACATGGTTAGGTGAAAAGCCAGGGGAGGACAGCAGTACAGAGGGGAAGGTATCCACAGCCCCGCAACAGTCTGGAAGAGGCAGTGGGGTTGCAAATGGGAGACGTTGGCCCACACTAAACAGACCCGAAACCGTTACATTGAGCACTCCCATGAGTAAATCTACCTTGCTAAGGGGTAGGTGTATCGTAGTATGGCTCTTTTTTAAGGAAAGCGCAGACGACAAAAGAGTGGTATTTTGCCACCTGTCCCGTACCAAAATAAGTCGGGGTTTGAGCACTAGCAACCTCACCACCACCAGCATGATCCTCCACATGGCATCCAAGCACCCTAATAAGTGGGCAGAATGCCTGGGTCCACTCTGGGTCTGTGAGTCCCACCACTGCCTCCTCTTCCCCTGTGTTACCCACTGCAGGACAATCCGCTGTCCCTGCCCCTCTCCCTGCACCTGGACTTTCACATGAACCGTCAACAACAACATCCACTTCCCTGTCCAAGCGCAGCGTCCAAATATTGATAACACAGGCATTTGAACGCAAGCGCAAATGCCCACCCAAACACCCACTGGCCATAGCACTAAATGGGCAACTTTCAAAGATTACTTAAAATGTTGCCATTTAGGCTTGTGGACACTGAGGCCTTCCGCAGCCTGATGTCGGCGGTCGTCCCTTGGTACGCATTCCCCAGCCACCACTATTTTCCACGGGGTGCCGTGCCCGCCTTTCACCAGCATGTGTCCCAGAACATCACCCTTGCCTAGCTATGTTACTGGCTCCAACCCCCACTTCTCCTCTGCCACCTCCTCCTCCACTTCCACCTCCAACAGCAGTCAGCCATCAGTCGCTAGCTGGAAGTAGTGTAGCACTGCTGTGGGTGAGCGTCAACAGGCCGTGCTGAAGCTAATCTGCTTAGGGGACAAAAAGCACACCGCCGCAGAGCTGTGGCAGGGTATAAGGGACCAGACCGAGCTGTGGCTCTCGCCACTCAACCTACAAACAGGCATGGTTATGTCTGACAATGGCAGTAACTTGGTGGCGGCTTTGGAGCTCGGCAACCTGACACACATTCCACATCTTAAACTTAGTGGTTCAGCGGTTTATCAAAACCTACCCCAATTTGCAGGCGCTACTATTGAAGGTGCGCCGCTTGTGTGCCCATTTCTGAAAGTCGTCCACAGCTTCAGCCGGTCTCTCAACGCTGCAGCAGCACTTGCGGTTTCCAGCTCACCGAGTATTGTGAGACGTCAGCACGTGGTGTACCTCTACATTCTACATGTTGGCCAGGCTTTGTGAGCAACAGAGGGCAGTTGTGGAATACCAGCTGCAACATGGTCGTCGCCTTTCCAGTCAACTGCCACTATTCAAAAGCGAGGAATGGGCATTTATTTCAGACCTATGTGAGGTTTTAAAAAACTTTGACAAATCCACACAGATGGCTAGTGGCGATAACGCTATTATTAGTGTAACCATCCCACTGCTGTGTCTACTCAAACGATCGCTGCTCACAATTAAGGAGGATGCTTTGAATGTGGCAGAAGAGGTAATGGGGGAGGAGCAGGAGGAGGAGGAGCTTGCCTCTGCTACCGAGGCTAGTACCCATGGAACTTTAATACCATCTGTTCAGCATGGATGGGCAGGAGAAGTGGAGGAGGAGGATGAAGGTATGGAGAGAGTCATCCTGAAGTTGACATCAACGTCTTGCCCTTTGGTACTCTGGCACACACGGCTGCCTTTATGTAAGGCTGACTTTTCCGCGACCCTCGCGTTACACGCATTTTAGGTAACACAGATTACCCTTATCGACCCCTGCTACAAAGAAAACTTCTCATCTCTCATTCCTGTGGTGGAGAGGACGAGTAAAACCGTGCAATTCCAGAAGATACTTGTTGACAGATTGCTCCAAAATTTTTCATCTGACAATGCGGCCGCCAGAGTCTGTACTTCCTTAGGCAAACAAGGAAGGGAGACAAGGGGTACACACAGTAGTTCCAACAGAGGCAGGGCTACACTTTCAAAGGCATGGGACACTTTCATGACACCCCGCCAGCAACCTCACCCTGAAGCGTGGCCTAGTGCTACAAGGAGGGAAAAGTTTTGGAAGATGGTGAAGGAATACATTGCAGACTGTATCAGTGTCCTAAATGATTCCTAAGTGCCTTACAACTACTGGGTGTCCAAGCTGGACACGTGGCACGAACGTGCGCTCTACGCCTTGGAGGTGCTGGCCTGCCCTGCCGCCAGCGTATTTTCTGAGCGTGTATTTTGTGCTGCTGGTGGCATTATAAGAGATAAGTGTATCCGCTTGTCCACTGACAATGCTGACAGGTTGACTCAGATTAAATTGAACAAGGCCTGGATTGCCACTGACTTCTCCACTCCACCAGAGTAAAGGTGAGCTCAATAAAAACGCAATTTAAATATATGCTTTATAATGTACTCAGTCCACAAGATTCAGATGCACCCTTTTCAACGCAAAAAAAGGGTATATGTTTGAATCTTGTTTTCTTATCCGCCTCCTCCGCCTCCTCTTCAATACAGAAAATATATGCCCTAACTACAATGTTTTGTAGGGTTCGCTCGGCTTCAGGCCCTCACCTCTAGAGATGAGCGAACACCTGGATGTTCGGGTTCGAGAAGTTCGGCCGAACTTCCCGAAAATGTTCGTGTTGGGGATCCGAACTCGACCCGAACCTTATCCCGAACCCGAACCCCATTGAAGTCAATGGGGACCCGATCTTTTAGGCACTAAAAAGGCTGTAAAATAGTCCAGGAACGGGCTAGAGGGCTGCCAAAGGCAGCAAAATGCAGGTAAATCCCATGCAAACAAATGTGGATAGGGAAATGAATTAAAATAAAATAAAATTAATAAAATTTAACCAATATCAATTGGAGAGAGGTCCCACTGCAAGGAATCATGTGTCATATCACTCAACACTGGAGAAGGCCACTTTCAGTTATTTCGGCCCCAGCACCCAGACAGAGGAGAGAGGACCCACAGCAAGGAATCATGCGTCATATCACCCACCACTGGAGAAGGCCACTTTCAGTAATTTCGGCCCCAGCACCCAGATAGAGGAGAGAGGTCCCACAGCAAGGAATCATGCGTCATATCACCCACCACCGGAGAAGGCCACTCTCAGTTATTTCGGCCCAGCACCCAGACAGAGGAGAGAGGTCCCACAGCAAGGAATCATGCGTCATTTCACCCACCACTGGAGAAGGCCACTTTCAGTTATTTCGGCCAGCACCCAGACCAAGGAGAGAGGTCCCACAGCAAGGAATCATGCGTCATATCACCCACAGCTGGAGAGGGCCACTTTCAGTTATTTCGGCCCAGCACCCAGACAGAGGATACAGGTCCCACAGCAAGGAATAAGGCGTCATATCACCCACCACTGGAGAAGGCCACTTTCAGTTATTTCGGCCCAGCACCCAGACCGAGGATACAGGTTCCACAGCAAGGAATCATGCGTCATATCACCCACCACTGGAGAAGGCCACTTTCAGTTATTTCGGCCCCAGCACCCAGTCAGAGGAGAGAGGTCCCACAGCAAGGAATCATGCGTCATATCAGCCACCACTGGAGAAGGCCACTTTCAGTTATTTCGGCCCAGAACCCAGACCGAGGATACAGGTCCCACAGCAAGGAATCATGCGACATATCACTCACCACTGGAGAAGGCCACTTTCAGTTATTTCGGCCCCAGCACCCAGACAGAGGAGAGAGGTTTCACAGCAAGGAATCATGCGTCATATCACCCACCACTGGAGAAGGCCACTTTCAGTTATTTCGGTCCCAGCACCCAGATAAAGGAGAGAGGTCCCACAGCAAGGAATCATGCGTCATATCAACCACCACCGGAGAAGGCCACTCTCAGTTATTACGGCCCAGCACCCAGACAGAGGACAGAGGTCCCACAGCAAGGAATCATGCGTCATATCGCCCACCACTGGAGAAGGCCACTTTCAGCTATTTACGCACAGCACCCAGACCGAGGATACAGGTCCCACAGCAAGGAATCATGCGTCATATCACCCACCACTGGAGAAGGCCACTTTCAGTTATTTCTGCCCAGCACCCAGACCGATGATACAGGTTCCACAGCAAGGAATCATGCGTCATATCACCCACCACTGGAGAAGGCCACTTTTAGTTATTTCCGCACAGCACCCAGACCGAGGATACAGGTCCCACAGCAAGGAATCATGCGTCATATCACCCACCACTGGAGAAGGCCACTTTCAGTTATTTCTGCCCAGCACCCAGACCGATGATACAGGTTCCACAGCAAGGAATCATGCGTCATATCACCCACCACTGGAGAAGGCCACTTTTAGTTATTTCGGCCAGCACCCAGACCGAGGAGAGAGGTCCCACAGCAAGGAATCATGCGTCATATCAACCACCACCGGAGAAGGCCACTCTCAGTTATTTCGGCCCAGCACCCAGACAGAGGAGAGAGGTCCCACAGCAAGGAATCATGCGTCATATCAACCACCACCGGAGAAGGCCACTTTCAGTTATTTCGGCCCCACCACCCAGACAGAGGAGAGGTTCATTCAACTTTGGGTTGCACCGCAAGATCATGGTAAAGTTAAAAAAATGAGGATTCAATAAAGAAGTGCCCCGGAGTACAAGAATACATGGTTGAGGGAGAGGCAGTTATAAATGTCTATTCTGCACAAGGGAGGGACAGGTCCTGTGGGATCCATGCCTGGTTCATTTTTTTGAACGTCAGCTTGTCCACGTTGGCTGTGGACAGACGGCTGCGTTTGTCAGTAATGACGCCCCCTGCCGTGCTGAATACACGTTCAGACAAAACGCTGGCCGCCGGGGAGGCCAGCACCTCCAAGGCATAAAATGCTGACTCTGGCCACGTGGACAATTTGGAGACCCAGAAGTTGAATGGGGCCGAACCATCAGTCAGTACGTGGAGGGGTGTGCAGACGTACTGTTCAACCATGTTAGTGAAATGCTGCCTTCTGCTAACACGAATTACACCCCAGAACAAAATATGTTTTGGCGGACACTGTTATATTTTGCCAGCCACAGCTGAAACCACTGATTTATGGTGTTGCTATTTTGGCAATTGAATTTCACCCCAGAACAAAATATATGTTTTGGCGGACGCTATGAAACTTGGCCTGCATCAGCTGGGACACCAGATTCAGGGTATTGCTATTTTGGCAGATTAATTTCACCCCAGAACAAAATATATGTTTTGGCGGACACTATGAAACCTAGCCTGCAACAGCTGGGACACCAGATTCAGGGTATTGCTATTTTGACAAATTAATTTCACCCCAGAACAAAATATATGTTTTGGCGGACACTTTGAAACCTGGCTTGCAACAGCTGGGACACCGGATTCAGGGTATTGCTATTTTGGCAGATTAAATTGACCACAGAACAAAATATATGTTTTGGCGGACACTATGAAACTTGGCCTGCATCAGCTGGGACACTAGATTCAGTGTATTGCTATTTTGGCAAGTGAATTACACCCCAAAACAAAATATATGTTTTGGCGGACACTATGAAACCTAGCCTGCAACAGCTGGGACACCAGATTCAGGGTATTGCTATTTTGGCAAGTGATTTACACCCCAGAACAAAATATATGTTTTGGCGGACACTATGAAACCTGGCCTGCAACAGATGGGACACCAGATTCAGGGTATTGCTATTTTGGCAAGTGCATTACACCCCAAAACAAAATATATGTTTTGGCGGACACTATCATATTTTGCCAGCCACAGCTGAAACCACTGATTTATGGTATTGCTATTTTGGCAATTGAATTTGACCCCAGAACAAAATATATGTTTTGGCGGACACTATTATATTTTGCCAGCCACAGCTGAAACCACTGATTTATGGTATTGCTATTTTGGCAATTGAATTTCACCCCAGAACAAAATATATGTTTTGGCGGACACTATGAAACCTGGCCTGCAACAGCTGGGACACCAGATTCAGGGTATTGCTATTTTGGCAAGTGAATTACACCACAGAACAAAATATATGTTTTGGTGGACACTATGAAACCTGGCCTGCAACAGCTGGGACACCAGATTCAGGGTATTGCTATTTTGGCAAGTGAATTACACCACAGAACAAAATATATGTTTTGGCGGACACTATGAAACCTGGCCTGCAACAGCTGGGACACTAGATTCAAGGTATTGCTATTTTGGCAGATTAATTTCACCCCAGAACAAAATATATGTTTTGGCGGACTCTATTATATTTTGCCAGCCACAGCTGAAACCACTGATTTATGGTATTGCTATTTTGGCAATTGAATTTCACCACAGATCAAATTATATGTTTTGGCGGACACTATGAAACCTTGCCTGCAACAGCTGGGACACCAGATTCAGGGTATTGCTATTTTGACAAATTAATTTCACCCCAGAACAAAATATATGTTTTGGCGGACACTTTGAAACCTGGCTTGCAACAGCTGGGACACCGGATTCAGGGTATTGCTATTTTGGCAGATTAAATTGACCACAGAACAAAATATATGTTTTGGCGGACACTATGAAACTTGGCCTGCATCAGCTGGGACACTAGATTCAGTGTATTGCTATTTTGGCAAGTGAATTACACCCCAAAACAAAATATATGTTTTGGCGGACACTATTATATTTTGCCAGCCACAGCTGAAACCACTGATTTATGGTATTGCTATTTTGGCAATTGAATTTCACCCCAGAACAAAATATATGTTTTGGCGGACACTATTATATTTTGCCAGCCATAGCTGAAAACACTGATTTATGGTATTGCTATTTTGGCAATTGAATTTCACCCCAAAACAAAATATATGTTTTGGCGGACACTATTATATTTTGCCAGCCACAGCTGAAACCACTGATTTATGGTATTGCTATTTTGGCAATTGAATTTCACCCCAGAACAAAATATATGTTTTGGCATACACTATAAAACCTGGCCTGCAACAGCTGGGACACCAGATTCAGGGTATTGCTATTTTGGCAGATTAATTTCACCCCAGAACAAAATATATCTTTTGGTGGACACTATGAAACCTGGCCTGGACACCAGATTCAGGGTATTGCTATTTTGGCAAGTGAATTTCACCCCAGAACAAAATATATGTTTTGGCGGACACTATGAAACCTGGCCTGCAACAGCTGGGACACCAGATTCAGGGTATTACTATTTTGGCAAGTTAATTACACCCCAGAACAAAATATATGTTTTGGCAGACACTATTATATTTTGCCAGCCACAGCTGAAACCACTGATTTATGGTATTGCTATTTTGGCAATTGAATTTTACCCCAGAACAAAATATATGTTTTGGCGGACACTATTATATTTTGCCAGCCACAGCTGATACCACTGATTTATGGTATTGTTATTTTGGCAATTGAATTTTATCACAGAAAATAATCTATCCTTTGCCAGACAGCAGACAGTATTATACTTGTCTAGCCAAAGCTGGAAAACCAGATTTAGGGGATTGGTATTTGGGCAATTGTATTTAACCCCTAATAATATATAGAAATTGCTATCCTGAGTTTCTAGGGGTGTCAATTAGCACAGCCAAGCCCCTGATGTAGGATATAGCAAAAAAAAAAACTAGTATTGATGGATTGATGGACTTGGTGGCAGCTTCTTCTGGTGCACCACAAGTCACAAAATGGCCGCTGATCGACCCAGAAAATAAGTGACAGAAAAACGCTCTGTGCAGCCTAAAAGCCAGTGATCAAGTAACTAGCAGAAGTTCAATCATTCACAGCTGTAGATCGATCCGTTCATTAGGTGCTGTTGCTGACTTTACCCTGCCTAATCTCGCCCTGATAGAAGTTGCGTCCTCTCCCTACACTAATCAGAGCAGTGTGACGTGCGGCGCTACGTGACTTTAGCTTAAATAGAGGCTGGGTCACATGCTGCACTTGGCCAATCACAGCCATGCCATTAGTAGGCACGGCTGTGATGGGCTCTTAGGGCAAGAGGTAAAACGCTAGCTGATTGGCTGCTGTGCAGCCCTTCAGAAAGCGGGAAGTAATCGACGAACAACGAACCCAAACTTTTTTGAAAATGTCCGGGTTCGGGTCCGTGTCCCGGACACCCCAAAATTCGGTACGAACCCGAACGATGCTCGAACTGTTCGCTCAACACTACTTACCTCCAATGATTTATACGGTCTACTCACCTGTAGGCAATCACTGCAATGTTTTATGGGGTTTGCACGGCTAGAGGCCCTCACCTGCAATGCTTTATACGGTCTGCTCACCTGTAGGCCATTACTGCAATGTTTTATGGGGTTTGCTCACCTTCAGTCCTCACCTCTAATGTTTTATACGGTCTGCTCACCTGTAGGCTGTCACTGCAATGTTTTATGGGGTTCGCTCGGCTTGAGGCCCTCACCTCTAATGTTTTATACAGGCTGCTCACATATAGGCCATCACTGCAATATTTTATGTGGTTTGCCCGGCAAAAGAGGCTCTCAGCTACAATGATTTATACGGTCTGCTCACCTGTAGGCCATTACTGCAATATTTTTGGGGGTTTGCAAGGCTTCAGACCCTCACCTCCAATGCATTATATAGTCTGCTCACCTATAGGACATCACTGCAATGTTTTATGGGGTTCGTTGAGCTTCAGGCACTAACCTCTAATGTTTATACGGTCTGCTTACCTGTAGGCCATCAATGTAATTTTTTATGGGGTTCACTCTGCTTCAGGCCATAACCTTACACTGTCTGCTCACCTGTAGGCCATTACTGCAATGTTTTATGGGGTTCACTTAGCTTGAGGTCCTCTGCTCCAATGCTTTATATAGTCTGCTCACCTGTAGGCCATTAGTGCAATGTTTTATGGGGTTAGCTCGGCTTCAGGCCCTCACCTCAAATTTTTTATACGGTCTGCACACCGGTAGGCCATCACTGCAAAATTTTATGGGGTTTGCTAGACTAGAGGCCCTCAACTCCAATGCTTTATACGGTCTTCTCACCTGTAGGCCATTACTGCAATGTTTAATGGGATACGCTTGGTTTCTTGGCCTCACCTCTAATGTTTTATACAGGCTGCTCACCTTTTGGCCATCACTGCAATGTTTTATGAGGTTCACTCGGCTTAAGGCCCTTACCCTTAATGTTTTATATGGTCTGCTCACCTTTAGGCCATCACTGCAATGTTTTATGGGGTTTGCTCGGCTAGACGCCCTCACCTCCAATGCTTTATACGGTCTGCTCACCTGTAGGCCATTACTGCAATGTTTAATGGTGTTCGCTTGGCTTCTTGCCTTTACCTTTAATGTTCTATAGGGGCTGCTCACCTTTTGGCCATCACTGCAATGTTTTATGGGGTTCACTCGGCTTGAGGCCCTCACACATAATGTTTTAGACGGTCTGCTCACCTGTAGGCCATCACTGCAATGTTTTATGGGGTGTGCTCGGCTAGACGCCCTTACCTCCAATGCTTTACACTGTCTGCTCACTGGTAGGCCATTACTGCAGTGTTTTATGGGGTTCGCTCACCTTCAGGCCCTCACCTCTAATGTTTTATACGGTCTGCTCACCTGTAGGCCATCACTGCAATGTTTTATGGTGTTCGCTCGGCTTGAGGCCCTCACCTCCATTTCTTTATAAGGTCTGCTCACCTGTAGTCCATTACTTCAGTGTTTTATGGGATTCGCTCACCTTCAGGCCCTCACCTCTAATGTTTTATACGGTCTGCTCAACTGTAGGCCATCACTGCAATGTTTTATGCGGTTCACTCGGCTTCAGGCCCTAACCTCTAACGCTTCATACTGTCTGCTCACCTGTAGGCCATTACTGAAATGTTTTATTGGGTTCGCTTAGCTTGAGGTCCTCTCCTCCAATGCTTTATATAGTCTGCTCACCTGTAGGCCAGTAGTGCAATGTTTTATGGGGTTAGCTTGGCTTCAGGCCCTCACCTCTAATTTTTATACGGTCTGCTCACCGGTAGGCCATCACTGCAAAATTTTATGGGGCTTACTAGACTAGAGGCCCTCAACTCCAATGCTTTATACGGTCTGCTCACCTGTAGGTCATTACTGCAATGTTTAATGGGGTTCGCTTGGCTTCTTGCCCTCACCTCTAATGTTTTATACGGGCTGCTCACCTTTTGGCCATCACTGCAATGCTTTATGAGGTTCACTCGGATTGAGGCCCTCACCCCTAATGTTTTATATGGTCTGCTCACCTGTAGGCCCTCACTGCAATGTTTTATGAGGTTTGCTCGGCTAGACGCCCTCACCTCTAATGCTTTATACGGTCTGCTCACCTGTAGGCCATTACTGCAATGTTTAATGGGGTTCGCTTGGCTTCTTGCCCTCACCTCAAATGTTCTATAGGAGCTGCTCACCTTTGGCCATCACTGCAATGTTTTTTGGGGTTCGCTCGGCTTGAGGCCCCCACCTCCATTGCTTTATAAGGTCTGCTCACCTGTAGGCCATCACTGCAATATTTTATGGGGTTTGCGCGGCTAGAGGCCCTCACCTCTAATGTTTTATACGGTCTGCTCAACAGTAGGCCATCACTGCAATGTGTTATGGGGTTTGCTCATCTTCAGGCCTTCACTTTCAATGCTTTATATAGTCTGCTCACCTGTAGGCCATTACTGCAATGTTTAATGGGGTTCGCTTGGCTTCTTGCCCTCACCTCTAATGTTTTATACGGGCTGCTCACCTTTTGGCCATCACTGCAATGTTTTATGGGGTTCACTCGGCTTGAGGCCCTCACCCCTAATGTTTTAGACGGTCTGCTCTCCTGTAGGCCATTACTGCAGTGTTTATGGGGTTCGCTCACCTTCAGGCCCTCACCTCTAATGTTTTATACGGTCTGCTCATCTGTAGGCCATCACTGCAATGTTTTATGGGGTTCACTTGGCTTGAGGCCCTCACACATAATGTTTTAGACGGTCTGCTCACCTGTAGGCCATCACTGCAATGTTTTATGGGGTGTGCTCGGCTAGACGCCCTTACCTCCAATGCTTTACACTGTCTGCTCACCTGTAGGCCATTACTGCAGTGTTTTATGGGGTTCGCTCACCTTCAGGCCCTCACCTCTAATGTTTTATACGGTCTGCTCACCTGTAGGCCATCACTGCAATGTTTTATGGTGTTCGCTCGGCTTGAGGCCCTCACCTCCATTTCTTTATAAGGTCTGCTCACCTGTAGTCCATTACTTCAGTGTTTTATGGGATTCGCTCACCTTCAGGCCCTCACCTCTAATGTTTTATACGGTCTGCTCAACTGTAGGCCATCACTGCAATGTTTTATGCGGTTCACTCGGCTTCAGGCCCTAACCTCTAACGCTTCATACTGTCTGCTCACCTGTAGGCCATTACTGAAATGTTTTATTGGGTTCGCTTAGCTTGAGGTCCTCTCCTCCAATGCTTTATGTAGTCTGCTCACCTGTAGGCCAGTAGTGCAATGTTTTATGGGGTTAGCTTGGCTTCAGGCCCTCACCTCTAATTTTTTATACGGTCTGCTCACCGGTAGGCCATCACTGCAAAATTTTATGGGGCTTGCTAGACTAGAGGCCCTCAACTCCAATGCTTTATACGGTCTGCTCACCTGTAGGTCATTACTGCAATGTTTAATGGGGTTCGCTTGGCTTCTTGCCCTCACCTCTAATGTTTTATACGGGCTGCTCACCTTTTGGCCATCACTGCAATGCTTTATGAGGTTCACTCGGATTGAGGCCCTCACCCCTAATGTTTTATATGGTCTGCTCACCTGTAGGCCCTCACTGCAATGTTTTATGAGGTTTGCTCGGCTAGACGCCCTCACCTCTAATGCTTTATACGGTCTGCTCACCTGTAGGCCATTACTGCAATGTTGAATGGGGTTCGCTTGGCTTCTTGCCCTCACCTCAAATGTTCTATAGGAGCTGCTCACCTTTTGGCCATCACTGCAATGTTTTTTGGGGTTCGCTCGGCTTGAGGCCCCCACCTCCATTGCTTTATAAGGTCTGCTCACCTGTAGGCCATCACTGCAATATTTTATGGGGTTTGCGCGGCTAGAGGCCCTCACCTCTAATGTTTTATACGGTCTGCTCAACAGTAGGCCATCACTGCAATGTGTTATGGGGTTTGCTCATCTTCAGGCCTTCACTTTCAATGCTTTATATAGTCTGCTCACCTGTAGGCCATTACTGCAATGTTTAATGGGGTTCGCTTGGCTTCTTGCCCTCACCTCTAATGTTTTATACGGGCTGCTCACCTTTTGGCCATCACTGCAATGTTTTATGGGGTTCACTCGGCTTGAGGCCCTCACCCCTAATGTTTTAGACGGTCTGCTCTCCTGTAGGCCATTACTGCAGTGTTTATGGGGTTCGCTCACCTTCAGGCCCTCACCTCTAATGTTTTATACGGTCTGCTCATCTGTAGGCCATCACTGCAATGTTTTATGGGGTTCACTTGGCTACAGGCCCTCACCTCTTAATGTTTTATATGGTCTGCTCACCTGTAGGCTATCACTCCAATGTTTTATGGTATTCGCTCGGCTTGAGACCCTCACCTCCAAAGCTTTATATGGTCTGCTAACCTGTAGGCCATCACTGCAATGTTTTATGGGGTTTGCTCGGCTAGAAGCCCTCACCGCCAATGTTTTATATGGTCTGCTCACCTGTAGGCCATCACTGCAATGTTTTATGGGGTTCACTTGGCTTTTGGCCTCACCTCTTAATGTTTTATATGGTCTGCTCACCTGTAGGCCATCACTGCAATGTTTTATGGGGTTTGCTCGGCTTGAGGCCCTCACCTCCAATGCTTTATACGGTCTGCTAACCTGTAGGCCATCACTGCAATGTTTTATGGGGTCTGCGCGGCTCGAGGACCTCACCTACAATGCTTTATACGGTCTGCTCACCTGTAGTCCATTACTGCAGTGTTTTATGGGATTCGCTCACCGTCAGGCCCTCACCTCTACTGTTTTATACGGTCTGCTCAACTGTAGGCCATCACTGCAATGTTTTATGGGGTTCACTTGGCTTCAGGCCCTCATCTCTTAATGCTTTATACGGTCTGCTAACCTGTAGGCCATCACTGCAATGTTTTATGGGGTTTGCTCGGCTAGAAGCCCTCACCTCCAATACTTTATACGGTCTGCTCACCTGTAGGCCATCACTGCAATGTTTTATTGGTGTTTCCACGGCTAGAGGCCCTCTCCTCCAATGATTTATATGGTCTGCCCACCTGTTGTCCATTATTGCAGGGTTTTATTGGATTCGCTCACCTTCAGGCCCTCACATCTAATGTTTTATACGGTCTGCTCACCGGTAGGCCAACACTGCAATGTTTTATGGGGCTACCTTGGCTTCAGTCCCTCACCTCTTAATGATTTATACGGTCTGCTCACCTATAGGCCATCGCTGCAATGTTTTATGGGGTTCACTCGACTTGAGGCCCTCACCCCTAATGTTTTAGATGGTCTGCTCAACTTTAGGCCATCATTGCAATATTTTATGGGGTTTGCTCGGCTAGGGGCCCTCACCTGCAGTGCTTTATATGGTCTGCTCACCTGTAGGCCATTACTAAAATGTTTTATGTGGTTCGCTCACCTTCAGGCCCTCACCTCCAATGCTTTATATGGTCTGCTCACCTATAGGCCATCACTGCAATGTTTTATGGGGTCTTTCAGCTTCAGGCCCTCACCTCTAATGTTTTATACGTTCTGCTTACCTGTAGGCCATTACTGCAATGTTTTATGAGGTTCGCTCACCTTCAGGCCCTCGCCTCTATTGTTTTATACAGTCATAAAGTGGCGGACAACTGGGACAATATGGTTCCCAACAGCGACATTGAAGTCCAATTAGTACCCAGACATGGTCCCCTTGCTGTTCCAGATCCATTTCGGTGGTGTTTCTGTCACTTTCTGACTTTTTCCAATGGACCATGCTCCCTCCCCTCATCCGAGCAGGGGGTTCCTGCTTGTCTCCCATTGAGTAAACTAACAAAATGAGATGTCGCTAAAAAATAACTTTTATTAAGTATGCTTTAAAAAGCTAATATGCGGAAGACTGAATTTTTTCAAAATATTTTTGTCCAGTCCCTCAATGATCTAGGGTACCATATCGGGGGGGGGGGGCAGCCAGCCAACGTGCAGGCACTGCTATCCCTCCAAGGACCAACAAGCTTGTGGGTAGACGAGGAATAAATAAACTGCACTGTCAGCTATGTGTATATGGACAGCAGGTTAGTGCTAATCCTGCAATAGTCTTGTACACTCTGCCTCTTGACAGACGTTCACCTCATCTGCTTTCAGACCCACAAGCACTGGCTATGAACATATCATTGTTGTTTTTTCAACTGTCTATGACTGCTGGATGTTTAACATACATACACTTAACGTTTCTGAGGCTTATATTCATTCCAAAGACTCATCATCAGGAGCGTTTGCATACATTCAGACAGACAGATATTAACATACATTCACGAAGTGACTAAAAGGCGGTCATTAATAAACAGTGATAGTACGGCTCACTCAAAAGCCAGCCGAGGGATCACCAAGAGGCACTGGGCAGAAATTAACAATAATCAGCGCAATAATAGTAATACCAGTAATAGCAGGCACGATTATCCCCCCACCTATGTACATGGGGGGGGGGATGGTTTACCCATAATAGCAATACATTGATATAGATTGGAGCCCTGTAGGGATCCATGTGAGATAGTGAGTGACAGTCTGTCACATTCAAATATGGGGACACAAGAATGTAACCATACCCCAATCTTGTGAGGTGAAAAATCACGATGGCAGCATATTACAGATCACGACATGATAGGTGAGAGATATGAGGATACAGTACGTGCATCCCTTTTTGCTGTATATGGGACCACTCTGCATCTCGCTGACTTCCAGGGTATATATGCTAAATGATTTTATATCATATGCCAGTTTCATCAAGTCCAAGGGGCTTCACCGTTTGGAGGGTAAACGTCCATTGGGCCTCCTTCCGTAGGAGGAGATTATCAATATTCCCCCATCTGGGAGATGCCCTAATGTGTTGTATACCCTGAAATTCAATACAATTTTGCTTGCCCTGGTGGCATGTGGCCACATGCTGGGCTATGGGAGTGTCAGCTCTATTCTCAATATCACGTAGATGTTCACCTATCCGCCTTCTGAATTCACGCTTGGTTTTACCTACATATTGTAGGCTACATATACATCTTGCCACATACACGACACCTACAGTCCTGCGGTTTATGAAGGACCTGATTTTAAAGTCCCCTCTTGTTGGTATTGCACTTGATGGTATTCCCCTTTCTGATCGCCTTGCATGCCACACATCCACTGCATCTGAACGTGCCACACAGTTTATCCAGTAACCATGTAGCAGATGCCGAAGTGGAAAATGCACTGTGCACCAATTTGTCTCTGAGGTTTCCCCCACGCAAATAGGTAATTGAGGGGAAATTCCCCCACAGTATGGCCTATATCGGGGTCTGACCTCAATAATCCCCAATGGTCTTTAAGTAGTGTGCGTATTTCAGCATGTGCCTCATCAAAGGTACCGATGATCCTGATATTGGAATTATCTTTATGCAACTCTTGGGGTGCAGCAGGGTCTCTCTATTGCAGGTAGCTGCTAGTGATGAGCGGCAGGTGCCATATTCGATTTCGAGGAAATTCGCGAATATTCGATAGAATATTCGTTTCATATTCGTCGAAATCGAATATTCGTAATTATTCTAGTTATCGCGATTAATATGCGATTTAAATAATCGTGTATTGCGATTGTAACTTAAGGCTACTTTCCTATTGGTTTGATATCTAGAATTAGCAAAGATGACGAATATGACGAATGTATTCGCCATATTCCTCAAAAACGAAGATAACAAAGTATTCTCCATCTTCGTTTTAGCTACCTATTCATCAACTTCGCTAATTCTGGCAATCAAATAGGAAAGTTGACTATGCTATTATCTTATTATTATTATTTTTTTTTTATAAATTGAATAATTATAATAAGTATCATAATAAGTAGTAATTTTTTTTAAAAAGCAAAGTAATATAATCGCAATGCGATTATTTGAACTTAAATTAATCGCATTTCTCTTTTAACTTACAGCTGTCCAGATTGACCCTAACAAACCAATAAAGAGAATCCTGCTCTTTTTTCTCATTTGTTAAATCTAGTTAGTCACATTAGTCAATTGTTCACATTAGTCAACTTTCCAATTAGTCCCCCACTATAAGTTGTAATCGCGTTTGAATGGAACATTAGAGCTATTAGTCTGATTTACTATTGGTTGGCTCAATAGAATTACGTTTCATTCGTACGCGAATACAACTTAGAGCTATTAGTCTGAGTTACCCCATTGGTTGGCTCAATAGAATTAAGTTTCATTCGTACGCGAATACAACTTTAAGTTTCATTCGTACGCGAATACAACTTAGAGCTATTAGTCTGAGTTACCCCATTGGTTGGCTCAATAGAATTAAGTTTCATTCGTATGCGAATACAACTTAGAGCAAGGAACCAATATGAAATTTGCCTGCCTATACAGTCTACTATGTTTGGTTCGTTATCTCGATAATACGTAATTTAAATAAACGTGAGCGTGCGTCTGTACGTGCGTCTGTACGTGCGTGCCTGTCTTTGGATCGCAAGGAGAGTGGAGAGAGACAGATTCTACAGACGAATCACGATTAGAAGAAAATGGCAAAAAGCAATTTCGATCCAGAAGAGCTGGAATATTTGATCAATGTAAGTAATTCTACCTAACAAGTATGTCACTCTTAAAGGGGCAGCCACTGTTCAAGTCACTGTTAAAGGGGCGGCCATTGTTCAAGTCACTGTTAAAGGGGAGGCAGTTGTCAAAGTCACTGTTAAAGGGGAGGCCACTGTTCAAGTCACTCTTAAAGGGGCGGCCACTGTTCTAGTCACTGTTAAAGGGGAGGTCATTGTCAAAGTCACTGGTAAAGGGGAGGGCACTGTTCAACTCACTCTTAAAGGGGCGGCCACTGTTCAAGTCACTGTTAAAGGGGAGGCAGTTGTCAAAGTCACTGTTAAAGGGGAGGCCACTGTTCAAGTCACTCTTAAAGGGGCGGCAACTGTTCTAGTCACTGTTAAAGGGGAGGTCATTGTCAAAGTCACTGTTAAAGGGGAGGGCGCGGTTCAACTCACTTTTAAAGGGGCGGCCACTGTTCAAGTCACTGTTAAAGGGGAGGAAGTTGTCAAAGTCACTGTTAAAGGGGAGGCCACTGTTCAAGTCACTCTTAAAGGGGCGGCAACTGTTCTAGTCACTGTTAATGGGGAGGTCATTGTCAAAGTCACTGTTAAAGGGGAGGGCACTGTTCAACTCACTCTTAAAGGGGCGGCCACTGTTCAAGTCACTGTTAAAGGGGAGGCAGTTGTCAAAGTCACTGTTAAAGGGGAGGCCACTCTTCTAGTCACTGTTAAAGGGGAGGCCGTTGTCAAAGTCACTGTTAAAGTGGGGGTATCTGTGAAAGTCACAGTTTAAGTGGCATCCACTGTGAAGTTTAATTCTTATATTTGCTTTGAATAAAAATGCTTTTATTTTTACTTTACTTTCATATAGTTCCATAGGAGACTATATAAATCTATTATTTTACCATTTTCATATAAATTTTAATTTTTTATGGTTGAGATGACTATAATTACTAATAATTGTATTTTACAACTTTGGGATTACATCCTTTAATTGTTATCTTGCAGACTATGTTGGATAAACATTATGATCATCTAAATTCTCGTACAGAAAAACAAAATATTGTACGTAGATTAGCCTACACTCTGTGGCAGAAGAATGGCAAGAGTCATTCCAAGGATGCCTATCTAAAGAAATGGTCTGACCTAAAACGGCATCGGATGGATCTCGTAAAAGAGGTCAGAGACAAAAATTGTCCAGGTACGATGCTTACATTATTTTTATTTCACCCACCTATTGTTATTAATGTGTTCAGTTATGCAAATAAGTATTTCTATCCCTTTACAACTGATTACTTAGTTCAGTGGTGTTGAACCGATGGAACGGGTGCCAGAGGTGGCACTCAGGGCCCTCTCTGTGGGCCGATTACCCTTGAAAAGGTCTAAGGCGTACTAATCGGCTTTAGACATTTCCTACCATACAGTGTCGCAGGCACACTATTAACAGCACAGTCAGCATATTGAATGTAGGCAGGCTGTTACAGCAAAATGATAATTGTGTGGAAGACAGACTATACTGGTATTCAGGTACAATGGTAACGTTGGAAATTTGCAATGAATATTTTAGTTGGTTTTCTCTTCTGCCTAAAAGTTCTCCAGCACAGATTTAGTAAATGCTGGGACATGTAGCTGATTATTCCTTTAAAATATATACATACACTCACAGTGAGATACAGATATATGATGTAAACCCTTATCAAATGTCAAAACAGTTGACCTGGTCCACCTCATTTCAATAACCCTGCAACAGTACCTTGCGAACCAATCCCCCCTGCTACCTATTCCTAACTATTAACGTACTCAACTGTAAACCATCTGAAAGACTTCATTCATAGTTTCATCTAAGACCATATCATGTGAAATCAAACATAGGGGTAATGATTATCTCATCAAGATCCCACCATAGAATAATTTGTGTACCGTTACCTTTTTTTTTTTTTTTGCTTTCCTTGTTTATCTTGTTTTTTTGGAAAATTTGTTCATTACAGGGGTGCCTCTTCCTAAAGTAAGAGCTAAGCGCTCTAATAAGAAGGTCGTGTTGGAAGAGGAGATGGAGGAGGATGAGGAGGATGAGCAGCAGGAAGAGGAACAGGCAGGACCATCAGGGCATCAAGCCCATAGCCCACCTGAGGCAGATGAGGTCCAGGAGGATGATGAGGAGGAAGAAGACGAGGTGGTGAACACCCCCCGCCAGGAGGGTAAATATATTCTGTTGGTGTTTTAATTTAAAAAATGTCCAAACACGACACAAAGGTGTCAGTTTAGTCTTTACCACAGGCAGATTTTATTCAAGAAAGCAATTATAAACAAGTTCAAGTTCAACCTCTAATTGTTATTCAGACTTTAAATATTACATAACCTAAAGTCCAACACTTTGTGTTCACTCCAAGCAGTGTAACAAAAATATTAGTATATAACTAGTGTTGAGCGAACAGTTCGAGAATCGTTTGGGTCCGTACCGAATTTTGGGGTGTCCGTGACATGGACCCGAACCCGGACATTTTCAAAAAAGTTCGGGTTCGGCTCCGGTGTTCGTCAATTACTTCCCGCTTTCTGAAGGGCTGCACAGCAGCCAATCAGCTAGTGTTTTACTTCTTGCCCTAAGAGCCCATCACAGCCATGCCTACTAATGGCATGGCTGTGATTGGCCAAGTGCAGCATGTTACCAAGCCTCTATTTAAGCTGGAGTCACGTAGCGCCGCACGTCACACTGCTCTGATTAGTGTAGGGAGAGGACACAGCTTCTGTGAGGGCGAGATTAGGCAGGGATAAAGAAGTGAATGATCTACCTTTCTACACCTGTGCATCAGAACAACTCAGCTGAGCTGTTCACTGAAAGTCACTATTTTGTTGAGACTGGCCAGAGCGATTTTTACTGGCACATGTAACTGGGCTGACCGGCGGTGGCCATTTTGGGACTTGTGGTGCACCAGCACAAGCTGCCACAGAGTCTAAACCAAAGCTCCAAAGAAGTGAAAAATCTACACCTGTGAATCAGAACAACAGCGATTCAGCTGCTCAGTCAAAGTAAATTTTTTTTCTGGCTGGGCAGACCGTTTTCTGGCACATGTTACTGGGCTGATAGGCGGCGGCCATTTTGGGACCTGTGGTGCTACAGCAAAAGCTGCCACAACGTCCATTAATCTCATGTAATAGTCGATTTTTTCATAGATATACTACATCAGGGGTTTGGCTGTGCTTGTGTCACCCATACTAACTGCAAAGATATTTAATATATCAGTGTTGAAACTGAAAGTAACCCACTTGGATAGCAAATCCCATGAATGTGCTGTTCCAGCTAGGCTAGCCAGTGCCACTACAACCAAGTCCAATACTGTCAGCCAGAAATATTTTTTTTTTATGTGCCAGAAATATAAATTAAAAAAAGCTTTCACCGTAATAATAAAATTATTCTGGTGTTAGACCAGAAGAAGCACTCCTGTTGTAATTAATACTGTAAAAAGGCTTAGGCAATATTTCTCCCAGTGTGGGAAATTTATCTAGCAAAACTAGTATTTTAAAAATTCCGGTGTTCTGAAATACCTGCAGTCCTCTTGTAATTAATACCGCAAAAAGGCATTATATCGTCCAGTGTTGTAATTTTGGTGAAAAAAAAGGCCAATTTAATCAATCAGGTGTTAGTTACACCAGAAACAGTAGGCAGCACGTTTTTACTCCTGTAAAAAGGAATTAATACCGGAAAAAGGCATTACATTGTCCAGTGTTGTAATTTTGGTGAAAAAAAGGCCAATTTAATCAATCTGGTGTTAGTTACAGTACACCAGAAACAGTAGGCCTCACGTTTTTACTCCTGTAAAAAGGAATTATATCTCCCCGTGTGGGAAGCTATGTACCAAAACTAGCATTTTAAAAATTCTGGTGTCCAATTTGCAGCAGTTTTCTTGTAATTAATACCGGAAAAAGGAATTATATCTTCCAGTGTGGGAATTTATGTACACAAACTAGCATTTTAAAAATTCTGGTGTCCAATTAGCAGCAGTCTTCTTGTAATTAATACCTGAAAAAGGCATTACATTGTCCAGTGTTGTAATTTTGGTGAAAAAAAGGCCAATTTAATCAATCTGGTGTTAGTTACACCAGAAACAGTAGGCCTCACGTTTTTACTCCTGTAAAAAGGAATTAATACCGGAAAAAGCCATTATATTGTCCAGTGTTGTAATTTTGGTGAAAAAAAGGCCAATTTAATCAATCTGGTGTTAGGTACACCAGAAACAGTAGGCAGCACGTTTTTACTCCTGTAAAAAGGAATTATATCTCCACGTGTGGGGTGGGAATCTATGTACCAAAACTGGCATATTAAAAATTCTGGTGTCCAATTTGCAGCAGTTTTCTTGTAATTAATACGGGAAAAGGAATTATATCTTCCAGTGTGGGAATTTTGGGGCTAAAAAATAATATATTTTATTGTGGTGCGAGTTGAATCGCAACAATGAGGAAACATTCTATTAAGGGACGAGGACGCGGTCGTGGTGGTGTCAGTGGAGCCTCTGTTGCTGGCAGAGGACGTGGCCGTTCGGCCTCAGGCGCCCAAAGTAGTGAACCAACTCCCTCAAGTAGCAGGCAGAATTTACAGCGATATTTGGTGGGGCCCAGTGCCGTTATGAGGATGGTAAGGCCTGAGCAGGTACAGGCATTAGTCGACTGTAAACCAGACTGGGTGGAAGACTGGGTGGAAGACGATGCAGAGAACGATGAGGTCTTAGACCCCACATGGACTGAAGGTCGTGCCGCTGACTTAAATAGTTCAGAGGAAGAGGCAGTGGTGAGACCGAGACAACAGCGAAGCCAAAGAGGGAGCAGGGGACAAAAGCAGAACAGCCACCGTCCAGAGAGTTTGCCTGCTATTGGCCAGCGCCAACAGGGACCCAGCAACCCAAAGGCATCTTCAAGGAGTTCCCTGGCATGGCACTTCTTCAAGCAATGTGCTGACGACAAGACCAGAGTGGTTTGCACGCTGTGCCATCAGACCCTGAGGCGAGGCATTAACGTTCTTAACCTGATCACCACCTGCATGATCAGACATCTACATGCAAAGCATGAACTGCAGTGGAGTACACACCTTAAAAACAAGGAACCCGCTCAGGCTCCCCCTGCTTCCTCTACTGCTGCTGCCTCGGCTTCCGCCTCGAGAGGAATGTTGCCACCTGCCGAGCAGCAAACAGAGGATGTGCCACCGACACCACCACCGCCACCGTCACCTAGCGTCTCCACTATTTCACACAGCAGCGTTCAGCTCTCCATCTCTCAAACCTTTAGGTGGGAATTTGCGCTTCCTCTCAGTTACCCTCGAGCCCTTGGCCTGAATGCCAGCATTTCTAAACTACTGGCCTTTGAAATGCTGTCATTCCGGCTGGTGGACACAGACAGCTTCAAACAGTTGATGGCCATGGCTGTCCCCCAGTATGTGGTTCCCAGCCGCCACTACTTCTCCAAGACAACCGTGCCTTCCCTGCACATGCAAGTGTCCGATAAAATCAAGTGTGCACTGCGCAATGCCATTTGTGGCAAGGTCCACCTAACCACAGATACGTGGACCAGTAAGCACGGCCAGGGGCGCTATATCTCCCTAACTGCACACTGGGTAAATGTAGTGGCGGCTGGGCCCCAGGCGGAGAGTTCCTTGGCGCACGTCCTTCCGCCACCAAGGATCACAGGGCATCATTCTTTGCCTCCTGTAGCCTCCTCCTCCTACTCGGCTTCCTCCTCCTTTGCTTCCACCAGCTCATCCAGTCAGCCACACACCTTCACCACCAACTTCAGCACAGCCTGGGGTAAACGTCAGCAGGCCATTCTGAAACTCATATGTTTGGGGGACAGGCCCCACACCGCGCAGGAGTTGTGGCGGGGTATTGAACAACAGACCGACCAGTGGTTGCTGCCGGTGGGCCTCAAGCCCGGCCTGGTGGTGTGCGATAATGGGCAAAATCTCGTGGCAGCTCTGGGACTAGCCGGTTTGACGCACATCCCTTGCCTGGCGCATGTGCTGAATTTGGTGGTGCAAAAGGTCATTCACAATTACCCAGACATGTCAGAGCTGCTGCATAAAGTGAGGGCCGTCTGTGTGCGCTTCCGGCGTTCACATCCTGCCGCTGCTCGCCTGTCTGCACTACAGCGTTACTTCGGCCTTTCCGCTCACCGCCTCATATGCGACGTGCCCACCCGGTGGAACTCCACCTTGCACATGCTGGAGAGACTGTGCGAGCAGCAGCAGGCCATAGTGGAGTTTCAGCTGCAGCACGCACGGGTCAGTCGCACTGCGGAACAGCACCACTTCACCACCAATGATTGGGCCTCCATGCGAGACCTGTGTGCCCTGTTGCGCTGTTTAGAGTACGCCACCAACATGGCCAGTGGCGATGCCACTGTTATCAGCGTGACAATACCAATTCTATGTCTCCTAGAGAAAACGCTTAGGGCGATGATGGAAGAGGAGGTGGCCCAGGAGGAGGAGGAGGATGAGGGTTCATTTTTAGCGCTTTCAGGCCAGTCTGTTAGAAGTGGCTCAGAGGGAGGTTTTTTGCAACAGCAGAGGGCAGGTACAAATGTGGCCAGCCAGGGACCAATACTGGAGGACGAGGAGGATGAGGAGGAGGTGGAGGAGGATGAGGATGAAGCAGGTTCACACCGGGGTGGCACCCAGCACAGCGTAGGCACATCCCTGGTGCGTGGCTGGGGGGATACAGAGGATGATGACGATACGCCTCCCACAGAGGACAGCTTGTCCTTACCTCTGAGGAGTCTGGCACACATGAGCGATTACATGCTGCAGTGCCTGCGCAACGACAGCAGAGTTGCCCACATTTTAACGTGTGCTGACTACTGGGTGGCCACCCTGCTGGATCCACGGTACAAAGACAATGCACTGGAGCGTGATAGGAAGATGCGCGAGTACAAGCGCACGCTGGTAGACGTGCTCCTGAGAGCATTCCCAACTGTCACAGGGGAACAGGTGGAAGGCCAAGGCCAAGGCAGAGGAGGAGCTAGAGGTCGCCCACGCAGCAGTGTCACGGCCAGCTCCTCTGAGGGCAGGGTTAGCATGGCAGAAATGTGGAAAAGTTTTGTCTCCACGCCACAGCTAACTGCCCCACCACCTGATACGGAACGTGTTAGCAGGAGGCAACATTTCACTAACATGGTTGAACAGTACGTCTGCACACAACTCCACGTACTGACGGATAGTTCGGCCCCATTCAACTTCTGGGTTTCCAAATTGTCCACGTGGCCAAAATTAGTATGTTATGCCTTGGAGGTACTGTCCTGCCCGGCGGCCAGTGTTTTATCTGAACGTGTATTCAGCACGGCAGGGGGCGTCATTACTGACAAACGCAGCCGCCTGTCCGCAGCCAACGTGGACAAGCTGACTTTTATAAAAATGAACCAGGCATGGATCCCACAAGACCTGACCCTTCCTTGTGCAGAGTAGTCCTTAATAACTGCCTTAAACCATGTTGTCTTGTACTCCTGGCCACTTCTTCATTGAAAAATCAATTTTTGAAATTAAGTAGGATATTGGGGTGCAACCCAGAGTTGAATGAACCTTCCTTCTGTCTGGGTGCCGGGGCCAAAGTACATGAAAGTGTCCTTCTCCTGTGCTGGGTGATATGAATGTTATATTGTGCTATCTGACATGTCTCCTTTGTGTGGGTGCAGGGGGCCAAAGTCACTGAAAGCGGTATTCTCCTGTGGTGGGTGATCGAAATGCCTGATTCTCTGCTGTGGGACCTCTTTCCTCTTTCTGGGTGCAGGTGTCACGACCGCTATCCCAGCAGCAGTCGTGTCGCACCAGACGGAGGGGAAGGGGGACCCTTATCTACGGATGGGAAATAGAACGGCCACCCCTGACAAACCCTACGCTGGCATCTGTCTACCCTGATACCCTAGACGGGGTGTGAACACGTGCGGCGAGCAGGATGCCTAAACCCTGAGTGACCCTCTGAAGACTAGACTGGGGAAAGGCAGATGGGAGCACTAGTCACCATCACTCATGTCTAGGAGAACAACAGGGGAAGACAGTAACAAACAAACAAACAATCTCCAGCAGAGATAGACTTATCCAGTCACAAGCAGAGAAGATGATCCCAACAACGACAGTCCACGCCAGACACGAGCTCCACAGCAATACCGTCAAACGATCTCCTTCAAAGGTCAGAATAGCACTGGAAGTAAGGACTATATCTGGCAATGACTGCAAGTGAAACTGAAACTAATATAGTAGCTGGGAGTGGCAGACAGCACTCACCTGAGAAGAATGCCTACAAACTCCCAGTCAGGACAAAAAGGTTCACAAGGCAAAACCTGGATGACATACCCTGAACCATGAAGCAAACTCACAAGCTATCGCGATTAGCAAGTCGCTGCGACCTTCTCTTCCCAGACCTATCTGGATCAGTCACAGTCATGACAGTACCCCCCTTTCTACGAGGGGCCACCGGACCCTCAAGACCAGGCCTCTCCGGGTGGGACCTATGAAAAGCCCGAATGAGTTTGTCCGCCTTTATCTCTGATGCTGGCACCCACATTCTCTCTTCGGAACCATAACCTTTCCAGTGCACCAGGTACTGAAGAGAGCGGCGAACATATCGTGAATCAACAATCTTTTCTACCTGAAACTCAAGACTGCCATCAACAACCACCGGTGGAGGCGGTAGTGGCAATGGTTCAGGAGGTTCTACATATCTCTTAAGCAGAGATCTGTGGAAGACATTATGGATCCTTAGAGTCTGAGGTAGCTCCAGACGAAAAGCCACCGGGTTAATGATCTTAATTACCCTATAAGGACCAATAAATCTCGGACCTAATTTCCATGAGGGAACCTTCAACTTGATATTTCTGGTAGACAACCACACCAAGTCATTCACCCCAAGGTCCGGACCTTCAGAGCGCTTCTTATCAGCCACACGCTTGAATCTGCCACCAATTCTCTTCAAACTTTCTTGCACACTCTGCCACACTGATGAAAGTGAAGACGCAAATCGTTCCTCCTCGGGAATCCCAGACGGCCCCCCCTCACTAAACGTACAAAACTGAGGATGGAAACCATACGCACCAAAAAATGGTGACATATCGGTGGATTCTTGACGACGATTATTAATGGCAAACTCGGCTAACGGTAAATAAGATGACCATTCCTCCTGATTTTCGGAAACAAAGCATCTCAAATATGTCTCTAGGTTTTGATTGGTACGTTCAGTCTGACCGTTGAACTGTGGATGGAAAGATGAAGAAAACGACAGATGAACCCCTAAACGAGAACAAAAAGTTTCCAAAATTTAGAAACAAATTGGGTACCACGATCCGAAACAATATCGGAAGGGACCCCGTGAAGCTTCACGATGTGGTCAATAAAAACCTGAGCCTGTGTGTTAGCATTAGGCAAAGCGGTCAGAGCAATAAAGTGCACCATTTTACTGAATCTGTCAACAACAACAAGAATAACAGTCTTCCCCGCTGATACTGGTAGATCAGTAATGAAATCCATTGATAGGTGCGTCCAAGGCCTGTTGGGGATGGCCAGAGGTAAAAGACGCCCTGCCGGACGAGTATGATCCACCTTAGAACGAGCACAGGTAGGACATGCAGACACAAAATTCAACACCTCCTGGCGCCACTTAGGCCACCAGAACCGATGAGACACTAATTCAGAGGTTGCCTTACTACCTGGGTGTCCTGCCAGTGCGGAGTTATGGTGTTCCTTTAGTATCTCCAGGCGTAAATTTTCTGGCACAAACAGTTTATCCGAGGGGCAGGAGGCCGGGCGTCCCCTGAGCTTCCAACACCCTCCCTCTAAACCTGAGTGTAATGCAGAGACCACCACCCCTTTTGCAAAATAGGCTCTGGAACATCATCATCACCCCTCCAGGAAAATTTCGAGACAATGCATCCGCCTTAGTATTTTTGCCCCGGGCGATAGGTTATTACAAAATTAAACCTAGTAAAAACAACGACCACCAAGCCTGTCTAGGGGTGAGACGTTTAGCAGACTCCAGATATACTAAGTTCTTGTGATCGGTAATCACTGTGACGGGATGAACCGCCCTCTCCAAAAAAGACGCCACTCCTCTAAGGCCAACTTAATAGCCAAAAGTTCCCTGTTGCCAATGTCATAGTTCCTTTCTGCAGTAGACAATTTCTTCGAAAAGAAAGCACACGGACGCCATTCACCAGGGGACGGGCCCTGAGATAGTACCGCTCCCACCCCCACCTCAGATGCGTCAAACTCTACAATAAAAGGAAGCGAGACATCTGGCTGTAGGAATAGGAGCCGAGGTGAATCTTTCCTTCAGAGATGTAAAGGCAGTTTTGGCTGCATGTGACCATTTGGAAAAATCGGATCCCTTTCGGGTCATGTCCGTCAGTGGTTTGACCACCAAGGAATAGTTCTTTATAAACTTCCTATAAAAATTGGCAAACCCCAGGAAGCGTTGCAATGCCTTCAGGTTCTCAGGCAGATCCCAGTCCATAATTGCCCGGACTTTCTCTGGATCCATGCGGAAACCTGAATCTGACAACACATACCCCAGAAATGGCAGTTCTTTTACGGCGAACACACATTTCTCTAATTTAGCAAACAATTTGTTGGCCCTAATATCTGCAGCACTTGTCTCACATGGATCTTATGTGTATCCAGATCCGGAGAATAGACCAGGATGTCATCAAGATATATCACAACAAATCTCCCGATAAGGTGACTAAAAATATCGTTGACAAAATGTTGGAACACCGCAGGCGCATTAGTAAGACCAAATGGCATGACCAGATTTTCATAATGCCCTTCCGGAGTATTAAAAGCCGTCTTCCACTCATCCCCTCTTTGATGCGAACCAGGTTATAGGCTCCTCTGAGATCCATTTTGGAGAACCATTTAGCACCAGCAACCTGATTAAAGAGGTCGGGAATGAGAGGAAGAGGATAGGGATCTCGGATAGTTATCCGGTTTAATTCCCGGAAATCCAGGCAAGGACGCAGGCCCCCATCTTTCTTTTTAACGAAAAAGAACCCTGCAGCCACGGGTGAAGAAGAGGGTCTGATGTGTCCCTTAGCCAAACTTTCCGAAATATAATCTTTCATAGCCTTCCTCTCCGGGCCAGAAAGATTGTATAACCGGGTTTTAGGTAGTTTTGCCCCAGGTAACAGATTAATTGGGCAATCATATGGACGATGAGGTGGTAACCCCTGACAACCCTTCTCAGAGAACACATCCATAAAATCTGACAGAAAGGAAGGTAGAGATGTTACAGAGAGTGTTGAGCACCTACTACTCAAGCAGTTATCCTTACAATGTTCACTCCACTCCACAATCTCCCCGGCCTGCCAATCCACCACGGGATTGTGAGTCACCAGCCAGGGAAGCCCCAAAACCATAGGAGCCGGAAGACCGTCCAGGACATAACAAGAGATATGCTCTTTATGGAGGTCCCCTACCTGCAGATGGATATTATGGACGATCTGAGTTAACTCTCTCTGAGTAAGAGGGGAGGAGTCGATGGCAAAAACAGGAATAGTTCTGCGTACCGGTTCCGGAGTAAAACCCAGAGCCTGAGCAAACCGTGAATCCACCAAATTGACCCCCGCCCCACTGTCCAAAAAGACGGAACAGATCTCAGTCTTATTGCCCGCCACAACGGTAGCGGACAACAAAAACTGAGACATGCGTATGGAGGAAGCGAATACGCCCAGACTGTTATCCTCCGCACAGTCTGGGGACTCTAGTTTTCCGGCGGCTCCTTAGTTTGTGATCTCTTGGGTTCTGAGGGACATACCTTTACAAAATGACCCCTCCCCACAACGAAAACAAACCTCTGACCTATGGCGGACCTTAGGAGGATTCACCCGTCTAGTGGCGCCCCTATTTGCATTGGTTCGACTGGATCACAACAAACCGATCCCTGCCCTATAGAGGCCTCTGTAGAATTTAATAGTCTCTCCCTGAGTCGTCTGTCGATTCTTATGGACAGAGACATAGCAGCCTCAAGAGACCCAGGGACCTCGTATACAGCCAGCGCGTCTTTTAATTTTTCAGACAACCCCTGGCAGAACTGACTCCTAAGGGCCGAGTCGTTCCATAATGTATCCGTAGCCCACCTACGGAATTCAGAACAATATAGTTCAGCTGACCGGTTCTCCTGCCGAAGTCTACGTAGCTTAGACTCAGCCAGTGAGACCCTGTCCGGGTCATCATACACGAGACCCAAGGCTTCAAAAAACTCCTCCACTGATCGTAAGGCCGGAGAGTCAGATGGTAAAGAGAAAGCCCAAGCCTGCGGATCTCCTTGCAGGAGAGTAATTACAATGCCCACCCGTTGTTCCTCACCGCCGGAGGATCTAGGGCGTAACCTGAAGAACAATTTACAAGCTTCTCTGAAGGTTACAAATTGGTCTCTCCCTCCTGAGAACCTATCAGGAAAAGCCACTTTTGGCTCAGGAGTACCTTGGTCTCCCATAGCAACGGTGGAACCCAAGGATTGCTGCTGCTGCTGCTGCAGTACTGTTGCTTTTAATCCTGCCACTTCAAGGGATAACCCCTGTAATTGTTTCGCCAAAACCGTAACCGGATCCATAGTGGAACAGAAGAATACAAAGCAAAACAGCAGGCAAAAAAAAAAAAGGAAAAGTCATTTTTTTTTTTTAAAAGGCCAGATATATTGTCACGGCCGCTATCCCAGCAGCAGTCGTGTCGCACCAGACGGAGGGGAAGGGGGACCCTTATCTACGGATGGGAAATAGAACGGCCACCCCTGACAAACCCTACGCTGGCATCTGTCTACCCTGATACCCTAGACGGGGTGTGAACCCGTGCGGCGAGCAGGATGCCTAAACCCTGAGTGACCCTCAGAAGACTAGACTGGGGAAAGGCAGATGGGAGCACTAGTCACCATAACTCATGTCTAGGAGAACAACAGGGGAAGACAGTAACAAACAAACAAACAATCTCCAGCAGAAATAGACTTATCCAGTCACGAGCAGAGAAGATGATCCCAACAACGACAGTCCATGCCAGACACGAGCTCCACAGCAATACCGTCAAACGATCTCCTTCAAAGGTCAGAATAGCACTGGAAGTAAGGACTATATCTGGCAATGACTGCAAGTGAAACTGAAACTAATATAGTCGCTGGGAGTGGCAGACAGCACTCACCTGGGAAGAATGCCTACAAACTCCCAGTCAGGACAAAAAGGTTCACAAGGCAAAACCTGGATGACATACCCTGAACCATGAAGCAAACTCACAAGCTATCGCGAGTAGCAAGTCGCTGCGACCTTCTCTTCTCAGACCTATCTGGATCAGTCACAGTCGTGACAGCAGGGGTCAAAGAAACAAAAGGTGGCCTACTCCTGTGGTGGTTGACATGATGCCTGATTCTCTGCTGTGGGACCTCTCTCCTCCGTGTGGCTGCAGGGGTCAAGGTCTCTAAAAGTGCCCTTCTCCTGTGGTGGTTGATGTAAAACTGATGCTTGTGCTATCTGACCTGTCTCCTCTGTGTCGGTGCTAAGGCCTAAGTCACTGAAAGCGGCCTTCTCCTGTGCTGGCTGATATAAATGCCTGAATCTCTGCTGTGGGACCTCTCTCCTCCGTGTGGCTGCAGGGGTCAAAGTCTCTAAAAGTGCCCTTCTCCTGTGGTGGTTGATGTAAAACTGATGCTTGTGCTCTCTGACCTGTCTCCTCTGTGTCGGTGCTAAGGCCTAAGTAACTAAATGGTGGCCTTCTCCTGAGGTGGTTGATATGATGCCTGATTATGTGCTGTGGGACCTCTCTCCTCTTTCTGGGTGCAGGGGTCAAATTAACTAAAGGTGGCCTACTCCTGTGGTGGGTGATCTGTAAAACTGATGCTTGCGCTATCTGACCTGTCTCCTCTGTCTCGTTGCTAAGACCTAACTCACTGAAAGTGGCCTTGTCATGTGCTGGGTGATATAAATGTGATACAAGTGCCATCTGACATGGTTGAAGCTATCAAATTAACTAAAGGTGGCCGACTCCTGTAGTGGGTGATCAGTAAAACTGATGCTTGTGCTATCTGACCTGTCTCCTCTGTCTCGTTGCTAAGGCCTAACTCACTGAAAGTGGCCTTGTCATGTGCTGGGTGATATAAATGTTATACTTGTGCCATCTGAAATGGTTGCCGGGGTCCCATTAAATGATGGCATACTCCTGTGGTGGGTGATCTAAATGCCTGATTCTCTACTGTGAAAACCTCTCTCCTCCGTCTGGGTGCAGGGGTCAAAGTCTCTAAAAGTGGCCTTCTCTTGTGCTGGGTGATGTAAAACTGATGCTTGTGCCATCTGACATGGTTGCCGGGGTCCCATTAAATGATGGCCTACTCCTGTTGTGGGTGATCTAAATGCCTGATTCTCTGCTGTGAAAACCTCTCTCCTCCGTCTGGGTGCAGGGGTCAAAGTCTCTAAAAGTGGCCTCTCTTGTGCTGGGTGATGTAAAACTGATGCTTGTACCATCTGACATGGGTGCAGGGTCAAATTAACTAAATGGTGGCCTACTCCTGTGGTGGGTGATCTAAATGCCTGATTCTCTGCTGTGAAAACCTCTCTCCTCCGTCTGGGTGCAGGGGTCAAAGTCTCTAAAAGTGGCCTTCTCTTGTGCTGGGTGATGTAAAACTGATGCTTGTACCATCTGACATGGTTGCAGGGGTCAAATTAACTAAATGGTGGCCTACTCCTGTGGTGGGTGATCTAAATGCCTGATTCTCTGCTGTGAAAACCTCTCCTCCGTCTGGGTGCAGGGGTCAAAGTCTCTAAAAGTGGCCTTCTCTTGTGCTGGGTGATGTAAAACTGATGCTTGTACCATCTGACATGGGTGCAGGGTCAAATTAACTAAATGGTGGCCTACTCCTGTGGTGGGTGATCTAAATGCCTGATTCTCTGCTGTGAAAACCTCTCTCCTCCGTCTGGGTGCAGGGGTCAAAGTCTCTAAAAGTGGCCTTCTCTTGTGCTGGGTGATGTAAAACTGATGCTTGTGCCATCTGACATGGTTGCCGGGGTCCCATTAAATGATGGCCTACTCCTGTGGTGGGTGATCTAAATGCCTGATTCTCTGCTGTGAAAACCTCTCTCCTCCGTCTGGGTGCAGGGGTCAAAGTCTCTAAAAGTGGCCTTCTCTTGTGCTGGGTGATGTAAAACTGATGCTTGTACCATCTGACATGGGTGCAGGGGTCAAATTAACTAAATGGTGGCCTACTCCTGTGGTGGGTGATCTAAATGCCTGATTCTCTGCTGTGAAAACCTCTCTCCTCCGTCTGGGTGCAGGGGTCAAAGTCTCTAAAAGTGGCCTTCTCCTGTGCTGGGTGATATAAATGTTATACTTGTACCATCTGACATGGTTGCCGGGGTCCCATTAAATGATGGCCTACTCCTGTGGTGGGTGATCTAAATGCCTGATTCTCTGCTGTGAAAACCTCTCTCCTCCGTCTGGGTGCAGGGGTCAAAGTCTCTAAAAGTGGCCTTCTCTTGTGCTGGGTGATGTAAAACTGATGCTTGTACCATCTGACATGGGTGCAGGGGTCAAATTAACTAAATGGTGGCCTACTCCTGTGGTGGGTGATATGATGCCTGAATATGTGCTGTGGGGCCTCTCTCCTCTTTCTGGGTGCAGGGGTCAAAGTAACTAAAAGTGGCCTTCTCCTGTGCTGGATGGTATAAATGTAATGCTTGTGCTATCTGACATGTCTCCTCTGTCTGGGTGCTAAGGCCAAAGTCACTGAAAGTGGCCTTCTCCTGTGGTGGTTGATATGATGCCAGATTCTCTGCTGTGGGACCTCTCTCCTTTGTCTGGATGCTGGGGTGGAAATAATAGTAAGCGACCTTCTCCATTGGTGGCTGATTTGAAGCCTGATTCTGTGCTATGGGACCTAACTCCAATTAATATTGGTTACTTTTTATTTATTTTATGTTAAGTCATCATTTCCCTATCTACATTTGTTTGCAGGGGATTTACCTACATTTTGCTGCCTTTTGCAGCCCTCTAGCCCTTTCCGGGAGTCTTTTACATCCTTTTTAGTGCCCAAAAGTTCGGGTCCCCATTGACTTCTATGGGGTTCGGGTTCGGGATGAAGTTCGCGTTGAGTTCGGATCACGAACCCAGACATTTTCCGGAAGTTCGGCCGAACCTCTCGAACCCGAAGATCCTGGTGTTCGCTCAACTCAACTTTATATAACCACTCTTTAGGGTCTGTCAGAGACCATCCTCATTTCTCTGCAGGTTCAGTTTTCACATCTCCTTTCCACACTTGAAAAGAACAGCATTTTTAATCCAAACTTTATTAAAAAGGCTTGATGGAGTACGGGAGTGACCTGTGCCACTATATCTTTCTGGGCACTCAGTCCAAAAACCCGGACCCTAATTAAATCCACGTAAAATGTTTTTTTTTACAGCTAGCTGATGTTACTGGTGTACTGATTTCCGTAAAGTATCTCAATGAGGCATACTATTTAATTAAGATGTAACGAGCATCCAATATATAAAATTTTTCTTAGACTAAAAAATAAAGTGCACAAAACCATATTAATATTTATCTAAAATATGGTGTAAAAACTATGAAACAGTCAATAAAGAACGTACAACACACAGCAGTAATATAAAACATGAACACTATAAAGTAATTAATCTACATAAAAAGCATTAACTTAACTACTAGGTCCATAACCCTAAAGTCTAAAGAAACTATTATTAATCCTAACTAAACCAATATATAATGGATTAACATAGTAACATAGTATATAAGGCCGAAAAAAGACATCTGTCCATCCAGTTCAGCCTGTTATCCTACAAGTTGATCCAGAGGAAGGCAAAAAACCCCTGTGAGGCAGAAGCCAATTTTCCCCACTTAAGGGGAATAAAAAATTCCTTCCCGACTCCAATCAGTCAATCAGAATAACTCCCTGGATCAACGACCGTCTCTAGTAGCTATAGACTGTAATATTATTACACTCCAGGAATACCTCCAGTCCCCTCTTAAATTATTTTATTGTACTCACCATCACCACCTCCTTAGGCAGAGAGTTCCATAGTCTCACTGCTCTTACCGTAAAGAATCCTCTTCTATGTCTGTGTACAAACCTTCTTTCCTCCAGACGCAGAGGATGTCCCCTTGTCACAGTCACAGTCCTGAGGATAAATAGATGATGGGACAGATCTCTGTACTGACCCCTGATATATTTATACATAGTTATTAGATCTCCCCTCAGTCGTCTTTTTTCTAAAGTGAATAACCCTAATTTTGATAACCTTTCAGGGTACTGTAGTTGCCTCATTCTAGTTATTACTTTAGTTGCCCTCCTCTGAACCCTCTCCAGCTCTGCTATGTCTGCCTTGTTTACAGGAGCCCAGAAGTGTACACTGTCCTCCATGTGTGGTCTGACCAGTGATGTGTAAAGTGGTAGGACTATGTTCTCATCACGGGTGTCTATGCCCCTTTTGATGCAACCCATTATCTTATTGGCCTTGGCAGCAGCTGCCTGACACTGGTTTTTGAAGCTTAGTTTGCTGTTTATTAAAATTCCTACATTCTTTTCCATGTCAGTGTTACCCAGTATTTTACCATTTAGTATGTACGGGTGACTTGCATTATTCCTTCCCATGTGCATAACCTTACATTTGTCAGTGTTAAACCTCATCTGCCACTTATCTGCCCAAGCCTCCAATCTATCCAGATCCCTCTGTAGCAGTATATTATGCTCTGTAGTGTATATATATATATATATATATATATATATATACAGTATATTGTCCTCTTTAGTGTTAATTACTTTACACAGTTTATTGTCATCTGCAAAAATTGATATTTTACTGTGCAGGCTTTCTACAAGATCATTAATAAATATATTGAAGAGAATAGGGCCCAATACTGACCCCTGAGGTACCCAACTAGTGACAGTGACACAATCTGAGTGTGGACCATTAATAACCGCCCTCTGTTTTCTATTACTCAGCCAGTTACTTACCCACATACAGACATTTTCTCCCAGTCCGAGCATCCTCATTTTATATACTAACCTTTTATGTGGTACAGTGTCAAATGCTTTGGAGAAGTCCAGATATACGACATCCATTGATTCGCCGCTGTCAAGTCTAGAACTTACCTCCTCATAGAAACTGATTACATTCGTTTGGCATGACCGATCCCTTATGAAGCCATGCTGATATGGCATTATTTGCTTATTTCTGTTGAGATCCTCTAAGATAGCATTTCTTATAAAACCTTCAAACAATTTAACCACAACAGATGTTACACTTACCGGCCTATAGTTTCCGGGCTCTGTTTTTGGACACTTTTTGAATATTTGCACCACATTTGCTATGCGCCAATCCTGTGGAACATTGCCTGTCAGTATAGAGTCCACAAATATCAGAAATAAAGGTCTGGCTATGACATTACTTAATTCCCTTAGGATATGGGGATTTATGCCATCCGGTCCTGGCGATTTGTCTATTTTAATATTTTTAAGTCGCTGATGTACTTCTTCTTGGGTCAGACAGGAATTCATCTGCTTTATACACAAAACAATGATTGTCATAGCACATTTAACATTTTTATTTCCTTTACTTTTACAGTGCACAACAACATGATAAAAAAAATAAAAAAAGTGCAGCAGGAGCAGTGCGAACGAATGAAAAAGTTAAGGGCGCTGCAGATGAAAAAAATAAGGGAGATGAAGCTCCAATTCTCACACGAGCTGACCATAATGGAGGAGGCCAACCAAAAGGCAATGGATGAACTGCTCCAAGAGCAGAAAAAAATGAAACATTTACCATAATTTTTTTCATTTGTTTTTTTGGGCTTTTGTTATTTATGTTATTAATATTTTTCTTTATTTAACCCCTTAAGGACCGGGCTCATTTTCACCTTAGGACCAGGCCATTTTTTGCAAATCTGACCAGTGTCACTTTATGTGATGATAACTTTAAAACGCTTTTTCTTATCCAGGCCATTCTGAGATTGTTTTTTCGTCACATATTGTACTTCATGACACTGGTAAAATTAAGTCGAAAAATTTCATTTTTATTTATAAAAAAATATCAAATTTACCAAAAATTTTGAAAAATTAGCAATTTTCCAAGTTTCAATTTCTCTACTTCTATAATACATAGTAATACCGCCCAAAAAAGTTATTGATTTACATTCCCCATATGTCTACTTTATGTATCGATCATTTTGGGAATGCCATTTTATTTTTGGGGACGTTACAAGGCTTAGAAGTTTAGAAGCAAATCTTGAAATTTTTCAGAAATTTTCAAAAACCCACTTTTTAGGGACCAGTTCAGGTCTGAAGTCACTTTGTGAGGCTTACATAATAAAAAAACCATCCAAAAATGACCCCATTCTAGAAACTACACCCCTCAAGGTATTCAAAACTGATTTTACAAACGTCATTAACCCTTTAGGTTTTCCACAAGAGTTAATGGCAAATGGAGATAAAATTTCAGAATTTCGATTTTTTTGGAAAATTTTCCGTTTGAATCCATTTTTTCCAGTAACAAAGCAAGGGTTAACAGCCAAACAAAACTCAATATTTATTGCCCCGATTCTGTAGTTTTCAGAAATACCCCATATTTGGGCGTAAACTGCTTTATGGCCAAACGGCAGGGCACAGAAGTAAGGGAACGCCATATGGTTTTTGGAAGGCGGATTTTGCTGGTCTGGATTTTTGACACTATGTCCCATTTGAAGCCCCCCGATGCACCCCTAGAGTAGAAACTCCAAAAAAGTGACTCCATCTAAGAAACTACACCCCTCAAGGTATTCAAAACTGATTTTACAAACTTTGTTAACCCTTTAGGTGTTCCACAAGAGTTATTGGCAAATGGAGATGAAATTTCGGAATTTCTATTTTTTGTTACCTTGCCTCAAAAAAAGTGTAATATAGAGCAACCAAAAATCATATTTACCCTAAAATAATACAAACAAAACTGCCACCTTATCCTGTACTTTCCAAAATGGGGTCGCTTTTTTGGAGTTTCCACTGTAGGGGTGCATCAGGGGGTCTTCAAATGGGACATGGTGTCAAATAACCAGTCCAGCAAAATCTGCCTTCCAAAAACCATATGGCGTTCCCTTCCTTCTACGCCCTGCCGTTTGGACATACAGCAGTTTACGACCACATATGGGGTGTTTCTGCAAACTACAGAATTAGGGCAATAAATATTGAGTTTTGTTTGGCTGTTAAACCTTGCTTTGTTACTGGAAAAATGGATTAAAATGGATAATTTGCAAAAAAATAGCTGTTTTGGGACAGTTTTGTATTTTTTGTTATGTACATCGTTGAACTGACAGGTTAGATTGTGCGCTATTTCTATAGAGCAGGTTGTTACGGACGCGACAATACCAAATATGTCTACTTTTTGAGGTTTTTGGTTTCAGTTTTACATAATAAAGCATTTTTGAAAAAAATGATTTTTTAGTGTCTCCACATTCTGAAAGCCATAGTTTTTTTTTAGTTTTTTTTGGCAATTGTCCTATGTAGGGGCTCATTTTTTGCGGGATGAGATGGCGGTTTGAATGGTACTATCTTGGGGGTCATATGACTTTTTGATCACTTGCTATTACACTTTTTGTGCTGTAAGGTGACAAAAAAATGACTTTTTTTACAACGTTTTTATTTTTTATGTTTACGGCGTTCACCTGAGGGGTTAGGTCATGTTATATTTTTATATAGCAGGTCATTACGAACGCGACGATACCCAATATGTATACTTTTTTTTATTTATTTTGGTTTTACACAATAATATCCTTTTTGAAACTAAAAAAAATATGTTTTAGTGTCTCCATAGTCTTCTAAAAGCGTCCTGCTGCCATGGTAACCATCACCCACTGCCATTAGAGAGCAGTGGGTGATGGATAGGGAGGGAGGGGAGCTCCCTCCCTCTGCGATCCCATCCTGGGAGGGGGAGGGGGGCTGCATAGGCACAGCAGCCCCCCGATGGGAGAGGGAGGGAGCTCCCTCCTTGTTAACACCTTCCATACCGCGGTCCGTCCGGACCGCGGTAGAAAGAGGTTAAGCGGCTGGCATCTGCAGCACAGATGCCAGCCGTTTTTATCAGAGTGCCAGCAATGTGCTGGCACTCTGATAGAACCACTAGACACCAGGGAATTATTACAAGGGAGGCGGGCGGGGATCGCCTCCCGCACCGCCTCCCGCCTCCGCAACCACCCCCTGCACCCCGCCGCCATAACAAGATTGGGGGCTGCAGGGGGTTAAAATAATTACCTTTGGGGCAATTAACTCTCTGATCCCGCGGTCACAGACCGCGGGATCAGAGATCATCAAACCGCTGCAAACCGCAGGTCTGAATTGACCTGCGGTTTGCAGCGATCGCCGATACGGGGGGGTCATATGACCCCCCTCGGCATTAGAACATGGTTCCTGCTGATCTACATCAGCAGGAACCATGTTGCTAATGCGCCCACATCGGGTGCAGTAGCAGTTTAAACACAGGGCGTACATGTACGCCCTTGGTCCTTAAGTACCAGGACGCAAGGGCGTACATGTACGCCCTTCGTCCTTAAGGGGTTAAAGATTGTTTTATAAAACTTTATTGTTCTATAAAATTTGTTGTGTTTTGTTTTATTGTAACCAATGGGGTTACAGTACGGACAATTTAGTCGGGCCAAAGTAATATTTCATTATTAATACATACAGCAGCCGCCGTTACATGGAAACAGAGTAAGGTCTCATTCACACGGCCATTGTTTGCGTCCGCGTCCAAGCCGCATATTTCGCGGCTCGGCGGCGGACCCATTCATTTCAATGGGGCCGCAAAAGATGCGGACAGCACTCCGTGTGCTGTCCGCGTCCGTTGCTCCGTTCCATGCCCCCGCAAAAAAAATTGAGCATGTCCTATTCTTGTCCGTTATGCGGACAAGAATAGGCATCTCTATAATGGGCTGCGTTCCGTTCCGCAAATTGCGGAACAGAACGCAGAGCAGCTTCCGTGTTTTGCGGATCCGCGGTTTGCGGTCCGCAAAACACCAACGGCCGTGTGCATGATGCCAAATAGACATGGCGCCGCTTATGGTCGCACCACTTATTCACTATGACACTCCCCTGCACTGATAGGCTCCCGCGATGCCGGCACAGCCCAGAGGGGGCGGGGATATTCCTTGATAAGAGGCGCAGGAATCGGCTGCACTACGGCCGTCCCAGCGCCGCAGGCTATGTGTCTATGTGCTGCACGTGTGAGACCGAGTACCCGAACACCCGAACACTTTGGTGCTTGCTCATTACTAACTATTTTCTGAGGCACTACTGTCAGTCTTCTAAGTAGAGAAATTCTTATTTGAAAATTGTGTATTTTTTCAAATTTTCTGTAAGTTTAAGGTTTTTTTTATAAATAAAGGAAAAAAATATTGAAGGGTTTGATGCTGAGGAAAGGAGAGCTAGCTGTCCCTCTCTCTCTTTAGAAGTCTGGTGCCTTTGGCAAAGGCTGGAGCCCAGGGTTTGTGGCAGATTATCCCTGTCTCTTCTGGTAACTCAGGTAGTCTGGCAGAGTATCCCCCTGCAAGCACTGTTCCCTAACTGCAGGGCACTTGGGGTTCTGACTGCACTCCTAATATACCATTTCTAGCCGAACTAGACCCTAATAAAGTCTCTCATTGTCCATTAATGCTTTCCACACTATTGTGCAAATTAATAGGATATATATCAAACAAACATATGAAATGCACTGCAGAGCACGAGCTTGACCTCGGCACTCTCCCAAGTTGTTTTTTTATGGGTGCACGTCCCCGAGTTGATTTACCTCCACCAGGATCACCGAGTATACTTTTGTATCTATGGAGGAGACAGCACAGCAGTGATCATAAGGATGCTTCCTTAATATTAATTCATTTCAACACCAGTGGTAACAATTATACATCAGTGCCTCGTTTTGGGCCCTTTTATTTGGTGCCCTTTCTCAAGCTGGTCCGAAGTGCAGCCATATGTCTGTCTGGTGTGCCATCAGACAGACATATGGCGGCACTCAGGCCATGTTAACCCTTTAAAATTAACCCTTTAAAGTGAAATAAAGTAAGAAGTTTATAACTTGCATAGGGGAAATAGGCAAATTTCCACAAATGTCCAGACTTCAGAGTACCCCTGCTCCAGGGTATTAAACAGGCCAGTTTCGTTATTTTGTTTTATATAAATTATTCTATTGAACCACAATGCAAAAGCAATGTCTGATATTCATGAGTTGATTTTTGGCAAATTTTTGTTTATTATTAATTTTGTCTGTTTCAAGTTATTTCAATGATTATTGTGGGTTTTTCCTTCTTTAATGGAAGGGTACCAACAATCTTTTCCACGTGTCTATATATTATTTTTCATTTTTATTACTTTTGTACCATAAAAACTTTTTTTAAAGTAATTTGTTTTGTTGTGTTGTCTTTTTCTAACACCCATAGTATTTTCATTTTTCTCTCAAAGCACCTATGTGAAGGCTTGATTTTGCAACATGGACCGTATTCTTTATTGGTGCCTTTTTGTGCACATATTGCTTTTTGATGGCTTTTTACATAATTTTTTGCCATATGAGGCAATTCTGGCTTTGTTTTTTAATTTTTTTATGGCATACATTGTGGGATAAGTAAAGTGTTTATGTTATAGATCAGGTCACCGAGGACATGGTAACACCAATTATATGATAAATATCTTTTTTTTCTCCCCCTCCCCCCAATAATGAAGGAGTTAATAAGGGACAAAAGGGTAATTTTATTTACAAAAAAAATAGTGTTTAAATTGTTTCAAAAGTGTAAACAATACTTGTTTTGAACTTCCATTGTAATGTATCTAACCTGTCAGTGTTAGACCCTAATAGCCCTCCATATATTGCAACTCCTGAGGAGATTGTTAGGTCTCTGTTTGCCATTACCATCATCGAGAATCTGTTATCCAGTGGGCGAAGGTTCAGGACCAATGGTATACAGAGGGAAGCCATGGCCTCTGTGACCCACTTAGATATAACAGTCACTATAGTCATTATTAGCAGTCTTTATATTACTGAGGTAGTAACAGAACAGTGTTTATACTCTCCAGGTAGTTTCTTTTGTAGCATGAGACTTTTATAATCCACACATAGGTTCTTTTTGTACTCTGTGTACTCACAAAATGCTTAAAAGAAGGTGGTCAGTAGCCACAGATGAACAAATTTCACATTTTGGATCCAATTTGAATTAATAGGTCGGCAATTTGATTCAGGTACAAATAAATTGAACCTAAATTGAAAGTGGTCAGATTGCTCTGAAAAGTCATATATAATACTCTGAGGTCTCCTCAGAATGTTTTCAATACCTTAAAAGCGCTTTAGGCCTCTTGCACATGAACATTTCTTTTTTTCCGTTTACTTTCCGTTTTTGCAGATTCCGTTTGTGGTCCGTATTTGGAACCATTCACTTCAATGGTCCGCAAAAGCAACAGAAGGTACTCCGTATGCATTCCGTTTCCGTATTTCCGTTTAAAGATAGAACGTGTTCTATTATTGCCTGCAAATCACGTTCCGTGGCTCTATTCAAGTCAATGGTTTCACAAAAAAAATGCAATGCATAGCATACCGAATGCATCCGTATTTCTTCCGTATTCTTTCCGTTTTTGCGGAACCATCTATTGAAAATGTTATGCCCAGTTCAGTATGAGACATGATGGACAGGCAGACAGTGGCAGTGGCATAATTGCTCTGGTAATACACTATATGGCCACTTTCAGGTGTTAGATCTATTCATTAGCCTCATTTTCAGGAATGTAATGTTTTCCACACTTGTGGAGGACAATTTTGTCTGCTTAGGTGAGATGACACCACCTGCTCTATATTCGATCTGGCAGTGCACTAGAGGCTAAACAAGACAATACAGCAATGCTAACATTGGTCAGGTCCTGCCACAGGTCCAATCTATTAGCTATTATCTTCTGTAAAACTGTCCTTGTCTGACAGTAAACTAGCTGTCATTGTGTGTTTACAGATAAGCATGCATTTTTTGTCCCTAAAAACAAAAATTTAATAAAAAGTTGATCAAAAAGTTATACACACTCCATAATCGTATTAATAAAAACTATAGTACTTCCCATAAAAATGAAACCTCACACAGCTCCTCCATATTGGAACATTCTGAATAGACTGGTTTCTACATCTCCTGCAACTGGAAAATATGGTGATGCAAATAATTTTTTTAGAAAGGTTTCTTTTCTGTATCAAAACACAAGAAAACTACATAAATGTGGTATCGCTGTAATCGTACTGATCCAGAGAATGAAGAAAACAGGTTAGTTTTACTGCACAGGGAACACAAGGTACAAACAAAACCCATAAAACTATGGTGCCTTGTGTATTTTTACAGTTTTTCCCAGCTTCCTACTACATCGTATGCATTTAAATGTGATTGGAAAAACATATGGCTTCTGGAAGGCAAGGTATTAAAAATTGAAAATTGCCTTCTCATGAGTTTAAACACTGTAAAAGTCTTATACTTTTATTATATTCTGAGTAGCTGATAGCAGATGATGTTGTACATTAGGAAGGTCTTGCAAAGTGATGTCATTACCAGTGTTGAGCGAGCTATGCAGCGAATAAACTTACAGGTAAGTACTGCCACTCACTGTAATGCCATAGCCATGTTGGTTACTGGCATTACAGTGAATGGCTGTCTCGAACAAGTCATCGGGAGCTATAAAGCACCCGATGACACATGGTTCGGCTCAGTCTTAGTCAAGGAGAGCTGTGCTGTAGAAGGGACAGATAGTGTAGGGAATTGAATTTCATTTTTTGTTAGGCAGGGTTGGCGTTAGAGACCCAAAAGTCCTTTTAAGGACTATTGTTGTGTCTGGCAGCAATATATATTTTTAGCGCAACCTGCGCTAAATTGCATGCAATTGTAGAGACCCAAAAGTCCTTTTAAGGACTATTGTTGTATCGGGCAGCAATATATACTATTAGCGCAACTTGCGCTCAATTGTGTGCAATTGTTAGAGACCCAAAAGTCCTTTTAAGAACTATTGTTGTATCTGGCAGCAATTGTTTGGCCGCTGCAGACAGCTACATTAACTGCGCTACATCTCCTGTGTAACGTGTGCGCACCCTAAAAATATCTGTGACATCCAGTGTACTTTTTCTGTAGAAGCTGCTGACAGTGACATTATCTGCGCTATATCTCCTGTTTAATGTGTGCGCATCCTAAAAATATGTGTGACATCCAGTGTACTTTTTCCATAGACACTGCGGATAGCAACATTATCTGTGCTACATCTCCTGTTTAATGTGTGTGCATACAAGTATCTGTGACTTTCAGTGTACTTTTTCCATAGAGGGTGTCTGCTGCGGACAGTTACATTACTTGCACTACATCTCCTGTTTAACGTGTGCACATACTAAAAATATCTGTGACATCCAGTGTACTTTTTCCGTAGACACTGCGGACAGCGCCATTATCTGCGCTACATCTCCTGTTTAACGTGTGCGCATACAAAAAATATCTGTGACATCCAGTGTACTTTTTTCGTAGACGTTGCTGACAGTGACATTATCTGCACTACATCTCCTGTATAACGTTTCCGCATCCCAAATATCAGTGACACTGACTGTAATTTTTTCTTAGCCGTTGGTGACAGCAGCACCATTACCTGTGGGACCTCTCCGGTATAACATTTGCGCATCCCAAATATCAGTGACATTGACTGTAATTTTCTCTTAGCCACTGTTGACAGCAGCTACATTACCTGTGGTACCTCTCCTGTATAACGTTTCAGCATCCCAAATATCAGTGACATTAACTGTAATTTTTTCTTAGCCACTGTTGACAGCAGCGCCATTACCTGTTGAACCTCTCTTGTATAACTTTTTCGCATCCCAAATATCAGTGACATTGACTGTAATTTTTTCTTAGCCGCTGTTGACAGCAGCGCTATTACCTGTGGTACTTCTCCTGTAATAACGTTTCCTCATCCCAAATATCTGTGACATTGACTGTAATTTATTTGCGCATACACTTAAAAAAAAACAGTGCTACTGTACGTGTGACATACTTGCAAGCAAAAATACCATTGAATATAATGAGGTCGAGCAGTAAGGGACGGAAAACTGTCCGTGATGCTGATGGAGCACACAGAGGCCGTGGCCCTGGGCGCGGTGAAACTGTCCCTGCTGGTAGAGCACAAACATACTCATCCACGATACCTAGCCTGATGTCCCAGTTTGCAGGGCAGGACACCACTCTCAAAGTCAGACCAGTGAGAGCAGGTGGTCGGTTGGATTGCAGCAGATAATGCTTCCAGTCGGTTAAGCACCACCCTGTCTTCCACATAGTCCAGTCTCAGTAGCCAAGAGTCTGGTCAACAGAATCCTCACCCTGATCCTCCTTCCTCCTAAAATCCCCCCCTTGGCACTTGTCAGGGTGACACTAGATATATTCTGGGCACCCACCTGAGTATATATCCAGTGATCATCCCTCAACCTCTTTTTTCTTTCGTTTCGCTCCATCCTCCCACCATGGAGAGGCTTCGCAAACAAGTGATCCCATACTCGGATATTCCGAGGAGCTCTTTTCATCGCCATTCCTTAATTTGGGCCTTTCGCCAAGCCCGCTTGAAACTCTTAAGCATCCACAGTCAGAAAAAGATGACGATGGGGAATGGCAATTAGTGTTTCACCAGGTGGATCATGATGATGAGACACAGTTGCCAATAAGTCAACCGCAATTACTCTCTCATGAGGTTGATGATAACAATGAGACACAGTTGTCAATAACTGAGGTTGTTGTTAGGTCAACAAGTCAGGAGGATGACCAGAGGGAGGAAGTGGAAGAGGAGGTGGTGGATGATTAAATCCCTGACC